>CM035838.1:141691828-142891828 GCA_020510985.1 Pholidichthys leucotaenia
GGTGTAACCAAAATAATCTCATATAATGTAAAAGGGATCCTGAATCCAGTTAAAAGATCCAAGATTCTAGGCAAAATGAAAAAAGACAAAGCAGGAATAATATTTTTACAAGAAACCCACCTAACAGACGTGGAGCACACTAAACTCAATACACAAGGGTTTAAAATGATCTCTTCATCTTCATATAAGTCAGGGAGGAGGAGGGGAGTAGCGACATTGATCTCAACCAAAATTACATTTGAAAATAAATCAGAACACAAAGATAAAGAAGGGAGATACAGTTTGGTAATTGGGCGGCTAGAGGGAGAAGATATCACCCTGCTGAATGTATATGCACCTCCAGGGGCTAACTGGAAATTTTATAAAAATGTATTTGACCTAATGATAACTAAAGCCCAAGGTTTAGTGATATGTGGTGGAGACTTCAATCTAAGACTGAATCCATACTGGGATGCATCAGGTAATTCTCCACATCAAAATAACACTAAGTAGGAAAACTCGGATGCTACTAAAAGAAATTGGAATCTGTGACGTGTGGAGGGAATTCAACCCCAGTGTAAAAGATTATACATTTTACTCAGCGCCACATTCATCATACTCAAGGATTGACTATTTTTTTAGGTTTAATAGAGACATTGGAACAGTAAAAACATGTAAAATAGGACTGATGGATCTCTCTGACCACAGTCCGATCTATATGGACTTAAGTATCCAAAAATACACAAATAATACATTTTCTTGGAGGTTGAATTCAAATGTCCTGAAAGGACCACTGAAAGATGAATTGGAATCAGATATTCTCAGATATTTGGAAGAAAATGATAATCTCCTTTAATACTGTGGGATGCATGCAAAGCTGTAATAAGGGGAAAGATTATTGCAAAACTGGCAATCCAAAAGAAACTGAGACAAGAAAAACTAACCACATTAGAGTCAGAACTTAAGAACCTAGAAAAAGAACACAAAGGCAACACTCATTCTAATGACTCGCTCAAAATTAAGGAAATTAAAAAACAAATAAATGAGATCCACACAATAGAAATCCAGAAGAATCTTACATTTCTGAAACAAAAATACTATGAAGCAGGCAGCAAATCGGCAAAATTACTAGCCTATAAATTGAGGAAACAACAAACGGAAAGAGCAATCTACAAAATCAGAGACCCAGTATCAAAGGAAATAAAATTCAGAATTCAGGATATTCTTAAAAGCTTTGAGAACTACTATAAGTACTTGTACTCCCTCAAAAAACAAAAACGCATCCGAAGCATTCCTAAACACATTAAACCTTCCCCAACTTACTGAGTCTCAAAATAAAACACTACTGTCAGAAATACAACCTAAAGAATTAGAAAAAGCAATTATGAAACTTAAAAGCTAACAAATTCCCAGGAGCAGATGGCTATACAGCAGAGTGGTACAAAACCTTTAAACAGCAACCATCTCCTCTCCTCCTGAAAACATTCAACTATGTCCTCCACACAGGGGAAATCCCCCCCTCCTGGAGAGAAGGGGTCATTGCAGCCATACCTAAACCTGAAAAGGATAAACTAGAATGCTCCAACTACAGACCAATCAGTGTATTAAATCAGAACTATAAGCTTTTTACCACTATCCTTGCCAAAAGGTTAGAAAATATACTGACAGACTTAATTCATTTAGACCAGGGGTCTGCAACCTTTGCCAGCCGAAGAGCCGTTTTGCCCGTCTCCGACTAAAACAGACGTGGCTGAGAGCCGCAACGGCAATTTGACCTTTAAAATAAAGATTATGCTGCTTATAAAGTTTTTTATATACTGTACATAGCTCTGAATATTATGTGGCATTAATGAATTCCTACTACAGCAGTGGGAAAAAACTGCTTATAGCTTCATTTATATAGCTCCATTCATGAAATAAATGTTAGATATAAATTGTTTGTGCTGAAAAATAAATTTCTGAATATCTGACCATAATTTTTGCATAGTTTTAATTATCAGCACATTCATAAATTGTTTAAATCTGAAAAATATCACCCATCTCCTACTTTCAACAGTGATCACACAGCTTTAGTTCCTGATATTTTCATAAATTAGAGATGAAAGTTTTATTTAGAAGAAGCTACTTTTCATCCTGTTTCCTCATAATGCTCCTTGTTCAAATGTATTAATACAATATAAATCTGTATCCTTCACTTGTTCTCCAGACTCTCAATTTGACAACTAGTGGATTAGTTGTGGGCGGCACGGTGGCGAAGTGGTTAGCACTGCAGCAGCACAGCAACTCACCCTTAGCCGGGGGATCCTGGGTTCGATCCCAGCCCCCGACCAACAGTGATCTGTGTGGAGTTTGCATGTTCTCCCCGTGTCTGCGTGGGTTTACTCCGGGATTTCTCCAGTTTCCTCCCACATGCCAAAAACATGCAAGTTAGGTTAATTGGCATCAACTGGGGATTCTAAATTGTCCTTAGGTCTGGTTGTCTGTCTCTCTGTGTTGGCCCTGCGATGGACTGGCGATCTGTCCAGGGCAGGGGTCAGCAACCTTTACCGCTCAGAGCCATTTGGACCCGTTTCCCACAGAAAAGAAAACACTGGGAGCCACAAAAACCCTTTTGACACTTAAAATGAAATAACACTGCATATATCTTTTTTTTCCCTTTATGCTATGTATAAACAAACTATAATGTGTTGCATTTATGAAATCAGGGAACTCCTGCAGAGAAAACAAAGTTACATTTCTGCATGCAACAAAAACATTTTGAACTCCGAAAAAAAAAAGACATTGGGTTGAAGGTTGGCATTGGGTTGAAAGGAGAGTGCTATTTCTAGCACTGATGACTCCTGATCCTTCGATAAAAATCTCATAATTCTGCTGAAAACAATACCGAAAGCTCAGAATTCCAACACAAACCAGCGATGTGATTTGGGGTTGGGGAAATTATCTGAAAATTCAGCAGGGGGTCTGGGGGACATAGTCCCCCAGCGGGGTCCGGGGTGGGATGGGGGGCAAGGCCCCCCGAAGCTCCTGGGTTTTTATGATTTTTAAGTACCAGAACTGTGCTTAAATGACATAAAACAAACAGCTGAATGCCACTTATTAATTTATAATATTGACTTATGTTCCAAGAAGATAGCATTCCTAAAATATTCCAACAAGCATTATCCATCACATGCTTTAACACTTGATCAAATCAAAATCAGTTAATTTTATCTATTCCATAATAGAAATAAAATTCCAACATACCATTACTTTTTATAATTTCAGCATTCATTTCAGATCACCAGTTTCAATCTCTATTGAGTCTTGAGCAGTTCATTTTGCACAATCACTGATGCAGCCAAGTCTTAGAAATATTCAAAAGTTATGAGTCAATGTCCACTGTGCACTGTCAATTTCAAACTGTTTGGAATCATAAAAGGGGATGGTTAACTTTTATTACCGTTTAATCCCTCGCGCCAGCCCAGCTCATACAGCCGTTGTAGAGTTAATGACTCTCCACCTGGCCATATCGATTACCGGTGGCCATACGCCACTTCCAGTCCTGCCTGAAAGGGCGCAGCTTCACTGCGTTCATGGACCACAAGCCACTAACGTACTTAACGTACTTTATCTTCCTGGAAGATAAAATAAAGCGGAATTCGGCGAATTAACAGAAAATCACATCCCTGACAACACGCCGCCATGAATCTTTGAAAAAGCATACAACGAGCCATTTGATTGGTCCAATCGTTTGCAACTATCCAATCGCAGGGCTGTTTACAATACAGCAGTAGCTTGAACACAACACATCCGGGTTATCGCGGGAGACGACTTCCGACTTCGTGTTGATTTTTCGCTGACAGTGATTAAACTTTAACACGTTTTTTTTTTAGATTTTACAAGATCACCATAATCTTCAAATTTAGAATTACATTTTAAAAACTAATGAACTAAAATAAAATACATTTTAATTAAATACTCATTTATTTTCCAAAGCCACAGGGAGCAGCAGCAGAGGGATGAAAGAGCCGCATGCGGCTCCGGAGCCGCGGGTTGCCGACCCCTGATTTAGACCAAACAGGTTTTATAAGACAAAGACAGACACAAGACAACATTAGACGCACTTTACACATAATTCATCATATAAAAAAATATAACTTAAATGCAGTCATATTGGGATTTGATGCTGAAAAAGCATTTGATTCGGTTGACTGGTCTTCCCTATATAGAATCTTATCCAGTTTCAATTTTCATAACAACTTCATTAGAACTATCCAGGCATTATATAAAAAACCAACAGCTAAAATAAGGATTAACGGTAATTTATCATCATCTTTTGAGCTGGAAAGAGGATGTCGTCAGGGCTGCCCCTTGTCTCCACTGCTCTTTGCAATCTTCATAGAACCTCTGAGCCAATGGATAAGACAGAATCAAAAAATTCAAGGTATTACACTTGGTCAGAAGGAACATAAAATAGCACTCTTTGCTGATGACATTTTAATACACCTGGGGCAGCCGGACACCTCTTTTCCAGAACTAATCTCAGTTTTTTCAGAGTATGGAGATTTATCGGGGTACGAACTAAACATGCATAAAACCCAAGTTTTAACATTCAACTATGACCCAAATCAATATTTACTAAGCAAACTCAAAACTAACTGGGAGATGAAATCTATGAAATATCTGGGAGTCAATATCCTGAAACAACTCAACAAAATTATAACACTAAACTATGATCCACTGGTGGCAAAAATAAAATCTGATCTAGCAAGATGGAATATGATACCATTCTTGGGTACTGCACAAAGAACTGAAGCAGTCAAAATGAATATACTTCCACATCTTCTATACCTTTTCCAAACAATACCAGTAGAACCTCCCAAAAAAACATGGCAGGAGCTGGACAGAAGGATCTCAAGATTCATATGGCAGGGCAAGAGACCTAGAATCAGATATAGAACCCTACAGCTAAACAAAGACAAAGGTGGGCTTGCGCTGCCAAATATCAGGGACTATTTTAAAGCCGCACAAATTAAAACTTTAGTAGAGATATGTAACCCAGTCTACATTGCACAATGGAAGGAGATAGAATGCCAAATAACAAGTGACATCCCCCTACAGGCGATAATAGGGAACAACGCCTTACCTAAACTTTTGAATAACACTAACCCGTGGATAGAGACCCCGCTAAAAATTTGGTTTAAGATAGTCAGAGAAAATCAAACTAAAGAGCCCTATCGATTTCTGCAATGGATTGCCTATGATCAAGACTTTACTCCTAATAAAACAGACACTAGATTTAAAAAGTGGAAAGAGAACGGACTGATAAAATATTACAATTTTTTTAAAGGGCAAATTTTAAGAAGTTTTGAAGATTTGAAAAAACAAGGTCTAATAAATCAAGACCTTTACAGGTTCTTTCAGCTTAGACACCACATAAACAATATACTTAAAAAGGAGGATTTGGAAAGGGCCCAGTCAGGTGTTCTGAAGGTCTTCTTAATGGCATATAAAGGGATCCCAGGGATCAGATACATTTCTAAAATATACCAAGGTCTTCAAGACTTAAAAGGAGACAACACATCATATATAAAAGAGAGATGGGAAAAAGAGGGGAATTTCACTTTACAACTGGAACTATGGGAAAAGCTAAATAAACAACAATGGAAAAGTACCTCATCCCTGCAGTGGAGAGAATTTGGATGGAAAAATTTGGTAAGATTTTTCAGAACACCTGCACAAAACAAATTTACTCATAAGGGGTTGAATTGTTGGCGCTTGTGTGGTGAAGAGACTGCAAATCATTTTCATGTGTTTTGGTCATGCCCAGTTATCCACCAATATTGGACCAATGTACAGACAATATTGGGGAAAATAGTCAAAATAACAGTTCCCTTTTCTTTTGTAACTTTGTATTTGGGTTTACTACCGGAATCACTGGAAAGACGAGGAGAAAAATACTTATTCACTGTTTTAATATTGGCAAGTAAAAAAGCCCTAACTAAAAAATGGATGTTGAAGGACTGTCCTACACCTGAAGATTGGATTAACGTGATCCAAGACATTTACTTGATGGAAAAGTTTACATTCGCACTGAGACAGGACATGGATGGGTTCATGAACTTTTGGCAACCCTGGAACGCATATGTGTCTTCCATTAGATCTAATCTTTGACAAATACCATTTCAATAATGGCACCTCTCTTTGTTCCAATGCTACTCAGATGCTCTTTTATTTTTATTTATTTATTTATTTATTGTGTGTGTTTGTTTGTTTTCTTGTTTGTTTTGTTTTTTTTTTGTTCTCTTTAATTTCACTTTCTTTCACTTAAAAAAAGGGGTGTTGTAATAATTATTCTTCCAATGTTGTCAAATAAAAAATAAGGGAACATGTGATGAAAATGTAAACAATGCAATGCTGTAATGACGTGTATACCCTTTACAAAAACTTAAAAAAAAAAAAAATTTAAACTCTTCCTTTGTGAGCACCACATGAGATTAAGACAAACAATGAAGAATGCAATAAAAAGAATTTCCATAATAACCATTTTGTTTCTCCTCCCAAAGAAAGAAGGAATGCAACCAAATGGTTTTGCTGTGATTGTCTGCTAACAGCTGAAACCATCCATAACCCAGCAGGGAACAGGGGGTGGTGGGTGGAAAGTGAAGCATTCCCAAGCAAAAGTCA
The DNA here is from genome assembly GCA_020510985.1 of Pholidichthys leucotaenia. Taxonomy (NCBI): domain Eukaryota; kingdom Metazoa; phylum Chordata; class Actinopteri; order Cichliformes; family Pholidichthyidae; genus Pholidichthys; species Pholidichthys leucotaenia. The sequence continues at coordinate 141,698,474 of CM035838.1, forward strand.
GTGGGTACCTGGCCATTTGGTGATCAAGAACTGGGTGGAGTGAAGAGGCATCACAATCTCCCCCACCAAACACTGCAGAAATTTTATGACTCTCCTTAGAAGACAGTCAGGCTCCTCAGAAAACCTGTCCTTGAGGAAGGGTTGAAAGTAGTAGAGCATCTACCCCCCTTTTCAAAACCAGGCTAATTTATAGTTCACTGGCAGTTAACTCCTCTCTCAGTGACAACAAATACCTTTTCATTTACAACGGAGGAGAGTAACAGAGACGGCTAGGTAGTGGTGATGCCCCTGGGCAGCACATGGGAGTCATTTAGTCCTCCCTGTCCCACTGCTGGCTTAAACACAGTCACACCGAGTTTATTTTGGGGCTAAAACCCCAAGAGAGACCATTGTGCTTAATTACTTCAATTATAATGCTGGCCTTTATCATATCCTTTTGCTGCTCGACACTTCCGTCTGTGAAGTGTAAACACCCAAACCCATCTACCCACAAGTCGAAGTAGCCATTATACTGCTGGACTGAATCCAAGACACACATTTTTAAGGATTTGATTACAGTGCCTCTTTCCTCTTTTCTAAACTGAAACTTGCGCAACAGTCAGACAAGGTTAAATTCTTTACAGAGTATTTCATACAAACCAAGAATAGCACAAGAATAACCACTAAAGAATAGATTCGTCCAGGATTTTGTAATCTATTACAGTTTTACTGAAAAAAGTGCAGTTGCAATATTATGAGACATAGCAGTAAAACATGATCAAACAACATAAGATGGGGGTATTGAGGGAATACTGAAGCCACAGCAAACGTCTTTCAAGTCTGGAGTGTGTTAGGATTACAGTCCGGTACAAAAAAAAAGCTTTGTTTATCACTGGACTTTTTCCTCTTGCTAAAGTCAAGTGAAGTCAGGATTAGCAACAGATGAAAATGATTTTCAATTCTTACAATCAGATATGGGGGGGGGGCACTGTATATATATATTTTTTTAATGTAGAAATGTTGACTTCTCAAGGAATCTTACCTTCATCATTGCTGGCAGGCCGACACTGGGTCCTTAAAACTTGGGTGAATAAAGCCAGGAGCAGAAGAATACTTGGCCTCATCAGCATCCTGCTAAGGGAGCTATAATTGTATGCTTTTCTGCAACTGGAACTCCATTCAGATCTCTGGGGCATCAGCAGCTGGTCATTCAAAGAGCGCTGCTAGAAACAAAGAAAAAAAAATATAAAGCACAACTATGGCCACAACGTCATCCTTTTGAAAAGTCTTGTATCAGTAAGAGCTGTACCCAGATATGTGATTATGCAGATACTGTATTCTTTCATTACACTAGTAATTGTTTTCAAATTTGTTTTTTAGATATTCGCTCTTCCCCCAAAATTGCTCGATTTCAATTAAGGTAAATGACAAATTTAGAAGAAAAACTCACAATTTCACAAGGAAAAAAACAGCAACTTGATGATAAAGTCTCAAATTTACATAAACAAATTTGCAAATATGGTTTAAAAAAATTCTAATTTATGTGATGAAAATTAAAAATTCTGAGAGAAACAGTTCGACTATGGAAAGCTGCAAATTTAAGACAAAAAAATACATGTTATAGGAAAATTTAGCTAACTTACAAGAAAAAAAGTCTCAAAATTTACAAGAAAAGCTGCAAATGTATGATGAAAATAAAAGGAAATGTCACATTTCTGATAAGACATTATGTTGATGCACTTTACTAAAAAAAAGAAAGACTGTACAGTATATTTGCTCTGGACTGATATTTAGAACCACCCTAATATTAGTGAGAAGACAAATTAAATCAATTCAGTGTCCAGTGTTTACAAAGGCAAAGACACATTTGCTTTAATGTGGAACAGTGAAGCAAAACCGTGAGATCAACTTTCTTGGTTTTAAAAACTGCTGTATCATTTTTGACAAGTTTTCTTACTCTTGAAAAAAGTAGAGAATATTCTGTATGTCAACAAAGATCAAGGTAGACCCTTCACGATCTAGGCCTGCATGTTCTATGCACTGATAAGAAACTGCTTGCGCACCAGACCACTCTGATAGCTTTAAACAAACTGGATACAGCCTGCTCTGTTCTGAGGAATCACATATTTTGTTCTCAAACCTTCAAAGCAGGGCTGGGCAATAAATCAATTTTAAATGCAAATTAAAAGTTAATTTTCTTGGATAATGTCAAAGAATGGAAACAGTACTACAGATGCAATGTTTGCTCTAAGAGTGCTGATGGAGAAGTATAGAGGTGGTCAGAAACAGCTGCACTGTGTCTTTGTGGATCTAAACATATGGTAGGGTGCCAAGAGAGAAATGTGGTACTGTATGACAAAATCAGGAGTGGCAGAGAAGTATGTAAGGGTGGTGCAGGACACATGAGGACAGCGACACGGTGGTGAGGTGTGCTGTAGGAATGACAGATGGATTCAAGGTGGGGGTGGGATTACACTAGGGATCGGTTCTGAGCCCCTTATTGTTTGCCATGGTGATGGACAGGCTGACAGATGAGGTCAGGCAGGAGTTTTCGTGGACCATGATGTTTGCAGACCTGTGATCTGTAGTGAGAGTAGGGAGCAGGTGGAAGAGAACCTTGAGAGGTGGAGTTGTGCTCTGGAAAAAAGAAGAATGAAAGCCAGTAGAAGCAAGACAAAATACAAGTGTGAATGAGAGGGAGGCAGGTGTAACAGTGAAGATGCAAGGAGTGGAGGTAGTGAAGGTAGATGAGTTTAAATACCTGGAGGTCAACCATCCAAAGCAATGGAAAATGCACATAAGAGGTAAAGAAGAGAGTGCACGCAGGCTGGAGTGGATGGAGAAGAGTATCAGGGGTGATTTGTGACAGAAGGATAGTAGCAAGACTGAAAGGGAAGATTGACAAGACGATAACGAGACCTGCTATGATGTATGGTTTGGAGACTGTGGCACTGACAGAAAGACAGGAGGCAGAGCTGGAGGTGGCAGAGTTGAAGATGCCAAGATTCTCACTGGGAGTAACTAGGCTTGACAGGATTAGAAATGAGTATATCAAAGGAACAGCTCATGTTGAGTGGTTTGGAGACAAAGCAGTGTTGCCAGATGGGAAATGAAGAAATATCGTACTGTCACTTTAAAATTACTGTATTTTGATGCAAACTATCGTATGTACTAAAATAACTTGAAAAAAATCACAGGCTAGGAAAGCGCATTTAAAAACAAAGCTATTCTATGGAACTGCAGTAACTTAAGGAATAAATGCAGAGGCTCTGCCATTTGACTTTCACAGCAATTCATGGCCAAGCCCCAAAATACATTTGTGATCTTTTAACCCCATATTCTTCAGGTAGATCACTCAGGTCTTCAGACCAGAATCTCTTATGGGTCCCTAAAACTCCCTATAAAACCAGAGGTGATCTGTCATTCCAGTCCGTTGCTCCCTGCTTGTGGAACACTCTCCCTCTGTCTCTGTGTCCGACTGATTCGGCTGACTCTTTAAAAAACAGTTGAAGACACTGTTATTTAGGCAAGCTTTTAATTGACTGGTGGCCTGGTTTTTATTTATTGTATCATTTTAATCATATGTTTTAATGTTTCTTTTTGCTTAAATTGCTGCGTTCTTATTTCCTTGTTTTTATATTACTCTGCATTTTTACTGTCAACACACTTTGTGAATTTTATCTGTGAAAAGTGCAATATAAATAAAGTTCTTCTTCATTTGAATGAAACAACTTCTTTATGTATTGTCACAATCAAACACACCCACCCACACAGAACTGCACGCCTTTACACAACCACTGCTTCAGTCTTTAAACGTAGGGTCCAACTCCAAGGCAGGGCAATAAAGCTGTTGTGCCTGGAGGATTTGCTTTGTTTTCTTACTAGTGTCCCGTGTCTGTGCTGCTGGACTCTTTTCTTTTAGTACTTTTTTCCTCCTCCGAGTCTGAACTCATGTTCACTGATTTTTTTTTAATTTGTTGTGGTGCCAGTGCAGCTGCATGCTGCTGATGTGATCCGACACATTTGGCAGAAAGGAGGAGCCAGCCTGGTATGAGCTGATCAGCTATGAGCAGGCATCAGTTTTTGGTGATGTGCGGGTGTTCACAAATCAAAATGATATTTTTTTGGGGGGGGGGGTTTGGGGGGGTGCACAGAAATGCCAAAACTATCATATATTTGGCCTTTTTTACAACTATTGATCATATATTGCATAGACCCTAAAACTATTGCATAAATATGATAATTATCATATAGCTGGCAACACAGACAAAGTAAGAGAGGCAAAGCTGAAATGGACTGGACATGTGCAGAGGAGGGATAGTGGATAAACTGGACAAAGGATGTTGAAGACTGAGCTGCCAGGCAGGAAGAGGAAGATCACCGAAGATTCATGAATGTAGTGAAGGAGGACATGGAGAGGGTTGGTGTTAAGCTGGATTTACAATGACTCCGGATGCAGTGCGGACAGAGCCTTGCATCCATCTAGGGCTGCAGCTATTGATTAATCAGATAAGCTTTTTGCGTCTTTTTTTTTTTTTTTGGATTGAAGACATTTTGTCCAAAATCTTGTCGTTTATGTATTAAGCAAACTTGCACTGGCCAGTCTGGTCAGTGCAAGTTTGCTTCAGTGTTTCCTCTGGCTTAAAAACCTTGGAACAGTGGCAACATATTTTTCCAGGGGGGGGGGGGGGGGCCAGAAAACATATGTATGAATATGTTAATTTTATACCATTTCTTTCTTTTTTTTTTAATTTTGCACAGTAACTTTGCATATAATAATAATGCATCAGATTTATATAGCACTTTATCATAAACACTCAAAGACGCTTTTTACAGATACATTATTCATTCACTCCCATGGTAGCGGCAAGCTACTACTGTAGCCACAGCTGCCCTGGGGCAGGCTGACAGAAACATGGCTGCCAGTCCGGGCCAAATGCCTCTCCGGCCACCACCAAACATTTATACACATTCATACCCAGTGTTATGGACACTGGAGGCAAGGTGGATAAAGTGTCTTGCCCAGGGCAGGCTATCTGGGGACAGCAAGATTTGAACCACCAACCATCTGGTTATTGGACGACCCGCTCTACCTCTTGAGCCACTGCCGTGCATATGGAACTTACACTTTGAAGTGTTGTACAACCAAGGCTTGAATGTTGGAATATTGGGCCATTTGGGGTCCCACCCAGACATCCTGTATTTGGACTTATTACTGGTGTCATCCTCTTCTCCTCCCTCTGCTCTCACCTCTCCTGGACCCTCTGCCTGAACTCGTTCCTCTCCTAGGCTCCTCTCTTCTGTCTCATCTTGCCCTCTCTGAGCTCTGTCTAATTCAGGTTCTCTCTCTGTCAATGGTGGTATTGAGTTTTTGCATATGACGTCGGGGGCGTGCCGCACTGGCCCGTTGTGTGCCGCCATATTGGATGGCAAGAACCAACAGCAGCAGCAGGGTGAAACAAACCACATAGCTCACGTGTACCTACAAACTCGGCAAAATGGTGTACTCCTGTTGTTCCCCCTGATAAGGGGATAAGCAGGGAATTAAATGGCCGGAGTGAAATGCAAAAAAAAAAAAAAAAGTTGGCTTTTTGAATAATTACCTTCACTGACGTAATCTCTCGCTTTCTCATAACGGGCTGCACGGTGGCGCAGTGGTTTAGCACTGTGGCAGCACAGTTTACCCTCGGCCGGGGGATCGCGGGGATCATGAGACCGTGGGCTCGATCCCAGCCCCCGACCAACAGTGATCTGTGTGGAGTTTGCATGTTCTCCCCGTGTTGCGTGGGTTTACTCCGGGATTTCTCCGGTTTCCTCCCGCATACCAAAAACATGTAGGTTTAGGGCGCTCGCGCACGCAGCAGCCGGTGGTTTGTCACCAGACTGCAAACCAAATCTACCTACAGGTACAAATAAGTAACAAAAAAAAAAAAAAAACTTTCTGGTTTGGGGGCGCCTCTCTGCTTGCTACAAAGGACAATGCACACATGAAAGGGGAGAAAACTATTGTACATGTGCATAAAATCGGGTACGTTTTAACGCGGCGCGCCGTGGAGAGCCTTTAAAAAAAAAAAAAAAAAACACGCAGCGCGCTTCACTCACCTCCGATCCAAGGAACTGCTGTTTTCCGACTCGTTCACCAGCAAAGACTTCACATCATCCACATCCCTTTCCGCTGACACGTTTTCCAATATCTTTTCCTCCTGCTCCCCTTCGTCTTTGAAAGATATCATTTCATCGTTTGTCCCCAAATCATCCCCGCTGAGCAGATTACTGGCAGTCATTGTTCTGCTAATTGCTCCAGCTGTGCGCTCTGCTTGTCCGTGGGGGTTACCCCACACCAGCCACCTCCGTTCAACTGAGGCATTTCGGCACACCAGAGGAGCGCACGGGAGCAAGATTAAAAACACTTGTCTGCTGTTATGACTGCTGACAATGTCTCCACTGAATCTGACACAGACATTGCAGACACAGTTTCAGAGGCCATAGTGTCAGTTGTTGAAGAGGATGATAGGGATGTTATTATGTCAGACTGTGACTGTGTGTTCTCCTCACTCATTCTGATCGCTAAACAGTACAAGTTACGCCTGGGTTGTCACAGTGCAACTGCTGCTGTTGCCATCCAAGATGGCGGCACCTACGGCGTGTTTATGTTTACCCCCGCGAGTCACGTGAATTTTACGAGCCTACGCAAAAACTCTATACAAACAGGTTAGAAAATATCAAGTGCCATGTAAAAAAATTAAAGGAGACAACTAAAAATTTCTAGTTAAGGGTACAAAGAGCACCCACTTAAAACTTGAGTAATGACTTCAGTCTTGAAGGTTGTTTTTTTTTTTTTTTTGTTACTTATTTGTACCCGTAGGTAGACTTGGTTTGCAGTCTGGTGACAAGCCACCGGCTGCTGGTCGCTGCATGCACGAGCGCCCTACACCTACATGTTTTTGGTATGCGGGAGGAAACCGGAGAAATCCCGGAGTAAACCCACGCAACACGGGGAGAACATGCAAACTCCACACAGCTCACTGTTGGTCGGGGGCTGGGATCGAACCCACGATCTCATGATCCCCGCGATCCCCCAGCCGAGAGTAAAACTGTGCTGTCACAGTGCTAAACCACTGCGCCACCGTGCAGCCCCATGCAGGTTTGAGGTTTTTCTCAAAAATTTACAACAATTTTCTGATAGCTTTCTACTTTTCTCTGTAAATTTATCTAAATTTGAAACCATTTTCCTCAAATTTGTAATTTCCTCTTGTAAAATTGACTTTTCTTGTACATTTGAAACTTTATTATAAATTTGTGGATTATTTTATGGCTTATTTTTGTCTGTTTTTTTAATAAAATTACTGTGTTTTTTTTTAATACATTTGGAACAGACTGTGGTTTTTTTTCTACTTTTTCCTTATAACAATTTATATTTTTGACCATAACTCTGCAGTCAGAACAGAACAATTTAACTTATTACAAAGAAAAAAAAATATTACAATTGTATTTAACCCCTTGCACTCCGGTCAATTTCCCTAAAAATGCCAAAAAATAATGTGCCCAAAGTAAATCGAAAGCTGTTCTTCAACCCTTTGCAGCATCTTCATGGGGTTGGTCTCATTTAAAAGAAAACACTTTGAATTTTTTGGCAAAAAAACATGATCTCTCTAAGTGCTCCGGCCACTGAGTTACAGTCATCTAAACATAGTGAACTTGAAGAAAATAAATTTGGCCTGGGTGTTTTTTTGGATACAAATGCTTGCAAATAACACACAGCTTCAGATCCGGGCTGGAAAATGCAACAGAAATGTAGAACCAAGTGTTATCCAGCTGAGATCCAAATTTTGTAACAATACCACAAAAAATGAATATATTACACAGCTTTTTCCTCAGGCTGTTCCCAGGCATTTTGGAACTGTGCCAAATGGCACAGTTTGGAAAAACGTCTGTAACTTTTGAAGGATTCAACATAGAAGCTTCATTTTGGGCTCTAATGAAAGGTCACACTCAGGGCTGTCTGTGTGTGTGTGTGTGGGGGGGGGATTTGTCCCCCCCCCACTCGCTACAGAGGATGGACTTCGGCCATCGCTACACAACGGATTAGCCTCATATGGTGATGTGGGACAGCAGCGCAATCACCGCGCCCCCCCCCCCTCGCTGCAGAAGAATAGCGGGGGGGGCGGGCGTTCACAGTCTGTACGCGGCGAACAACCCCTTGTACAGCGGCGCACGAACTGCGCCGAGAAGCACAGTTGTAATTTACCGATCGGTCAAAAGTCATTTTGGATTACAATTTTCAGGGATAAAAAATAATTTGGCTTGTAACACCTTACCTCTTCACAGCCACATTGTCCTGGCCAACTTCTCTTCCTCATTGTCAGACGAACGCGACGCTGGTCCGCTTGTGGTTCTGGTCTTGCGACCCGGTCAAAACATAATTCCATGATTGCGGTTTTGGCGAATGATTTACGACCTTCGACGTCGGCCTCCGTCGGTCTATGATGACCATATAAGAGAATCCTAAACACCCTGCTGGAATTTAAAAAAAAAATAATAATAAAGCACTGCCTGTGGCTGCTGAAGCAGTCTCTCTTCACCCAGCCTTTGTAGACAAAACAGCTCAGCGAACTTCTGTGCTTCAATTGGCTCACTGCGTTGGTAGGCGGGTCCTTCTTGCCAAGTTTTCAGTCATTGGTTCTTCAAGGTTTCAGAAACCCAATTCAAGGCTCTTATTAGTCGAATGAGAGGTCAATCAGATGAACTAATCTGTTCGCGGCTGTGTCTGCAGCTTTTATTTTCAGTGCGCGCTTGGACGCCATACACCACCTACATCACAATCTCCATCATGCATCCTAGAGCGCACGAGCGCACTTATTTTGAAGTCCAAATGCTGGCACGTTTAGTTTGTCTGAAGGCTGCTGACGGATTAAAGTCACTGACTTGGTGAATTTCGGTTATCTTAACTTGCCAGGTACATAATTGGAAACATAACTTAATATTGTAGTGGCTGGTGAAATATATCCTCAGCAATTCAGTAGTCCCCCTTGCCTTTCCCTTCATATGAAGCCAGCTGCATATGAATTCTAACCACATCTCTTAGCTAAGCGACTCTTCCGTTATTGCTCCCATTTCCAGTGGGTTAAAACTATGATAAATGCTTCCAGTGCTTACATACCTCATGAATTTTTTTTTTTTCCGTGTTTAAAGTACTTTAATAAACACATGTTTCTGTCAGACAGTCAAGCCTTATTCACAATGCATTTCCCCTCTAGTCTGCATACGCTTTGGACAAGCCCAGCGTGCACGCAGCGCTGTACATGCTCACTTTTTTCATCTACCCAGGCCAAGCGGTTGACGCATGCACGCAACCATCATCTGTAGTTTCACTCCCGCCCAATAAGTAGCGTCAAGGAGCTAACACGCCAAGATTTTCACCAACGAAGAAACGGCGGACTTTTTCACAAAGTTTCTCTTCAAATAGAGTCTATTTCTGCTGTTTGCCTTCCTGGTTTTCACTCCTTTTCCACGAAGATGCTTCTGCCGCTAGTGAGACACTGCCTGTTTGCTGACTGACTGGAAAGCTCATGTGGGCGGGGTGCTTCAAAACTCCACGCGGATGATGGCCATGCGCGTTGTTCGTGTGCGCACTTGTGGAAAGTCATTGCTTCATATATTTTTCTTAAATTTATATCTCCTTGGCGTGGCGGTAAATTTTCTGGCGCAGCAGGCCACCACCGAGAAATGTTGCCAGAGGAAACCCTGTGCTTAATGCATAAACTGCAACTAATTCAGCATAAAAACTCCCACATCTAAAAGTGCACTTAAGATATAGTTTATATTATTTTCTTGTAATATTTGATACAGAATTTAAAAAAAAATATTTGAAACTCAATCTGAGCTGCCATTTACAGCCTGGAGAAATGCTTAGGTTTTACTTTATATGTTGAAGGCAAATACTGGCTTGTGAAATTGTCCTTTATAAATCAAATATGTATATTTAGCGACATTGTCAAGAATGTCATTGTGAAAATTCACAGAAATATTGGGGGGGGGGGGGGGTTCGCCTTATCACCCACTCCAAAAGAGGCGCTTTCATTTATTTTACTAAAAGTAACAAGATGGATTTACATTTTGTTTAATTAGCTTTAAGATGATTAAAGGGACCCTTTATTTTGATAAGTTCATTAAAATAGTAATGCTGACACTTTATTAATCTGAAATGTATGGATTCATTTTGTAGCAGCAAGAGTGAAAGGGAAGATTTACAAGACGATAGTGAGACCTGCTATGATGTATGGTTTGGAGACTGTGGTGCTGACAAAAAGACAGGAGGTGGAGCTAGAGGTGGCAGAGTTGAAGATGCTAAGATTTTCATTGGGAGTCACTAGGAAGGACAAGATTAGAAATTAATATGTCAGAGGGACAGCTCACATTGAGCAGTTTGGAGACAAAGTATGAGAGGCAAGACTGAGATGGTTTGGACATGTGCAGAGGAGGGATAGTGGATATATTGGACCAAGGATGTTGAAGATGGCGCTGCCAGGCAGGAGGAAAAGAGGAAGATCACAGAGAAGATTTATGGATGTAGTGAAGGAGGACAAGGAGAGAGTTGGTGTTACAGAGGAAGATGCAAGGGATAGGGTGAGATGGAGGCAGATGATCCGCTGTGGTGACCCCTAAAGGAAGCAGCCAAAAGAAGAAGTGTGGATTCATTTTATGCAATCAAACATTTATATGGTTTATACATATATAGTTTATACATTGATAGTCATTTCTAACAAAGTTTGTAATCATAGCCATGCAATGCCAAGGCAAGAATGTTGAATTTGATGATTAACTACAGTAGGGTTGAGGGACATTAAAGCCCTCCAGAGGTGGAGTAGAGTGACACATCTGCTTGAATCATCACCACTGCAGCATGTGGTCCCAGAGATCAACACCTGTCCAGAATCCCCTTGAAAAATGCTTCATAGTCTGATACGCAATACTCTAGTACAGACACAAGCAAGCAGGCAATATTTTACCCAGATATTTAGTTTTCAAAGCCAAAAGAAACCTGCCCTGAAACTGATACGTTTAAAAAATCTTTTAAAAGTGCTGTTGCCAAATGAATCTGGAATGTCAAAGTGCATTTTGTAAAATCAAAACAAAAGCAGACTGTCATAACAGTTTACATTTTTTACATCAAGTCTAGTATTGTGGCAGCTGTGGTGTCCTGTAAGATGTAATCACTTTTATGAGTGTTCTTCACTGAGTCACTCAAACCCAGTTTCATTTCACTTTCCAAGAATGGTTTAGTGTTCAAGCAGCTGAGCTGGGTCAGGGGGGTGTCCCGGGGGGGGTGTTAAAGAAGCTTGGTCATCTCTTCTCCAAACTGTGAGTCAGTGTTTGGGAAGCCTCCAAGCAAACTCTTGTACTGCCAGACAGAAGGACCCACAAAGAGCTGCTGACCACATTTGCTATGCTCTGTCGCTACTACGACCGTCAACATCTGAAAGGAGAGGAAGCAGCTTCTTCAGAGTATGACGGGGTATTTTGTCACGCTTAATTCCCTTGAGAGCAAAAGTCAAACATACAATATGTCTCACAAGGGTGTGGCTGGTGAGACATGACAGTGACATATACACAGTGCTGATTATTATTCTATTGAGGCCAAGTAATACCGTACCCAAATGTTGGTAGATGGGTAAAAGAACAAATGGCAACAGCTTTTGCCTGGAATTCAGTGGAAACATATTTAAAAAATGTATTTTATTTTTATAGCTGTGTTAATTAAAAAAACTGCTGCAATCTGAATATTAAAGGGAACATCAATGTAAAGTTCACTTTTTCTAGCGCTTTCGCATATCAATTTGGGCATCAGGAATGGCTACCAATGGAAAAACTCAAAAAAAAAAAAAAAAGTCATATCAATTTGTTGGCATCCTTTGTCTCAATACCTATCTAAATGAGCAGTTTTAATTTTGCTCCAACTGTGATGTGACAACAGGAGCTCATTGGAATGATACAATCTCCCCAGGTTCATTTATACCCATTTTAATGACGAAAGAAGAAGAAGAAGCCAACTTTATGTCATTTAGTCCATACAGCCGATCATGTACAGTAAAACAAAATTCTGTTTCTCCTATCTACAATGTTTATTACATCTAGAATCAGAGGGATTGCTGCCATGCAAGGTGCCACCACAAACAACTTTTCCTTCCCCCATTCTATTATGCCGAGTACCAAGTTGGGGGGGGGGGGGGTACCATTTTTATATTGTCTTTGGTATGACCCAGCCAAGGCTTGAACCCCCAACCTCTCGGTTGTGGAGCAGATGCTCCATCAACTCGGCCACCACTCCGGAATGTCCAAACCAACAATGACAGTGCCGCTACGTCTGGTAGTCTGCTATGGAGTTAGCTTGGCAACCAGTTTTTAATGCCATTTTCTTTCAATTCTAGTCAACCACATCCTTGTTTCCACTTGGTTTACCAATCTACAGTCTATAATACATATTGCGTCATTCTTGCTTCTTAGACTGGCTCAGTGGCTAGCACCTTGGTTAGCTGGCCAAGGTTGGTAGAAGATGGATGGTTGGTCCATCTACCGCCTTGGCAATTGCCTCGGTGGGGAGAAGGCGATTGATTTGTTTCAGGGCCTTTTATACCCCAGTGACATATCATTTTGCCCACATAAATTACCTCCCCCCCCCCGAAAAAAAAAATCCCCATTAAGCTTTCTGTCTCTCTTTGAAGCTAACAAGCAATCTTATATAATTTAGAATTGAAGAGATTTGGTTTTGGAAAAAACTTGCAGATTTCTTTTATGAAGTACTTGGTTATATCTTGAATACACAAATGTATAATTTTTCAGCAATATTCTGTCTTTGATGTTGGGTACCAGTTAGGCAGCTAAACAGTTAACCCCCTAATATTTGCCTCAAAATGACAGTCATGAAAGAGGGAGGATGCAGTGAACTAGGGTTCACGAAGATTTACAAAACCTGCACTGAAATTAGTCGTTCTGAGGGAACCTAATTAAAATGGGTTGAAAATAGCACTGGAATCAATAAAGCCTGCTGTATTTTGATGCAAGTATGTCACAGACATTTAATTAAGACCTCTGGGAGCTGTGTCAACATTTGAAAAAGTGCATAATATGTCCTCCTTATCGCCATGATTCACATCCTAAATTGAGATGCCTTTGAAGTCTCAAGTCCCACTGGGACAGCAAATTAGATACATTCAAGCCAAGCATTTCTTTCTACAATATTCACTTACAATGATGACACCCTTAACAGAATTACAAAAAGGCAAGAGCCTATTAACTATAAGCTTGAACAGCCTCCATTCAAATAGATAATACTCAAGTATTACAATCATAATTGTGACTAAAAGATAAGCAAGTACTCAGACACTGGGGAAATCCATTACTTTGATATAAATGGATTTAACAGCGGTTTTCGCTACCAACACATTTTTGGACAAAACTGCAGAAATGTAGATAAACCCCAACCAAAAAATGGGGGTATTTTTAAAATGAAAAAGGTTAAAAAAAATCATTATATAAAGGGCTTAAACTAACTTAAAAACACACAAGACACATTTAGCTTATTTCATTTATACAAAGACAAAAGTTACAAGCTGAACCGACCCCACCCCACCCCCACCATGGTCTTCCCCATAACTACAGTTCGCTGTCATCCATGCATAAAATTCCACAGCCCCCAAATTCTGTAACCACCCCTGTTCCAGTTCAGTCCACACTTCCAACTAGCAGCACTAATGTCTGCATATGCTGTAGTTCACTGCAATGAGAAGCTCAGACAATGCCCTAAAGTTGCCAAACACACAAACACAAAAAAGGAGCAGAAAAAAAAAATAAAAATCTGTGGTCCCAACCACTGCATCCTCCTGGTGGAGAGTGGTTGTTAGGAAACTACATTCAGATAAAGACTACCACTGCCAAAGCCAGTAAAACAGTCATTTGGTCAAGATTAGAACAAAAAGCTCGGCAGTGTGGGTGAGCGTTCACGTTCTTCCTACAGACAAGACAGAAACCAACTCTGAAATCTGTAGATGTGATTACCAGAGGTGGGTAGTAATGAGTTACATGCACTCAACTAACTTTCTGATTAAAAGAAAAAGTATGTTCCTGAGTTTATCGTGGGATACTTTTTCCTTGAGTACAATTATGGAGGAAAAAAATGATAAAACTTTTTATTTATTTTTTGTCATTGATTCGGAAATGGATTCGATGTCCTTGTTTATACTGTGATTAACTTATTCTTGCTAGCTTCTTCTGTGAAGTTTAAACAATCAAAGGATGCCTGAGAACTCGCAGTATTGTTTTATCAAATATGCTCCATTATCAGGCAGCATAAGAAGTCATGGTTTTTTTCGATAGCCCATCAAAAAAGCACGAATACGAGATAAGTGCAACAGATGAGCACTTTTAAAAACACTGCTCCACTGTTTTGTCCTTCATGTTCGTATTTATTCTACTACTTTATCTAACCTGATTAAAGGTGCCTTCTGTGGCTAAATAGGTTTTTTTTTTTTCCCCAGTAGGATTCCACTTAAAGATTTTATGCCATAACAAAAGTAAACAATATCTCGCCAAGTCTTGAAAGCAAATCAATGCTAATCAATGTAATGTGCGATTACTAAACACGGAACAAACGGTATGGTACGGACCGCTCCGTACATGTTCCGTAAGGGACGTCAACCGCTCCTGGCTGCTGGCAGGCAGGATAAAATGTTCACAAAATTATCCGCCCGGCAGTTCAGGGAAACTCATTTAATGACCTCGGGGCGCTTTGACAACGCCGCATTAACGAGCAGTAAAAATGAAGGGAGATTAAAGGGTGAAGGAATACAAAAAGCAGCTCACCTTACTGGCGGGAGGTTGGCCAGATAATTCAGACTCACGGGCAGAGATTTGATGCAAAAAAAACTTCCAGAAAAAGAGGGTATATCCACTTTAAATGTGCGGGTCTGTTAACGGGGTGTTATCGAACTTTAGGCTAGCAGTTGGGGAACGTTTAGCCAAAGTTTTGCGACAGAAAAATGGGGGGTGGGGTGCACCCAACTTAGAAAAACCACCGGACCGTGGGGGGGATGTTTCTAAACCAGGTAAAAATGGAAGAGTTCAACATCCGAAATCTGTTTTTAGCGGGGAGCCTCTCTTTCTTACCTGGCTGCACAGGTCGGAAGAAAGACGGAGTGAGCTCAGCCTTTGCGCTCGCTGTTTTTTTTTTTTTTTTTTGGTAGTCCTTTTATCCCAAAACGTTTCAGTCCTCCCACTTCCGAAAACTGCGTCCTAAAGTTGTTTAAACTCCCTGTAACGAGACGTCCGACAGCCGAATGAGGCTAATGATCAGATTCTTCTGCACAAACATCGGCAGAGAAACCAGTCCCGGGGAGAAACGCTTCAACGAGAGCACGAGCAGCGCCACACATCCCCCTTAAACCAGAGAACGTGCTGCTCATCATTCTAGGACTGCGGTCCAGCACAGATAACCCACAAGCTACACTTCCGGTCTGTGGACTTCAAAGTAGATGCTCAGAAAATCGCCACACCTTTTATAAAAAGCTACTTCTGAGCAAATTGTGACCCCCCCCCCCCATTCTGCATGGGGCAGCGAAACATATCTGAGCCTTAAAATGAAGGGGAAACATCCATACACACGTCACCCATAAACAATAGTTTTCTATTTAAATTTTCTCATAAATTTGTGAGGTTTTGGGAGCAAGGTTTCAACTTTTTACTGTAAAGTTGCAGCTGTTTCCCTTATATTTTCTCTTTTTTGTTGGAGAATTTTGCGTTTTTCCTCTTCTTTTGTATCTTTAGTGTAACATGAAGCCACTGGTTACTGGCAAGGAAGCTGCATGGAGCTTCACAGCTGCAGTTTGCAGGCCTTTGAGTTCCACCGTCAAGAAGACGATCCACAAAACAACGCAGGATGTTGTGCTCACCAGATTGATCAATGAATTTATCCGATTGGCAGTGGATTTCTATTACCCCTAAGTTTATTAAAAATAAAAGAATTTGTCCAAAGCAAACAAGTTTATTCATATTTCTACAACCAGGATATTTAAAAGTACATAAAGTATACATAGTTTTTCAATTACTGTGAATCACAATGAAATAAGGTGAGGCAATATAAAATTAACCACAAATCACAAAGATATTAATAAAACAATTAAAAATCACGTTTTTGTTTTTACAGTTTACCTGTAAAAGTTCAGAAACAGTTTGTATATGTCTGAGCTGAATTTTTTTCCTTTAAGACATGTGGGGCATAGAACCTGAGTAGTAGTTTTAACTGTGGTCGGGGAAAAATTAAAACGGGGACCACTTTGGACCAGTATCTACTTCTAGAACACGATAGGGCTATGTTTGAGCATTTTTCAATTACTATTTTCTGAAGTCATATTTTGAAATTCACATCAGTCACATTTCCGGCAACCTTTCAGATTTCCACTGTTGAACTTAATACAGGTTTGCTGGGATTCTGGAGAAGAATCCCGAATCCCAGACATCCAGCACAACTCGACCAACTCTCTAGAAACTATTTGCTCTATGTAGAAAACGTTTTAGAAAACGCACAAGTACACTTTTAACTATAAATACATTAGCCTTGGACTAAATCTTAATTAACACTGTAAAAGAACAACAAGATGATTACTTAAAAATACAATAAGAACAGAAAATTCAAAATCTGTTTTAAAAATACATGCCGCTTGCATTTTGGGGATTTCCAGGTAAGACTGCATATTCAGGATTCAATGCCATCTACGGGTACATCTCAGAAAATTAGAATATCATGAAAAAGTTCAATATTTTTTGTCACTCATTTCAGAAAGTGAAACCCATAAATTATATAGATTCATTACACACAGTGATATATTTCAAGTGTTTATTTATTTTAATTTTGGTGATTATGGATTACAGTCCATGAAAACCCCAAATTCAGTTTCTCAAAAAATTAGAATATTACATAAAATTAATTTAAAAAGTAAGTTTTTAATAGAAATGTTGGCCGACTGAAAAGTATGTCCATGTACACACTCAATACTTGGTCGGGACTCCTTTTGGATTAATTACTGTATCAATGTGGCGTGGCATGGAGGTGATCAGCCTGGGGCACTGCTGAGGTGTTATGAAGGTCCAGGTTGCTTTGATAGTGACCTTCAGCTTGTCTGCATTGTTGGGTCTGGTGTCTCTCATCTTCCTCTTGATAATACTCCATAGAGTCTCTATGGGGTTTAGGTCAGGAGAGTTTGCTGGCCAATCAAACACAGTGATGCCATGGTCATTAAACCAGGTTTTGATACTTTTGGCAGTGTGAGGGGGTACCAAGTCCTGCTGGAAAATGAAATCTGCTTCTCCATAAAGCTTGTCAGCAGAGGGAAGCATGAAGTGCTCTAAAATTTCCTGGTAGACAACCGCGCAGACTTTGGTCTTGATAAAACACAGTGGACAAACACCAGCAGATGACATTGTTCCTCAAATCATCACTGACTGTGGAAACTTCACACAAAACCTCAAGCAACTTAGATTATGTGCCTCTCCACTCTTTCTCCAGATTCTGGGACTTTGATTTCCAAATGAAATGCAAAATTTACTTTTATCTGAACAGAGGTCATCTGCTGGTGTTGGTCCACTGTGTTTTATCAACACCAAAGTCACCGCAGTCATCTACTAGGAAATTTTAGAGCACTTCATGCTTCTCCCTACTGACAAGCTTTATGGAGAAGCTGATTTCATTTTCCAGCAGGACTTGGCACCCTCCCCCCACCTCCCACACTGCCAAAAGTATCAAAACCTGGTTTAATGACCATGGCATCACTGTGTTTGATTGGCCAGCAAACTCTCCTGACCTAAACCCCATAGAGAATTTATGGAATATTGTCAAGAGGAAGATGAGAGTATATGTACCTGTAAAGCACAGATCTTTCATTCATTCATCTTCTTCCGCTTAATCCTTTTCGGGTCGCGGGGGGCCTGGAGCCTATCCCAGCATCTTTAGGCGAGAGGCAGGGTACACCCTGGACAGATCGCCAGTCCATCGCAGGGCCAACACAGAGAGACAGACAACCATTCACTCTCACAGTCATACCTAAGGACAATTTAGAATCCCCAATTTTGATGCCAATTAACCTAACTTGCATGTTTTTGGCATGGGGGAGGAAACCAGAGAAATCCCGGAGTAAACCCACGCAGACACGGGGAGAACATGCAAACTCCACACAGATCACTGTTGGTCAGGGGCTGGGATTGAACCCAGGATCCCATGGCCAAGGGTGAGTTGCTGTGCTGCCGCAGTGCTAACCACTCCTCCACCGTGCCGCCCAGCACTTAGTACAATGCAATCTCAAGGTTTTTTTTTTTGCTCACTCACACACACACACGCGGGCGCGCACACACACACACACACACACACACACACACACACACACAGAGTGGTGTGAAAAAGTGTTTGCCCCCTTCCTGATTTTTCATTTTTTTTTGTATGTTTGTCACACTTGAATGTCTCAGATCGTCAAACAAATTTAAATATTAGACAAATATAGCACAAGTAAACACAAAATGCAGTTTTTAAATGAAGGTGTTTATTATTAAGGGGGAAAAAATCCAAACCCACGTGGCCCTGTGTGAAAAAGTGATTGTCCCCTAATCCTAATAACTGGTTGGGCCACCCTTAGCAGCAGCAACTGCAATCAGCTACTTGTGATAACTGGCAAGGAGGCTTTTACAGTGCTGTGGAGGAATTTTGGTCCACTCATCTTGGCAGAATTGTTGTAATTCAGCCACATTGGAGGGTTTTCAAGCATGAACCACCTTTTTAAGGTCATGCCACAGCATCTCAATCGGATTCAGGTCAGGACTTTGACTAGGCCACTCCAAAGTCTTCATTTTGTTTTTCTTAAGCCATTCAGAGGTGGACTTGCTGTTGTGTTTTGGATCATTGTCCTGCTGCAGAACCCAAGTGCACTTCAGCTTGAGGTCACTAACAGATGGCAGGACATTCTCCTTCAGAATTTTTTGGTAGACAGTAGAATTCATGGTTCCATTTACCACAGCAAGGCTTCCAGGTCCTGAAGCAGCAAAACATCCCCAGACCATCACACTACCATCCATCCATCCATCCATCCATCTTCTTCTGCTTAATCCTTTTCAGATCACGGGGGACCTGGAGCCTATCCCAGCATCTTTGGGCGAGAGGCAGGGTACACCCTGGACCAGGGGTGTCAAACTCAAATTCACAGTGGGCCAAAATTAAGCAGTGAAGTAAAGTCACGGGCCAAACTCAATATTTATTGAAAAATTAACTGCAACTGATATGTAATGTTTAACCTTTTCATATGGAAACAAACTTTAGTTTTGCTTAAACACAGACTCTGGAACAACCAAAGCTTGATATTACAAACACATGAGAAATTAAATTTGAAATAAAAGACACATCAGTGGTATTCATTTCTTATTTAAATAAAGTATGTCTCTCCCCGTATCCTTTCAAGTTCCTTTTTAAAGTAAATCTTTTTCAAAGCCAACAACAAAAGAACCAAAAATAATAATGTCATTCAATAAAAATCCAACATTTCAACTATTTACAGACCATGCCTTGCAGTAGAAAAAGTGCATAAATAACAGATATATTCAAGCTCAGTTTGCTACACTCTGATTTACTCTGCACATTGGTCTAAGCCAGATACCTGGCATCTTTTCTTAGATGCAAGTTCATCAATGTCTGGGGTCAGGCTCTGAGCTGAGGAAAACCTCAGGACGGAGTGAAGGTGTTCATCAGTGAGTCGACTTCTGTGAGGTGTTTTGTTCACCTTCATCATAGAGAACAGTTGTTCACATAGATATGTGCTGCCGAACATTGAGAGCATCTGAGCAGCTTGGGTGCGTAATTGAGGCATTGTCGGGGAGGAAACATGGAAACCGCGCAGCACCAACAGAGTCATATTTTGATTTGAGCATGTCATTACATTGGAGTTCAATTAGCTCCATTTGGAGGCTGGTTGGTGCACTTTCCACGTTGATCGCAAACTGGTTACTGAGCAGTTCAAATCTCCCTTTCTGAGCCTCAAAGTCGGCAAATCGCCGGGAAAACTCGGCGCTGAGCGCGTTGATTTTTTTTCAGCAAACTGTGCGCTAGACAGCACGGCAGGAGAAATTTGCTCCACCATGGTTTGGCAGCACGGAAAATGACCCAAGTTTCCTTGCAGCATCTGAGTCTTCCACAGACACAACTTAGTTTTAAAGGCCCTCACTGCTGCGTACATGTCTGTGATGATGTGGCCCCATCCCTGAAGCTGCAGGTTAAGCACATCGAGATGGCTCACAATGTCAGACAGAAATGCAAGCTCACACAGAAACTTTTTATCTCTCAGCTCTGTTGTGTCCTTCCCTTTGTTTTCCATAAACTGACAGATTTCCTCACGTAGCTCAAAACATCTGTTCAGTACTTTTCCTCTGCTTAGCCATCTCACCTCTGTGTGATAGGGCACATCTCTGTATTCCGGATCCAACTCCTCCAGAAAAGACTTGAACTGCCGGTGATTCAAACCTTTGGCTCTTATGAAGTTGACTACTCGTTTTATAGAGCTCATAACATGTTCCATTTGCAGAGCTTTGCCACAGAGCGCTTCCTGATGTATGATACAGTGATAAACTGTAAGTTCACCTGCATCTTCCTCCCACATCTTCTCCTGAATCCTGCCGACCAATCCACTCTTTTGACCGCACATCGCGGGCGCACCATCTGTCGTCAGTCCCACAAGTTTATCCCAAGGCAGGCTCATTTCAGTTATACATTTGGGTACCTCTTCAAAGATATCTTTTCCTGTGGTGGTGCCATGTATTGATTTTAATCCTAAAAGTTCCTCTGTGACGCACAGGCTCGAGTCTACTCCACAGATGAAGATTGACAGCTGGGCAGTATCAGACGTGTCGCTGCTCTCATCCACAGCAAGGGAGTATGCAATAAAATCTTTTCCCTTTTTTATTAGTTGTTCATGTAGATTAGTGGAAAGCTCACACACACGCTCAGCCACGGTGTTTCTGCTCAGGCTCACATTTAAAAATTCTTGCTTTTTATCTGGGCACACGATGTCGCAAACTTTGACCATGCACTTTTTGACAAACTCTCCCTCATTAAAGGGCCGGGCTGATTTTGCTATCTCTGCTGCCACAATAAAGCTGGCCTTTACAGCAGCTTCACTTTTTGATTTTGCTTTCATGAACATAGTCTGCCGGCAAACCAGACTTCTTTTCATCTCCTCCACCTTCTGCAGCTTCTGCTTTACGTCCAGGTCCTTGTACTTTTCATAATGTTTTGTTTCATAGTGTCTTCTTATGTTATATTCTTTTGTTACAGCCATGTTAGCTCCGCACACAAGACAAACAGGTCTGTCCTTTATATTCGTGAACAGATAATCTGCCTCCCACCTGTCTTGAAAGCTCCTGTTGTCCATCTTTCGTTTGACCATTTTTGTGGAGGGTGAAATTAATTTGTCCAATGTGACTGGAGCATGGTTGTCAATGACTGTCAACAGAAAAAAGGAGCGCTTGCCGGTTTCGACTGCGCGCCAACATACTAGCAAAGCATTGTGGGATTTGTAGTATTAGCGGTACAGTATATACCGCGGGCCAGCTCTAATGTACATTTGATATGATCTCGCGGGCCAATTATAATTACACTGCGGGCCAAATTTGGCCCGCGGGCCTGAGTTTGACACATGTGCCTTGGACAGATCGCCAGTCCATCGCAGGGCCAACACAGAGAGACAGACAACCATTCCCTCTCACAGTCATACCTAAAGACAATTTAGAATCCCCAGTTTGATGCCAATTAACCTAACTTGCATGTTTTTGGCATGTGGGAGGAAACCGGAGAAATCCCGGAGTAAACCCACGCAGACACGGGGAGAACATGCAAATCAAATCAAATCAAATCAAATCAAACTTTATTGTCATATTGCTGTACATACAACTGTAGTGCAGGCAAGATGAAATTGCGTTTCTCTCGGTATCCATATAAGAAGCAGCATGATTAAGACACACTCCCACATAGCTCCCACCCCCCCCCCCCATCCATTCACACATCCCTGAGACATACTTGGGGAAAAAGAATAACTAACTATAATATACAAAATGTCCATAGGTGCAGTAGTGTGTATGTGAGATTCCGGGTCAGCTGTTCAGCATCCTGACAGCTTGTGGGAGGAAGCTGTTGATCAGTCTGGTGGTTCTGCCTCTGATGCTCCAGAATCGTTTACCAGATGGAAGAAGTTCAAAGTGTTTATGCAGAGGGTGAGAACGGCCCTTGACAATGTTCAGTGCCCTGCTCCTACAACGGTTCTGAAAAAGTTCTTGGACAGAGGGGAGGGAGACTCCAATTACCCTCTCCGCCCCCTTGACTATCCTCTGCAGGGCTTTTTTGTCTGACATACTGCAGCTGGAGTACCATGTAGCAATGCAGTACGTCAGAACACTCTCCACCACACCTCTGTAGAAGGTCCTGAGGATGCAAATGGGGAGAGAGGCCTGTTTGAGTTTCCTCAAGAAGTGTAGTCTCTGCTGAGCTCGCTTCCTGATCTCCAAGGAATTCTTGCTCCAGGTCAGGTCCTGCGAGATCTGCACTCCGAGGAACTTGATGTTCTCTACTCTCTCCACTAAACGGCCGCCGATGCTGAGGGAGACGTGCTCAGGCTGTGACCGCCGGAAGTCGATAATCATCTCCTTTGTTTTGTCCACGTTGAGCACCAGATTGTTCTCCCTGCACCAGCCCTCCAGGTCTCTCACTTCTTCCCTGTACATTGATTCCTCATCCCTCTGAATAAGTCCCACCACCGTGGTGTCATCTGCAAACTTAATAATCTGGTTCCCCTCGTGTTTGGATACACAGTCATGTGTTAGAAGTGTAAACAACAGTGGACTGAGTACACAGCCTTGAGGGGTTCCGGTACTCAGCGTGACAGAGTTGGAGATGTTGTTTCCAACCCGGACAGACTGAGGTCTCTCAGTCAGGAAATCCAGGATCCAGAGACATGTGGCAGTGTTCAGACCGAGAAGGAGTAATTTCTCTATCAGTCTCTGGGGAATAATGATGTTGAATGCTGAACTGAAATCAATGTACAGGAGTCTGGCGTAGGTGTCTTTCTGGTCCAGGTGGGTGATGACAGAGTGTAGGGTGGTGACTATAGCATCCTCCGTGGAGCGGTTTGAACGATATGCAAACTGGAGCGGGTCGTGTGATGCAGGGAGGCAGGCTGTGATGTGTGGTTTGACAAGCCGTTCAAAACACTTCATCACAATTGGTGTAAGTGCAACAGGACGATAGTCATTCAAACATGACACCACTGGTTTCTTTGCCACCGGTACAATGATAGAGGTCTTGAAGCATCTGGGAACGATGGCCTGACTCAGGGAGATGTTATAAATGTCAGTCAGGACATCCGCCAACTCGCTCGCGCAGTCTCGGAGCACACGTCCCGGAATGTTGTCTGGACCTGCAGCTTTGTGTGAGTTGATTCTGGATAGGGTCCTCCGTGTGTCCGCTGTGTTAATGGTAAAAGCTGGTCCGACCGATGGTGGGAGTGGGCCGGCCCTCCCTCTGATTGTCGAGTTTGATGCCTTCAAAACGTGCAAAGAAGTCGTTAAGCCTGTCTGGAAGCGAAGCGTCGTCATCATCGACCCCCTGCCTAGACTTAAAGCCCGTCAGTGTCCGAATTCCCTGCCACATCTGCTTGGTGTTCCTAGTGTCACAGAGGTGTCCCTGGATTTTCTCCGCATAGGCGTGCTTTGCCACCTTAATTCCCTTTGAAAGCGCAGACCTGGCTGAGCAGAGGGCAATCCTGTCCTTCGCTCTGAACGCTGCATCTCTGGCTTTAAGCAGCGAGCGCACCTCTGCAGTCATCCAGGGCTTATGATTACCCCGCATAGTGATGGTCTTCACTGTAGTGACATCCTCTGTGCACTTCGCGATGTAGCTGGTGACCGAATCAGCATACTCCTCCACATCTGTCCAAACTACTGTTGGTATGATGTTCCTTTTCTGAAATGCTGGGTTGCTTTTACGCCGGATGTAATGGGACACACACCTTCCATAAAGTTCAGCTTTTGTCTCGTCAGTCCACAGAGTATTTTCCCAAAAGTCTTGGGGATCATCAAGACATTTTCTGGCAAAACTGAGACGAGCCTTTATGTTCCCTTTGCTCAGCAGTGGTTTTTGTCTTGGAACTCTGCCATGCAGGCCATTTTTGCCCAGTCTCTTTCTTATGGTAGAGTCATGAACACTGACCTTAACTGAGGCAAGTGAGGCCTGCAGTTCTTTGGATGTTGTTGTGGGGTCTTTTGTGACCTCTTGAATGAGTCATTGCTGCGCTCTTGGAGTAATTTTGGTCGGCCGGCCACTCCTAGGAAGGTTCACCGCTGTTCCATGTTTTTGTCATTTGCAGATAATGGCTCTCACTGTGGTTTGCTGGAGTCCCAAAGCTTTAGAAATGGCTTTATAACCTTTTCCAAACTGATAGAGCTCAATTACTTTGTTTCTAATTTGTTCCTGAATTTCTTTGGATCACAGCATGATGTCTAGCTTTTGAGGATCTTTTGGTCTACTTAGTCAGGCAGGTCCTATTTAAGTGATTTCTTGATTGAGAACAGGAGTGGCAGGCCTGGGTGTGGCTAGAGAAATTGAACTCAACTTTCCAAAGATGTGATAAACCACAGTTAATTTATGTTTTAACGGGGGGATTGTGGAGAGAATAACCAGGCCGAACTTTTCCGAGCAGATGAAGCTTTGTTCCACTGTCTCTCACATTCAACAGAATCAGAAAAATCTTCCCCAGGTTGCAGGCACTCCCTTTTATATCACAGCACTAACACTTCTCTGCTACCTGGGGTGCTGCATTAACATATCACTCCCCCACACTCACCACCTTTGATCTGCTACTTCAGTCTGAGGGAAAACTACTGAGTAACTACTGAGTGGGTTCCCCACACTGCCCCCCCCCCCCCAAAGTCTCAGACTGAGTCTTAACCCCCATGTCTTTTGGGCTTCAGCCTCCGCCCATAGCTGCTGTAACGGGGGGTCTTTGGCTCCAAGGTGCTGCTATGCCGGTGGGGGGTTCCTGGGGGTGTGTCCGTCTGTGGGGGGACAATGGGGTGGGGGGAAACACCTTCAGCATGCTTGTGTGACTGATCTGACGATTCATTTACCTGGGGAGTTCTCCATGGGGGTCTTCCGCGCCAAGGAGCTCGGGCCAACACCACCTGCTCATCTGCTAAAACAAAAGCAAGCTTAAGCCTGTCTATACAGATTGTCTCCCAGCGACCCCCCAGGTCTAACACAAAATGTTTGTCCCCGGGTTCCAGCACTCTGAACGGGCCATCGTAAGGCGGGCACAATGGGGTCCGGTGGACATTGTGCCTGACAAATACGAACGACGTGTCCTTCAAGGTTTTTGGCACAAAAGCGCGTGGAAAACAGTGGTGGGCCGGGCCAGGTAGCGTCCCTGCCTCTGCACTATGTCTTGAACGTGGGGATGGATCGGTGTTCGGCACGGGGTTATCCGGCAAACATTTCCCGGGGAGCTGCAGCAGCTGGGAAAAAAAACAGCTCTGCTGGGGAGGCTGCCAAATCCTCCTTCGGTGCGGAACGCAACCCTAATAGAACCCACGGCAACCGGTCCACCCAATTTGCGTCCGTAAGCGAAGCTCTGAGTGTTGCTTTAAGTGACCTATGGAAACGATCGCATAACCCATCGGTCTGTGGGCTGTACGCGGTCATGCGATGAATTGAGATGCCCAGGCTCTGGGCCATGGTGGACCAGAGGTCGGAAACAAACTACGGGCCCCGATCGGACGTGATGTCCGAAGGAGCGCCGAAACGTGCTACCCATGTTGTCAAAAAAGCGCGTGCCACATCAGCAGACGCGGTGGAAGCTAGCGGGACTGCTTTGGGCCAGCGCGTGGTGCGGTCCACCACTGTCAGGAGGTGCGTGAACCCCTGCGATGGCGGGAAGGGGCCCACGAGGTCCACGTGAATGTGGTCAAACCTCTTAGCTGGGATATGGAACGGCTCCAAAGGGGCCTTCGTGTGCCTGTGCACCTTGGCTCGGTGGCATGCTACGCAGGCTGCGGCCCACTCTTTCACCTGTTTGCGCAGGCTCGGCCAGACAAACTTTGTGCCCACCATTTTGACTGACGTGCACACTCCTGGGTGCGCCAGGGAGTGAACCGACTCAAAAACGCGGTGGCGCCAAGCGCGTGGGACCACCGGTCGCGGGCGGCCTGTAGAGACGTCACAGACTGGGGGGGGGGGGGGGGGCGTGTTGCAGTACTCTGCTCTCCAGCCTTAACCCTGTTGGTCCAGACTGGAGTGCGCAAACATTCGCATCGCCGATCTGTGCAGCGGCCATGGCCGTGTAATCTATCCCCACATAGACTGGGGCCACTAATGCGCACGAGAGGCAGTCAGCCACCACATTGAGTTTACCGGCCACATGTCGAATGTCGGTCATAAATTCTGAGATCACGGTCAGCTGTCTCTGCTGCCGGCCCGACCATGGTTCCGAAACCTTGGCCATCGCGTACGTAAGCGGCTTGTGGTCCATGAAAGCAGAGAAGGTGCACCCTTCCAGCCAGAACTGGAAGTGGCGTATGGCCAGGTGGAGAGCCAGTAACTCTCTGTCGAACGCGTTGTATTTACGCTCATTGTCACGCAAAGACCTGCTAAAAAAGGCGAGCAGCTGCCAAAAACCTGCGACACACTGCTCCACGACGGCCCATATGGTCACATCTGATGCGTCAGTAGTGAGCACTATCCTAGCCGCTGGGTCCGGGTACGCCAGCAGTGCGGCATTCGCCAGAGCTGTTTTAACCTCGGAAAATGCCTGCTCTCGCTCAGGAGTCCAGTCGATTCTGTCCGCTGGCTTCCGTTTCTTAAGTGCGGCGTACAACGGCTGCATGAGCTGGGCTGCGCGGGGGAGGAAACGATTGTAGAAATTAACCATCCCCAAAAACTTCTGCAGCACCCTGACCATCTGAGGCCGGGGAAAATTTGCCACGGCGGGCACCTTGTCCGGCAAGGGTATCGCACCCTCCGGTGAGATGTGGTGGCCCAAAAAATCGATCCCCGTCACCCCAAACTGGCACTTCACCGGGTTGATTATTAATCCATGCTCCTCCAACCTTTGGAAAACTGTCCTGAGGTGGGCTACGTGTTCGTCCTCGGACGCGCTGGCCACCAGGATGTCGTCCAGGTAAACGGACACAAACGACAGATTGCACAACACCGCATCGATCATGCACTGGAATGTCTGCGCCGCGCCTTTTAGCCCGAAAGGCATGCGTAAAAACTCAAACAGATCAAATGGGGTTATTACTGCCGTTTTAGGTATGTCCTCAGCACGCACCGGGACCTGGTGGTAACCGCGGACCAGGTCTATCTTGGAAAAAATGTGTGCCCCGGTGAGGTGAACGGAAAAATCCTGAATATGAGGGATGGGGTAGCGGTCGTGCGCTGTGGCTTTGTTTAATCTGCGGAAATCTCTGCAACGTCGCCACAATCCCTCGGCCTTAGGAACCATATGTAGCGGGGATGCCCACGGGCTGTTTGAGCGCCAGATGATGCCCAACTTTTCCAAGTTGGCAAACTCCTCGCGCACTATGGCCAGTTTAGCTGCGTCCAGGCACCAAGGTCGTGCAAAAACGGGCGGCTCCGTGGTGGTAATGAAGTGCTCCACCCCGTGTTTTGTGACGGTTGCCGAAAAAGTTGGGACCGTGAGTGCTGGGAACTGGTTGAGTAGTGCGTGGAACTTACCCCCTGGAGCTGTGACATTGGCTAGTGTTGTGGGCCCAGCTCCTCTAGCTGTACAGGGGAGAGAATCAAAAGACATTGTGTTAATCAGGTGTCTGTTAGCAACATTGACTAGTAGTCCATGTGCACACAAAAAATCAGTGCTTAAAATGGGGAAGCTGCATGCTGTTATGACGAATGTCCATTGGTATGTACGGCCGTGCAAGGATACAGTCAGTGTCCTCTCTCCAAAAGTTGTAATGTCTGAGCCGTTAGCGGCCGTTAGCTCGGGGCTGCTAGTTCCCGCCAGCCAGTCTGCGTAGGACGGCAGGATGAGGCTCTTTTGGGAGCCGGAGTCCACGAGGAACTGTCTCCCTGAGCGTGAGTCTGTCACATAGAGCAGCTTGCTTGCTTCACTGGCGGTCGCAGCTGCTACCGACTGCTGGTCCCGGCGTTTCCCGAATGCTTGAATTGGCACGGTGGCATGCATCGGCGTGCGTCCTCTCCAAAACAGCGGTGGTAGAAAAAGAGCGTGTCTCTCCGGTGCTTCTTGGCCCCTGCTGCAGCCACCATCACTGGCTCCTTGCCTCCGCTGGCCATCTCGCTGGGTTCCGACGCCGCTACGTTCACTGTGAGGGCTCTGGTAGTGAGGATAATCCGATCTGCCTGCTGGGCTAGCACCCGGTAGTTGCGCACGGCCAGCAGCGGCAAATTGGCAAGGACCACTCTGGCCACTGTCGGGAGGTTCTGGAGGAAAAGGTGGGCAAAGAGAAAATGCCCGTCATCTGTGCCTATCAACGCCAACATCTTCTCCATCAATTCGACCGCCGATCCGTCTCCTAACTTGGAGCGCGTCAGGAGCCTCTCCGCTCTCTCACAGTCCGAGAGCATGTAGCGCCGGGTGAGCACGGTTTTGAGAGCACTGTATTTGTCGTGGGCTGGAGGCTGTTGGAGCAGGCTCGCCACCTGCTGAGTTGTACGTGCGTCTAGCGCTGCGACCACGTAGTAATATCTGGTGTCATCTGCCATTATTTCCTGGAGCGTGAACTGGGCCTCGGTGTGAAGGAACCAAGACTTTGGGTCGTGTAGCCAAAAGTCTGGGAGTTTGACCGAAACGGCACATGCGTTGCTGGCACTTCCCGTCCAGGCTGTCTCCGGGGTGTTCACCTCGTGTTTCATTGCGCGTCAAGGGTCACCAGTGTGGAGAGAATAACCAAGCCGAACTTTTCCGAGCAGATGAAGCTTTATTCCACTCTCTCTCACAATCACCAGAATCAGAAAAACCTCCCCCAGGTTGCAGACACTCTCTTTTATATCACAGCACTAACACTTCTCTGCTACCTGGCGTGCTGCATTAACATATCACTCCCCCACACTCACCACCTTTGATCTGCTACTTCAGTCTGAGGGAAAACTTCTGAGTAACTCCTGAGTGGGTTCCCCACAGGATCCCTTTTTCACACAGGACCATGTAGTTTTGGATTTTTTTTTTACCCTTAATAATAAATACCTTCATTTAAAAACTGCATTTTGTGTTTACTTGTGTTATCTTTGTCTAATCTTTAAATATGTTTGATCTGAAACATTTAAGTGTGACAAACAAAAAAATGAGAAATCAGGAAGGGGGCAAACACTTTTTCACACCACTGTGTGCATATATAAGTATGTACAGTATATATATACCTATACCTCCAAACGTTTGGACTAGCTGGTGATATTCATTGAAGTACAGCTTTACTTATGATTCCTGAGTGAGTGAAGGAGCATTGTTCATTGGCACCCTTACTCGTATTTATGGTATCAGATGTATTATTGCTCCTATGGGGGTGTTACAGCATGTTGGATGTGACATCACCACATACATACTCTGTTTTCCCTGCCTGCCTGAGCAGATGTTAGCCAACAGGAGATACTGTATGTCTGTATGCTGCTGAAATGTTCTGCTCTAACAGGTTAGCTTAAAGCGTACCTGTGGTGGTCGTGAAAAAAAAGATATTATATTGAGCCCCTGTCTCACGTTCTAGTTCAAGTTTAAGTTCAAGTTCAAAGCAATGTGATATAAATCCATTGCTGATGTGCTGGTTCAGCTATGTCAGCAAAACATGGGTGCAGCCATACTAGCGGCTACATGGCCTGCCAGGACGCTTCCTGTGACGTAATATCGTGGCTACCGCGATCTGGATCAATATTGGCTGAGCCTGGAGTGCCCGGATGAGCAGTGGCTTTCGGGATATTCAAATTCAAATTCCAACGTTTATTTCAAACTCAGGGTTCATATTAAATGCAGAACTAAAACGAGTAGAAAATAAATAAATAAATGCTTAAATTCAGCGGGTCGTCTCGTCTGATCTGAGGTTGTAACGGCCGCCAGACTGCCGATGATTCTACAGAGCAGCAGACACTCTGCGCTCTTGTAACAACAAAAACATACAATGCGATATGGATATCGCAACATGGCGGAATGTAAAGCCTTTGGATGTCTCAATAATAAGCGAAAAACAAAGATAAACACTTCTTTTGTGTACCCAAACCCAGCTCACCTTGTCAGAAGATCGTAGCGGAAAAGTGATTGCACAATCTCGGAGCAGGGCACAGATGAATCCTTTCAGACGAAATTGCGTTGTGTGTGAGGACCACTTCGTCACTTTTACCCTCAGAAGACCTTTCTGGCTCAAACCTGTAGCCATATTGGACGAATTCTTCCTCAGAGTCCGACAATTCAGCCATAATAGAATAAAAACACTCACAACAGCACCCTAGTCGCTCATACAGATGGAGTATTGACTTTTCAGTAGCAACGTAATGACGTCACATCCGCATGTGTCATGGCTGCGCGCAGAGTTTTCATTGGCTGGCCATGCCTGCGGTCGTATTTGCATATTTCTCTGGTGGTATATGGCTGGCAATAATTATTTAACCAAATAACGAATACTTTGCCTAATGTTTTCAAGTTGAATGCGTTTAGACGACCACCACAGGTACCCTTTAACAGGTTATGGGCCCAGGCAAGTTGAATGCTAATTAGCTCTCCAAAAGTTTTACATGCAAAGTATAACACAGAACATCGAAGAGCTAAGGTCGAGTGGGGGTGTTGAGTATTAGTCAATGGCGCCCTTACTCGTTGTGTTGTGGTATCAAGCTGTATTGTTGTTCCTATTGGGGGTGCTACAGCATGTCGGGATATGACATCACCATATGCTCCGTTTTCCCTGCCTGTCTGAGACATGAATTTAGTATGAGTGCAACAAGAGAGATGTCTGTATGCTGCTGAAATGTTCTGCTCCATATTGTAACATTCAATAAATATGCTTGACAGCTAGAGAGAACAGAGTCAAGTTTTGCTTTTCTTTTCACGCCAGAAGAAGATTGTGCAATACAGCTTCACATTTACAAGAACATTTCTTTGAAGTGTTTTTTCCACATGGTAAACATGAATACTAATTTACTGACCAAAAGGGAGCACTTTCATTAACTCCCTACTCAGACAAATGATAAAGATTTTTATTGTGCTGGCATACAGATCATATGCTTTGGCAGAATTTCAAAGAGCATCCCAATTTCCAATGTCTGCTAACTCTGCACAAAAACAAAGTTTGCTCTGCCTGATCAAACACATGGTTCGGGTTTAACCCTCAAGCAACCGAGTGGGGTCATTTACGACCCCAGCCATATAATTTAATGTGCCGTCTCTTTATTTTTTATCCAAATTTTCTTTCCTAGCATGAATTTGTCAGTCTACTAATCCTACACACTTTCATAGTTTTTTGCAGGGATCAACCAATTGGTGCGGCGTAGACATCGCAAACTCTTGTGGGGTCATTTATGCCCCCGAAGAGAAGCACTGGTTTTTAAACATTGGTTTTATAAATTTTATTCAAATGTTCCACTTCTAATAGTTAGTTAGTTAATCCCTTCACACCTGAAGGTGTATATGGGCGGCGCCTATCTCCGTTTCTCTGACCCTAGGCCACACAGCTACTGTAAGTAGTGAAAGCTACAGCGGGGGGGTCAGTCCTCTGGTAGCTCTGTGTGTAACTTTACTTTCTCCATTCCATTATGCGGAGCACCACGCTAGAAGGCAGAAAGCACCATTTTTATATGGTCTTTGGTATGACCCGGCCGGGATTTGAACCCCTGCCTCCCGGG
Source organism: Pholidichthys leucotaenia (assembly GCA_020510985.1). Lineage (NCBI taxonomy): Eukaryota > Metazoa > Chordata > Actinopteri > Cichliformes > Pholidichthyidae > Pholidichthys > Pholidichthys leucotaenia. The sequence continues at coordinate 141,730,380 of CM035838.1, forward strand.
TGTGGGGCGGATGCTCTACCAACTGAGCCACCACTCCGGTTTCCACTTCTAATCAGTACTTTATATTGTATTGCAGTGAACCATGGCTAACAGACCTAGGATAGCAAGATTTACATTTGTCTGTTTGTCTGGATTTGTCTGTTTGTTTGTCTGTTTGTTAGCAAGATAACTCAAAAAGTTATGGACGGATTTTCATGAAATTTTCATAGATTGTCAGAAATCGGGTATCCTACAGATGATTAGATTTTGGTGGTGATCTGGATCACCGTCCACAAGAAAACCGCCATTACGCAAAATGCCATAATAGGTATCATGATCATCATTGTAACTACAATAATAGGTATCATCATCATCGTGATGATGATATGATGACTATGATGATGATGATACCTATTATTGTTACTACGATGATGATGATACTTATTATTGTTGTAACTATGATGATGATGATGATGATGATGATACCTATTATTGTTGTAACTATGATGATGATGATGATGATACCTATTATTGTAACTATGATGATAATAACTATGATGATGATGATGATGTTCCAAGAGTGAACTGACAAGGACTGTCTAAATAAATGTAATGTTGTTCTTACAGTCTGCGTTTTGGTTATTTCTTGCAATAAAAGTATTATTAGCAAACACATTTTACATTAGATCATTATAAAATACCTGTCTTAAATACAGGGAGTAGTTTTGGTATGATAAACCTCCAACTAGCCATTTATAATAAGGATCCCTGTACAGAGCCCAATGGGGTCATAAATGACCCCACTTGGTCATTTCAGTCCGTAAAATAGCTTGGTTGCTTGAGGGTTAAAGAGCTCATATGGCCTTTGATTTCATGTCACAGTCCACAAGGAAATTTACAACCCAGGTTGAAGCCCATCTTCAGTTAGATTAAAGAATGGGATGACAAATAACCAATCTGTGCTTCAACATGTGCGTGCCTCTTCCATCCATGTTACAAAACGGCTTGACTCTTATATTTGCTTTACTTTATTTGAGATCCAAATTCCGTTTTTTGAATGAATGAATGAATGAATGAATGAATCTTTATTTCAGATAGATTAAAAGTACAGGTTAAAAAGAAACAGAATAATATAACAAAGGGGGAAAGAAAATCCAACAAGGTCAAATTAAACAATAACTCCTCTGATTATACAGTTCAACATATGTTATCCGAAATGGGTGATGGCTGAAGCCGCAGCTTATATTGCCCACCCATATGACTGGCGCCTAGCGGCTGCCCCGGCCTTGGATGCGCTCTGCAGAGCGTGCCCAAATGCCAAGTCACGTTTCGTTACCTTGTAATACATGTGTAATGACAATAAAGTTGAATCTCAATCTCAATCTCAATATTCCATCCAAGAATTCAAAAGAGAAACAAAACAAGAGCGATTACAATTCAGAACAAAGCTAAGACAAAATGTGACAAAAGACTAAGCAACAACACAACGCAGACTGGATATGACAATCCTTATGTGATTTTACATGTCATCTTGTATATATGTTTGGAGTATTTCTTCCTTTAGTTTTTGTTTAAATTGTCCAAGCGTTGTACATGATCTTAAGTCAGGTCCAAAATCGTTCCATAATCTGACTCCTTGCACTGAAACACAGTGTTGCTTGGTGGGAGTTCTCACTGAAGGTTTTTGAAATATACATGTTCCTCTGAAATGATATTGTTTCTCCCTTATTTGGAACAACATTTGGATATTTGCGGGCAGTGATAGATTCTTCACTTTAAACATTATTACTGCAATTTTAAAATCAACCAGATCTTTCAACTTGAGAGCTTTTAATTTAAGAAAAAGTGGGTTTGTTGGTTCCCTGTAAGCAGCTTTGTTTATTATTCTAATAGCTCTCTTCTGAACCATAAAGACTGGATATATGTTTGTTTTATATATATTTCCCCATACTTCAGTACAATATGTCATGTATGGGAGTATTAATGAATGATACAAGGTATATAGTGTGGGTTGATTCAGCAAATATTTCACTCTGTGTAGTATTGCAATTGATTTGGATATTTTACCTTTAATATAATTAATATGTGACTTCCAACACAGTTTATTATCAGTTATTACTCCAAGAAATTTAGTTTCGGATACCATTTCAATCTCTACACCATTTACACTGAGTTTAGATACTAAGTTGTTGTGATGGTTGTTAAAAACTATAAATTTTGTCTTACTTAAATTGAGCGTTAATTTGTTTGAATCAAACCACAGTTTAAGCTTTCCTAATTCCTTTCCGAGTGTATCCAAAAGTTGTTTCAAATTGCTTCCACTGCATAATAAATTAGTGTCATCGGCAAACAATATTAAATCCATTTTTTCTGAAACTTTACATGTATCATTTATATACATATTGAATAACAATGGCCCCAAAACTGAACCCTGTGGGACTCCACAAGTAACCTTCAGTAACTGTGAGTTTTTGTTACCAACACATACATACTGATATCTATTCTTTAAGTAACTACATAACCAGGACAGTGCTACCCCCCTAATGCCACAATTTTGTAGTTTCTTTAATAATAAATTATGATCCACTGTATCAAATGCTTTTTTAAGATCCAGGAATACCCCAAATGAATACTCTTTATTTTCAACGGCAGTTGACATTTTTTCTATAAATTCCATTAGAGCAAATGCAGTTGTCCTCTTGTGTCTGAACCCAAATTGCTGCTCACACAATAAATTATTCTTCAGTATGAAGTTGTCAATTCTCTCATAGAATATTTTTTCAAGTATCTTGGAAAATTGCAGCATTTTTTTTGCAGCAAGTTTTCAAGCTCACCACAGGAGCTTTATCAGTGAGAGCATCAGAAAAAGATACTTTTGCATTCATAGACACTGCTCTGTTCCAGTCCTTTATTGTGAGAACACACAATTATATTGCAGTTACCCAGCAAACAGAGTTATCAGCAGGCAAAGGAGGATCTTGGCATCATGTTATAGGATGTATGATCTCTTTCTTGGGCTTGTTGGGTGTGTCCAGCAATTAACTGAATTTCATATGATACACTGGAAGTGTAAAAAAGAAAACACTGCAAACATGATAGTAATAAACAAAAGCAACCTGGGATCATAAAAGTACATAAAAACCATACAAATTTTATATAGAAGGAGCTTTACCAAAATCTCAGATCAAATTTAGACACATTCTTAATGTTAATATTACAAGTTTTAACTATTAGTTTTAAGAAATTCATAATGCCTTTACACATTAAACTATAGCAGTGATATATGAAGATGTTCTTTTGGCTGCCCCCTTTAGGGGTCACCACAGCAGATACAGTAGCTCACAAAAGTGAGTACGCCCCTCACATTTTTGTAAATATTTTATTATATCTTTTCATAGGACAACACTGAAGATATGACACTTTGATACAATGTAGTCAGTGTACAGCTTGTATAACAGTGTAAATTTGCTGTCCCCTCAAAATAACTCAACACACAGCCATTAATGTCTAAACCGCTGGCAAGAAAAGTGAGTACACCCCTAAGTGAAAATGTCCAAATTGTGCCCAAAGTGTCAATATTTTGTGTGGCCACCATTATTTTCCAACACTTCCTTAAATCTCTTGGGCATGGAGTTCACAAGTTACCATTGGAATCCTCTTCCACTCCTCCATGACGACATCACAGAGCTGATGGATGTTAGAGACCTTGCACTCCTCCACCTTCCGTTTGAGGATGCCGCACAGATGCACAATAGGGTTTAGGTCTGGAGACATGCTTGGCCAGTCCATCACCTTTACTCTGAGTTTCTCTAGCAAGGCAGTGGTCGTCTTGGAAGTGTGTTTGGGGTCGTTAGCATGTTGGAAAACTGCCCCGTGGCCCAGTTTCCGAAGGGAGGGGATCATGCTCTGTTTCAGTATGTCACAGTACATGTTGGCATTCCTGGTTCCCTCAATGAACTGTAGCTCCCCAGTGCTGGCAGCATTCATGCAGCCCCAAACCATGACACTTCCACCAGCATGCTTGACTGTAGGCAAGACACACTTGTCTTTGTACTCCTCACCTGGCTGCCACCACACACGCTTGACACCATCTGAACCAAATAAGTTTATCTTGGTCTCATCAGACCACAGGACATGGTTCCAGTAATCCATGTCCTTAGTCTGCTTGTCTTCAGTAAACTGTTTGCGGGCTTTCTTGTGCATCATCTTTAAAAGGGGCTTCCTTCTGGGACGACAGCCATGCAGACCAATTTGATGCAGTGTGCGGTATATGGTCTGAGCACTGACAGGCTGACCCCCACCCCTTCAACCTCTGCAGCAATGCTGGCAGGACTCATATGTCTATTTTCAAAAGACAGCCTCTGAATATGATGCTGAGCATGTGCACTCAACTTCTTTGGCAGATCATGGCGAGGCCTGTTCTGAGTGGAACCTGTCCTGTTAAACCGCTGTATGGTCTTGGCCACTGTGCTGTAGCTCAGTTTCAGGGTGTTGGCAGTATTCTTGTAGCCTAGGCCATCTTTATGTAGAGCAACAATTCTTTTTTTCAGCTCATCAGAGTTCTTTGCCATAAGGTACCATGTTGAACTTCCAGTGACCAATATGAAAGAGTGTGAGAGTGGTTTAACACACTTGCTCCCCATTCATACTTGAGACCTTTGATGGGATAAAGTGATCAATATAGTAGTTAGTTGTGTGATTTAAAATATATGTGTGATTAATATAACCACATAGTAGTTAGTCGTGTGCTTCAAAATATGTCTGTGTTCAATATAACCATATAACAGTTATTTGTGTGACTCAAAATGTTTGTATTCTGCTTACATCTAGGTAAAATGACCAATATACCATAATGGAATATACTGTATATTGCCAAGTATGTGCTTCACCCTCTGCAAAATAGTGGACTTCATGAACTGACACGATCTGTTGCTGTCAGGGCGAGAATGTTTGACCCGGCGCTGTAACCTACTATATTCAACTTGCTTGCTTAATAAATACATGTTCCAAGTAAACTCAATCTCTTCCTTGAAAAACGAATCTGGGTAAACCATCTACACACATAGACAAGCTTTGAAGAGTAGACTTAGATGGTTTTCTACTAAGCTTTTCATCCTAACACCTTGTAACACTAAAGAGTCACATGACACCAGAGAGGAAAAATGGGTAATTGGGCAAAATTTGGACATTTTCACTTAGGGGTGTACTCACTTTTGTTGTCAGCGGTTTAGACATTAATGGCTGTGTGTTGAGTTATTTTGAGGGGACAGCAAATTTACAGAGTTATACAAGCTGTACACCAGCTACTTTACATTGTAATTAAGTGTCATATCTTCAGTGCTGTCCCATGAAAAGATATAATAAAATATTTACAAAAATGTGAGGAGTGTACTCACTTTTGTGAGCTACTGTATCTGCCTCCATCAAACCCTATTCCTTGCATCTTCTTCTCTCACACCAGCCCTCTCCATGTCCTCCTTCATTACATCCATAAATCTTCCCTGTGGTCTTACAGGTATGCTTTTGTTTCTTGACGTCTACCCTAAATAGTGATCTCTACACAGAGATTAAACATACCCAAATGAGTGTCATCCTCTTATGATACAGTACACTTGGCTAGAAAGCAAATACTTCACTAAATGTCAACCATTCTTGCTCCGTAATGGTGACCAACTTTGGTGCAAAAAGACACACTGCCTTGCTGGTACAGTTGAATTTCAAAGACAGTAGCTTACCATGTTGCAGATGGAGTGTGAATCAGACATACCAGAGAAACACCAAGCATGTTTATGGGTGTAAATAACAGTGAGAGTTAGACATGCATGTGCTGCCGTCAGCCACATCTTACGATTTCAGCATCAAAACAAGAGCTTTGATGAAACAAGCTTGAAACCAGACATTTTATTACACAACTCTTCTCCCCCTCTCTCTCTAACTGATAAAGGATTGTACGGAGATACAGACTAAGCTGTGAAAGATGTGGGGCAGGGATTCCTACGCAGAATGCGCAACATGTGGTGACTGTTAATTAATTTGCTTTTATTAGTTTCCCATCAAGGGTGGGGGGGGGGGAGCGCGGAAACTCTGGAAATGTCGAGGCCATTCTATGCAGAGGCAGCCCTAGCTGGAGAAAAATAGATGACAGCAGAAGGGTAACTGAAGACTAATAAAAGAAGGTCTTTGGTTGTTTACAGCAGCAGGGAAGACACACTGTCTATAGTGCAACCCTGGCTCACTACATGAGGATGAAAGTAGAAAACTTGTATCAAGTGGGGCTTATTTGAAAGAAAGTTTCACTAATTATTAACCTGCCTCTGTGACGCCTAACATGCCACAGTAGTTGAAGTAATACAAATGACAGGCTAAACACACAAGTCATAAAATGACAGCATGCACTTTATGATACGTTATTAATAATTATACAGTTGAGTAGCTTCTTTTAATTGTTAAAAGATGGTTTAATGGTTAAAAGTTCACCAGCTGTCCACAAAGGAAGAGATAATGTAAATTAGCCATTATCTCAAATAGGGTCAAGTCTGTGTGGGTTTTGAAGTCAGTTGAACCGAGATGCAGTTGACAAAAGCGCAGGCCAAACGCAGCCTGTTTCAAGATGAGGTGGGGCATCTCTGATCGCTCCTCATTTCCTTTCAGCGTAAGGAAATGTGCTGGACACTGTTAAAGCCAGGAATACCTTATGCAAACCAAAGCCAGACTACACCTCACATTAACATGTGGGCAAACACGGAGTCATGCAATCCCCAGAGTGAACAATATTGTCGCTTTGCATGATGATTTCCCTAGCAGCTTCTTCATCGCCCCCTAAGTGGTGCTTTATTGTCCTCGCTTTTTGTGTTTGCATTCCATTGTTACCGGGCGAGTACAAAGATCCTCCTTTATTCACAAAAAAAAAAAAAAAAAAAAAGAAAGAAAAAGAAAAACTCCTCAGCCAGACCTTCCAGTGCACTGCCTTGTGTCCAGCCCTCATCCATCCATCAGCAGTGCCCCCGTCCTACACTGGGCCCCCCAAGTTCTGCTCACCACCCTCAGCTAGCTCTTTGACGCAGTGCTGTTGTGGCTTTCCGGGCCTTTATGCAGGCTGTTGTCTGGGGCAGATTGAAGACCCTTTGTGTGTGTCAGCCCCTGTCCTGAGTGGCCGGGAGGAACTTGCTGGGCTGTGAGCAGAGACACAGGAATGCATACGTGAATGGGCCAGTGTGTGCCGGGCACCTGCTGACAGAGCAACGGCGTGCCTCTGTGAGTCCTAGTTCATCAGCGTAACCATCTTGTTCAATTACACGTGCAGCTTGGTGTTGCGTTCCCTGGTCATTCACACTGAATGGGATTGTTGTCACCACCATAGTGTGACCCCTTTGCTGGTTGGCATTATGGGAGAGGTCCTAATGAATGAGGTGCTAGCACCACTGCTTTAGTTTGTGACTGATGATCACTGCTAAATGCAATCATTTAGTTCTGCTCGTCTATTGTGCTTCAGCCACATTCTGCTTTAAATCACATCTTGGTGGTATAAGAGATTTTATTAACAGAGAACAGTTTTATAAGATCAAATGCTTCCTGTATATAAAAAAACCCCTTTAATTTCACTGAATTCAAATTAATCTAAGGATTTTTAAAAGTACTGTTTTCCTATTAAATATGATGAAGAGTGTGATATCCTACCGTGTAGCAATGATCACACTTGAGTTATTTCTTTGGCTAACTCTGCCGTTTATTCTGTAACACACACAATATGACTGAACATGGATTCTGCGCGGGGTTTTCACACTCTTATTCTAATGTGTCCCCTTCATAGTAGTGCTGAACAATACAGGTAGTTCCCCCTAGAGGCATGTGCCAGTAATGTTCTATTTTAGACTTGCAGTCTACCACATCCCTCCCCTCTAGATTAAACTACTCTTAATTACACTAGCCAATTACTAGACATCCTGGAACTCCAATTTAACCCTGAACTATCACAGTTACTTTTTAATTTCTTAAACACATGTGTCATACACATAATTTCTTTCTTTTTTTTTTTTTTTTTTCACATGTATAACACACATAACAGTCTAACTGGGGATTTGGTTTGACTACCGCATCCCAGTGAGGTTCCAGGACGCATTCTTGTCCTGTGGCTGGGGAACTCACTACTGACTAAGTATAGTCCTTCAAGTAGTCTGGAGCTCTCCGAGCTCGCTGAGATCTTCTCACGGCGGGTGAGCCAACTGCAGGTGAAGACTCAGACTGCTCCACTGTTTCGGCTGCTGCAGTGCTGCCCGTAGAATCTGCAGAGACGGTTACCTCAGGTTTCACCTGAAGTGGTGGTTCGTTGATGCTCTCCTCAGGATGGGTGTCAGACAACACCTCTGGTGCCATCGGCAGGGGAATGGAGCTCCTACCACGAACTTGGTCGATGTGTCGCCTCACCACTTGTCCATGACCTAATGTCACCTTGAATGACACAGGGCCTGTCTTTTCTGTTATTTCTCCTGGTACCCAGGCTGGTCCTGAGCCAAAGTTGCGGGTGTAGACCACGTCTCCTTCTCTCAGTATTCTCTCTCTAGCATGCATGTCATGATAACCTTTTTGTTTCTCTTGTTTATCATGCACTTTGTTTCTGAAGTCTGGATGTATTAAGTCAAATGTTGACCTCAACTTCCTTCCACACAACAGCTCAGCTGGTGACTTGCCAGTTGTAGATTGGGGTGTTATTCGATAGCTGAACAGAGCTCTCGACATTCGGGTTTCAATAGAGTCTCCTGTCATCTTTTTCATGAGTGACTTGAACGTCTGCACGGCCCTCTCGGCTAAGCCGTTAGAAGAAGGATGGTATGGCGCAGTCGTGATGTGACGTATGCCATTCTTTTCAGAAAACTCTTGGAACTGTTCACTCGTAAAACATGTACCGTTATCTGATACTATGATTTCAGGTAGCCCATGTTGGCTGAAACTCTTTCTAAGACATTCAATGGTAACAGTAGAAGTAGAGCTACTCACAGAATATGCATCGATCCACTTTGAGTATGCGTCAACTATGATCAGGAACATTCTTCCCATCCATGGACCTGCGTAGTCAATGTGAATTCTTCTCCATGGTTTATCTGGAACTTCCCAGGGATGTAGTGGGGCTGCTGGAGGACTGTTCCTGTTCTCCTGGCATGCCGCACATGGCTTCACAAGCGCCTCCACCTCTGCATCCATGTTGGGCCACCACATGTAGCTCCTCGCCAACGCTTTCATGCGAGTGATGCCAGGGTGTGCTTGGTGTAGTTGTTGCAGTAAGGCATTCCTACCAGGTGGTGGAACAACCACGCGTCCTCCCCACAGGATACAACCTTCCTGGGTGCTGAGCTCATCCTGTCGTCTGGCATAGGGAATGAACTCAGGACTGTTCATCTTCGGCCATCCTCGCAAGATGTATTCTCGCACTCTTGCTAGAACAGGGTCTTTGTCTGTCCACTTCTTTATTTGTTGTGCGTTCACCAGGGGCACGCCAATATCTTCAAACAATAGCACTCTCTCCTCCTCCTCAGGCGTGCTGTCTCTTCCTCCATCCAAGGGTAGCCTACTCATCGCGTCAGCATTCGTATGGTCCCGTCCGGCTTTGTAAACGATGGTGTACTCATACGCTGCTAATGTAACGGCCCATCTCTGAATTCTCTGAGATGTCATCTGGGGTATGGCTCTCATTTCACTGAACAGTGAAATTAGTGGCTTGTGGTCAGTCACTATGGCGAACTGTCTCCCGTACAGGTATTTGTGGAATTTTTTTACACCAAATACTACTGCAAGGCCCTCCTTGTCTAGCTGGGAGTAGTTTTTCTCAGCTGCACTAAGAGTTCTTGAGACGAACCCTATGGGTCTCTCTGAGCCATCCTCCATACGATGAGAGAGTACAGCACCCACACCGTAGGGTGATGCGTCACACGCCAGGATGAGTGGTTTGTTTGAATCATAGTGCACTAGCACACTACAGGACTGAAGTAGCGCTTTGGACTCTTCAAACGCCTTCTGCTGCTTGACCCCCCATGACCATTTTTCTTCCTTCTTAAGTAAGGTATGTAGTGGTGCCAGCAGCGTGGAGAGCTTTGGGAGGAACCTATGGTAATAGTTCAACAAGCCCAGGTAGGCTTTTAACTCAGTAACATTTTGTGGCTCCGGCGCCTCCGCAATGGCTTCCACTTTGTCTGTTAGAGGGTGTAGACCACTGGCGTTAATCTTGTGGCCTAGGAACACCACCTCTTTTCCCATGAACTCACACTTGCTTCTTTTCAACCTCAGACCGCTTTTCTCCAACCGTTGAAGCACTTCCTCCAGCGTTTTCAGATGTTCTTGTTCATTTGGTCCTGTACAAAGGATGTCATCCAAATAAATGGCAACATTCGGAATTCCACCTAGGATGCCCTCCATAGTTCTCTGGAATATAGCAGGACTGGAAGCTACTCCAAATGGTAAGCGTGTGTAGGTATATAAGCCTTTGTGTGTATTGATGGTTACATACTTTCTTGATTCTTCTTCCAAGACTACTTGTTGGTAGGCGTGACTCATGTCTAATTTCGTGAAGTGTCGGCCGCCATTCAGCTGTGCGAAGAGGTCCTCCACTTTAGGAATTGGATACTGATCCACCCGTGATGCTCGATTGACAGTGAGTTTGTAATCTCCACATATTCTAATGGAGCCATCCGGCTTTCTCACTGGGACTATGGGCGCCGCCCATTCTGCAACCTGCACTGGCTCAATGATCTTGTCATCCAGCAGCCTCTGTAGCTCGCTTTCGACCAGTGGCTTGACTGCATAGGGTACCGGTCGGGGTTTGCAGAATCGTGGTTGGGCCTCCTTGTCCACATTAATCTTTGCAGTGACACCTTTTAGCTGTCCTAAGCCTTCTTTGAACACCTCAGCGTGTCTTTCGAGGATCTCCTCCAGCTGCAATTTGGGCTGAGATTCCACCTTATTCACCAACTGATCCATCATGGCCAGTTCTTGTAGCCAACTTCGCCCTAGTAGATTTGGTCCTTCGCTCCCAACTACTACTACAGGTAAGTTCTTTTCTTTGTTTTCGTGCTGCACCTTCACTTGTGCCATGCCTAGCACGTCTAGCTTCTCTCCTGTGTATGTTTTTAATTTTAATGAACAGGGATTTAATTCTGCTGTGTCTGTTTTCTTCCACAGTTGTGTATATTGCTGTTTACTTAATATGGTTACTCCACAGCCTGTATCAACTTCAAATGTTACTTTCATTCCATTAACATTCATGGTACGCGTGATGGGCGCTACCTTGGTCAGCTCCTCTGACGTGTTGTAAATTGTGTGAAAACCCATGTCTTCTGTATCACTTTCTCCCTCCCCTCTCAGTTGATTCGCTCGCTGTTCCTTTCCTGGGCCCTTGTTTTCATACTTTTGCCCATTAACTGTCGCTTTCAGCACCTGTGCGCTGTCCACCTTTATTCTACATGCTTTCTTAATGTGCCCTCGCTTGCCACAATTATGACACAGCTCAGTGGCAAATTTGCACTCGGCGGCATTGTGCTGGCCTTTGCAGCGATAACAACTGGGGAATTTGTGCTGAGTTTTGTCAGTCGACACTTTGTGGACACCTACTTGGGTCTTAGGCACACGAACATGCGTTGCTGTGTCCTCTGTTAGCTTCCCTTGCATCTCTCTCACATCTTTAGATGCTGTTTCCATCGCTTGGCATAATTCCAAAGCCTTCGCAAAAGTGAGTTTTGTTTCAGATAAAAGTCGCCGTTGCATTCGGTCATCATTCACTCCACACACAAGTCTGTCTCTTAACATTTCTTCCAATGAGTCTTTGTAATCACAGTGCAGTGTTAATTTCTTCAATTCTGCCACATACTCTGCTATGGACTCAGTGTTCCTCCTTATGCGTGAATTAAATTTGAATCGTTGCACGATTTCACTTGGTTTGGGGCTGAAGTGCTTCTGAAGCTCAGCAGTAAGCTGGTCGTACGTTTTATCTTTCGGTAATGCAGGGCTTATTAAATTTCTCAACAAACTGTAAGTAGTTGCACCAACTCCACTCAACAGTACAGCCTTCCTTTTGTCTGGCTCCTCAATATCATTAGCTTGGAAGAAAAAGTCCAACATTTCACTATATTCTTCCCATGACTGAGTCGAGTTATCAAAAGGGGTTACCGTTCCGATTACAGCCGCCATTGCTCGTCGTGGTGGGGAAACCTCGTTTTTCCTCCTCTGAACTTGCACTCGAACTACTGGAGTCACTTGAGTTCGCCACACTTGCAATGTTCTCTGTTTCTCGCCGCTGATTTTTTTCTTTTTTTTAATCCTCGTCGCCAATTGTGTGATATCCTACCGTGTAGCAATGATCACACTTGAGTTATTTCTTTGGCTAACTCTGCCGTTTATTCTGTAACACACACAATATGACTGAACATGGATTCTGCGCGGGGTTTTCACACTCTTATTCTAATGTGTCCCCTTCATAGTAGTGCTGAACAATACAGGTAGTTCCCCCTAGAGGCATGTGCCAGTAATGTTCTATTTTAGACTTGCAGTCTACCACAAAGAGGAAGATGAGGAGCTGTAAAGCACTTTTGTAACCCAGTGTTAAAAACGTGATGGAATTATGAATGTCGATACCGCTTTAAGAAGGGGGGACATTCATTTCACAATGGGAGTAGATAGTTTAACGTGAATTAAATTATATTGATACCGCTTTTAGAAAAGAAAAACACCCATTTCACAATGGGAATACATAATTTGAATATGAATATTTAAATAAATATATATTCATAAATAGTAGGAACATATTCTAGAAGGTTCTGGTAAAGTTCTTAGTATTGTGTGTTGATATTTTGAGTAACCAATGGCTGTGCCATTGCTGGGTCACGTCACCCAGCGGGTTAAGCGCTCTCTCCCTGGGTCTGGGATGACTTGCATTTTTGGCTCAGTCACACCAGACGCCGAAAGACACAGACCAGAGAGAGAGACGGTCCTTGGTGATATGGCGACGCTAGCGTGCTGGTAGCAGCCTTTACCTGGATAAAACCCTTGAAATTGGTAAGCCTAAACCAAAATGAGAAATGAGACATTGCGGTATTGCCAAATTCTAATGCCCCGTCTATTAAATTTTAAGATTGGGATCCAAAGGCTGTCGACGCCGTTGAGCGCGGGAACCCCATTGACGCACGAGCCACTTAGCATGGTGAGTGCTATCTATTCATTGTGTATGTGGATGCTAACCGCTAGCTCAAAAACACTAGCCGCCGATGCTAAATTCGGCTAGTTTTTTCATCAGAAAAAGCTATTTTTCAAGGCTGTAACGGTTAGCAAAGGTCCCAGTTCCCTTGCCATTGATTGGTACTTAATGGTGAAAGTTATATCTGTGGTTAATATGTGTTTTAAAGTGCCAAATTTGTGATAAATTGTTGTGCTAGCTTAATGTAATGGTTAGCAAACAGTTCATTTCACTTGCCATTGATTGTTGTCTAAGGGTAAATAATACATCTATGGCTTAAAGATGTTTAAAAATATTATTGTTGTACCATTAGAAATATTTTGTGATAAGCTTAGAGCAGTGGCTCATTTGTTGTGTTCTGACCTATTTTATAGGTCAGGTTTTTTTTTTTGTTTTTTTTTCTTTTCTGTGGACTGGTTTGACCAGAGCGTGGATCTCCAAATCTGGATGGCGAGCCGAAGCCCGAGTCCTAGAAACTGCTAGAGGTGACCCCACTGGTCACCTGGAACTGATACACCAAGAACTGTGAATATTGTGACTATATTTCGGAGACTTTTATTTTCTTTTTATTATTGTGACAAGTGTGTGTTTTTTTTTTGATTGCACATATTTGTAAATAATACACAGTTGTTAAAATAATATATATAGTTCCAAGTTCCATACACCGTGTGCGTGTGTGTCATCTGTTGTTGCACCTCCCAGGCTCCTACGAACCCAGAGTCGGTCTGACCTGGCCCAATTATCCCTTTTCCCTCAGGTAGAAAAGTTAAGGTAACTACTGTAACGTCGGGGCCATTTTAAGGGAGCCAGGGATTTCCCAGCATGCTTTGCCAGTTTGAAACGTTACTGTGTGTGTTAAATGTGTTACTTCTGGGTTATACTGCTGTGTCATTATAACTGCATTATAATGACCCAGCAGTGTTTAGCAGGATTAGGGCAAGATGTATCATGTGTGTGTAACCATGATTCAAACAGGGGTCTGGGGGAATGACCCCCGCTTCCGTCTGTGCTGAGAAGCAAGTTGGGGTCGGGGGTGTGTAAATAAAGCCTATTCATCACAACCATCTTGCTCCATTGTCTTTGTGTGAACCCTTGCAAACGTCACACTGGTGTCAGGAGTGGGTATGGAGCGAGATGCGAATCCAGGCGGACGTCATGCGGCCGGAGCGGTTCATCGCTCGGCTGGGGACGGAGCGTAGAGCTGAAGCGCCGGCCCCCGGAGAGATTCGCCGCGATGGACGGAGCAGCGGACCCCACGGGCCGAGGAGAGCAAACCAGCCCCGTTTCCCGCCCTTTTCAGGGCAGGAGGGGCTGGCGATTCCAGGGCGATCAGGAGCGGTGATCGACCGGCACGTGACCGTCCCATTCATCCGGCAGCGGGCCAAGATTCCCCGCTACAACGGCGAGAACCTGTTTGATGACCACCTGTCCCAGGTCGAGCTGGCCGCCGCGCTGAAAGCGAGTGGGAGGAGGAGCCACGGCAGCGCGTGCACGAGGGAGACTACAGGGGCAGAAGCAGAGCGGGTGGAGCCGCTGATGAATCACAGCATTGAAGCGTCAACGCCGAGACCAAGAACCTTCCAGGCCACGGCTGACAGCAAGGGGGAGGAGGAGGAGTTACCGCAGACCACGGCGGCGCGTCCACGGAGGAGACGGCCGCAGCGCGAGGAAGGGTACATGGCATGGTACCGCCCCGCACACAGCGCACGACAAACTGGCCCCTCGCCGACGCTAAATTAGAGCGAGGTGGCGTGGACGGGGAAAAAGCCGCCTCCTGCAGATGCTTCCCCCGGCAGATGAGGTCAGAGTCGCAGGAGCGACGCAGCGGAGCGAACAGGACGAAGATGCGGCCACTTTCCAGGCGCGGCAAAGGCTGGACGCATGGATGCGGGCCAGCGGCCGCCTGGAAGAACTGGCAGCGGTGGGAGTCGGCCGGAGCGGGCCTGGGACTCCCGCTGCCAGGGAAGGGACTGTGCGTGGTCCTACAGAGGCTGTCAGATGTGTCCATCCGCCCGCTGATGGCCAAACCGGAACCCTACCCCAACCAGATGCTCTGACCGAGACTCAGATGGCCCGTGCATGCCGCCCTGGCACCGGGCTGACTCGCGTTGGATTTCTGAAAGTGGACTTTGAATTTTCTGGGGACAGAAACCAGTCCAGGGGAGGGGGGCAGTGTAACGTCGGGGCCATTTTAAGGGAGCCAGGGATTTCCCAGCATGCTTTGCCAGTTTGAAACGTTACTGTGTGTGTTAAATGTGTTACTTCTGGGTTATACTGCTGTGTCATTATAACTGCATTATAATGACCCAGCAGTGTTTAGCAGGATTAGGGCAAGATGTATCATGTGTGTGTAACCATGATTCAAACAGGGGTCTGGGGGAATGACCCCCGCTTCCGTCTGTGCTGAGAAGCAAGTTGGGGTCGGGGGTGTGTAAATAAAGCCTATTCATCACAACCATCTTGCTCCATTGTCTTTGTGTGAACCCTTGCAAACGTCACACTACATTGCCATAACACAATACTACCAAAAAGGGTACTACACCTAAAGTGAGTAGGGTGAGTGGGTGTTAGTAAGGGTTACACACAAAAATCTGGCGAGCGCAGGTGTTAGTGGGTGTTACCCAATTACCCAATCAGCAGTGGTATACCCAGTGATATTATACCCTGTGTATTACAGTGGTATTGTGGCACACATATATGCACATATGTTGATTTCAGATGCTCCACAGATATATCACTGTATGCTTATTGTATACTTCACGTCTCAGGGGAACAAAGGGACTGAGCCTTCCAGAGGTAACGGGAGGGTGTGAGATCTGGCCTTTTGTTTCAAGGAGATGGCCTTGAGAGATTTCCTGACCACCGGAGACTAGGAGGTGGATGGTGTTAAGATCGGGGGAAGTTACATTGTGACTGGGATTAAGTACCATGTGACTGTATGTTTGATTAAGCACCATGTGATTGTATGTTTGATGTCCTGGTATAAAAGGACAGATGTGAGAAGATTCATCCTCTTTTTCTGCTTTTGAATGTTGGAGAATGTCATTGTGAATAAAGCTGAACCTGAGGAATACACTCAGTCTCGTCCTTCACAACTCTCCACAGTATATTGTTACACTTTGGTCATCCAGAGATGAGGAAAAAGTGCTATTGTGGAGGAACAAATAAGTTCAGGTGAGATGCTACGAGCTGGAAGGATTCAGAGTTTTATTCCTCCATCATCATGAGACACTCTGTAGCGCTGTGCTGTGTGTGCTGTGTGTGTGTGCGCATCCTGTGTGTGCTCTCTGTGAGGCATGTAAAGTAAGCTCTTTTATACAGACAAGAGAAAATGCATGGCACATTTGCATATTGATATACATATCAGTCAATACATACCAATCGTGTGATTAACTGGCGCCGGACTTCCTCTCCTTAATCCGGGGATGTATAACAATAGTCATTGTTCTGATTGTTTCCTAGGGGCTCTCTGTCCATATGCAAATTGTCATCTGCTTAGTGCAGGCTGGCTGAGTGTGAAGACTGAATGTCCATGTAGATTGTGGTGGGTCACCACAGGGCTCCCCCCAGAGCACTCAGCAGGGGTTGTGACCCCCCCCCCCCGTCGTTTGGCTCCAGCTCCGGTAGAACTGTCGGAGGGCATGTCAGTCCGTGGGGGGACGGGGGAGGGGTGGAAAGGGCAGTGTGCTCTGCTCCGAGTTCCAACACGTTGCACGGCCGTGGATCGTGCGTAATGGAACAAGACAGCAATTGGCCGGCTTAGGGAGTGAGGTGCGGGAAAAGCTCTGTGCAGGAGGAGGGGGAGGGGTAGGAGTAAGCCAGTGCCGGCCCGGGACGTCAGAGGTGTCTGGGCCGCGCAAAAATTGCATGTGGATCCGCGATGGTGAGGGACTTTCCCGTTAAGCGTGGCAGAGATCCACAGCGGCTGTGAAAAAAAATTATATCTCTGACTCTTTCGCGGCTCGATCCAGTGAGGATGTGGGGAAGGCGAGAGGCCAAATTCCCCAAGGATGCATAGCGGCTGTGAAACAACTGCAGCTGTGTGAGGGTGTGAGGCGGTTTGGCTTTAGGTGCGGGAGCAGCCCTAAAGTCATCAGGGAAAGCAATCGGCAAAATTCCCGTTGTGCACCGTGGCTGAGAAACCCATACAACGTCCTGTGTGCGGGCTGCACGTAAGCTTCAGGTGCTTGAGCAGCCCTGAAGGTTCCGAGGGTGGCGATCGCCCGTTTTTCTTGGGCATGTGCAGCGGCGGAGGACGATGCATCAGTCTGTGGAGCTGGTTTTGTCCCGTGCGTGGCGCGCGCTTGGCGCAGTGACCACTTAACTGGCAGTTGCGCTGTCCTCGTAATCCCGCGGTGTGTGTTTGCGGGGCTTCTGTGCGCAGGAGGTCCGCTGTCTGGAGTTTAGTCAGAGTCGGAGAGCTCGGTGGAAATCAGAGCAGTCGACATCGATGATTGTCCCCGTTCAGGCTGCTTCCTTCGTTCGCTCGTGTCGTTCATGGTGCGTTTTGGTCCCAGTGCTGCGCTCTGGGGAGGATGAAGAGGTTGCAGGCGTTCTCTGGTCCTCTGTGTCCACAGCGCGGTGAGAGGGAGCAGACGGTCATTCTCCCTCGTCAGGTCACCAGTGTGGAGGTAAAAGATCAGGCGAGGGACGCACCATGAAGCGTGCTGAGGCTTCCCGTCCAGGTCATCTCCGGGGTGTTCACCTCGTGTTCCATTCTTCGTCAAGGGTTACCAGTGTGGAGGAACAAATAAGTTCAGGCGAGATGCTACGAGCTGGAAGGTTTCAGAGTTTTATTCCTCCATCATCATGAGACACACTGTAGCGCTGCGCTGTGTGTGCGTCCTGTGTGTGCTCTCTGTGAGGCATGTAAGCTCTTTTATACAGACAAGAGAGAATGCATGACACATTTGCATATTGATATACATATCAGTCAATACATATCAATCACGTGATTAACTGGCGCCGGACTTCCTCTCCTTAATCTGGGGATGTATAACAATAGTCATTGTTCTGATTGTCTCCTAGGGGCTCTCTGTTCGTATGCAAATTGTCATCTGCTTAGTGCAGGCTGGCTGAGTGTGAAGATTGAATGTCCATGTAGATTGTGGTGGGTCACCACACTATATAAATAACGCCATTTACCATGCTTAGATGATCACCCCCTTAAGTAGACTGAGGTGTCCTTGTGTTGGAATTCAACAGTTATTCATATTGAATGTTGCCATACATGTAGAGATGCCATTTTTTTTTTAGGAAAGACTTTGCAGTGGTCTCTTATTTTTTTTTTTTCCAGAGCTCCATTTGCAATTTTTGGACCAATTAAAAGGTGAAATTAGAAAATTTCCTACAGAAATCTGAATATTCCAGTGAACCCTGGTTGAAAATCACTGATCTACTACAAACCAGAGATATACTGTAAAATGTGCAAAACTGTTACGATTTTCACCAATATATTCATACAATGGTATCACCATAAGGCAGGCAGAAAACATGGAAAACAAAATTCAAAATCAAACTCCATCTGACTCCCGGAGAACAAACCTGTGCACATGAAGCACGTGCAGAACAAGCTCAGGTGCAATGGATGAGGTTTTATAAGTGGCACATTTGCACAGCTCCTGTTCCAGGGTCAGCAGCTTATGCATTAGAGTATGGTTTCTAACATGAGTCTGCTATGATGGAACTTTTGATATACAATCCCAAAAGTGCCATTAATTGTCTTCTGACTCACATGGAAGAGGTCATGGGTTGCTTCTCCCGCAATGCTTTTGAAAAGATTACATCTCCATAATCAATAGAAAGAAACTTAACCATTCATTCCAAAAGTCCAAAGGAAAAAAACATCCCAGAAAACAACATCTACACTCCGTGCAATGATTATAAAACCCTCTGCAGGGACATTTTGGACTATCCAACACATGGCCTGCACATCAGATAGCAAAATGTTTTAAATGTATATAATGCAGCAGGGCAGACTAAACCCAACAAACAAGTGTCACAAGGCGACTGCCTTATAACGCTGACATTTCCCGGAGTTATGATGCTGCATGTCTGGAAGAGCTGAGACGTGGCCTCTGGACTCATGGATTGCATCAACCGCTGACCTGGAAAGTGGGAGCGTAAGATCAGCAACAACACATCAACCAGCAGACAACATGCTTCTTTAAAGTGGGAGTGGGCCTAAATTGGATTATGTAGCATCTCGGAGGAGCAGCTCCCATATATTTGATTACAACACACCCCCTGACCCAACACCCACACTTCTGCCTCCCCCGACGCAATACAGACAATGTGGAATGGTGCTCCATGCCAGAGTCTGGTACTCTGTGTCTTAACGTGTGCCCATCTGCCAGCCAATTACCTGATTACTTTGGGACAGGTCCGACTGCTAGGGTAGCTAAGTGGCCAGAGAGAAGCATTAGTTTGGAGCAGCTGGACACAGGAAAGATAAGGAGCAGAAAGCTTATATGTGAAAACAAGGATCCACATAAATTTATCAAATCTATTTTTTATGTGTGTGCATTGACCTAGCCAAGGTTTGTATACTTGTTTTAAAGCTTTAATATAACTCTCCGCACACACTGTGGACATTCTCATCCCCAACCACTGACACCCAATCCTCCACACAAGCATGGCACAAAGACCACCTTCTATTTCTGAGGAAAATAACATCCAGCCCTGGTTTAACTTGGACTCATTATGGTGGAAGTGGGTTTCAGGGCCAGGAAGTTTCATTGCTTTCCAAATAAATCTTGCTAAACAGAGCTCCAGTCCAAATTCCTCGTCTTATGGTTGGGAGTCCTTCCCAAGTCCTCACATTACGTGGAAGCGCTCACAAAGCCAGTCATTAAAATCCCATCCTTATGCTTTTCTACGCACAGCATTACAACACCAAGTTACATCAAGGAGTGCAGTTGTTTCAAAACAACTTTTTTGGGAAAAGACATTTACTGACAAAGCTGCTCATTTTCACCTGACACAGGAAAGTCTTGGATTTTATTTTCCCCAAATAAAGGGGTAAAAGGGGCCTCAAATTCAAACCAGCTCATTAAAAATTATCAAAAAGAGTGAGGCCTTTCAGCATTCCTCCAGCTTTACTGAGTGACACAGAGGGTTTTCATTACTTCACTCACTGCTGCCAAATCTAAGACATCAACTCTGATTACAGAGAACCTGGCAAGGGAACAATCAGAGGGTTCTGTGGGCGGGTCGGACAGTCTGTGTGCCAGTCAAAATTACTGGTTGAATTCAAACAGAAGAATGTGCTTTTGCTTTTCATGTCATTTAGGAGACAGCGACAAAAAAGAGCTGGAGCAAACCCCTGCTATCACAGACGTGGGGATCGAGAACGAGTGCTCGCCGCCATGGCTCCTCAGCTGTGCGGAAAGGGGAACTTGTCACTGAGCAGAAACAGCTCTCCTGACTCGGTTCCCTGAGCTAAAACACCCCCGTCCCACCCCATCTACCCAGCAACACCCCATCTCCTTGTACGGCGTGGCGTCAGCTGCAATCAGCTCCAGATGTGGCCTGGCACCCCTCCAGCCACAGCATGGATGTGGTTTGAAGGTAGTTTGGAAGCACCACCCACCAGCGGACCCAATGAAAGTTCTCCAGAATGCAGCGTGAGGTTTTTGTCATGGGTTATTCGTACTTGTGTGCAGTCCATGCAGAAAAGCTCTGCACATCTGTGGGAGGCTGAGAGGAAACGGCATCTGCATGTGTTACTTACTGAACATGCATAAGGAAGCATGCGAGGAAAATAGCTAAAGTATTTCCATCTGTTTGGGTAGCTAATTCCTTTTCCTCTTTGCATGTAAACACTGGTAAACATGCACTCAGTCATGTGCCCTGTGTTTGATGACTAAAGAGGGAACAGGAGATCTCAATGAAAGCAGCAAAAGAAGTGTATGTAACCTCTATTTGTTTGAGGATAAGTTTAAATAATGAAGATGGTACTTTTGTAGGAACTAGTTGTGTGACAGCTGTTTGAGAAAATATAAAAACAATGAAAATACTTATACCTGGCACATCAGGTTGCATATATCTGCTTAAAAGGCTAAGCTCAAAAACAAATTAAATGAAGTATGTTTAGTGTCTCAGCAGTAGCTCAGTGTATGAAAAATGTATTAATGTAGAGCAAATAAACCAGTACAGTTGAATTAAGAGACTGTCTGGATTATAGTGTTCCTTTGTGATGTTTTATCTGTTATAGATCTTATTTTTCTTTCTCACAGTCACTCCATTTAGTTTTTTTTCTTCCAACTTCATCCTGAGAGGATGGAATGAGGTCACTCCAGCTCAGCTGCCATTTCATTCAGTTTTTGGACTGGAACTCAGTGGATGTTTATTTTAAGGTTAGAGCTCCCTCTAGTGTGAGGTTTAAAAACTCAGCAAGTGAATTCAAAAAAACATACAGCAGGACAATGACGGCCTCCAATTTGATACTTTACTGCAACTGTTAATACCACAGTAGGAGGGGAAGCTGCGGCTCACTAATTACAGTTTTTAATTTAAGCTTACATTAAGTGTTTTGAAATTTGATTTATTTTGATGGCTCTAGACCACCAGTCCATTGATCATTAAATTATCGTGGTGGAGGAGGGTTTGTGTGCCCTAATGATCAAAGGAGCTATGCTGTCGGGGGCATCTTGTCCCTGGTAGGGTCTCCCAAGACAAAGTGGTCCTGGTTGAAGGGCCAGACCAAGAGCGGTCCATCCAGTAGATCTCTGTGAAAAAAGTCACACCAAGGCCCCAGTGTACCCCAAAGGAGCCACATGGGTCCACCTTCAGGTAGACTCACCACCTACAGGAGGGATCATGGTGCTATGTGAACTGAGCGGCAGTCTGGGCTACTCTGTTTGGACTGCTGCCCCCCCCCCCCCCCGATAAGTGGTAGAAGATGGATGGATGGTACTTGACTTTAACTTCAACCCATTTTCAATTTTAGTACCGTAGCTTGTGGCAACCTGGGGAGTGCATAATAGTTTACCACCTTAGACAGGAACAAAGGACGCGAAGTTAACCTTTTGTGTGTGAGAAGTTTCTAGATGCCCTAGTAAGATAACAGGGAATGGACTGACTGCAGTCGGACGGGGAGATTATCTTTTGTGTGTGAGAAGAGTCTAGAAGGAGATTATCTTTTGTGTGTGAGAAGAGTCTAGAAGGATGTCATGTTATTTAAGGGAAGAGTTCCTACTTGTATGCCATCCTGTCTATGCTCCTTGTGTGAGTCGTGTAATAAACCGCCTGAACCAAATCCGCCTCATTATTTACACGCTCCACACTGGTGACCCAAGACGAATCATGGAATACGGCGGAAGATCCCCGGAGCCAACCTCGACTGGAACCCCCAGCTTCGCGTGCGCTATAGCGATCAAACTACCTGATTTTTGGCAGCACAACCCGCGCTCCTGGTTCCACCTAACTGAGGCGCAGTTCGCCCTCCGAGGGATATCGGCGGATGATACGAAATTCCACTATGTGGTCGCAGCGCTCGATGCCAGCACGGCTCAGCACATCGAGAGCCTGCTCGATCAGCCACCAGCCGACGGCAAATATGACGCGCTGAAGGCTGCCCTCATCCAGCACTACACGCTCTCGGATGGTGAGAGAGCAGAGAGGCTTCTGACGTACACCGAGTTGGGAGACGGTTCGGCCGTGGACATGATGGAGAAGATGCTGAGGTTAAAGGGCACGGACGACAACCACTTCATCTTCACCCACATTTTCCTCAGGAACCTTCCGACAGCAGCGAGAGCGGCCCTGGCCAATTCGTCGTTGCTGGCCAAACGGGACTATCGTGCGCTAGCCCGGGAGGCAGACCAGATCATCGTCGCCACCAAGGCTTTCGTGACCATTGTGGCAGCGACGGAGCCCGGCACGTCGACATGAGGAGGCGAGGAGCCGCCGACGGCAGCAGCAGAACCACCGACGGCAGCAGCAGCGGGGGCCAAGGAACGTGGAGGTGACACGCTTTGCTTCTACCACCGCCGCTTTGCAGAGAGGGCACGCAAATGTATACCACGGTGCCAGTTCAATCGCTCGGGAAACGCCAAGACCGGGGGTCGGTAGCAGCCGCGACCCTCGGGGAGGAGAACAAGCTGCTCTATTTGACGGACGCACGCTCGGGGAGGCATTTCCTCGTAGACACCGGCGCACAGAAGAGTTTCATCCGGCCGACCTACGCTGACCGGCTGGCAGGACCCAGCGGCCCCGAGATGGCAGCAGCAAACAGCTCAGAGATTAAGACCTTTGGTGAGAGGACTCTACTCTTGTCTCTACACGGTCGTACATTTGAATGGACTTTTGGTGTAGCAGCATTGGATTACCATATACTGGGGGCTGATTTTCTATGTGCACATGGGTTGTTGGTAGATATCGCTAACAGGCGCCTGGTTAATGCACTGTCTTTTGACTCTCTCCCCTGTATAGCTCGAGTGACCCGGCCAACAGCACAAGCCAACGTCACAGCAGCATGCGGTAAGTACACACTGCTCGCTCAGTTCCCAGCACTCACAGTCCCGACGTTTTCAGCAGTTATCGCTAAACATGGGGTGGAGCATTTTATCACCACCACCGGGGCGCCCGTTTTTGCAAGACCTCGGCGCTTGGACGCAGCTAAACTGGCCATAGCGCGCGAGGAGTTCGCTAACCTAGAGAGGTTAGGCATCATCAGGCGTTCAAACAGCCCATGGGCTTCCCTGCTACACATGGTCCCTAAAGCTGAAGGTTCGTGGTGACCTTGTGGCGATTTCCGCAGGTTAAACAACGCTACAGCGCACGACCGCTACCCAATTCCCCACATTCAGGATTTTTCCGTTCACCTCGCAGGAGCGCGCATTTTTTCTACGATAGATTTGGTCCGTGGTTACCACCAAGTCCCAGTGCGCGCTGAGGACATACCCAAAACAGCGGTAATAACTCCGTTTGATTTATTTGTGTTCTTGCGCATGCCGTTTGGGCTTAAAGGGGCAGCACAGACGTTCCAACGCATGATGGATGCAATGCTGCGCGATCTCCCTTTCGTGTTCCGTCTACCTGGACGATATCTTGGTAGCCAGCGCATCCGAAGACGAACACGAAACCCACCTCACAACGGTTTTCCGAAGGTTGGAAGAGCACGGTTTAATAATCAACCCAGCGAAATGTCAGTTCGGGGTGACGGGGATTGATTTTTTAGGGCACCGCGTCTCTCCCGAAGGAGCGGTTCCGCTGCCTGACAAAGCGCGCGCAGTGACAGATTTTCCCCGACTGCAAACGGTCAGGGCGCTACAAGAATTTTTGGGAATGGTGAACTTTTATAACCGTTTCCTTCCCCGCGCAGCGCAGCTCATGCAGCCATTGTATGCTGCGCTCAAAAAACAGAAACCCGCGAATAGGGTCGAATGGACCCCGGAACGAGAGCAGGCGTTCTCGGAAGTTAAAGCAGCCCTGGCAAACGCCGCATTGTTGGCACATCCAGACCCAACGGCCCGCATAGCCCTCACCACTGACGCCTCAGATGTGGCCATAGGGGCTGTCGTGGAGCAGCGCGTCGCCGGGGCTTGGCAGCCGCTTGCCTTTTTCAGCAGAACCTTGCGCGACAATGAACGTAAATACAGCGCGTTCGACAGAGAGTTGCTGGCTCTCCACCTGGCCATTCGCCATTTCCAGTTCTGGCTGGAAGGGCGCAATTTTACTGCGTTCGTTGACCATAAGCCGCTAACATTCACGATGGCCAAAGTTTCAGAACCTTGGTCGGGCCGGCAGCAGAGGCAGCTGGCCGCGATCTCAGAGTTTACTACCGATATTCAGCATGTGCCGGGCAAACTGAATGTAGTGGCAGACTGCCTCTCGCGCGCCGTTGTGGCCCGGTCTGTGTAGGGATGAATTACGCAGCCATGGCCGCGGAGCAGGCTAGTGACACGGACGTGCGCGCGCTCCAGTCTGGACCAACAGGGTTAAGGCTGGAGAATAGGACGCTGCTTAGCGGCATTCCCCCCTTAATCTGCGACGTCTCCACGGGTCGCCCACGGCCTGTGGTTCCGGCCGCGTGGCGCCGCCGCGTGTTTGAGTCGGTTCACTCTTTGGCACACCCAGGGGTGCGCGCATCGGTCAAAATGGTAGGAGAGAAATATGTGTGGCCGGGCCTTCGCAAACAAGTGAAAGACTGGGCGGCAGCCTGCGTGGCGTGCCAACGAGCCAAAGTTCACAGACACACGAAGGCTCCTTTGGAGCCGTTTCGCATCCCGGCTAAGAGGTTCGACCATGTCCACGTGGACCTCGTAGGCCCCCTTCCGCCATCACAGGGGTACACGCATCTCCTGACAGTGGTGGACTGCACCACGCGCTGGCCAGAAGCGGTTCCGCTGGCGGCAACCACGGCCGAGGAGGTGGCGCGCGCATTTTTAACAGCATGGGTGGCGCGTTTTGGAGTTCCGTCGGACATTACGTCCGACAGAGGCTCTCAATTTGTTTCTGAACTCTGGTCAACCATGGCCCGCAGCCTAGGTGTCTCAATTCACTGCACAACCACGTACAACTCGCAGGCTAATGGGTTATGCGAACGTTTTCATAGGTCATTAAAAGCAGCTCTGAGGGCTTCACTGACGGATGCAAATTGGGTAGACAGGCTACCATGGGTTTTATTGGGGTTACGTTCTGCGCCTAAAGAGGATCTGGAAGCTTCCCCGGCAGAACTCGTTTTTGCACAACCACTCCGGCTGCCTGGGGAGTTTCTGCCAGATAATCCTGCGCCGGGCAGCTCCCCGTCTCAGCTGCTGCAGCGTCGCATAGACTCAAGCACGCTGCCGGGCCCTGCCCACCACAGTTTTCCGCGTGTTTTTGTGCCTAAAGCTTTGAAAAACGCAGAGTTCGTGTTTGTCAGACACGACGCCCACCGCCCCCCACTGCGCCCACCTTATGATGGACCGTTTAGAGTGCTGGAAACAGGGGATAAACATTTTTTGCTAGACTTGGAGGGTAGGAGGGAAAAAATTGGCATAGACAGGCTCAAACCTGCTTTCGTTGTGGCTGACGAGCAAGTGCTGTTGGCGAGGGCCCCTCGGCGTGGAAGACCCCCACGGGACGCTTCCCAGAGAAAAGATTCTCCAGAGCACCCACATGGACAGTCAAAAAGTTTTCACCCCCAGACATCAGCCCCCCAGCATGGCAGCGCCATGGAGGCAGCGAATCCTGGCTACAGCAGATACGGCAGAAGACTGAAGCCCAAGCAGCATGCGGACTGATGTTGATGGTTCTATAGCATGTGGACTGATGTTAATGGTTCTATCACAGCATGTGGACTGTTACCCTTTTGTCCTATCTAAGTTGCTGGGGGTGGTGGTGTGGCAACCTGGGGAGTGCATAATGGTTTACCACCTTCGACAGGAACAAAGGATGCGAAGTTAACCTTTTGTGTGTGAGAAGTTTCTAGATGCCCTAGTAAGATAACAGGGAATGGACTGACTGCAGTCGGACGGGGAGATTATCTTTTGTGTGTGAGAAGAGTCTAGAAGGAGATTATCTTTTGTGTGTGAGAAGAGTCTAGAAGGATGTCATGTTATTTAAGGGAAGAGTTCCTACTTGTATGCCATTCTGTCTATGCTCCTTGTGTGAGTCGTGTAATAAACTGCCTGAACCAAATCCGCCTCATTATTTACACGCTCCACAAGCTATATATTCATTACCCTAATTTTTGGGGGGGCTACTCCCTTTCAGGGTCACCACAGCGTATCATCATCACCTTATATCATGATCTGCATGTTGATTTGGCAAGGATTTTTTTTTTTAAACGCGGGATACCCTTACTGATGCAATCCTGCCCATTTTATCCGGGTTTGGGACCAGCACAGGGAGTACACTGGCTTGTGCACCCCCCATGGCTGGGCAACCAACTTTCCTTCCCCCACCCTATTTTTGCTGAGCACCAAGCAAGAAGGCAGGAAGTACCATTTTTATATGGTCTTTGGTGTGACCCGGCCTGGATTTGAACCCACAACCGCCTGGTTGTGGTGCGGGTGCTCTACCTCTAGGCCACCACTCCGGTTCATTACCCCAAAAAAAGTAATTCTTTTAAACTGGGATTTTGCCCCATCTCTCTGTGGGAAACATCCGTTCATTTGTGGTGGCACGGTGTGGGGGATTCTTCTTCTGAATCTGTGGGTATAGTTTCTGCACGATGTTGCAATGTACGAATCACTCCCAGTTTGTGCTCAAGTGGGTGGTGTGAATCAAACATGAGATACTGATCGGTGTTGGTAGGTTTTCGGTACACCTCAACATGAAGTTCACCCCGTTCACCAACCTTTATCCCACAATCCAGAAATGGGAGTTTGTTGTCCTTCATATCTTCCCGGGTGAACTTGATGTGACTGTCCTTTGAATTAATGTGCTCTGTGAAGGGGTTGATTTCCTGGGTCTTCATTAGAAAATTCCTTTTGAAAGTTTATCTGACACCTGGATGTTTTAAAATGAACTTACATTAACAAAATTACTGTTTAAAAATTCAGTAATGCATTACAATGACTGAAATTTGATCAGATGCATTACTTATTTTATTAATATGGATAGATACTTTAGCACAAACAGACGACCATACAACTTGCAGTTGCTAGACATCCTCCTCATCAGCTGCCAACTGGGGATGAATACACAGTTTTGGTGGCTATGGGCGGGACAACTGCCACCCCCAGTGCCACCAGCAGCCTCAAGCCACTGGAGGTCGTCATGCCAAAGACAAGGAAATAAATAAGCAAATAAATCTAAACTGACCCAACTGTAACTGATGCAGTCATCACACAGTCTCCTCCGCAAGTCCGTTTCCTGTCCTGCCCCAGTTCACATCACAACCCGGTGAAGAAATGCCGTGGCGGTGGCGACTTCTCATATCGAGCCCTGATCACCTGTTGTCCAAGTGGTAAGTAGCCCCTACCAGCTCCTACCTCTGTGGTTAAACATAAGTATTTTTTGAGCAAGAAGCTCGCATTTAATGGCCGCATTAAATGCATTTAAAGTTTTCTTACGCACAGAGAAAAAGTGACTGTGATTTGTTGCAGTAACGAACAGTTTCTTCTAAGCGGTGACCTTTCATTTATCTGTGCTTTCTATTTTATTTTATCTCATTCATTCACATGCTGTTGTGATATGCAACTATTTCATGGTAAATCATCAAGTAAATCCTCTAAATATGCATTTTTAATGGGCTGGTCCAGGGGTGTCAAACATATGGCTCGTGGCCCAAAAATGGCCCACCAGGGGGTCCAAAATGTTCTCTGTGAATTCACAGCTTTATTTCTAGCAAATTTCTGACTTTCTACTGATTACAATAGTTTGTGTAAATCCGAGACATTTTTTTCTCTTACGATGAGTCTTTTTTCCTCATCAGTTTTCTTATTCATTTTTCTGATGAGAACAAGGGGCCCTTGATCTTGCTGTGTGCAAGATGATTTAAGTATGCATTTAAAAGTAATGTGAAAGTTACTTTTCCAAGTAACTAGTTACTTTAATCATTCAGTTACTTTTGAAAAGCTTGGGATCAGTCCGCCAAGGTCTCCGCCTTTGACCGCCACCTAATCCACATAGTAGCACCGGACCCCCATGATCCCTCCTGCAGGTGGTGAGCCCACTGGAGGGCGGACCCATGTAACTCCTTCGGGCTGAGCCCGGCCGGGTACCATGGGTGGAAACTCGGCCACCAGACGCTAGCCATCAGCCCCTCCCCCAGGCCTGGCTCCAGGGTGGGGCCCCGGTAACCCCATACTGGGCGGGGTACACTGAATCCTTGAGCTAGAATTTATCATGAGAGTCTGTTGGATCGTTCTTAGTCTGGCCCTTCACCCAGTTTGTCTTAGGTGACCCTATCAGAGGCAAATTGCCCTGGACAACATAGCTCCTGGGATCACTGGGGCACGCAAACCCCCCACCACGATATGGTGACGATACATGAGGGGACTAGCTCTTTACCCTTTCGAGAATTCTCGAGGGTTCGTGGGAGTTTGCCCAATCAGTTGACACGCGTTTTGTGGACTTGGAGAAGGCATTCGACCACGTCCCTCATGATTTTTTGTGGGGGGTGCTCCGGGAGTATGGGGTATCGGGCTTGTTGTTACGAGCTATTCGGTCTCTGTATGACCGTTGTGAGAGTTTGGTTCGTATTGCCAACACTCGGTCGGATTCATTCCCAGTGAGAGTTGGACTCCGCCAGGGCTGCCCTTTGTCACCGATCCTGTTCATAATTTTTATGGACAGGATTTCTAGGCGCAGCCAGGGAATGGAGGGTGTCATGCTTGGTGACCACAGGATCTCATCTCTGTTGTTTGCAGATGATGTTGTCCTGTTGGCTTCATCCAGCAATGACCTACAGTTGTTGCTGGGACCGTTTGCCACTGAGTGTGAAGGGGCTGGGATGAGAATCAGCACCTCCAAGTCCGAGTCCATGGTTCTCAGCCGGAAAAAGGTGGATTGTCCTCTCTGGGTTGGGGACAGGCTCCTGCCCCAAGTGGAGGAGTTTAAGTATCTTGGGGTCTTATTCACAAGTGAGGGGAGAATGGAGCGAGAGATTGACAGACGGATTGGAGCAGCATCTGCAGTGATGCGGATGTTGTACTGGTCCGTTGTGGTGAACAGGGAGCTGAGTTCTAAGGCAAAGGTGTTGATTTACCGGTCAATCTACGTTCCTGCTCTCACCTATGGTCACAAGCTTTGGGTAATGACCGAAAGAACGAGATTGCGGATACAAGCGGCTGAAATGAGCTTTTTTCGTAGGATCGCTGGACTCACCCTCAGAGATAGGGTGAGGAGCTCAGTCACCCGGGAGAGGCTCAGAGTAGAACCGCTGCTCCTCCACATTGAAAGGAGTCAGTTGAGGTGGTATGGGCATCTGATTAGGATGCCTCCTGGACACCTCCCACTTGAGGTGTTTCGGGCACGTCCCACTGTGAGGAGACCCCGGGGCAGACCCAGGACTCGCTGGAGAGACTACATCTCCCAGCTGGTCTGGGAACGCCTTGGTATCCTCTCTGAAGAACTGGAGCAGGTGGCTGGGGAGAGGGGAGTCTGGGCTTCTCTGCTTGAGCTGCTGCCTCCGCGACCCGGACCTTCGGAAAAACAGTAGAAGATGATTGGATGGATGGATATTTTTGAAAAGAAGTAACTAGTAACTGTAACTAGTTACTATTTTTTAGTAACTTGCCCAATACTAGCAAAGACCATATAAAAATGGTGCTTCCCACCTTCTAGCTTGGTGCTCAACATAATAGAATGGGGAAAGGAAAAGTTGTTTGTGGTGACGCTTTGTATGGCAGTGGCCCCTCTGATTCTACATGTGATTAACATTGGAGACAGGAGAAACGTAATTTCATTCTACAGTACATGATTGGCTGTATGGACTGAATGACAATAAAGTTTTCCTCTTAAAATAATTTTGGCAATTCTAACTGAACTAAAACAGGAAAAGTTTAGTCTGATTTAATGTCAGAGAGAACAAAAAGGTTATGTGTCTTTTTATACAGTGTACATAAACTTATGGTTTCAACTGTATATTTGTATTTCATTTGTGGCTTTTTTGTAAAATTTCTTTAGATATTTTTGTTCCTCATCTTTGCAGGCTGCTATAACATTGAACAGTTGCCTATTTTGGGACAAATAAAAGTTACTTTATTCCTATTTTAACACTTGCCATGTACCATCAGTCTGAAAATTGAATGATCAGCAGCACACAGAATCAGAATCAGAATCAGAATCAGAATCAGGTTTATTGCCATTGTTCATGTAGTACACAAACTAGGAATTTGTCTCGGTACAATGCTGCAACATTAAACATGATAAGATAAGAGAAATAAACTATACATGTAATAAAGTGTAGGATAAGATTAAGTGATACTGGTCAACAGTTAAAATATATATTAGCCAGCAGCAGATACTGTGGAGAACTATATAGTGCAGTCGGTAATGCAGGAAGAAAACAGTGATGATTGACATGAGTCTGGTTGAGCTGCTGTACATGGTGCACGAGAGTCAATAAGTCACTTAGTGTTCAGCAGTCTGATGGCAGAGGGGAAGAAGCTGTTCATGTGACGGGAGGTTTTAGTCTGGATGGACCGAAGTCTTCTACCAGAGGGGAGGGGGGCAAACAGTACGTGACCAGGGTGTGAGGGATCGGCTATGATCCGGCCAGCACGCCTCCGGGTCCTGGAGATGTACAGATCCTGGAGAGATGGGAGCTTGCAGCCGATCACCTTCTCAGCAGTGCGCACGACGCGCTGCAGCCTTAGTCTGTCCCTGGCAGTGGCTCCTGCGTACCACACGGTTATGGAGGTGGTGAGGATGGACTCAATGATGGCTGTGTAGAACTGCACTAACATCTTGGTGGGTAGCTTGAGCTTCCTCAGCTGCCGCAGGAAGAACATCCTCTGCTGGGCTTTTTTGATGAGTGAGCTGATGGTCAGCTCCCATTTGAGGTCCCTGGTGATGGTAGTGCCTAGGAAGCGGAAGGAATCAGCAGTGGTGATGGGAGAGCCTGAGAGGGTGAGGGGGGGCAGAGGAGTAGTGACTTTCCTGAAGTCTACAATCATCTCCACTGTCTTCAGAGCGTTCAGCTGCAGGTTGTTATTGCTGCACCAGGACGCCAGCTGGGCCACCTCTCTCCTGTAGGCGGACTCGTCGCCGTTGGAGATGAGCCCGATGAGGGTGGTGTCGTCCGCAAACTTGATCAACTTGACAGACTGGTGGCTGGAGGTGCAGGAGTTGGTGTAAAGGGAGAAGAGTAGGGGGGAAAGTACACAGCCCTGGGGTGATCCGGTGCTGATGCTAGTATAGTCTGAGACAGTCTTTCCCAGCCGCACATGCTGCCTCCGGTCCGTCAGGAAGTCGATGATCCACCTGCAGAGGGAGTCAGGCACGTTGAGCAGGAACAGCTTGTCCCGGAGCACAGCGGGGCGGATGGTGTTGAATGCGGAGCTGAAGTCCACAAACAGGATCCTGGCGTAGGTTCCCGGGGAGTCCAGGTGCTGCAGGATGGAGTGGAGGGCCAGGTTGACTGCATCGTCTACAGACCTGTTGGCTCGGTAGGCAAACTGCAGCGGGTCCAGGAGAGGGGTGGTGATGGACTTGAGGTGGGACAGGACCAGGCGCTCAAAGGACTTCATGACTACAGAGGTGAGCGCTACAGGTCTGTAGTCATTAAGTCCAGTGATCCGTGGCTTCTTGGGAACAGGGATGATG
Source organism: Pholidichthys leucotaenia (assembly GCA_020510985.1). Lineage (NCBI taxonomy): Eukaryota > Metazoa > Chordata > Actinopteri > Cichliformes > Pholidichthyidae > Pholidichthys > Pholidichthys leucotaenia. Next base: position 141,762,778 of record CM035838.1, read on the forward strand.
GTGGAGGATTTGAGGCAGGACGGCACGTGGCATAACTTAACACCAGGTGATACTTTCATTTCCATGTATAATAATCAGTCTGCTTTCTCATTACTTCTCATACCTCTGTTGTAGTTTTCGCTTGCTGTTGACACAAAAAGAGCACCATTTTGTTTTTTATAGTCTTATTGTAAGACTGCCAGTGCATTCTTCACTTTTCTCAGTCTTCCATCAAAGGTGTAATCCTGGGGATCCAAGTAAGTGCAACATTCAGTGTGAAGACATTTATATTTCAAGTACTACTTGCCTATGTGTGGTTAGGGAACATCTGTAAATTGGAGCCCCAACCACCATACAGTGGTGTGAAAAAGTGCTTGCCCCCTTCCGGATTTCTCATTTTTTTGTATGTTTGTCACACTTAAATGTTTCAGATCATCAAACAAATTGAAATATTAGACAAACATAACACAAGTAAGAGAGAATCACAACAAGTTCCAATGGCATGTTCCAATGTCCATCCGCCTACTTCAAATCAACAGGGCGGAGAAACGGACTGTAGCGAGGAAAAAGACTACACGAGCGCAAAACCTATCCCCGCTGCCTTCAACCTGCTGCTAGACAGGAAAGCAAACCAGACTGACTGAGGTAACAGTCAACAGAGGGAGCTCAGATCATTCTGGGTTTGCCTGGATTGCCGGGGTACTGTGATAATGTTGAACATGACGCAGCTCACAATTTATTTTCCTGTTAAAACAGTCTACCAGTGCATCTCAGTAAATTAGATCGTGAAAGTTTTTTTATATACAGTGGTGCGAAAACGTGTTTGCCCCCTTCCTGATTTGTCATTTTTTTGTATGTTTGTCATATTTAAATATTTCAGATCATCAAACAAATTGAAATATTAGACAAAGATCACTCAAGTAAACACAAAATACAGTTTTTAATTGAAGGTGTTTATTTTTAAGGGTAAAAAAAAAAATAAATCCAAACCTACATGTTCCTGTGTGAAAAAGTGATTGCCCCCCTGTTAAAACATAAATTAAATGTGCTTTATCATATCTTTGGAAAGCTGAGTTCAATTTTCTAGCCATTTCTAAAGCTTTGGGACTCCAGTGAACCAGTGAGAGCCATTATCCACAAATGACGAAAACATGCAACAGTAGTGAACCTTCCCAGGAGTGGCCGGCTGACCAAAATTACCCCAAGAGCACAGCGACAACTCATCCAACAGGTCACAAAAGACCCCACAACAACATCCACAGAACTGCAGGCCTCACTTGCTTCAGTTAAGGTCATTGTTCATGACTCCACCATAAGAAAGAGACTGGGCAAAAATGGCCTGCATGGCATAGTTCCAAGACGAAAACCACTGCTGAGCAAAAAGAACATAAAGGCTTATCTCAGTTTTGCCAGAAAACATCTCGATGATCCCCAAGACTTTTGGGAAAATACTCTGTGGACTGACGAGACAAAAGTTGAACTTTTTGGAAGGTGTGTGTCCCATTACATCCAGCGTAAAAGTAGCAGTATTTCAGAAAAGGAACATCATACCAACAGTAAAATATGGTGGTGGTAGTGTGATGGTCTGGGGCTGTTTTGCTGCTTCAGGACCTGGAAGACTTGCTGTGGTAAATGGAACCATGAATTCTGCTGTCTACCAAAAAATCCTGAAGGAGAATGTCCAGCCATCTGTTTGTGACCTCAAGCTGAAGTGCACTTGGGTTCTGCAGCAGGATCCAAAACACACCAGCAAGTCCACCTCTGAATGGCTTAAGAAAAAACTAAATATTATCTATTATCTATCTATATTTTCCGGTTCCAGTTCCGCCGGACCAGCGGCGCCACACGAATTGGCTGCCTTTTGCAACTGCCTTTTTTTTATCTTCCTTCTTCTTTCTACACCTCTATATATCAATCACGGACACACAGATCGCCCCAAAGGTCTCCCGAGTTGGCGGACGGAGCCTCTGTTTACAGCAGGAGATGATACAGCAGGGAAGAGCTAGCTAGCACTCAACCGCCACCCGGTGCTAACAGAGAAACTCGACATACCGAGGAACTGTAGCGGAAACGACGCGGGTGCCGGGCTGGAGTTTAGGCGGCATGCAAGAAATATAAGACAGAATAATAAAGAGCGATGGCAAGAACCAAGCAGACCGCCCGTAAAATCTACTGGAGGAAAAAGCCCCCCAGGAAGCAGCTAGCCACCAAGGCTGCTCGGAAAAAGCGCTCCGGCTGCCGGCGGAGTGAAGAAGCCTCACCGTTACAGGCCCGGTACCGTGGCTCTGAGAGAGATCCGTCGCTACCAGAAATCCACGGAGCTGCTCATCTGTAAGGTGCCCTTCCAGCGCCTGGTGAGGGAGATCGCTCAGGACTTCAAGACCGACCTGAGCTTCCAGAGCTCCGCTGTCATGGCTCTGCAGGAGGCCAGCAAGGCCTACCCGGTGGGTCTCTTCGTGGACACCAACCTGTGCGCCATCCACGCCAAGAGGGTCACCATCATGCCCAAAGACATCCAGCTGGCCCATCGCATCCGCGGAGAGAGAGCTTAGACTTTCTGCTGCACATTCACCAACCACAATGCTCCACACTGTGTGTCTATATACACTACCGTTCAAAAGTTTGGGGTCACTTAGAAATTTCCTTATTTTTGAAAGAAAAGCACTTTTTTTTTAAATGAAGATAACTTTAAACTAATCAGAAATACACTCTAGACCGTTTCCGGTTATGGCGGCCGCGTAGGAGGGTGTGCTCCGCTCTGCTCTGCTCCTAATGATAAAAAAGTAGGCTAAAACTCTCCCAATTGGAACAAGAACCTATTCTGGCATTTGGGGGCAGATATGGTAAAAACTAAGGCTGTGAAATCAGGCGGAGGAAAAACTGATTCGTCGAGACAAGCCAAGTTAACAGATTTCCACACTCGTGACGCAGCAGATAAATCGTCTGTGACCATGGCTGAGGAGGGAGCTAGCGGTGGTGCGGTGACTGCCGAAGGAACGAATGCGGTCCTTGCTGCCATCAGCGCTATGAGAACAGACTTTTCGTCTAAGTTTGATTGGATTATAGCTGCGTTAGAAGCTATGAGAAAAGAAATAAGCGACTGTATAGAGCGAATATCGCAGGCAGAGCTCCGGATCTCCAACGCTGAAGATGACGTCAACAGCCTGCAATTAAAGGTCCAAACATTGGAATTAAAAAATAAACGTCTGGAAGATAACCTCTTGGACTTAGAATCCCGGTCGAGACGGAATAATTTAAGGCTTGTGGGCCTTCCGGAGGGGGCGGAGGAACAGGATGCGTGTTCCTTTTTGGAAAAGTGGATTCCAGAAGCGCTGAATAACGCAGATCTACAGTCATCAGTCGTCTTGGAAAGCGCACACCGAATAGGCCCACCGAGACATAAGAAGACAACACCGAGGACGCTGATTATGAAGTTCCTCAACTACAGGGACAAGATGACGGTCTCCAACGCAGCGCGTACTAAAGGAGAAATTAAATACCAGGATCAACAGGTGCGGTTCTACCCAGATTTGGCCGCAGGAATCCAACAATTAAGGAAACAGTTTGACCCCGCCCGTAAAGAGCTGCGCAGCCTTGGGATTCGTCATGGAGTGATTTATCCTGCAAGACTGCTGGTCACGTATAAAGGGAGAACCCAAGTCTTTAAGACCCCTCAGGAGGCGCAGGAACTCATTAAGCAGATCCAAGGAGAGACTGGTGAGAGCCAAGCATGAAGCAAGAACAAGATATAAAAGGTAGAATATTTAAGCAAGTGTTCAAGTATCTGACTGATTTGAAACATAGCATGTCTACAAAATATAGATTGTATTATATATATATTAAAAAAAAAAAGCTATGATGTACAAAGTTGCTATAAAATTTTGGAGTTAAATTGGAAAAACTACAGAAGAGAGTTATTGTCATGTCATTAAAAGTAGCAGAGTCAGGGTGATTGAGAGGAGGAAAGAGTGAGTGGTTTGACTGATCCTCACGGGGGAGGAGCAGATTCAGGCTATAACAGGAGACGGATTTTTTTTTTTTTTTTTTTATTTTGGGGGGATTACCACGAATGTGGGAAGGGGGAATTTGTTTGTGTGTAGTTTGTGGGAGGAATGTTCAACCATCCATGTTTTTACTTCTCTGTATGAGCATGTTTATATTGCAAGGTAATCTCAAAACTCTTTATTGATCATAGACCAAAGCGTTAAGCTTAATGTAACATCATGGAATTGCAGAGGTGTACAAAATCTAAAAAAACTTAAACAAGTTTTGAATAAAATAAAAGACATAGGTTCAAAAATTGTGTTTTTACAAGAAACTCATCGAATAGAGGAGGATGTAAAAAGAATAAGGAGTAGATGGCAGGGAAGTGTGTTCACCTCATCATTTTCATCTCGAGCCAGGGGAGTCATGACTCTCATACATAAATCAGTCCCATTTCAAGTGAAAAATGTAATTGGAGATAAATTGGGAAGATATCTAATCATCCAAGGATCTTTGTTATTAGAAAATATAAATCTGGTGAACTTATATGGTCCCAATATAGATGATCAAAACTTCTTCATTAATTTATTTCTTACTTTAGCATCACTCACAGGGCTATATATAATAGCAGGGGATTTTAATTGTACATTGAATCCCAGTATAGATAGGTCAACAGGACAGGACTGTACACACAATGGATGTAGGATGACCATTAATCATTTTATGAAAGAATTGAGATTGCTAGATATATGGAGAGAAATGAAACCACAAGTCAAAGCCTATTCTTGTTATTCTAACACCTACAAGACATTTTCACATATTTACTATTTTTTGATCTCCACAGAATTAAGGTCCAAGATTCAAAATTGTTTCTATGATAACATTGTGATCTCTGATCACGCACCCTGCTGTCTAATATATGTAGATAAGAAATTGACAAAGGAACCAGGTAGGTGGCAATTTCAGCATAAATGGCTTCAAGATGAGGAATTTGTTAAGTACATAGAAAAACAGATAGATGAGTTCTTTGATATCAACACTACACAAACATCAGCATGTATAAAGTGGGAAGCTTTCAAACCTTTTATTAGGGGGCATATTATTAGTTACACAGGTTCAAAATCTAGGAAGACTCGAGAGGAGAGAGTCCAGTTGGAACGTAAAATAAAAATTCTTCAAGAAAAAGTGTATGCAGGAAGTAATCCCAAATTAGAGAATGAATTACTGATTCTGAGAGCTGAATATGACAAAAAATCAGCGAATAGAGCTGCCTCGAGTCTTCTAAGATTGAAGCAAACCTTTTAAGAACAAGGTGAAAAATCAGGAAAATTATTGGCATGGCAGATTAAACAATTAGAATTTAAAACACCAATTACCAGTATTATAAGTAACGGACAGGCAGTCGTAGATCCTTTAGAAATTAACAGTGCCTTTAGAGATTATTATGAAAAACTATATGATACAAAAAATGAAACTGACTTAACAAAACTAAATGGGTTTTTGGACGGATTATCTATACCGTGTATTCCAAATGAAAATAGGGAGATACTGGAGTCAAAAATTAGTCAAGAGGAAGTTGGGCTAGCCATTGATAATATGAAATCAGGAAAAAGTGCGGGACCTGACGGTCTTCCAGTTGACCTCTATAAAATATTTAAGAATAAATTAATAAAACCATTTTTGGAAATGGTTTTAGAAGCATTTCAAAATAGTAAATTACCGCCATATATAAATAAAGCCTCAATTATACTGTTGCCAAAACCAGGTAAACCTTCTAATAAATGTGAAAACATGAGACCAATAAGCCTATTAAATGCAGACCTTAAGATAATCTGTAAAATTTTAGCAAGACGACTACAAGAAATATTACCAAATATAATTAACCAAGATCAGAATGGCTTTATAATGGGAAGGCAAGGCTTCCATAATGTAAGAAGACTATTTAATATTATTTATTCTAATAAAGAAGTGCCGGATACAGCTCTCCTATCATTGGATGCTGAAAAGGCCTTTGATAGGGTTGAATGGCCCTTTCTTTTTGAAGTTTTACAAAGGTTTGGACTTGGAAAGAATTTCATAAAATGGGTTCAGATAATATACAATAATGCTACAGCAGAAATCCTAACAAATAGCAATATCTCAAAATCAATAAAAATTAATAGAGGTTGTCGACAAGGTTGTCCACTTTCACCTTTACTGTTTACTATGGCAATTGAACCTTTAGCGATGGCAGTACGTTTACATCCACAAATATATGGAATTAAAGTAGGACCAACAGAACATAAAATCTCCCTGTATGCTGATGACATAATTTTGTTTATGTCGAATCTTAAAAAATCAATTCCGACCTTGTTAAATTTAATAAAGAACTTTGGGGAAATATCAGGATATAAAATAAATTCAATGTTAATGCTAAATGAGACCCAGAGAAATCACCCAGCTCCTGAGGTAAATCAATTCAATGTTGTAAATCAGTTTAAATACTTAGGAATTCAAATTGTGCCTAAGTTAGAATCAGCCGCTAGTATCAACTATGAAGCCTTAATGACAGATATTAATGAGTTACTTCAGAGATGGATGTCACTACCAATGTCGATGATCGGGAGAATTAATATACTTAAAAGTAATATCTTACCCAAAATACTATATTTATTTCAATACATTCCTTTACCACCACCTTCAGATCTATTCTCAAGAATTAAAAAAAAGTTAGTGGAATTTATATGGAACAATAGGAAGGCTAGATTACGTCTGTCCTTACTATATTTACCATTTGATCGTGGAGGTCTGAAATGTCCAAACTTTATGTTGTATTACTGGTCAGCACAACTGAGGTCTATGACATATTATTTTTCATCAAATGATCTCCCTCACTGGACGGAGATGGAATCATACAATTTACCTTTACCTCTTCCCTTATTCATATACTCAGACTCGGCTAAAAAATTACAGAAACAAGTTAAAAATCCTATTGTAAAGCATATGATCAAAATATGGTATGAAATCAAAAAAATTTAAAAGAAATACACTCTATACATTGCTAATGTGGTAAATGACTATTCTAGCTGCAAATGTCTGGTTTTTGGTGCAATATCTACATAGGTGTATAGAGGCCCATTTCCAGCAACTATCACTCCAGTGTTCTAATGGTACAATGTGTTTGCTCATTGCATCAGAAGGCTAATGGATGATTAGAAAACCCTTGTGCAATCATGTTAGGTCTGCAATGCTGTAACTGCTGCAAATGGAGGATTCTTTGACGAAAGCAAAGTTTGAAGGAAAAAATTATTATTTCAAATACAAATCATTATTTCTAACCTTGTCAATGTCTTGACTATATTTTCTATTCATTTTACAACTCATGGTGGTAAATAAGTGTGACTTTTCATGGAAAACACAAAATAATTGTCTGGGTGACCCCAAACTTTTGAACGGTAGTGTATATATATATTTATAGTAATATGTACATATGTATACTAACTGTTCTTGTTTTTTCTTGCCTTCTGATTGTTGCTCTGAGTGTTGCTATCCCTGTGCTGTTGCAATCCTGGAATTTCCCCATTGTGGGACGAATAAAGGCTTATCTTATCTTATCTTAAATGAAGACTTTGGAGTGGCCTAGTCAAAGTCCTGACCTGAATCCGATTGAGATGCTGTGGCATGACTTTAAAAAGGCGGTTCATGCTCGAAAACCCTCCAATGTGGCTGAATTACAGCAATTCCGCAAAGATGAGTGGGAGAAAATTCCTCCACAGCGCTGTAAAATACTCATTGCCAGTTATCGCAAACAACTGCAGCTGTTGCTGCTAAGGGTGGCACAACCAGTTATTAGGTTTAGGGGACAATCATTTTTTCACACAGGGCCATGTAGGTTTGGATTTTTTTTCCATTAATAATAAACACCTTCGTTTAAAAATTGCATTTTGTGTTTACTTGTGTTATCTTTGTCTAATATTTAAATTTGTTTGATGATCTGAAACATTTAACTGTAACAAACATACAAAAAAATGAGAAATCAGGAAGGGGGCAAACACTTTTTCACACCACTGTAGGTATATGGGACAGCTCGGTGGAACAGTGGTTAGCACTGTGGCAGCACAGTAAGAAGGTCATGGGATCGATTCCAGCCCTGACCATTGTGAGCTCGATCCCACCCCCTGACCATCAGTGACCCTTCTGTGTGGAGTTTGCATGTTCTCCCTGTGTCTCCATGGGTTTACCCCGGGTACTCTAGTTTCCTCCCACAGGCCAAAGACATGCAAGTTAGGTTAGTTAGAGACTCTAAAGTGGTCCTTGGTGTGAATGGTGAAGGGACTGGCGCTGTACTGCGGCTGCCCCATCTATCCAGGTGGATGCCCTGAATTTCCCTCCAGGGAATAATAATGTATACAAATACAAAATTATTTCCAACCTCCATATACTGTAGTACTAGGCAGAGAAAGAACAGAGCACACTGTAGCAAATATTAATCATCCTGAGTATAATCCTGACTTGTAATAAGTAGAGCACATCTGCTACATTTTCAGTTTGTATAATCGTTGTCACCTTGCGGAATAGCATGTTTCAGATGTGGTTCGTAAGTCATGACTGAGGAGGTTTTAAAAACTCTTGCAAAGTTCCCTGCTGTGCCACCTGGTAAGGTAACTGGAGTCTCTTGTTCTTCAGGCTGCAGAGAGCTGGGCAGTGTTCCACAAGCAGTCGACACACTTCTTCATGACTCTGCTCTGCAGCCTGCTCAGAGCACAGCAACAAGCATACAGAGTGCACTGATTAGACAACTGAACTGTCCTTTTGGAACATACCACTGGACATTCTGTACCTTATGTAAAGGGGATGCACCATCGTCATCACAGAGCATTGGATCAGCTTTGTGCTGCAGAAGGAGTTGGACCACATTCAGATGGCCACAGTAAGCAGATCGATGGAGAGGTGTGGCACCGCCTGGTGTTTGGGGAGATGCACAGGCACCATTCTCCAGAAGAAATTTGCATATGGCAAGATGACCACCACGGCTTCCATAGTGCTAAGACAAAATCAAGTCAATGAAAAAATTATTTTTTTTAAAAAAAGGTGCTGTTCTCGAACATGGATGAGTGGGCCTGTTTTCTAGGTAGTAGTACATAAAGATTTACAGTAACTTTAGTGATGCTACACTCAACACCACTTCTCGACCCTGATTCAAGCAATATGAAACCGAAGTGTCGTGAGCTGCGGCTCCAGCGCTGTTACAGTGCGCCCACAGTCACGTGACCGTAGCGATCGAGGCCTCGTCACTGTTCTGTATAGAAAACACTGGATTGAGCACGCCCCATTAGCGAGTACAGAGCTAAATGAAGCCACTAGGGCGCCATATTGGTACACCCAAAACACTCACCGAGTCAGTGGAGAATGAATGGGTTTAGTAGTAAATGGTGCCCCTTTTACCTCAATACCTTCCCAAAGAATTAACAGATTTTGAACTTCTTGGTATGGTGACACAGCTTATAATCTTGCACAACCGGTGAACTATAGAAATCGAGTTGACATTATGTTTAGTGGCTGTGGGACGACTGGATAATCGGAAAGGTGAAGCCAAGGAGAGTAGTTCTGTGAGTAATACATGCAGTAAGTGTGTTTAGGCATGTCCTCACAATAATAGTCCTCATGATAGTCCTACAGTATATGAGTAAATTACAATATCATGCAGTGCTTTAATTTTGCTATTAAGTGCCTAGGCCTAATTTAATTTGCAAAATATGATGACCAGCATGCTGAATAAATTAATTTCATCAGGATGCTGGCCATCATACAGTGTAAATATCTGTGAACTATATCTGTGAACTCTTAATTTACTTGTGATGCTGGTCATCAATGCATAATGGTCATGATGGTGGTACACATATAATGACTGAATTATTTATAATATACTTACCAGGAATCGTGATCACCAAGGACACCTAAGGAGGACTTCTGATTCCTGATCCTCCAACAGTGTTTTGATCTGTGCTAAATTATTCCTGATGCCAGTCGTCAACTACTGATTACCAATCAACACTGGATCAATTCTACATTCCTATTTTTGTTGATCACTAATCACCTTCAACTGCGCCATTGCCTGGTCCCCAGTCCAGGATGTGTAAACAGGAGGGAAGCTGCCATGTTTTGTATCAGAGTCCTAAAATTGATGAATTATATAAGAAGTAGTATTAGGCCTTTAGTTTTATTCCATTTGGGCCTGTTCATCACAGTGTGACAATTTATTTCAATATATGGTTAGTCTATACCAGTTAAGTAGGCTATGTATAGCAAGGCCTAGAGCTACGTACATCATCACAGAAAATATGAGACCTTTTTTTCCTCACATTTTTACCTCAATTTAAATAGGACCTTTGTGAAAAAGTTGTGATCCATATTTTGTAAATTAGATTAGGCTTAGGCACCTAATAGCAAGATTAATGCACTGCATGACATTTTAGTTTACTCATATAGGACTATTATTATGACGGCATGCCTAAACACACTTACTGCATGTATTACTCACAGAACTACTCGCCTTGGCTTGACTTTTCCAACTATCCAGCCGTCCCACAGCCGCTAGACATAATAAGGGGATAAGGGATAAGGACCTGTACTTACAGTATATAGCCCTTTTCTAGTCTCAAAGACCACTCAAAGCGCTTCACTAGCACTAACCCTCTACTCTAAGGGCCTATAGGAGACAGATACTGTATCCAGGGACAATTTAGAACAACCAATTAACCTAACATGCATGTCTTTGAATTGTAGGAGGAAACCGGAGCCCCCGGAGTAAACCCACGCAGCACAGAGAGAACATGCAAACTCCACACAGAAAGGTTCCTACCCCTGCCAGCCTGGGGATTCAAACCTGGAACCTTCTAGCTGTAAGGCAACAGTGCTAACCACTGCACCACCACGCTGTGTCAACTCGATTTCTATAGTTCACCAGTTGCGCAAGATTATAAGCTGTGTCTCCATACCATGAAGTTCAAAATCTGTTAATTTTTTGGGAAGTTATTGAGACAAAAGTGGCACCGTTTACTACTAAACCCATTCATTCTCCATTGACTCGATGAGCGTTTTGGGTGTACTAAAATCGTGGCTGCAGAGTTTCTAGTGGCTTCACTTCTGCTGGCCAGTGCACTATCCAGTGTTCTCTAAACAGATCAGTGGGCCTTGTGATGTCAGTCACGTCACATGACTCAAGGGCTTGCGGGAAGTTTGAGAGGGTTGAGCATTTGAATATAAGTCAGGGAGAGCATTACACAAGTTAGAATTACGTTTAGGTTCAGTAACATTAAACAAAAACACATTACATTTACTAAATACAGTATTACACAGAGATACATGCATACACAAACACACTAGAAGATAAGATAGATGATAGAACAGTTGTTTGTGTGGTGAAGAGTGTCATTTTTTGAGAGTGTAAGGTGTGTTTTAGTGAGTGAGTGAGTGTAAGTGTAGTAAGGGAGGGACATGGAGGAGCAACCTCATTACCAATATAGCCGCCCGGTGGCTTTCTGGAATTTCCCCATTGTGGGACTAATAAAGGCTTATTTTATCTTATTTTTGGGCCCACGATTTAAAACATTATGTTCTGGCAATGAAAACATGCACAAGAGGCCATGTCAAAATTGACTGCTGAATGTGCTCCAACCATGAGGATGGAGAGGACAATACCATCAACATAACAAGTAGTGCACCATTTATTATTCCATATTATTATTGTGTTTTCCAAACTTCTTTAGCAACATGTATTAACATATGATCAACTCCATTGGTCAGCAGCAGAGGAAGAACTCGGGCCTTCAGCAGAAGGCGCCCCATTGTGGGATCTTTGGGTAGCAGAGTTGGTTTGTATTATGTTATTACTTTAAGCATCATTTCCTTATTATAAAATATTGCTAATTACATTTGTTTTTCTTTTTTATTTAGGTGAAACACAGCACTCTCAAAGTGCAACAGCAGATGCCAGAGTGGAAGTTCAACATTATTTGTCTGAGCCCTACCTCTCCAGAGGAGAAGACCCACTCTGTGACTGAGCAACACACAAAACCATACACCCAACCCTTTACAAGATGGCAAAAATAAAATTTCTGCACATGCTAGACAGATCAGTGCTATGTGAGCGGGTCTTTTCCAAAGCTGGAGAGGTAGTAAGCCACAAGAGGAACAGATTGAAACCACACATTGTTGAAATGCTTCTTTTTTGAAAATAAATCTTTAAACACTCCCCATTTAATAACACTCCCCAGCTGCAGAAGCACCAGCAAGTTCCCTGATGTTCCACAACACAGATTTTCTTTCACTGAAATTGTCCTTCAACAGAATTTTTTCAGCAATGACTAAAAATTCTGAAAGCTATCTATCATTTGACAGATTCCACGGAGAGTGATGTAATTAAAGTCAATTAAAATTACAGATAACAGACTGACAGAAGTTTTACAAGCATGTCTGAGAAAATGATAAAAAGTGTAGTGCAACCTCGGACATAGAGTATTGAGGATTTTTCTGGTCTTCCACTCAGATGCAGTTCTGACACTCAGTCAACAGATGGCATCCATCCATCTTCTACTGCTTTTCCGGAGGTCCGGGTTGCGGAGGCAGCAGTTCAACCAGAGAAACCCAGACTTCCCTCTCCCCAGCCACCTGCTCCAGCTTTTCAGAGAGGATACCAAGGCGTTCCCAGACCAGCTGGGAGACATAGTCTCTCCACCGAGTCCTGGGTCTGCCCCGGGGTCTCCTCCCAGACAGACGTGCCCGAAACACCTCAAGTGGGAGGCGACCAGGAGGCATCCTGATCAGATGCCCATACCACCTCAACTGGCTCCTTTCAATGTGGAGGAACAGCGGTTCTACTCTGAGCCTCTCCCGGATGACTGAGCTCCTCACCCTATCTCTGAGGGTGAGTCCAGCGATCCTACGAAAAAAGCTCATTTCAGCCACTTGTATCCGCAATCTCATTCTTTTGGTCATTACCCAAAGCTCGTGACCATAGGTGAGGGCAGGAACGTAGATTGACCGGTAAATCAACAGCTTTGCTTTAGAGCTCAGCTCCCTCTTCACCACAACAGACCAGTACAACGTCCGCATCACTGCAGATGCTGCTCCAATCCGTCTGTCAATCTCTCACACCATTCTCCCCTCACTCGTGAATAAGACCCCAAGATACTTAAACTCCTCCACTTGGGGCAGGAGCCTGTCCCCAACCTGGAGAGGACAATCCACCTTTTTCCAGCTGAGGACCATGGACTCGGACTTGGAGGTATTGATTCTCATCCCAGCTGCTTCACACTCAGCCGCAAACCGTCCCAGCAAGAGCTGTAGGTCATTGCTGGATGAAGCCAGCAGGATAACATCATCTGCAAACAACAGAGATGAGATCCTGTGGTCACCAAGCATGACACCCTCTGTTCCCTGGCTGTGCCTAGAAATCCTGTCCATAAAAATTATGAACAGGATCAGTGACAAAGGGCAGCCCTGGCAAAGTCCAACTCTCACTGGGAATGAGTCGGACTGAGTGTTGGCAATACGAACCAAACTCTCACAACAGTCGTACAAAGACCAAATAGCTCGTAACAACAAGCCCGATACGAGCGATAGATAGATAGATATTATCATAGCCCATTATCGGGCAGCAAATGGCACTCTTTATTAAATGTTTCATAACACACTGTCGATTACGAAGCAATTGTCTCAAAGTTGTTCATTGTTTCATGAGGCCTCAGTTTCACCATCACTAAGTAACTTTCAACACTGTTGCTTCTAAATTGTTCCACACTAATCGTGAAATGCCACAGTTGCACTAAAAGACTGAAAGTTTGCAGATAAGCGATACTGAACAAAGAATTATTGGGCTGTCATGCATACCAGTTTTGGTGCTGTGGCTATATGGGAACAGATACGAAAGATTATCCAAGTATCCCCTTTTTAGACAAAATACCACACTTGAAAACTAAACACCAATCTAACAAACAAGACAAACACTTAGTTACAGCCCTAGAAATAATAATTTTTAAAAAAAGATTTCAAATATACACTTTTTGTAATGACAAACTACAAGAAATACACCAAAGTTTCACAGGACATATTCAGCGCAGTGAACTCAGTAAACTCACCAGAGCTGTGTACCCAGTGGAGTCTCTCAGGTTAGGGTCTGTGCCCTTCTGGACCAAGAACTTCACCCTCTCCACATCTCCATACATTGCAGCAGACCAGATGCCTGAAAATGACTGAATTCTCAATGCAAGCTAACAGGTAAATATAATAATAGCCTCTCATATATCCTTGTGTACCAGCCTGACTCATGAATGCAAACCTCGTTCGAAATCCATTTCATCCAGGGTTTGGTAAACACTGGTAGAGGAGACCGGATGGGAGCAACACGAACAATGTCTATCAGACATTGTGTGTGGTCACAACTGTCTTTTTAATATTAGGAAAATTATGTCAAATGTCACAAGACTTCTGTTGTCATTAATCCACGGCCACCAACAGGGCGAGCTTCTAAACAAATCGGCCCAAAAGCGTTGGCTGAAGAGGCCAGTAAATTTTTAACGCAGTCACACAAAAATTATGCGTTGCAGTAAAGATTACATACAAGCTGGAAAAAAAAGTTATTTTGTTTGTTTGTTTTTGGAGGGGAAAAAACGTCTGGATGACTAAACATTTCCATCAGGCAACGGAGGAAACGTGCCTACGTAAATATTTCTGACCAATTAGAGAACTGCAAGAGAAATGCGCCCTTCAAGTGTTCCTCGATTAGTTTAGACGCACAACAATAGATTGTATAAAAAGCGCGGACGCACATAATTTAAAAAATAATAAAGCAATAATCATGGAGCTAAATATATGCAATACAATAATTATGTCGATAAATAATAGAAACTCCCGTTAATGTTGGTTTCATTTCATACCACCTAAAATTGGCCATGAACTGGACAATTCCCTACGATTTGAATGCACCATTTAAGAAACTGTTGAAGCATAGACGTGTTGCGAATCAGAGACAAACCTTTCACTGGCTGTCAGCACATGAGAAAGAAAACTGGTATTGGTTCATATTTTGTTTTTTTCTTGGAGAATTTACTTTAATAAATGGACATTGAACATTGACTTATGGCTCTCCTGTTGTTACACGTCAGGACGTGTCTTTAGCGGCTGGTAATGTCCGTTTGGAATGGCTAAACGGACCCTACATAACCTGTATAAAAGCCTGTCACACATAGCCACTTACATTAGAAAACCGTTTTTATTCTTTTCTAGGCAAAATAGCCAGTACTTTTATTATGAAAGGTAAAAACAGGAAGTGACTTACGGTCATTAACCTTTTTTATGTCACGCAAAAAATAACTCGTTTAGATAAAATGGTCTTTATCAACTCGATATACTCTAAAAAAAAAAATTAATGCGTGTCTGTAATATAAATTGCAGCCCGCCACATGTGCCATTAAAAAGACGAGATGTGGTAGTGCGCATGCGCTTGCAAACTATTCTTCCGCCTACAAATAGTGCGCATGCGCGGCCGACCGATAGTGTTTTGCCTGCAGATTATGTTGCGACAAGGTCTATTGTTAAAATTGTAACAGAGGGCTAACAATTTTAGCGCGTAGAGAATGAGAAGAGTCACACTGTTTGTTAACGGGACTTCTAAAAATGGCAAGGTAGGTAGTGAGTGAGGCTGCTGGATGCGGCCCACAGCTTGACAGATTTTTTTTTTCTTCCTTTACCCTGTCCCAAAGGTATTCCTTCCTGGTGTTTCACTAGCCCGAAACTAGCTTCTGATATCAATGAACTTTTATGGAAGCGATCATCAAAGGACAGACTTCAAGAGGCTTTGATCCGGATCTCCGAAGCCTTTTCGACTTAGAGAGGGAGAAATATATGTTGGTTTACGTCAGGTTCAGATGAAGGGTTCAAAAAAATGTAGGCATCAGACTTTGGGTAGTGTCAGATCACTCTATACTAGTGCATACCTGTGCATGCCCGTAGAAACCAAGTGTAAGCAAATATTTCTGCATGCTCGTAGAAAGCAGGTGTAAGAAAGAGTGCATGTCAGCACTCATTCAGTGATGCCTGCCTTTGATCTTTGATGGTGTCAAAGTGAGTCCTATGATCTTTGATGATGTCATAGCGAGTCCTATGATCGTGGGTGATGCCTGCGTTTGATCTTTGATGATGTCATAGTGAGTCCTATGATCGTGACAGACGCAGAGATTTCTTGAATTGTATCATCACTCTATAATTCAAGAAATCTCTGTCACGACCATGGGGACTCGGTGAAAGACAATAGGACTGCCTATGATGTTCCTATGATCTCTATATGATGTCCTATGATGTTCCTACATATAACATAGGAACATCCTTATGTGTGAAAAAATTATCCGTCCTTGGACTGCATCAGTCACGATCATAGGACTTGCTATGACATCATCAAAGATCAAACGCAGGCATCACTCACGGTCATAGGATTCGTTATGACATCAGCAAAGATCAAATGCAGGCATCATAGGAGTCGCTATGACATCATCAAAGATCATAGGACTCACTATGACATCATCAAAGATAAAAGGCAGTCATCACTCACGATCATAGGAGTCGCTATGACACAAAGATCAAAGGCAGGCATCACTGAACGAGTGCTAACGTGCTTGTTTACACCTGCTTTCTACGGGCATGCAGAAATACTTGCTTATACTTGGTTTCTACAGGTATGCACTACACTCACCGGCCACTTTATTAGGTACACCACGCTAGTAACGGGTTGGACCCCCTTTTGCCTTCAGAATTGCCTCAATTCTTCGTGGCATAGATTCAACAAGGTGCTGGAAGCATTCCTCAGAGAGTTTGGTCCATATTGACATGATGGCATCACACAGTTGGCGCAGATTTGTCGGCTGCACATCCATGATGCGAATCTCCCGTTCCACCACATCCCAAAGATGCTCTATTGGATTGAGATCTGGTGACTGTGGAGGCCATTTGAGTACAGTGAACTCATTGTCATGTTCAAGAAACCAGTCTGAGATGATTCCAGCTTTATGACATGGCGCATTATCCTGCTGAAAGTAGCCATCAGAAGTTGGGTACATTGTGGTCATAAAGGGATGGACATGGTCAGCAACAATACTCAGGTAGGCTGTAGCGTTGCAATGATGCTCAATTGGTACCAAGGGGCCCAAAGAGTGCCAAGAAAATATTCCCCACACCATTACACCACCACCACCAGCCTGAACCATTGATACAAGGCAGGATGGATCCATGCTTTCATGTTGTTGACGCCAAATTCTGACCCTACCATCCGAATGTCGCAGCAGAAATCGAGACTCATCAGACCAGGCAACGTTTTTCCAATCTTCTATTGTCCAATTTCGATGAGCTTGTGCAAATTGTAGCCTCAGTTTCCTGTTCTTAGCTGAAAGGAGTGGCACCCGGCGTGGTCTTCTGCTGCTGTAGCCCATCTGCCTCAAAGTTCGACGTACTGTGCGTTCAGAGATGCTCTTCTGCCTACCTTGGTTGTAACGGGTGGTTATTTGAGTCACTGTTGCCTTTCTATCAGCTCAAACCAGTCTGGCCATTCTCCTCTGACCTCTGGCATCAACAAGGCATTTCCGCCCACAGAACTGCCGCTCACTGGATATTTTTTCTTTTTCGGACCATTCTCTGTAAACCCTAGAGATGGTTGTGCGTGAAAATCCCAGTAGATCAGCAGTTTCTGAAATACTCAGACCAGCCCTTCTGGCACCAACAACCATGCCACGTTCAAAGTCACTCAAATCACCTTTCTTCCCCATACTGATGCTCGGTTTGAACTGCAGGAGATTGTCTTGACCATGTCTACATGCCTAAATGCACTGAGTTGCCGCCATGTGATTGGCTGATTAGAAATTAAGTGTTAACGAGCAGTTGGACAGGTGTACCTAATAAAGTGGCCGGTGAGTGTAGTATTTTACAAATTTAACATGTATTATAAAATAAGAAGAGCTGACAGTGAAAACAAGCTAATCCAAGATGAACGGACACTAAATTATGAATAATACTTGTATACAGGAAACACTACAATAAAATCAGACACATCCATATACCATGCAGTGTTTTTCAACCAGCGTGCCCTGGTATATTCAGGTTTGTGTGGGAAATTATCAAATTTCACTTCTTAATTGGTCAAAAAATGCAAATAATTCACCATTGTTGTACATGTGTCTTCAGAACCCATGTACAACAATGGCAAATTATAGATAGATAGATGCACTTTATTGATCCCAAACAGCGAAATTGCAGTGCAACAGCAGCATGACAGTAGACAACCAAACAACAGAAACACACACAGCATAACAGACAAAGGGATTACCCATGGAAAGTAAAACGAACACTATAGACACATGAATCATACCCGCTGTACAATGCAGGACTATCAGGAGCAGAGTGAGATGGGAAGTACCAATTAGACTGTAAGGTGCAGTATGGCAGCATAGTTATGACCAGAATACAACATCAGAGTGAGTTATTGTACAGTGAAATGGCATGCAGCAGGAAGGATTTCCTGTACCTAACCGTTCAGCAGCAAAGCTGTAGCAGTCTGCTGGAGAAAGTGCTCCTCTGTCTGTCCAATATGTGGTGGAGGGGGTGATCAAGATTGTCCATGATGGATCACAGTTTATTTAGTGTCCTCTTCTCCACCACTGTCTCAAAGGTCTCCGGCCTGAGACCAATTACAGAGCCAGCCCTCTTGATAATAATATGATTATTTGCAATTTTTTGGACCAATTAAGAAGTGAAATTGGATAATTTCCCACACAAACCTGAAGGTGTCAGGGCACCCACTTGAAAAACACTGCCCTAAACCAATTCTTTTTGGCAGAGCAATATACTGTATTCATGTAGATGAACTTTTTAAAAAAAATCTGTAAAATTTGTATTTCCATCTTATTATGCCTCAGTGAAATGGAGAGGCATACGGTAATCACTTTTTAATGTGTATGCATGTGCAGGTCAGGCATTGGCTTGCTTGCTACTGAATAACCATGAAAACCAGTACTACCTGTCTCATGGGTCGGGCCATCGGCGACTCAACTGGCATCCCCGCCCTTCCGAGGGCGTGGAGGGTGAAACAGGGCGTCCTGGCAGAACTAAAAACAATATCTGCCACAGGTCTGTGGTGGACCACTCCCAGTTACACGGGGTGAGACTGGACATCCTGGCAGATAAACACATCTGTTGCAAGGTCTGTGGTGGACTGTGCCAGTCAGTGCATTGTGACATGCACTACACAAAGAGCAGAGATAAACAAACCTATCATCTGGTCAGTCACTGCAACAGATACTGGAGTCAGTTTGTCTTGGCTTGTCCTTGCCACTGATAATACCTTTATCTGCCAAGAATGTGCTGCTAGTTCAGCAAAAGCTAGCGGTACTCAAATACTTTGCAAACAGTTTCATGAAATGGTCAATCAGAAAGCAACTCATACCGGCACGGATGTCGCCCGGGCTAACAAGGTCCGCGCTGATCTGTTCACACTCCGACAGGCAGCGAAAAGTAAGCTAGGAGCAGGAAGAAAAAAGAAGAGGAAAACAGCAGCCTTGTGTGTAGCAGAATGCAATGTACGCACTCTGTTGGACAGAACAACATCACCGCGCCCAGAAAGACAGACCGCGCTTGTGGCCCTGGAAATGAACAGGTACAATGTAGACATAGCTGCCCTTAGTGAAACAAGATTGCCTGGATATGACAGCTTGGAAGACCATGGAAGACCATCTTCTTTTGGAGTGGAAATCAAGTCAAGAAAGGAGAGAAGCAGGAGTGGGCTTTGCAGTTAGAAAGGAGATAGCAGCAATGCTTGATGAGGAACCGGTGCTAATCAACGACAGGATAATGACTATGAGACTCTCACTACAGCGGAAGATGTATGCCACACTCATCAGTGTATATGCCCCAACAATGACCAACACAGAGGAGGCGAAGGAAGAGTTCTACAATGATTTACGTGAGACTATCAGGCGTGCACCGACTGATGACAGGCTGATATTTTTACATTTTTACCCATGGATTCCTGCCATGGACATGCCAACAAGGCTAGCAAGCTAGCAACGTAAACACCCATCTTGTGAAGTTTTGGAGGTAGGAACAACTTTTCAGCTGGTTGGCTATCCACCTCTCGCTTGGAACGTCATGGTTCCATCCCCAACGCGTACCAGCTGTGTGTCCCTCCTTAGGAAGGTCTCTGAGTTGGAAGTGAGACTCTCCAACCTTTATAAGATTCAGGAGGCTGAAGACCACCTCGACACCATAATTCTCGGGCAAACATCGGCCCCGGCTACCGACTCGCAGCTGGCAGAGACGGCTACTTACCTGGGTGAGTTCAGCACATCTCCGTCCACTTCTGCCCCTGCTCCGGCCTCTTGAGATATCCAGGACCACAGCAATAATCACTGGCTTCGTCTTGGGGCTAAACCCAAAGCCCTGGTTGGTTCTTCTCATCCTCAATGCGCGCCCTGGGCCTTGGTTGAACCAGCTAGCAATCATCGTCGATCGACCAGACAGGGCCGCACCGCTTCTCTTCCCTTGCCCTTGGAAAATAGATTTGACATCCTTTCTCTGGAGGATTTTCCCCACCTGGATGCTGGCCGTCCACCCGTGGCTGCCCCTTCTTCTCCTTCAGTGGTGGCTCAAAACCGCCAATCCCGGACTAAGACTACTCTAGGTGTGCCAAATTACACACCAGCTCCAAATAGAAGAGATCGCATCACCCCGCCTTCACAACAACACCATCGACAAAATTATTCACCACGTCAGAAACTACCGACAAAGCCCCCCAGACGACGCTGGTAATTGGTGACTCGATTATGAGGAACGTCAGAAGCAGGTACTGTGTGACTAAATTTTTTTTCCTGGGACTAGAGTGTCTGACATTGAGGCTCTTACCCCTGACCTACTAAATGAATACCCCCACGTTAAAACTGTCATAGTACATGTTGGATGCAACAACATCCCAGACGAAGCATCAGAGATCTTAAAAAGTGACTTCAGGAGCCTTCTGTCCACTCTTATGAACTGTGGCAGACGTGCGTTTATCTCTGGGCCTTTGGCACCTTTCAGACGAGGTTGCAATTATTTTAGCAGAACTCTGTCTTAATACTTGGATGTATGTTGCATGTCCTACTGTTAACATTGGTTTTGTAGACAATTTTAACCTGTTTTGGAACCGCCCATCACTTATGAGGCCAGATGGCATCCATCCGAATCGACTTGGTGCACGTGTTTTAAGGGACAATCTGTTCTATTCCATTCAGCGTTTTTTAGTACAGTGACTGAAATTTGGTGTGCTAACTCACGCTGAAGTTCCTGGGTCTGCCAACCAGCCCTTTTTTGGTTTTGTTTCCACTTCTCATATTAATCCAAATAATCCTCACTGTTTGGATCAGTCTTCGATTTGTGCCTGTGTTTGTGTTTATGTTGAATGTAATTGTGGCTTGTTCTGTAAATATGGATGTCACCAGACTGCAAAACAAATCTACCTACGGGTACAAATAAAGTAACCTGAACCTGATTTATAACCCTACAGAGATTGTGTCTGTCTCCCGTTACCTAAAATATTATAACCCAAGACAAATACAACACAACTTGATAAATACATGTCTTTCTGCAGCTCCTCCTCATCCACCAACCCCAACTTTGCCCCTGTCTTCTCCCTTAGAGAACCTTTGTCTACTCCCCCCAAAGTTAATAAAAAAGTTAATAAAAATATACTGCTCAAAAAAATAAAAGGAACACTTTGAAAACACATCAGATTTTAATGGGAAAAAATAAGCTGGATATCTACACTGATATGGACTGGATAATGTGTTAAGAATGAAAAGATGCCACATCTTTTGATGGAAATGAAAATTATCAACCTACAACCTACGGAGGGCTGAATTCAAAACACTCCAAAAGTTACTCCGATTAAAAAGTGTTCCTTTTATTTTTTTTTGAGCAGTATATAATGTATAAACATCCCAGAGTGATTAAGCAAAATGTTGGTAAAACTCAAATCAAACCTCAAGTCTCTAAATTTAATAATTTGGACCTCTGTTCCTCCTCATAATTTAAAAATTAAATGTGGTTTATTAAATATTGGGTCTCTAACTCCCAAGTCTCTTCTAGTCCATGATCTATTAATTGATCATCAGATCGATTTAATATCCCTCACAGAGACTTGGCTAGGGCAAGATGATTATGTTGGTTTGAATGAATCAACTCCCTCTGGTTATCTAAACTATCATAATCCCAGAAGTTCTGGTTGTGGAGGTGGAGTAGCGGCAATTTTCCATTCTATATTACTAGTTAATGTAAAGCAAAAAACATGTTTTAATTCCTTTGAGGGCCTGGTCCTCAGTATAGGGCATGTTAGCAGTCTTAGGTTAAACCCAATTTTCTTTGCCATAGTTTACCGTCCTCCCTCAGCCTACTCAGAGTTTTTATCCGAATTTGCCGAATTCTTAGCTGATTTAGTGCTGAAATCAGATAGAATAACTATAATAGGGGATTTTAATATACATGTTGATGTAGATAGTGACTGTCTTAATAAGGCATTCAATTCAATTTTAGACTCAACAGGGTTTTCCCAGAAAGTAGAAAATTCTACCCATTATCTCCACCATACATTGGACCTTGTTTTGACTTATGGTATAGAAATAGAAAATCTGGTTATGTCTCCTCATAATCCTGTACTGTCAGACCATTGTCTGTTAACCTTTGATTTCACTATTTCTGATTCTTTGACTCCTAAAGAAAAATATTACTACAGCAGATGTCTCTCAGATGACGTTACCAAATTTTTTGCAGATTGTCTCCTCTATACCATGGGTCAACACAACGGAAATAAAAGATGGAGAACCTGCTCCTTCCGTAATTGATAGCATGGTAGATAGTGTTACAGCCTCTCTGCATCAGACTCTAGATTTGATGGCCCCTTTAAAAAAGAAAAAGTCTAACCAGAGATTTCTAACCCCTTGGTTTAACACAGAAACTCATAGCTTAAAACAGAAGACTCCTCAATTAGAAACTAACTACTAACTACTAACTAACCTGCACTTATATAGCGCTTTTCTAGTCACAAAGACCACTCAAAGCGCTTTCATTAACACGAACCCTCTATTCTAAGGGCCTATAGGAAACAGATATCTAGGGACAATTTAGAACAGCCAATTAACCTAACATGCATGTTTTTGGCATGTGGGAGGAAACCGGAGAAATCCCGGAGTAAACCCACGCAACACGGGGAGAACATGCAAACTCCACACAGATCACTGTTGGTCGGGGGCTGGGATCGAACCCACGATCCCACGATCCCCACAATCCCCCGGCCAAGGGTAAACTGTGCTGCCGCAGTGCTAACCACTGCGCCACCGTGCAGCCCAGAAAATGGCGTTCTACTAATTTAGATGAATTCTATTTAGCGTGGAGAAATCATCTCTTAATTTATAAAAAATCTCTTAGAAAAGCTAGAAACGAGTTATTACTCTGCATTAATAGAAGAGAATAAGAATAACCCCAGGTTTCTTTTCAACACTATAGCCAGGCTGACAAAGAGTCAGGACTCGGTCAATCCTCGCAATCCCCTTGAGCTTTCTAGTCAGGACTTGTTGAACTTTTTCAATCATAAAATTTTATCTATTAGAGATAAAATCGGTCAGATTCTTCCCACTGTAAACTTAAGTACAGTACATCAACTACTACAACTGCTTCAATTGATATCTGTTTAGATAAATTTACTCCAACTGACCTTTTAGAGTTGGATAAAATAATCTCATCTAAGCCTTCATCTTGTCTTTTAGACCCTATTCCTACCAGGTTATTTAAAATAGTCTTCCTAATTATTGGTAACTGTATTCTTCATATAATTAATTCTTCTTTAACTTTGGGTTCTGTACCACAGGCTTTTAAAATTGCTGTAATTAAACCCTTACTCAAAAAGCCAACGCTTGATCCAGGAGTTTTGGCTAACTATTGACCAATCTCTAATCTGCCTTTCATTTCAAAACTCTTAGAAAGACTTGTTGCTGCGCAATTGTTTGACCACTTGCAGGGAATTGGTTTATTTGAAGAGTTTCAATATGGGTTCAGAGTCCATCACAGCACTGAAACAGCCTTGGTGAAGGTCACTAATGACCTCCTTATCGCATCCTATCATGGACTTGTTTCTGTACTTGTCCTTTTAGATCTTAGTGCAGCCTTTGATACTATCGATCATGACATTCTACTTGATAGATTAGAACACTATGTTGGACTAAATGGAACTTCGCTGCAATGGTTTAGATCTTATTTGTCTGATAGACTTCAGTTTGTTCACATCAATGATGAATTTTCTTCCAACTCTAAGCTCAGTCACGGAGTTCCACAGGGATCTGTGTTAGGCCCCACTCTTTTTTTTTCCCACAATATCTTTATTGAACCTTTTTTTTTTTTTAACAAACATAATACAAACAATCAAACACTAACACTAAAGTACTACAAAAAAAAAAAAAATGCACTAAAAACACCAACAACCACCAACAAAATCAAGTCTTCAACAATGCTCCTCTGTTTAGTCTAGACAATCCAATACATAAGTATACATATTATGTTCACCAGTTTGGAATTTACAAGGTCCACACACATCATTCACCTTCTTCTTCAAGAGTTATGTTTAAATTTTTTACATAATCAATAAAAGGTCTCCATATATTCTCAAACACAATTTCCTTTGATTTCAGTATATATGTTATTCTTTCTAATGGAAGGTTTGTTAACATCTGTCTTAACCACTGAGTCACATCTGGTCTATGAGTCTTTTTCCATAATAGTGCAATACATTTTTTGGCATTAAGCAAACTGAGGTCTATGAATGTTCTTTCACTTTTATTAAAATTATGCTTTTCTGGGTACAGACCCAACAAAAACAGTTTAGGATTCAATATGATTTGTTTTGAGATTATTTTTTCAATTGTTACCCTCACCTCTTCCCAAAACATTCTTATTAATCTACATTCCCATAAACAATGAAATAGGGTTCCTTTACTTTCCATGCATTTTGTGCATGTATCTGGTATATTTTTGTTATATCTATTTAACTCCTCCGGTGTAACATACATCCGCATTAACCATTTGAAATGTATCAATTTAAGGCGTGCATTTATTGATTTGGTTTGAGCTTCTGTACAAGCCAATTCCCATTGTTCCTCTGAAATTTCAATTTGCAGATCTTCTTTCCAGTAGTTTAATCTTTTCAGTGAATTTTCACTTGAAGATAGTGTCAATGAGTTATAAAACTCTGAAATAATACCCTTTCTTTTACTATCTTTCATCATCATTTTTTCCAAGGATGAATAAATAGGTCGAGTGAGAGCTTTATTTTGATTTGATCGAATAAAGTTTCTAAGTTGAAGATATTTAAAAAAATGTGTTCTATTGAGATTAAATTTGATCCTCAGCTCTTCAAAAGACATTATGTTGTCTGCACATGGCAAATATAAATCCTGAATCTTTTGTATCCCTTTTAAATTCCATACTTTAAATACAGCGTCCGCTCTCCCTGGTTTAAAATATTGATTACCCCATATTGGACTAAATTGTGACAATAACTGTGGTTCTTTTAAATAGTTTTTAGCTTCACACCATATTTTGATCATATGCTTTACAAATGGATTTTTAACTTGTTTTTGTAATTTTTTTGCCGAATCTGAGTATATGAATATGGGAAGAGGTAAAGGTAAATTGTATGATTCCATTTCAGTCCAGTGAGGGAGATCATTTGATGAAAAATAATATGTCATAGACCTCAGTTGTGCCGACCAATAATACAACATAAAATTTGGACATTTCAGACCTCCACGATCAAATGGTAAATATAATAAAGACAAACGTAATCTAGCCCTCCTGTTGTTCCATATAAATTCCACTAACTTTTTTTTTATTCTTGAGAATAGATCTAAAGGTGGTGATAAGGGAATGTATTGAAATAAATAAAGTATTTTAGGTAAAATATTACTTTTAAGTATATTGATTCTCCCGATCATCGACATTGGTAGTGACATCCATCTCTGAGTTAACTCATTGATATCTGACATTAAGGCTTCATAGTTGACACTGGCGACTGATTCTAGCTTAGGCATAATTTGGATTCCTAAATATTTAAACTGATTTACAACATTGAATTGATTTACCTCAGGGGCTGGGTAATTTCTCTGTGTCTCATTTAGCATTAATATTGAAGATTTAGTTTTATTTATTTTATATCCTGATATTTCCCCAAAATTCTTTATTAAATTCAACAAGGTTGGAATTGATTTTTTTAGATTCGACATAAACAAAATTATATCATCGGCGTACAGGGAGATTTTATGTTCTGTTGGTCCAACTTTAATTCCATATATTTGTGAATGTAAACGTATCGCTATCGCTAAAGGTTCAATTGCCATAGTAAACAGTAAAGGTGAAAGTGGACAGCCTTGTCGACATCCTCTATTGATTTTTATTGGTTTTGAAATATTGTTATTTGTTAGGATTTCTGCTGTAGCATTATTGTATATTATTTGAACCCATTTTATGAAATTATTTCCAAGTCCAAACCTTTGTAGGACTTCAAAAAGATAGGGCCATTCAACTCTATCAAAGGCCTTTTCGGCGTCCAATGATAGGAGAGCTGTATCCGGTGCTTCTTTATTAAAATAAATAATATTAAATAGTCTTCTTACATTATGGAAGCCTTGTCTACCCTTTATAAAACCATTCTGATCTCGATTAATAATATTTGGTAAAATTTCTTGTATTCGTCTTGCTAAAATTTTACAGATTATCTTAAGGTCGGCGTTTAATAGGCTTATTGGTCTCATATTTTCACATTTATTAGAGGGCTTACCTGGTTTTGGCAGCAGTATAATTAAGGCATTATTTATGTATGATGGTAAATTATTATTTTGAAATGCTTCTAAAACCATTTCCAAAAAAGGTTTTATTAATTTATTCTTAAATTTTTTATAAAGGTCAACTGGAAGACCATCTGGTCCTGCACTTTTTCCTGATTTCATATTATCAATGGCTAGCCCAACTTCTTCTTGACTAATTTTAGACTCCAATATCTCCCTGTTTTCATTTGGAATACACGGTATAGATAGTTTGTTCAAAAACCCATTTAGTTTTGTTAAATCAGGTTCATTTTTGGTATCATATAATTTTTCATAGTAATCTCTAAAGGCTCTATTAATTTCTAAAGGATCTATAACTACCTGTCCGTTACTTATAATACTGGTTATTGGTGTTTTAATTTCCAATTGTTTAATCTGCCATGCTAATAATTTTCCTGATTTTTCACCTTGTTCATAAAAAGATTGTTTCAATCTTAGAAGACTCGAGGCAGCTCTATTCGCTGATTTTTTGTCGTATTCAGCTCTCAAAATCAGTAATTCATTCTCCAACCTTAGATCTCTTCCTGCATACACTTTTTCCTGAAGACTTTTTATTTTATGTTCCAATTTAGCTCTCTCCTCTCGAGTCTTCTTAGATTTTGATCCTGTATAACTAATAATATGTCCCCTAATAAAAGCTTTGAAAGCCTCCCACTTTACACATGCTGATGTTTGTGTAGTATTGATGTCAAAGAACTCGTCTATCTGTTTTTCTATATACTTGACAAATTCCTCATCCTGAAGCCATTTATGCTGAAATTGCCATCTGCCTGATTCCTTTGTCAATTTTTTATCTACATATATTAGACAACAGGGTGCATGATCAGAGATCACGATGTTATCATAAAAGCAGTTTTGAATCTTGGACCTTAATTCTGTGGAAATCAAAAAATAATCAATACGTGAGAATGTCTTGTAGGTACTGGAATAACAAGAATAGGCTTTAACTTGTGGTTTCATTTCTCTCCATATATCTAACAATCTCAATTCTTTCATAAAATGATTAATAGTCATCCTACATCCAATGTGCGTACAATCCAGTCCTGTTGATCTGTCCACACCTGGATTCAATGTACAATTAAAATCCCCTGCTATTATATGTTGCCCTGTAAGTGATGATAAGATGAGAAATAAATTAGCAAAGAACTTCTGATCATCTATATTGGGACCATATAAGTTCACAAGATTTATATTTTCTAATAGCAAAGAACCTTGAATGATTACATATCTTCCAAATTTGTCTCCAATTACATTTTTCACTTGAAAAGGAACTGATTTATGTATGAGAGTCATAACTCCCCTGGCTCGGGATGAAAATGAAGAGGTGAATACACTTCCCTGCCATCTACTCCTAATTCTTTTAACATCCTCCTCTATCAGATGAGTTTCTTGTAAAAACACAATTCTTGAACCCATGTCCTTTATTTTATTCATAACTTGTTTAAGTTTTTTTAAATTTTGTAGACCTCTGCAATTCCATGAAGTTAAATTAAGATTAACACTTTGGTCCATGATCAATAGAGAGTTTGGGATTACCTTGCAGTGTAAACATGCTCATACAGAGAAGCAAAAACATGAGTGGTTGAACATTCATCCTACAAACTACACACAAACAAATTTCCCCTTCCCACACTTGTGGCAAACCCCCCAAAATCAAAAGAAAAATTCTGTCTCCCGATATAGCCATCGACCGTTCCACACCCACGGGGAACAGCCTAAGCCACTCCTTCTTCATCCTCCCAATCACCCTAACTCTACTGCTTTTAATGACGTAACATTAACTCTCCTCTGTAGTTTTCCAACTTAACTCCAAAATTTTTAACAACTTTGTACATCATAGTTTTGTTTTTTTTTTGTTTGTTTTGTTTTTGTTTTGTTTTTTTAATATATAATACAATCTATATTTTGTAAACTTACTATTTACTTCAAGTCAGTCAGATGCCTGTGCAAATGCTTAATTATTCTACCTTATATTTTGTTCATGCTTAGCTCCCACCAGTCTCTTCTTCTTCTTTGATCTTCTTGATGAACTCCTGCGCCTCCTCTGGGGTCTTGAAGATGTGGGTTCTGCCCTCATACGTGGTCAGCAGTCTCGCAGGATAGATTACACCGTGACGAATCCCAAGGTTGCGCAGCTCCTTACGTACGGGATCAAACTGCTTCCTCAATTGCTGGATTCCTGTGGCCAAATCTGGGTAGAACCGCACCTGCTGGTCCTGGTGTTTAATCCCTCCTTTAGCACGTGCAGCGTTGAAGATCTTCATCCTGTCTCTGTTGCTAAGAAACTTCATAATTAAGGTCCTCGGCGGTCCCTTATCTCTCCGTGGGCCAATACGATGTGCTTTTTCCAGAACCACTGCTGATTGCAACTCCTCGCTGCCCAGCACCTCCGGAATCCACTTTTCCAGAAAGGAACATACGTCCCGACCTTCTGATTCCTCTGGAAGACCCACCAGCCTCAAATTATTCTGTCTCGACCGAGATTCCAAATCCAAAATATTATCTTCCAGAGATTTATTTTTTTTTTCCAAAGTGCGCACCTTTAATTGAAGACGGGTGACGTCATCTTCAGCACTAGCGAGACGGAGCTCCATCTGCGCCGTTCGTTCTACACAGTCACCCAATTCCTTTCTTATTCCTTCCAACGCTGTCATAATCCCATCAAATCTAGAGGAAAAGTCTGCTCTCATTGAACTCATGGCAGCCATCAGCGCATCTGCGCCTCTCCGCGCAGACATCGCACCGTTGCCAGCCTCCTCCGCCATATATGGAGTTTTGTTTGCTGCGTCACAGACCTGAAAGTCCGTTAATTTGGACTGTTTCGGCGGCTCGCTTTTTCCTTTTCCTGGTTTTCCAGCCTTAGGCTTCGCCGACATATCCTCGCCCAAATGCTGAGATACGTTCTGTCCCAAATGAGAGTTATTTGCCGATTTTTTTTTCTCCAGGAGCAGAGCAGAGCGAGACACGTCCGTCCTACGTGGCAGCCATAACCGGAAGTCTGGCCCCACTCTTTTTAGTTTATATATGCTTCTATTGGGCAATATCATTAGAAAGCACTGTATACATTTTCATTGTTATGCAGACGACACAATTATACCTGTCAATGAAGCCCGATGATTGTAATCAATTAGCCAAGTTAGATGCCTGTCTTAAGGAAATCAAAGCCTGGATGACTTGTAATTTTCTGCTATTAAACTCAGATAAGCTGCTCTTGTTTTTCTCTTGCCTTCTGATTGTTGCTCTGAGTGTTGCTGTCCCTGTGCTGTTGCAATCCTGGAATTTCCCCATTGTGGGACTAATAAAGGCTTATCTTATCTTATCTTATCTTATAAGACTGAAGTCATTCTTGTTGGTCCAAAAAAACTTAGAAATTCCTTTCCAAATCATGCTCTTAATTTGGATGCCGCTACTCTCACTCTGAATATTTCTGTGAGGAACCTTGGAGTTATTTTTGATCAAGATCTGTTCTTTAACTCACATATTAAATTTGTTTCTAAGACTGCCTTCTATCATCTGCGCAATATTGCCAAGAATAGGAGCATCTTGTCTCTGATGCTGAGAAACTGATCCACGCCTTTGTCAGCTCTCGATTAGATTATTGTAACTCGTTATTATCAGGTTGTCCTAAAATATCCTTAAAAAGTCTTTAGTTGATCCAAAATGCTGCTGCAAGAGTTTTAACTGGTTCTAGAAAGAGAGATCATATCTCTCCAGTTCTGGCCTCCCTTCATTGGCTTCCCATAGAGTTTAGAATTAAGTTTAAAATCCTTCTTCTCACTTTCAAAGCTCTTAATAATCAGGCCCCCTTATATATAAAAGATCTGATATTACCCTATCATCCTAACAGAGCACTACGCTCCCAAAATGCTGGATTACTTGTAATATCCAGAATCTCCAAAAGTACAATGGGAGGCAGAGCCTTCTGCTATCAAGCTCCTTCTCTGTGGAACCACTTACCACTCTGGGTCCAGGAGTCAGGCTTGATCTCTGTTTTTAAAAACAGGGTAAAATCCTTCCTTTTCAATATAGCCTACGATTAGGGAGGGATCTTGTCTCTTAACACCCCTTTTGTTCCGCTGTTAATAGATTCAGACTGCCGGTTGACCTCCAGTAATGTACTTGGCGCCTCACTGTTCATGTTCTTTATGTCTGTTCTCTTCATCCTCTCTATCCCCTCACCCCCAGCCAGTCGCAGCAGATGACTGCCCCTCCCTGAGCCTGGTTCTGCTAGAGGTTTCTTCCTGTTAAATGGGAGTTTTTCCTCTCCACCGTCGCTAAGTGCTTGCTCATAGGGGATCGTCTGATTGCTGGGTCTTTTTGAAATTGTGGGGTTTTCCCTGCATTTGGTAGTGCTATGAGATGACTTTTGTTGTGATATGGCACTATATAAATAAAGCTGAATTGAATTGATACTCGTCGGAGATTTTAATGCCAGAGCTGGTTCGGACACTGAGAAATGGAAAGGAGTGCTAGGCAGTCATGGAGTAGGCAAGGGGAATGCTAATGGAGAACTTCTACTTGCACTACGTTCAGAGTACAACCTTGTGATAACCAACACTCTATTTAAGCACAAGGGCACACACAAGAAAACATGGATGCACCCAAGATCCAAGCACTGGCACTTGTTAGACTGCATCATAGTAAGGCAGAGAGACATAAGGTATGTATTGGACACCAGAGCAATGAGAGATGTGGACTGTGGTACTGATCATGTTATGCTGAGATCTAGATTAAGGATTTGCAGACGAAAACAGCACTGCAGGACGGGTGCGAAGCCACCATGGAAGCTAAACACTAGTGCACTGAAAGGCCAAAAGAAGCAGGAAGAACTTACACAGGAAATGGATGAAAACTTGAAAGACTGGGACAGCAACAACTCAGAGAATGACATAGAAGAGAAATGGGCAACACTGAAGGATACGGTGTATCAGACTGTGAGTGATGTGTTAGACCACCCTGAGAGGAAACATCAAGATTGGTTTGATGAGCATGATGAACATCTGAAGAAACTACTAGAAGTGAGGAATACAACTAGGCAGGAAAACCTACAGTGTAACACAAGGTTGAAGAAGAAGAAATACTCAAAGGCTCAGAGTGAGCTACAGAAGTACACCAGAGAGATGAAGTCCAACTGGTGGGATGAAAAAGCGAAGAAACTTCAAACTGCAGCAGACAGGAAGGACATGAAAACATTCTTCACAGGTTTGAGAGAAATCTACGGCCCTAAACCAAGAGGATTGATCCAACTAAAGGCTATGGATGGTGAAGCAGTTTTGTAGGAGAAAGACAAGATCCTGGACAGATTTGCAGACCACTTTGACCAACTACTAAATGACCCTGGAGATCTCACTGAAGAGGCTAAAGAGGATCTAGTGCAGCGACCAGCTGTATCAAGTCTGGATGAACCACCAAATCTTGATGAACTAATGGCAGCTTTCAGGACAACACAGGATGGTAAAGCTCCAGGAAGGGATGGAATTCCAGCAGAAGTGTGGAAATTTGGTGGTGTTCAGCTGACCAACTGCCTGCACAAGCTCATCCAAGAGATATGGGATGCCCAGAAAGTACCTCAAGACTGGAAGGATGCAAGTGTTGTGCCTTTGTTCAAGAAAGGTGATAGGAAAGATTGTGGAAATTACTGAGGTATATCACTGCTAGTCGCTGTTGGTAAGATTCTCTCATGTGTACTACTGAACAGACTCAATGAACACATCTCACAGAATATACTACCAGAAACCCAGTGCGGCTTTAGAAGTGGAAGAAGCACAATGGACATGATTTTCTGCTTGAAACAGGTTCAAGAAAAGTGTATCGAACAGAACAATACTGAAGACTATGTAAAGACGACTTTACTGAAGTCTTCATAGACTTCAGTAAAGCCTTCGCTACTGTTTCGCGACAAGGACTTTGGCAGGTACTCAAGAAATATGGCTGTACAGAGAAGTTTGTCAGCCTGATCAAGGCACTCCATACAGGTATGCAAGCAAATGTGGCAATGAGTGGTTCAGTATCTAAAGACTTTTCAGTAAGCAACGGGGTGAAACAAGGGTGTGTGCTGGCGCCTAGACTCTTCTCGCTATATCTGGTAGCCATGCTTGAGGTGGCCTTCAAAGACACTTCAGAAGGAGTATACATTCAAACAAGGAAAGAAGCAGACTTGTTCAATGTGGCACAGTTTAAAGCCAAGAGTAAGACATCGATAAAGGTAGTAAGAGAAATGCTCTTTGCCAACGACGATGCTCTAGTTGCACACAGTGCGGAAGATATGCAATCTTTAGTGAAGAAATTTGCAAGAGCAGCTAGCCAATTCAGCCTCAGAATCAACATCAAGAAGACAGAGTGCCTTTATCAACCACCAGAGTTCCAGTTATCAACATCACTACCAGAAGAGATCAGCACTGGTACAGAGCCACTAGTCAAGTGCAAGACTTTCAAGTATCTGTTTCAGAGAATGCTAGGCTGGAGGATGAACTATCTCTCAGAATGGGAAGAGCGAGCGCTGTGTTTGGAAACTTCAAATCAAATCAACCTTTGTCATATTGCTGTACATACAACTGTAGTGCAGGCAAGATGAAATTGCGTTTCTCTCGGCATGCATATAAGTAAAAACATGATTTAAGACACACTCACACATACCCCCACTCCCCACCCCACCACAGCCAATCACACTTCCCTGAGACATACTTGAAAACTAACCAGAACTATAATATACAAATAATATACATAATGTCCGTAAGTGCAGTAGTGTGGAGTGTGTAAATGACGAGGCAGATTTGTCTCAGGCAGTTTATTACACATCTCACACATGAGCATAGTAGAAAGAGGACATCTCAGACAGAACTCTTCCCTTATATACTCAGGTCCTTCTACATATCAAAGGTCACATTGCATTCACATCAAAGGTCACATTGCATGCACTTCCTTAATCCCTTAACATCCCCCTCACAGTCTCTGGCACACAAAGGATCCTCCTAGCAGTCTCTGACACACAAAAGATCACACTTTCACAGCTTCCTGTTATCTCCAAGGAAACTCTGCCCTTTATTCTTATCTAAGATGCTACACATTATGTTTTCCCCATGTGCGCCCCCCCCCCCCGAGCATATTGGATCGAACAAAAGAATAAACAGAATCATTAAACATCAATCCACATGCTGCTTGGGCTTCAGTCTTCTCCCGTATCTGCTGTAACCAGGATTCACCGCCTCCGCGGCGCTGTCAAGCTGGGGAGCTGCTGTTTGGGGGTGAAAACCTTTTGTCTGTCCCTGCGGGTGTTCTGGGGAAATTTTACTCTGGGAAGCTCCCCGTGGGGGTCTTCCACGCCGAGGGGCCCTCGCCAACAGCACTTGCTCGTCCGCCACCACAAAAGCGGGTTTGAGTCTGTTAATGCCAGCCTTTTCCCTCCTACCCCCCACTCTAGCAAAAAATGCTTGTCCCCTGTTTCCAGCACTCTGAACGGCCCATCATAAGGTGGTCGCAGTGGGGGGCGATGTGCGTCGTGTCTGACAAAAACAAACTCCGCGTTTTTCAAAGTCTTAGGCACAAAAACGCGCAGAAAACTGTGGTGAACAGGGCCCGGCAGCATGCCTGTGTCAATGCTACGCTGCAACAGCTGAGACGGGGAGCTGCCCGGCGCAGGATTATCTGGGAGAAACTCCCCGGGCAGCCGAAGCGGCTGTGCAAAAACGAGTTCAGCCGGGGAAGCTTCCAAGTCCTCTTTAAGATAAGATAAGATAAGCCTTTATTAGTCCCACAACGAAGAAATTCCAGGATTGCAACAGCACAGGGATAGCAACACTCAGAGCAACAATCAGAAGGCAAGGAAAAAAAAAAGCAAGCAAGCAAGAGCAGCTAATATACATATGTACATATTACTATAAATATATATATGTATATATATATATATATACACTCACCGGCCACTTTATTAGGTACACCTGTCCAACTGCTCGTTAACACTTAATTTCTAATCAGCCAATCACATGGCGGCAACTCAGTGCATTTAGGCATGTAGACATGGTCAAGACAATCTCCTGCAGTTCAAACCAAGCATCAGTATGGGGAAGAAAGGTGATTTGAGTGACTTTGAACGTGGCATGGTTGTTGGTGCCAGAAGGGCTGGTCTGAGTATTTCAGAAACTGCTGATCTACTGGGATTTTCACGCACAACCATCTCTAGGGTTTACAGAGAATGGTCCGAAAAAGAAAAAATATCCAGTGAGCGGCAGTTCTGTGGGCGGAAATGCCTTGTTGATGCCAGAGGTCAGAGGAGAATGGCCAGACTGGTTCGAGCTGATAGAAAGGCAACAGTGACTCAAATAACCACCCGTTACAACCAAGGTAGGCAGAAGAGCATCTCTGAACGCACAGTACGTCGAACTTTGAGGCAGATGGGCTACAGCAGCAGAAGACCACGCCGGGTGCCACTCCTTTCAGCTAAGAACAGGAAACTGAGGCTACAATTTGCACAAGCTCATCGAAATTGGACAATAGAAGATTGGAAAAACGTTGCCTGGTCTGATGAGTCTCGATTTCTGCTGCGACATTCGGATGGTAGGGTCAGAATTTGGCGTCAACAACATGAAAGCATGGATCCATCCTGCCTTGTATCAATGGTTCAGGATGGTGGTGGTGGTGTAATGGTGTGGGGAATATTTTCTTGGCACTCTTTGGGCCCCTTGGTACCAATTGAGCATCGTTGCAACGCTACAGCCTACCTGAGTATTGTTGCTGACCATGTCCATCCCTTTATGACCACAATGTACCCAACTTCTGATGGCTACTTTCAGCAGGATAATGCGCCATGTCATAAAGCTGGAATCATCTCAGACTGGTTTCTTGAACATGACAATGAGTTCACTGTACTCAAATGGCCTCCACAGTCACCAGATCTCAATCCAATAGAGCATCTTTGGGATGTGGTGGAACGGGAGATTCGCATCATGGATGTGCAGCCGACAAATCTGCGCCAACTGTGTGATGCCATCATGTCAATATGGACCAAACTCTCTGAGGAATGCTTCCAGCACCTTGTTGAATCTATGCCACGAAGAATTGAGGCAGTTCTGAAGGCAAAAGGGGGTCCAACCCGTTACTAGCATGGTGTACCTAATAAAGTGGCCGGTGAGTATATATATATATATATATATATACTGTATACACACACAGTGTAGAGCATTGTAGCTGGATGGGATAAATATGAGAATATAAACGCACAGTATGGAGCATTGCAGCTAGATGGAATAAATGTGTAAATATATAAACACAGTGCGGAGCAATGTAGCTAGATGGAATAATATGTAGATATATAAACACACAGTACGGAGCATTGCAGCTAGGTGGAAAAAATATGTAAATATATAAACACCCAGTGCGGAGCAATGTAGCTAGATGGAATAATATGTAGATATATAAACACACAGTGCGGAGCATTGTAGCTAGATGGAATGAATATATAGATATATAAATATAAACATAAACACACCCAGTGCGGAGCATTGTAGCTAGATGGAATAAATATGTAAATGTATAAACACACACAGTGCAGAGCATTGTTGCTAGAAGGGATGAAACAGCACAACCGTCTACTTAGTTATCCTACATGGTATGATTATGTGCCCATACATATTCTCACCCTCCATAGCTACCGGTATTTTCCTAGTTGTATGCCGGAGGGGACCATTGTGTAAGTCTATTGCATCTTTTGCATTCAAAAAAAAAAAAACTATTAGGTTTAAGTGCAGAACGTAACCCCAATAAAACCCACGGTAGCTTGTCTACCCAATTTGCATCCGTCAGTGACGCCCTGAGAGCCGCTTTCAATGACCTATGAAAACGTTCACATAACCCATTAGCCTGTGGATTGTACGTGGTTGTGGGTGAATTGTGACACCCAGGCTGCGGGCCATTGTTGACCAAAGTTTGGAAACAAATTGAGGGCCTCTGTCGGACGTAATGTCCGACGGGACTCCAAAACGCGTCACCCATGCTGTTAAAAACGCGCGCGCCACCTCCTCGGCTGTGGTTGACACCAGTGGAACCACCTCAGGCCAGCGCGTGGTGCGGTCCGCCATTGTCAGAAGGTGCGTGCACCCCTGTGATGGTGGGAGGGGGCCCACGAGGTCCACGTGAACATGGTCGAACCTCTTAGCCGGGATGTGAAACGGCTCCAAGGGAGCTCTCGTGTGTCTGTGTACTTTGGCTCGTTGGCACGCCATGCAGGCTGCTGCCCACTCTTTCACTTGTTTGCGAAGGCTTGGCCACACAAATTTCTCTCCTACCATTTTGACCGACACGCGCACTCCCGGGTGCGCTAAAGAATGAATCGAGTCAAAAACGCAGCAGCGCCACGCGGCCGGTACCACGGGACGCGGTTGCCCCGTGGAGACATCGCAGATTAGGGGGGGCATACCGTCTTGCAGCACCCTGTTCTCCAGCCTTAACCCTGTTGGTCCAGACTGGAGCGCGCGCACATCCGCGTCACTAACCTGCTCCGCGGCCATGGCTGTGTAATCTATCCCCACGCGGACTGGGACCGCCACTGCGCGTGAGAGGCAGTCTGCCACTACATTCAGTTTACCTGACACATGCTGAATATCGGTAGTAAACTCTGAGATCGCGGCCAGCTGTCTCTGCTGCCGGCCCGACCACGGTTCTGAAACCTTGGCCATTGCGAATGTTAGTGGCTTGTGGTCAACGAACGCAGTGAAACAGCCAGAACTGGAAGTGGCAAATGGCCAAGTGGAGAGCCAGCAACTCCCTGTCGAACGCGCTGTATTTACGTTCACTATCGCGCAAAGTCCTGCTGAAAAAGGCGAGCGTCTGCCAAGCCCCGGCTACACGCTGCTCCACGACCGCCCCTATGGCCACATTCTGACGCGTCAGTAGTGAGCGCTATGCGGGCCATTGGATCTGGATGTGCCAACAACGCAGCGTTTGCCAGGGCTGCCTTGACTTCCGAGAACGCTCGCTCTCGCTCCGGGGACCATTCAGTCTTATTCGCGGGTTTCTGTTTTTTGAGCGCGGCGTACAGTGGTTGCATGAGCTGCGCTGCGCGGGGGAGGAAACGGTTATAAAGATTCACCATTCCCAAAAACTCCTGTAACGCCCTGACCGTTTGCGGTCGGGGAAAATCTGCTACCGCGCGCACTTTGTCAGGCAGCAGAACCGCTCCTTCGGGAGAGACGCGGTGCCCCAAAAAATCAATCTGCGTCATCCCAAACTGACACTTCGCTGGATTGATTATTAAACCGTGCTCTCCCAACCTCTGGAAAACTGCCGTGAGGTGGGTTTCGTGTTCGTCTTCGGACGCGCTGACTACCAAGATATCATCCAGGTAGATGAATACGAAAGGGAGATCACGCAGCACCGCATCCATCATGCGTTGGAACGTCTGTGCAGCCCCTTTAAGCCCGAATGGCATGCGCAAAAACTCGAATAGGCCAAACGGAGTTATCACTGCTGTTTTGGGTATGTCCTCAGCGCGCACTGGGACTTGGTGGTAACCGCGGACCAAGTCTATTTTAGAAAAAACGCGCGCCCCTGCCAAGTGAACGGAAAAATCCTGGATGTGAGGAATTGGGTAGCGGTCGTGCGCTGTGGCGTTGTTTAACCTGTGGAAATCCCCGCAAGGCCGCCACGAACCGTCAGCTTTAGGGACCATGTGTAGCGGGGAAGCCCATGGGCTGTTTGAACGCCTGATGATGCCCAACCTCTCCAGGTTGGCGAACTCCTATGGCCAGTTTAGCTGCGTCCAAGCGCCGAGGTTTTGCAAAAACGGGTGACCCGGTGGTGGTAATAAAATGTTCCACCCCGTGTTTAGCGACGGCTGCTGAAAATGTCGGGACCGTGAGTGCTGGGAACTGAGTGAGCAGTGTGTGGAACTTACCGCTTGCAGCTGTGACGTTGGCTTGTGCTGTTGGCCGGGACGCTCAAGCTGTACAGGGAATAGAATCAAAAGACAGTGCATTAACCAGGCACCTGTTAGCGACATCAACCAACAAACCATGTGAGCACAAAAAATCAGCCCCCAATATATTGAAATTCAATGCTGCTATGACAAAAGTCCACTCAAATGCACGGCCATGTAGCGACAAAAGTAGAGTCCTCTCACCAAAGGTCTTAATCTCTGAGCCGTTTGCTGCTGCCATCTGGGGGCCGCTGGAACCTGCCAGCCGGTCAGCGTAGGATGGCATGATGAAACTCAACTGGGCGCCGGTGTCCACGAGGAAATGCCTCCCCGAGCGTGCGTCCGTCAAGTAGAGCAGCTTGTTCTCCTCCCCAAGGGCCGCAGCTGCTACCGACCCCCGGTCTTGGCGTTTCCCAAGCGCTTGAACTGGCACAGTGGTATACATTTGCGTGCCTTCTCTGCAAAGCAGCGATGGTAGAAACAAAGGATGTCTCCTCCGCGTTCCTTGGCCCCCGCCGCCGCTGTCGTCGGTGGTTCTGCTACCGCCGTCAATGGCTCCTCGCCCCCTCCGGCCGTTGCGCCGAGCTCCGTCGCTGCCGCCGTGGTCGTGAGCTCTCTGCTGGCCGTGATGATCCGGTGTGCTTCCCGGGCCAGCGCACGGTAGTCCCGCTTGGCTAGCAACGGCGAACTGGCCAGGGCCACTCTCGTCGCTGACGGAAGGTTCCGGAGGAAGAGGTGGGTAAAAATGAAGTGGTCGTCGTCCGAGCCTTTCAGTCTCAGCATCCTCTCCATCAGGTCAATAGCCGTGCAATCTCCTAACCCGGTCTGCATCAGGAGTCTCTCTGCTCTCTCCTCAACCGAGAGTGTGTAGTGCTGGATAAGTGCGGCCTTCAACGCACCGTATTTGTCGCTGGTTGGTGGCTGGTCCAACAGGCTCTCCACAAGCTGAGCCGTGAGGGTGTCGAGCTTTGCGACCACATGGTAGAACTTCGTGTCATCCACCGATATCCCCCGGAGGACGAACTGCGCCTCAACCAGGTGGAACCAGGAGCGCGGATTGTGCTGCCAAAAATCCGGTAGCTGGATTGCAACGGCATACGCTTGGCTGGGGGCTCCCAACAAGGCTGGCTCCGGGGAACTCTCTTCGTGTTGCATGCTTCGTCTTGGGTCACCAGTGTGGAGTGTGTAAATGACGAGGCAGATTTGTCTCAGGCAGTTTATTACACATCTCACACATGAGCATAGTAGAAAGAGGACATCTCAGACAGAACTCTTCCCTTATATACTCAGGTCCTTCTACATATCAAAGGTCACATTGCATTCACATCAAAGGTCACATTGCATGCACTTCCTTAATCCCTTAACATCCCCCTCGCAGTCTCTGGCACACAAAGGATCCTCCTAGCAGTCTCTGACACACAAAAGATCACACTTTCACAGCTTCCTGTTATCTCCAAGGAAACTCTGCCCTTTATTCTTATCTAAGATGCTACACATTATGTTTTCCCCATGTGCGGCCACAGTAGTATGTATGCGAGATTCCGGATCAACTGTTCAGCATCCTAACAGCTTGTGGAAGGAAGCTGTTAATCAGCCTGGTGGTTCTGCCTCTGATGCTCCGGAATCGTTTGCCAGATGGCAGAAGTTCAAAGTGTTTATTCAGAGGGTGAGAACAGTCCTTGACAATGCTCAGTGCCCTGCTCCTACAACGGTTCTAAAAAAGTTCTTGGACAGAGGGGAGGGAGACTCCAATTACCCTCTCAGCTCCCTTAACTATCCTCTGCAGGGCATTTTTGTCTGACATACTGCAGCTGGAGGTACCATGTAGCAATGCAGTACGTCAGAACACTCTCCACCACACCTCTGTAGAAGGTCCTGAGGATGCAGATGGGGAGAGAGGCCTGTTTGAGTTTCCTCAAGAAGTGCAGTCTCTGCTGGGCCCGCTTCCTGATCCCCAAGGAATTCTTGCTCCAGGTCAGGTCCTGCGAGATCTGCACTTCGAGGAACTTGATGTTCTCCACTCTCTCCACTAAACGGCCGCCAATGCTGAGAGGGCCGTGTACAGGCTGTGACCGCCGGAAGTCGATAATCATCTTCGTTTTGTCCACATTGAGCACCAGATTGTTCTCCCTGCACCAGCCCTCCAGGTCTCTCACTTCTTCCCTGTACATTGATTCCTCATCCCTCTGAATAAGTCCCACCACTGTGGTGTCGTCTGCAAACTTAATAATCTGGTTCCCCTCGTGTCTGGATACACAGTCATGTGTTAGAAGTGTAAACAACAGTGGACTGAGTACGTAGAAGTGTTGAAACGAGCTGGTCTACCATCAATGGAGGACATGCTAATACAGATGAACTTGAGATGGCTCGGACATGTTGAGAGGATGGACCACCAGCGTCTCCCTCGGCAGTTACTCTACTCAGTTATGCGAGGGCAAACACAATCAAGGTAGACCAAGGCTCAGATTTAAAGACACTGTAAAAAGAAACTTGAAGAAGCTGGATATAGACAGGAGTTTCTGGCAGCGGAAGGCTAAGGACAGAGCTGCGTGGAGGAATCTGATCAGACCTAAATGAAACAGTCATTGTCGCCCACGACAGACTGCTATGATGATGTGTGTGTGTGTGTGTGTCTGTCTGTCTGTCTGTCTGTCCGTCACTCTGTTTCAGCTAGCCCAGTCAAAATTAAGTGGAACTAAAGGCTTGTATCATTATATCGCCATATTTTCTCGACTTTGAATTTGCCAGAATTCCGAGATAAGGCTTTGTTTTCAAAATAAACACAAATTTAACTCGCCTATAATGTCAATAAAGCTAGGGGAAAAGGTATTGTAATGAAAGCACCAAGGTGCTGTGCCTCGGTGCCTGTGGCATAGTAGCATGGGCAGCTGTAAAAAAAAAGAGTGGCACTCCAACCTCTACTGGCCCGGGATAGTTATTACAATACCTTTTTTTGCTGCGGCATTGACAGAAATGGTGAGTTAAATTTGTTTTATTTAAAAAACAAAGTGTTATTTGAAAATTTTAGCAAATTAAAAGTCGAGAAAATATGGTGATATAATGATACAAGCCTTTAGTTCCACTTAATTTTGACCGGGCAAGCTGAAACAGAGAGGTGGATGGACAGATACACCCAGCCACAGACGCACTAACCAATTACTGTATGCCTCTGTTACACCGAGGCATAACTATGCTGGGCCACTAGAGGCGGCAGTGCAACTTTTTTACAGCACACCACAGCACTTTTTTTTTACAGCACGTAGAGCTGAACTGTTATAAAATAGCAGTTACTGAAACAAAAAATGTATTCAGCGATGACACCATTTATTCATCACATCAATTGTTTTCACACTGGTTTTGTTGTTTAGTTTTGCAGAGGAAGGATGAGGTAAAACTCGTTAAAAACTTGCTAAAAACTCCAAGTCCCAACATTCCTCGCCCTGCAAATGGTCACAGTGAACTGTGTATGCACCCAGAAACTTCCACCACAGGCAAGTACTGAGCAATCCACCAATATTGGGTGAACAAATGTCCATCTTTTTTCCTGTCTGTTTTCTTCCTCTGCCACTAAACAGCAAAAGCTCCTGTTTGTCTTGATTGACTTGTATTCATGTACCTCTATCGCTTCTGTCATTTATTGCTCTTCTTTTGTTTTTGGATTGCAGCTGTTCAAATCAGTTTGGTGGCTCTTGGGTGCTGCCGACAGTATGGGCATGTGAACTGCAGATTATTTTCACTGCGCATGCGTGTACTCCCAAACTACTGGATGGATTTGGATGAAATTTTTGACAGAGGTGGTCCTTGGGCTAGAGAGGAACCCATAACATTTTGGTGATGATCCGAGAACAAATACCTCTGCCAAGGCTCTGGCACCGAGGCATCAGCACCTTGGTGCTTTCATTTTCTTTATTTTAATCTTTTCAAAGACATTCTTGGTGGAGAAAATCACAGTTTTTGAAATTAAAAATTAAATTTTGACAAAATTACCAATAATAATAATAATACCAGAAATGCCTCAGAAATATCAGTATCCGTTAGGTGCAGTGTATCAATACAATGTAGTATTGTAATACTTTGTGTGGACAATGTTGTAATGATTCAGAGAACAGTATTGCAATATTTTAATAAAAGTGCTAATATTGCAAACACAAACTCAGTTTTTTGGCTGCCAGAGTAATAAAAAACAATGGACTGTTTAGTCTACTACTACTTCTTTTGCCTCATCCTTCATATGTGAAATTCACGAGCCCTACAACACCATGATCTAAACCCATTTCTGTCTCTTGCCTTTCATTCTGCTGATGTAAGATTCAAAGATTTTATTTGTCAATACTACTATACGTACAGGACATACAGGAGAATTGAAATGGTGTTTCTGTCTTTCTTCAGTGGTGTGCACAATACAAAAAGAAAAAGGAATAAGGCTGGAAAAACAACAGCAGTCTATGTACAGTAATGTTACCTGTAGTGCAAATGGCAGCAAAAGATAGACCCAGACCTCCCATAGTGCAAGTAAAGATAAGTGATGAACGATGAGACCCAGCAATCTTGTATACAGAAAAGTAGAGCAGTAATACTCGTAGCACCAAGTTCAATGCGGTAGTGTAGGTGCAGACAGTGACAGATAGGACTGCACATGATCAGTATTACAATGATAGACAACAGCAGATATGGCATTTGTGCAAATGGTTGCAGTAAAGTGCAGAGGCATACAGCAGCAAATGTATTACTGTTGGTGTGCCAGTCTTTCTGTGCCAACAGCTGAGGTAGTTATTGTGTGGGTGAGTGC
Organism: Pholidichthys leucotaenia; assembly: GCA_020510985.1. NCBI lineage: Eukaryota > Metazoa > Chordata > Actinopteri > Cichliformes > Pholidichthyidae > Pholidichthys > Pholidichthys leucotaenia. The sequence continues at coordinate 141,806,360 of CM035838.1, forward strand.
ATTAAGGTTCGGGGGGGTGGGGGGGAGTGGACAGAGTTTAGGGTCCTGATGGCCTGATGAACAAAGCTGTTTAGCAGTCTTGTTGAGCGGGGCCGGAGGCACCAGTACCTTTTCCCTGAGGGCAGGGGGCTGAAGATTAGTGTTCAACCATACTTTTATGTTCGTTTTCCAGTCTGTCCGTGGCCTTCCTCTTTTCCGTTTCATGGGTTCATGATGTAATGCATCTTGGAACAAACTAACATCCGAATGTCGTATTTGGTGCTCGAAGAATAATGGCTTTCTTTTCACGATTTTTCTGAATAGCTCTCTTTCCACTCCAAGTTGTTATAGTATGCTCTCGTTTGTTCGCCGTTATGTCCATGGGATTCTGAGAATCCTACAATAGATCCACATTTCTGTTGCATCAATTTTGTCCTTTTCTGATTTCCTGATCATCCATCCTTCACACCCATACATCAATACAGGTCATATGAGCACTTTGGCCAGTTTAACTTTAAGATGGAGAGGCACACTCTTGTTTTTCCAGATATTTATGAGCTCTACAATCTTAGTTTTGGCTATTGCAGCATGAACTTTGATGCCCTTTATACAGTTGGCATTGCTGGTTTTTATGGATCCCAGGTATTTAAATTGGTCAACTTCCTCTATGGTGTTTCCTACTAATTTATAATATGTTGTTCTGCTCCCAGTGACCATTCCCTTTGTTTTCTTTGTGTTCATCTTCAGCAATCTCATTTCACCCGCCTCGTCAACTCTTCTCACAGCTCGTTAATCTGATCCTTTCTTTCATCTATTAAGATAGTGTTATCCGCAAACTGTAGATTTGATATCCTTCTTCCTCATTCATTTGTGAACCATATCTTTTTGCAGATCTGGTGGATGGCATATAGACCAAAAGGACCGCTATGTTTGAACAGCTCTGCTGGGATGTTGTCAAGACCTGGTGATTGCCCACAGTGTAGTTTTTAATAGCACTTTCAACTTCACTCATCATGGTTCCTTATCTGTATCGACTTGCTCGGTGTCTGTGTCAAGTTTTGAGAAGAGGTGTTCTCCATACTGTTTCCAGCGATTCAGCACTGCTTCTGGGGATGGCAATACTTTTACATTCTCATCTTTGATCGCCACTTGACCTGGTTCAGTATGGTTTGGTGAACCTTTAACTGTTGGAAGACTTCCTTCAATTTATTCAGTCTATCATTTTCAGTCAGCAACTGACATTGATCTTCTATCCATTTCTGTTTGTCTTTTCTGATCTTCTGCTGCACTTCTCTTTTGAGCTTGATGTATTGCTCCTTGTTCCGCGGTTTTGACTTTGCCCGTTTCATCGCCTCTACCAGTTTAATGGCTTCCTTTGTAATCCGTGGCTTTTCTCTTCCTCTTTGCCAAAAACCAATGATTTTCTCTGCTGATTCTTTCCAGATTTGCTCCATGCTATCTACATCTCATTTGGTGTTTGCTCCTCTGTGATAGTGCCCATCAGGGCTTTGAATCTGTTCTCTGTCTCTGCTAGGTATTCCTCTCTTTTCCAATCATCTTTCAACTTCTGTACTGCAAAGTTCCTCACTTAGTAATTCTCCTTCGACCTGTGCACCTTGAGTCTTACTTCTGTCATGACCAGATTGTGATTAGAATCGGCATCGGCTCCAGGCTGCGATTTTGAGTGTAAGACACTTGATTTCATTTGTCGATTTATCAAGATGTAATCGATCTGGTTCCTTGTTTGGCCATTTGGTGATACCCAGGTATATCTGTTCTGTTTGTGATGGTTGAACAGCGTATTTGTTATTACCAGATTGTTGGCTTTACAAAACTCTGTTAACCTGTCACTGTTTCCATTTCTTTCATTGAGGCCATAAGGTCCAACCCTGTGGGCGAGGTCTTTGCCCTTTCCAACCTTGGCATTGAAGTCACCCATTACCATGCAAACTTCATGGCTTTTCACACTTTTGATGGTAGCTTGTAGTTTCTTGCCGAAGTCCTCATGGTCAACTTCATCATGGGTAAGAGCTGGCATGTAGGCTTGAGTGATCACAGTGGGCTGGGGTTTTGTGTTGAGTTTCACCACGAGTATTCTGTTAGATATAGTGTTGTAGCTTATAAGACTGTCCCTTGTTGACTCCATCAGGATGACTGCTACTCCCCATTGATCTCCTTTCCCTCCACTATAAATTACTATAGATTCCTCATGGGTGACATGTCCCTCTCCTGACCACCTCACTTCACATAGTCCACACACGTCAATTTTGACAGACATTAGTTCGCGAACCAATAGATGTGGCTTACCAAGTTGTTTCATGATTCGGGCATTCCATGTTCCAAACTGGAGAATTTTCCACTTTTTCTGTTTCTTCTTGTTTTGGCTTCCATTCTGTCCAGTACTACTAGCTCCATCAACCAGGAACATTATTATATATTTGTTCTTGTTCTACAAAGGGTTTAACATACAGGGTTGGTAATATTCAGTTGTTAAAATTAAGAATTTATGTCTTTATGGTATATGGTATTCATTACTGTTACTCTGTATTGGTCAGTGTTGGTAAGTATCAGAATTGGTATCAGATCAGAAAGGGGGGGAAAATGGCACTGGACCATCACTAGTTGCTAAGTACAAATGTCAGTATCTTTCATCTTAAAAAATACTTTGGTGTACATGTCTTAATTAATAATAATAATAATGAATTGCATTTATATAGTGCCTTTCATGATACCCAAAGTGCTTTACAATGAGTCCCATTATTCATTCACTCCACAGACATACAGTGATAGTGGTAAGCTACTCCTGTAGCCACAGCTGCCCTGGGACAGACTGATGGAAACATAGCTGCCAATCTGTGCCAACGGCCTCTCCGACCACTACCAAACATTTATATGTAATAACAATTAGCAATTAATTATGCAATGTGGAGGTGTACCGGACCTCTTAAAAGTTAACTGGTTCACTTTATGGATTTCTGCCTCATGCAGCTTTAATGTGGCCCATTTAATTTTTTTATAAATTCCCCTTTATTCTTTTCTTTCTAGGTTGTAGCAGTGTACGGGACCTTGTCTGACTTACTATCTGTAGCAAGCAACAAGTTAGGAATCAAAGCTTTCTGTTTATATAATGGAAAGGGTGGTCTTATAGATGACATCGCCCTTATAAGGTACAGCTGGTTTATCACAGTACAAATGTTGTTTAGACTTGGTTGTCTTATTAAAACATGTGCTTGATTTGTCCTTTTGTGACTCTAACAGAGATGACGATGTGCTGTATGTGTCTGAAGGAGATCCTTTTACTGGTAGGTACTGTCATGAAATGCTGCTGAAAAATAATAATTTATGAGGCACTAACAGTATCTTTTGTCATTTTTTTTTTTTTTTTTGCCCCTGATATTGATTATTGATAATAAAAGGGACAAATCACTAATTTTGGTATTGCAACAGAATTTTGTTCTCAAAACTTTGGGGGAAAAAGATGATTTTGTGTTATTACTACAACTTTTTATTTACGTTAAGATGTTTTGGTAAGCTGTGAGTCAAAACCTGAACATTTTAGCAATAGCACTGATAAATCTAATATGGTCATGCTGCTGTACTCTTGAGTACTAGATATATTATGACTGTGGTTGTGTGTAGTTTTTCATGCTCTGTTTATTGGCCCTGATATCCACTAAGGGCTCTTATTTTGATTGTACAGTTGGGACTTTGGTTTCAAAGCATCGCTAAACATTTTTAGTTTCAGGTCATTTCTCTTTTGCTCCAAATCTGCAATCTTGAAATACAAATACAAGAAAGCATTATAGTCAGTCTCTTGCTTTTAAGTCCTTTTCCTCTGTTGATTTTCCTTTAATCACAGACCCTCAAAATGAAGCCAAGGTCACATCTGACCCACATGGAGCACACACTGACTGGCTGACCCTTAATATTGGTGGGCGTCTCTTCACCACCACCAGGTATCTAAAGTCTAATTTCTGTTTTTGTAGTGTACCACAGTTTATTCTTGTGTTCATTTTTTTTTTTAAATTTTGCTGGATGTGTCTGTTTTGTAGGAGTACTTTGGTCAGCAAAGAGCCAGAGAGCATGCTGGCTCACATGTTTCGGGAGAAGGGTATGCAGTCAGTGAAAAATATTTACATTTTTGTTTAATGTTGGCCATCTTTTGAATGGGTTTTGTCACCCCATGTGTGTGCTCCAGATGTTTGGGGAAACAAGCAAGATGAGCATGGCGCGTACCTAATTGACCGCAGCCCTGAATACTTTGAGCCTATTCTCAATTACTTGAGACACGGTCAGCTCATTATTAATGAAGGCATCAATATACGAGGTAAGCGTTCATTTTTTATTTTTGTTTATTTATTTATTTATTTAATTTTTTTTTACAGTGGTAACCGAAGTGTAACTTCCACAGCAGTTTTCTTACAAAACAGTAAGAAAACATTTTTTTCTCTCCCGGCACCACACGAGTCGGCCGCCCTTTGAGCAGCTCGAATCAGAGTCTTTTTTCCCTTCCTCTCTCTTTTTGATCCGTTTTTTTTTCACTCCACTTATATCACGGACACACAGATCGTCCCAAATGTCTCCTGAGCCGGTGGACGGAGCCACTGTTTATAGCAGGATACGATACAGCAGGGAAGAGCTGCTAGCATTCAACCGCCACCCGGTGCTATTGGAAAAACTCGACATACCGAGAGAACTGAGGCAAAAACGTCGCGGCTGCTGGCTGGAGTAAGGCGGAGGACAAAAAATATAAGGTACAGACCCTCCCTTCCATCTATTGTCATGGGAAATGTACGGTCGTTACTGGGAAAGGTAGATGAGCTAGCGGCTAGCTGCCGTTACGATAGCACATACCGGGAGTGCTCTCTCCTTTTGTTTTCTGAGACGTGGCTAACTGAACTAGCAGCAGATGCTAACATTGAGCTGGAGGGTTTCCACATGATACGGGCAGACTGAACACCAGACAGTGGCAAAGCAAGGGGCGGTGGAGTGATAATGTATGTTAACAACAACTGGTGCAGACCGGGACATATCACTGTTAAACAACGACACTGCAGCAAAGACATTGAGTTGCTAGCTGTTAGCATGCGGCCTACATATCTCCCGAGAGAACACTCGCACATGATCTGCATTGTTGTTTCTGCAAATCCGATGGCGAACGCTGGGACAGCACGTGACGTCATCCATTCAGTAACTGGCAGGCTGCAGACAGAACACCCAGATGCTCTTCTCCTCATCTCAGGCGATTTCAACCATGTTTCACTGTCTCCCATTCTACCCACGTTTACCCAGTATGTCACATGCCACACTAGAGACAATAAAACACTGGACTTATTCTACGCAAACACTAAGGGGGCGTACACCTCATCACAACTCCCCCCACTCGGGAGATCGGATCACAACTTGGTTCATCTCCGGCCTGTGTACAAACCCCTAGTGCACAGACAACCTCCGGCCATGCGCACAGTGAAGTTATGGTCTGAGGAGGCAATGGACACTCTAAAGGGCTGTTTTGAAGGCACCGCCTGGAAGCAGCTCTGCGATCCACATGGTGAGGACATCGATGGCCTCACTCACACCTTCACGGGCTACCTCAGCTTCTGTGTGGACAAATCCGTTCCCACCAAGACCATACGGTGTTGCTCAAACAACAAACCCTGGATCAACCATGAGATAAAAACACTTCTGAGAGAGAAGAGGAGGATCTTCAGGTCGGGGAACAGGGAGATGCTGAAGTCCGTACAGAGGGAGCTGAGGAGGAAGATCAGAGAAGGCAAGGACAGCTTCAGGAAGAAGATGGAGGACAAGCTGCAACAGAGCGACATCAGCGGGGTCTGGAGAAACCTCAAAACCATCTCTGGGCTCCAGAATACCTCCCCTCAGGCCACGGGGGGCAGGGAGTGGGCGAACAATCTGAGTCTGTTTTTCAATAGGTTTGACCAACCGCCCTCCCCCCTGTCTGCACAACAACCACTGCTGCCTCTAAAGACATCAAGTCCTGCTGCCCACTCCACCAACACCCCCCACCCCCAACACACAGCCCCCCATCCTGACCCTGACCAGGACCCAGGTGAGGACGGAGCTGAGGAAGATCAAGGCGAGGAAGGCGTCGGGACCGGACGGCATCAGCGCAAAGCTCCTCAAGTCCTGTGCAGACCAGCTGTGTGGGATTGTGACGTACATCTTCAACCTGAGCCTGAAGCTGGGGAGGGTACCACAGCTGTGGAAAACATCTTGTGTGGTACCTGTACCAAAAACTTCGCACCCCAAAGACCTGAACAGCTACAGACCGGTGGCCTTGACATCCCACTTGATGAAGACCCTGGAGAGACTGCTCCTTGCTCACCTCCGCCCCCTGGTGGAACCAGCGATGGATCCACTCCAGTTCACCTACCAGCATGGCATTGGGGTGGAGGATGCGGAGATCTTCCTCCTTCACCGTTCTCTGTCCCACCTGGAGAAGCCCGGGAATGTGGTGAGGATCATGTTCTTTGACTTCTCCAGTGCTTTCAACACCATCCAACCGATGATCCTGAAGGACAAGCTGCTGTGCGCAGGGGTGGACCCAGCACCTGTCATCATGGATCCTGGACTACCTCACAAACCGGCCTCAGTTTGTGAGAACCTGGGACTGTGTGTCCGACATGATCATCGGTAGCACGGGGGCCCCCCAGGGAACGGTGTTGGCTCCCTTCCTGTTCACTCTTTATACTGCGGACTTCTCACACAACACAACACACTGCCATCTACAGAAGTTCTCTGATGACTCTGCGATCGTTGGCCTCATCTCCAATGGAGATGAAGCTGAGTACAGAGGGCTTATCCAGGACTTCGTGGACTGGTGCCATCGGAACTGCCTCCAGATCAACGCGAGGAAAACTAAGGAGCTGGTGGTGGACTGCCGCAGGCATGGACAACCCCTCACAGCACCAGTAAATATACTGGGAACAGACATTGAGATGGTGACATCCTACAAGTACCTGGGTGTTCATCTGAACAATAAACTAGACTGGTCACACAATACTGACACACTCTACAAGAAGGGACAGCGCAGGCTGTTCCTACTGAGGAGACTCAGGTCTTTTGGTGTACAAGGGGCGCTGCTGAAGACATTCTATGACACGGTGGTGGCATCAGCTATCACTTTTGGAGTGGTCTGCTGGGGCAGTGGCATTACAGCAGCCGATAGGAAGAGACTGAACAAACTGATCAAGAAACCTAGCTCTGTCCTGGGGCAGCGCCTTGATCCGGTGGAGGAGATAGGAGAGAGAAGGATGGTGGCTAAACTGTCATCTCTGCTGGAGTCCGAGTTCCACCCTATGCAGGACATACTGAATGCACTGAGGAGCTCATTTAGCAGCAGGCTACATCATCCCAGGTGCACAACCGAGAGGTTTCGCAGGTCCTTCCTACCAACGGCTGTCAGACTGTACAACCTAAGCAGGGCTGCTCGCAGAGATAGCATAAAGACATAACAACCTAATAGTTTTTTGAATGCAAAAGATGCAATAGACTTACACAATGGTCCCCTCCGGCATACAACTAGGCAAATACCGGTCGCTATGGAGGGTGAGAATATGTATGGGCACATAATCATACCATGTAGGATAACTAAGTAGACGGTTGTGCTGTTTCATCCCATCTAGCAACAATGCTCTGCACTGTGTGTATTTATATATTTACATATTTATTCCATCTAGCTACAATGCTCTGCACTGGGTGTGTTTATATTTATATATCTATATATTTATTCCATCTAGCTACAATGCTCCGCACTGTGTGTTTATATATCTACATATTATTCCATCTAGCTACATTGCTCCGCACTGTGTGTGTTTATGTATTTACATATTTATTCCACCTAGCTGCAATGCTCCGTACTGTGGGTGTTTATATATCTACATATTTATTCTATCTAGCTACAATGCTCCGCACTGTGTGTTTATATACTCATATATTTATTCCATCCAGCTACAATGCTCTGCACTGTGTGTCTGTGTGTGTATATATATATATATATATATTTATAGTAATATGTACATATGTAAAAAAAAAAGTTAGTGGAATTTATATGGAACAATAGGAAGGCTAGATTACGTTTGTCCTTACTATGTTTACCATTTGATCGTGGAGGTCTGAAATGTCCAAACTTTATGTTGTATTACTGGTCAGCACAACTGAGGTCTATGACATATTATTTTTCATTAAATGATCTCCCTCACTGGACTGAAACGGAATCATACAATTTACCTTTACCTCTTCCCTTATTCATATACTCAGACTCGGCTAAAAAAATTACAGAAACAAGTTAAAAATCCAATTGTAAAGCATATGATCAAAATATGGTGTGAAACCAAAAAATATTTAAAAGAACCACACTTATTGTCACAATTTAGCCCAATATGGGGTAATCAATATTTTAAACCAGGGAGAGCGGATGCTGTATTTAAAGTATGGAATTTAAAAGGGATTCAAAAGATTCAAGACTTATATTTGTCAGGTTCAGATAACATAATGTCTTTTGAAGAACTGAGGATCAAATTTAATCTTAATAGAACACATTTTTTTTTTAATATCTTCAGCTTAGGAACTTTATTCGATCAAATCAAAATAATGCTCTCATCCGACCTACTTATTCATCCTTGGAAAAAATCTTGACGAAAGATAGTAAGAGAAAGGGTGTTATTTCAGAGTTTTATAACTCATTGACATTATCCTCAAGTGAAAACTCACAGAAAAGACTGAATTATTGGAAAGAAGACCTGCAAACTGAAATTTCAGAGGAACAATGGGAATTGGCTTGTGCAGAAGCTCAAACCAAATCAATAAATGTATGTCTTAAATTGATACATTTTAAATGGTTAATGCGGATGCATGTTACACCGGTGGAGTTAAATAGGTATAACAAAAACATACCAGATACGTGCACAAAATGTATGGAAAGTAAAGGAACCCTATTTCATTGTTTATGGGAATGTAGAAAAATTAGAATGTTTTGGGAAGAGGTGAGGGTAACAATTGAAAAAATAATTTCAAAACAAATCATATTGAATCCTAAACTGTTTTTGTTGGGTCTTTATTCAGAAAAGCATAACTTTAACAAGAGTGAGAGAGCATTCATAGACCTCAGTTTGCTTAACGCCAAAAAATGTATTGCACTATTGTGGAAAAAGACTCATAGACCAGATGTGACTCAGTGGTTAAGACAGATGTTAACAAACCTTCCACTAGAAAGAATAACATACATACTGAAATCAAAAGAAATTGTGTTTGAGAATATATGGAGACCTTTCATTGATTATGTAAAGAATTTAAACATAACTTTTGAAGAAGAAGGTGAATGATGTGCGTGGACCTTATAAATTCCAAATTGGTGAATGTATAGTATGTATACTTGCGTAATGGATTGCCTAGACTAAATAGAGGAGCATTGTTGAAGACCTGCCTTTGTTAGTGGTTGTTGGTGTTTTTAGTGTTTTTTTTAATTATTTTAGTGTTAGTGTTTGATTGTTTGTGTTTTGTTTGTAAAAAGGTTCAATAAAAATATTGTGGAAAAAAAATATGTACATATGTGTATTAGCTGCTCTTGCTTGCTTGCTTTTTTTTCTTGCCTTCTGATTGTTGCTCTGAGTGTTGCTATCCCTGTGCTGTTGCAATCCTGGAATTTCCCCGTTGTGGGACTAATAAAGGCTTATCTTATCTTATCTTAACAAACAGAATAGAATTTTATTTTGTTTTTTAAACCTGTCCTAAATGTCTTCCAGGTGTGCTTGAGGAGGCTCGCTTCTTTGGAATTGAGCAGCTTGCTGAACAGCTGGAAATAACAATCAAGGTTGTATGAAATAATGTTGCTGTAGTGTAATGGTTAAAAAAAAAAAAAAATACTTATACAGTTGTCCTCCACTATTATATTTTTAAGCATTACGCATCTTTATCACCCTATAATCTGCGTAAACACAAAATGCAGTTTTTAAATGATAATTTCATTTATTAAGGGAAAAAAGCTATCCAAACATACCTGGTCCTATATGAAAAAGTAATTGCCTCCCTTGTTACGTCATGAATTAACTGTAATTAACCACATTTTTTGGAAGGCTGAGATCAATTTCAGTAGCCACATCCAGACGTCATTACTGCCAGACCTGTTGAATCAAGAAATCACTTAAATAGAACCTGTCTGAAGTCATGTAGGCTAAAAGATCTACAAATGCAATACACCATGCTATGATCTAAAGAAATTCAAGAACAGATGAGAAACAAAAACCCAGAACAACATTTAAAGAACTGCAGGCCTCACTGCCTCAAATTGGATACTCGTTCATGATTCAACAGTAAGAAAGAGACTGTGCAAAAATGGCATCCATGGGAGAGTTCTAAGGTGAAAACTACTGCTGACCGAAAATAACATAAAGGCTCGTTTCACATTTGCCAAAAAGCATCTTGATGATCCCCAAGACTTTTGAGAAAATATTCTGTGGACTGGAGAGACAAAAGTTGAACTTTTTGGAAGGTGTACGTCCCGTTACACCTGGTGTAAAACTAACACAGCATTTCATAAAATGAACATCATACTAACAGTCAAACATGGTGGTGGTAGTGTGATGGTCTGGGGCTGCTTTGCTGCTTCAGGACCTGGATGACTTGCCGTTAATTGATGGAACCATGAATGCTGCTCTCTTCCAGAAAATCCTGAAGGAGAATGTCTGGCCATCAGTTCGGGACCTCAAGCTCAAGCCCTCCAATGTGGCTGAATTAAAACAATTATGCAAAGAAGAATGGGGGAAAAATTCCTCAACAGTGATGTAAAAGACATTGCCAGTTATCATAAACACTTCATTGCAGTTGTTGCCACCAAGGGTGGACAACCAGTTATTAGGTTTAGGGCACAATTCCTTTTTCACATAGGGCCAAGTAGGTTTGGATAGCTTTTTTCCCTTAATGAAATCATAATTTAAAAACTGCATTTTGTATTTTCTCAAGTTATTTTTGTCTAATATTAAAATTTGTTTGATCTGAAACATGAAAAAACATGTCAATAATCTTATTTATATCTTATTGTATATAGACCTGCCTTCTGTGGAAACAGAGCTGAATTGATGTGACTTACCTGTTAGTTTTTATTAACACAGAACTCTCAACCCCCCGAGGACCACTCTCCCATTTCACGCAAAGAATTTGTCCGTTTCCTTTTGGCAACACCAACCAAATCAGAGCTTCGGTGTCAGGTAGACTGTAGTAAAATTGTTGTATTTCACCGCAACATATCATATGGCATAATTTTAATGTTTGAGCCAACTCTTAACTTTTCCAGGGACTTAATTTCAGTGGTGCTGATCTTTCCCGACTTGATCTGCGCTATATTAATTTCAAGATGGCTAATCTCAGCCGCTGCAATCTGTCTCATGCCAACCTGTGCTGCTCCAATCTGGAGCGGGCTGATCTTTCGGGAGCCAACCTTGATGTAAGTGCCAAAAATGGAATGTTTTATGTAAACACGCTGAGTTAAATTTTGCATTTCAAGTGCATAATGCACTCAAAATAATCTTGCATAATACAGAATCACAAATGAACTTAGGATGTCTAGTGTGTCTGTGTATTTCTTTTGTTTATCTTTCTGTTGGTGAAAGATTGATTTGTCCCTTCACACTTGCTGCTTCATTTGTTTTAGGATAGGACTGTTTTGTTGTTGAACATGCCACTGACAAAACTGTGCTCACTTCTTCTCCTCCTCCTTCTTCTACTTCACTCACCTCAGACAAACTTAATTTTTCTGTGCTTTCAGGGTGCTAACTTACAGGGGGTTAAGATGCTTTGTTCCAATGCAGAAGGAGCTTCTCTCAAAGGATGCAACTTTGAAGATCCTTCTGGATTGAAGGCCAACCTGGAGGGTAAAAGTTCTTAAACACCGCCATCATTGTATGAATGTGTGTGTGAATGGGTGGATAGCAGGATCTGTAAAGCGCTTTGGTCATCTAGAGATGACAATAAAAGTGCTATATAAGTGAATGCCATTTACCATTTTTAAACAGAGGACAGGGTCACAAATTTCATTTTAACACAATGCTTTGTGATCAGGTGCAAATCTGAAAGGAGTTGACATGGAAGGAAGCCAGATGACTGGGATCAACCTACGTGTAGCCACTCTCAAAAACGCTAAACTGAAGAACTGTAACCTGCGGGGAGCCACTTTAGCAGGGACCGATCTGGAGGTAGGTTAAGCCCATCAGAGGGGATTAGCTGACTCAGATGGTCCACTTAGTTATGACAATTCTCCAGAGCCATTTTCCAAAAATATTGAAAGCTTTCAAATCTGAATACAAGTGTAATATACAGTGCATCTGGAAAGTATTCACAGCGCTTCACTTTGCCCACATTTTGTTATGCTACAGCCTTATTCTAAAATGGATGAAATTAATTTTTCCTCAAAATTCTACACACAATACCCCATAATGACAATGTGACAAAAGTTTTTTTTTGAGATTTTTCCAAATTTATTAAAAATAAACAAACTAATAAATCATATGTACCTAAGTATCAAAATTGAGCTCAGGTGCATCCTGTTTCCACTGATCATCCTTGAGATGTTTCTACAGCTTAATTGGAGTCCACCTGTGGTAAATTCAGTTGATTGGACATGATTTGGAAAGGCACACACCTGTCTATATAAGGTCCCACAATTGACAGTGCATGTCAGAGCACAAACCAAACATAAAGTCAAAGGAATTGTCTGTAGACCTCCGAGACAGGATTATCTCGAGGTACAAATCTGGGGAAGGGTACAGAAAAATTTCTGCTGCTTTGAAGGTCCCAATGAGCACAGTGGCTTCCATCATCCGTAAATGGAAGAAGTTCGGAACCACTAGGACTCTTCCTAGAGCTGGTCGGCCATCTAAACTGAGCGATCAGGGGAGAAGGGCCTTAGTCAGGGAGGTGACCAAGAACCTGATGGTCACTCTGTCAGAGCTCCAGCATTCCTCTATGGAGAAAGGAGAACCTTCCAAAAGGATAACCATCTCAGGACTGTATGGTAGAGTGGCCAGACAGAAGCCACTCCCGAGTAAAAGGCACATGGCAGCCTGAATCAGATCATGAGAAACAAAATTCTCTGGTCTGATGAGATAAAGATTGAACTCTTTGGCATGAATACCAGGCACCATGTTTGGAGGAAACCAGGCACCGCTCATCACCACGCCAATACCATTCCTACTGTGAAGCATGGTGGTGGCAGCATTATGCTGTGGGGATGTTTTTCAGCGGCAGGAACTGTGAAACTAGTGGTGATAGAGGGAAAGATGAATGCAGCAATGTACAGAGACATCCTGGGTGAAAATCTGCTCCAGAGTGCTCTTGACCTCAGACTGGGGCGACAGTTCATCTTTTAGCAGGACAACGATTCTAAGCACACAGCCAAGATATCAAAGGAGTGGCTTCAGGAGGACTCGGTGAATGTCCTTGAGTGGCCCAGCCAGAGCCCAGACTTGAATCCAATTGAACATCTCTTTAGAGATCTGAAAATGGCTGTGCACTGACGCTTCCCATCCAACCTGATGGAGCTTGAGAGGTGCTGCAAAGAGAAACGGGCGAAACTGCCCAAAGATAGGTGTGCCAAGCTTATGGCATCATATTCAAAAAGACTTGAGGCTGTAATTGCTGCCAAAGGTGCATCAACAAAGTATTGAGCAAAGGCTGTGAATACTTATGTACATGTGATTTTAGTTTTTTATTTTTAATAAATTTGCAAAAATCTAAAAAAAAAAAAATCATGTTGTTATTATGGGGTGTTGTGTGTAGAATTTTGAGGGGAAAAAAATAATTTAATCCATTTTGGAATAAGGCTGTAACATAGCAAAATGTGGAAAAGTGAAGCGCTGTGAATACTTTCTGGATGCACTGTACAAGGTGTTTTTTGTTGCATTCTCTAAATATCTGAAATATGTTTACCGATAAAAAGCTTTAAGCTATTGCCTTAAGTTCAGTTAAGTCAGTAATGATCAATGATCAGGTTATCAGCATAATGGTAAAGGTGAAAGAATGTTTGTTGTGCTAAACATTATTTATAAATTTGAATGTACTTCAATACTCACCAACCACTTTATTGGTTAATCTTACTGTTCCTGGGTTGGTTCCTTGTTGCCTTCAGAAACTGCCTCAGGTCTTCATAGAATAGATTCAACAAGATGATGGAAACATTCCTCAGAGATATCAGTCCATATTGACATGGTAGCATTACACACAATCCAAGCATGCATTCATTCTTTCATGTTGTCTGTGCCAAATTCTAACCCTACCAGACAAATGCAACAAAATTTGGGACTCGGACCACATTTTTCCAATATTCTATTGTCCAATTTTGGTGAGCCTGTGTGAACTAGAGGCACATGTTTCTGTTCTTAGCTGACAAGAGTGGCACCAGCTGAGGGCCTCTGCTGCTATACTCCATCTCCTTGGATGAATGAATGAATCTTTATTTCGAATAGATTAGATTACAAGATTCAAAGAAAGTAACAAAACAATATATCAAGGGGGAAAAAAATCCAACAAGGTCAAATTAAACAATAACTCCTCGGATTATACAATGCAACATAAGTTATCCGAAATGGGTGATGGCTGAAGCCGCAGCTTATATTGCCCACCCATGTTCCATCTAAGAATTAAAAAAAAAAAAGTGATTACAAATCAAAACAAAGCTAAGACAAAATGTGACAAAACAAAACTAAGCAACAGCACAACACAGACTGGATATGATAATCCATATGTGATTTTACATGTCGTTTTGTATATGTGTTTGGAGTATTTCTTCCTTTAGTTTTTGTTTAAATTGTCCAAGCGTTGTACATGATTTTAATTCAGGTCCCAAAGCGTTCCACAGTCTGACTCCTTGCACTGAGACACAGTGTTGCTTGGTGCTAGTTCTAACTGAAGGTTTTTGAAATGTACATGTTCCTCTGAAATGATATTGTTTCTCCCTTATTTGGAACAACTTTTGGATACTTGTGAGCAGTGATAGATTCTTCACTTTAAACATTATTACTGCAGTTTTAAAATCCAACCAGATCTTTCAACTTGAGAGCTGTCTAAACCTATCCACCTTATTCCTAGCCCCCATGATGCCTTGCGTGAATTATGGGCGCAACTTCCGGTACTAGTTTAGAACGTGTGGTTGTCACTGAAACGGGACACTTTTCCTTGTTAAAAAACAATGACTTTGGCATCAAAAATGCGGGAACATGGCCTTTTACACCTCAAAAACAGTAATATAACACAGGGTTACAAAAATAATTTTTTGTAAGTTGTCTGTGTTTTTTCAACTGATTTAAGACAATTTTGCACTGCTGAATCCGAAAATGACATCCATTTCTCTCAATCAGGTGCTAAGTAAAAACCTGTACTTACTTAGTGCTTACTTAGTACTGTGCATGTCCATCCATCCATCTTCTACCGCTTTTCCGGAGGTCCGGGTTGCGGAGGCAGCAGTTCAAGAAGAGAAACCCAGACTCCCCTCTCCCCAGCCACCTGCTCCAGCTCTTCAGAGAGGATACCAAGGCGTTCCCAGACCAGCTGGGAGACATAGTCTCTCCACCGAGTCCTGGGTCTGCCCCAGGGTCTCCTCCCAGTGGGACGTGCCCGAAACACCTCAAGTGGGAGGCGTCCAGGAGGCATCCTAATCAGATGCCCATACCACCTCAGCTGACTCCTTTCAATGTGGAGGAACAGCGGTTCTACTCTCCGGGAGAGGCTCAGAGTAGTAAGTACTGTGTATGTACTTACCTTTATATAAAGGTAAGTACATGTAAATTGAATGTTTTGTCATCATTGTTCAAAATTCAGAGAATTTCAAGACATAAAAAAGAATTTTGCATCATATAAAGTGAAAATACCCGTACATGTAAACAAAAACATATAAAACAACACGTGGCCATAATTCAAAAAGTTGACCTGATTGAGCAAAACCAATGTGATTTTTGGATTCAGCACATCAAAATTGTCTTAAATCAGCTAGAAAAAACTTGGACAATAAATCTGGTGTTGACCAGTGTAATCATACCACTTCCCACAACTATGGAGGAATGGGAAGATGACCTTAAAAAGTGGCCTTGCAGACAGTAGCTCCGTTAGTTAGCTCCACTGCTAAGATGCTAATGCTGTAAACAAATAAAAGCTCTGAGATATATCAATGTTTCCACCACAATAAAGTCGGCTGCATTTTGTTAAAAGATGTTGGACATAATCAAATTTACCTCAGAGCAGATGTATAATCTAGTCAGAGCCACAAAGAACCACAATCATGCTTGGGTGTTTTAATGTCGGGGTAAAACAGACAGCTGCAGCTGTTTGTTTTACCCCAAAATTAAAATGCTCATGCTGCTGTGATCCCATGAATGCTTGTTATGTAACTTAACATGTACAGACATTTTTTGACAATTGTTCAAAATTTTGTTAATCATATTTTGTGATAATTTTAAAATTAATGCATGCTGAAGTTGCTGATATCAAGTTCATATCGTTCCAAGGCAGTGCAACGAATACAAAAAAAACCAAAAAAACTATTTGATATCTTAAATCGTTAAGCCTTAGGAAGCAAACTATTACTCTTTATTATTTATTATTTTACTTCACGCAGCCTTGTATCTGGTGACATATGTGATGCATAGACGTCAGATCTGTGACATTCATACAAGTGAAAACATACCTGGTGTGCTCTTGTGTCTGTCCTGTGTCTGTACCACCAATCACACCAACAGTCCTTTTTAGTTTTCAGTGCATGAGCTATGCATTGCTGGTGAGAAGCCTCCATTTATACAGCCTATGGCACAACCACAAACACCAGCAAGAAGTACCAGAACTATGCCAAAATATTCAAAAAATACAAAAACTACAAGTGCTGAAATTAGCTGCCACTTGAGTGCAAAACACGTATGTGGACTATACATTAAAACAAATTTGAAAAACTTTTAAAAACGCTATTTTAAATGCCCCACTACTCCACTCTTGCTGACTGACTTAACACTACTTCAGTGGAAACCGGAAGTTGCCCCCATAATTGTTTGTACAGCAGCGGCCTCAGGAATAAGGTGGATTAGCAGCATAACTAAGGAGGGTTCAGTGTCACCTGATCCCACCCTAACTATAGGCTATGTCAAAAAGGAAGGTTTTAACCCTATTCTTAAAAACAGAGATTGAATCTGACTCCCGAATCCAGATTGGCAGCTGGTTCCAAAGGAGAGGAGCCTGATAACTGAATGCTCTGCCTCCCATTGTACTTTTGGAGATTCTAGGTATTACAAGTAATCCTGCATTTTGGGAGCGTAGTGCTCTCTTAGGATGATAAGGTACTATCAGATCTTTTAAATAACAAGGGGCCTGATTATTTAGAGCTTTGTAAGTGAGGAGAAGGATTTTAAATTTAATTCTAAATTCTATGGGAGGCCAGTGAAGGGAGGCCAGAACTGGAGCGATGTGATCTCTCTTTCTAGTACCTGTTGTTAAAACTCTAGCTGCAGCATTTTGGATCAGCTGAAGATGTTTTAGGACAGGCTGATAATAAAGAATACCGGAGTGGTAACCTAGTTGGTAGAGCATTCGCCCCACAACCGGGAGGTCGTGGGTTCAAATCCCAGCCGGGTCATACCAAAGACCATATAAAAATGGTACTTTCAGCCTTCTAGCTTGGTGCTCAGCATAATGGAATGGGGAAAGGAAAGTTAACGCACAGAGTTACCAGAAGACTGACCCTCCCCACTGTAGCTTTCACTACTTACAGTAGCTGTGTGGCCTAGGGTCAGAGAAATGGAGATAGGCACTGCCCCATACATCACATGGTGTCCTACATGCTGTGGAAGGTGGAAGGGGGGCATAATAAAGAGTTACAATAATCTAATTTAGACCTAACAAAAGCGTGGATTAGTTTTCAGCATCACTCTGAGACAAGATGCTCCTAATCTTGGCAATATTACACAAATAATAGAAGACAGTCTTAGAAACAAGTTTAATATGTGAATTAAAGAACAGATCTTGATCAAAAATAACTCTAAGGTTCCTCACAGAACTAATAAGAGAGTAAACCCATCCAAACTAAGTTTGATTTGAGAAGGCATTTCTAAGGGTTTTTTTTTTTTGACTCACTAGAATGACTTTAGTCCTATCTGAATTTAATAGTAAGAAAGTACAGTTACATTACACTTATTTACAATTACATTGTGTGTCATCTGCATAACAATGAAAATGTATGCAGTGCTTTCTAATAATATTGCCTAGCAGAAATATATATAAACTAAAAAGAATAGTGCCTAGCACAGATCCCTGTGGAGCTCTGTGGTTGAGCTTTGAGTTAGAAGAATACTCATTGACATTAACAAACTGGAACCAATCAGATAAATAAGATTTTAACCACTGCAACGAAGTTCCATTAAGTCCAACAAGGTGTTCTAATCAATCAAGTAAAATATTATGATTGATGGTATCAAAAACTGCGCTAAGGTTTAAATCAGGGGTCACCAACTGGCAGACTCCGGTCCGGATCCGGACCTCAAGAGTCTTTCATCTGGACCCTGAAGCCTTTTGATACAATTTGGGGAAAAGGGAGACTGTTTTATTTTGGTGGGGAAAAAAAAGCAGAACTGAACTGCTGCATCGGCGACTGCCCAACAGTTTGTCTCGAGCCTTTGGGCGCTCTCCTCCTGCTGCAGACTGCCCTCTTCGCTGTCCCATGAACGCCACTCTCTACAGAGACTGTGGCTCCAACCTTCAGAGAGTCTGTGTAAAATCAGGTTCGCTGCAGGCACCCCCCCCACACACACACACAAGGCTGACAGCCAGGACATCCACCCTGTGTCATGTCCGCTCCGTAATCTCACAGCAAACAGTTGAATTAGTTCGAGCCCAAAATGCAAGTGAAGTGAACGTATTAACAAAATGGGACAACTCAAAAAACACACAAAATACAACAAAATGTTCAGTTGGGAAAACACAGTCAGGCACACAAGTGCTGGGAGTCCAAGCTCAGTTGGAAGAAGGAGAAGCCCCACGCACTCCCAGGGCAGAACCGGACAGTGGAAAAGAAGGGCAGTTAATAACAAGGGAAGACTTGCATAGGGCGTTGGAGCTCAGCAGGCTCTGGGGAAAAACAACACCGTAGTAGTCCAAGGGAAAAGAGAACCCAACAGCTCGATGACATCAACGTAGGCAGGTGACCATAGACTAGACTGTGCAGTGTAGACTGATGCCACGACACTGAATGCCCCCACTGTCACCCAGTAAATATCAAGCAGGTTAATGGGTGACAAGTGGACGCAGGTGTGTGGCGGGAGTCTGTGTAGGTGTGTGTGTGCAGGAACAAATAAGAAAATAACTGACAGCTGGTGGGTGTTCTGGCAGAGAGAGGTGTATGACTGTAGACTGGCAAGGGCCTAACTCAGGGCTTAACCTCTCAGCAGGAACCGATTAACAAAAATCAGAAGCTACAGCCACAAATCATGGGTGGAGCTGAAACACCAGCTCCACACATGACACCCTGGACAGACCGTTTCAGGTCTGTACCCACAAAAAGAAGTGCTGTTGTGAAGTTGAATGTATTTACCTTCTTCTATTCTGCCGAGAGTAGTCCATGCTAGGATGCAGAGGTCAGGTTGCTGGTTATGGAGGCCCTTTTCATAGCCTCCGATATCACTTAAAACTGAACATGAAAAGTTCCACCTCCCCTCTCCCTGTAACCATGGAGTTACAGCTCCATCCATGCTGTAACAGAGTTTACTTTTCTTGTGAAATTATATCTTGTGTCATATTTTGTCCGGTGTTTTTTTTTTTTTTTTTTTTGGTCTTGGTTTGAAACTTTTTTCTACACCGAAAGTATTATATAGAGGGATACTTTTTGTGAAATTTTGTTTTTTATATATTAATCTTTTTTTTTAAGATGTAATACAATTTAGTTTGTGTTTTTCTGTAAAACCTTTAGGATTTTAGTTGTAGATTTTAGAATTTTAGACCTATTTATTTGGAGTCGACAAACACATTTAGTGTTCTCTTGTATTATAAAATTTTATTTGTTTGAAATTGAACAAAAAATTCATTACCGCCGCCAAGGAGGTTATGTGATCATCGGCATTGGTTTGTCTCTGTTTGTGTGTTTGTCTGTCTGTTTGTTTGTTAGCAAGATAACTCAAAAAGTTATGGACGGATTTTCATGAAATTTTCACAGATTGTCAGAAATGGGGTATCCTACAGATGATTACATTTTGGTGGTGATCCGGATCACCGTCCACAAGAAAACCGCCGTTACGCAAAATGCCATTTTCGTGAATAACTGCTGAACCACTAATCCTATCATTGTCAATCCAATTGCTTGTCATATGTTTTCATGGTCAAGGAATCTGAAAACGTACACACAAACACTGTATGGGGGGAACTGTGGCAAAAACCGCCATTACGCAAAATGCCATTTTCGTGAATAACTACTGAACCACTAATCCTATCATTGTGAATCCAATTGCTAGTCATGTTTTCATGGTCAAGGAATCTAAAAACGTACACACAAACACTGTACGGGGGGGAACTGTGGCGCTTGGCGGAGGTCTGCGCTCTCCGAGTGCTTTTCTAGTTTTAATATATTGTGACGTAAGCAGGGTTCACACAAAGAAAATGGAGCAGATGGTTGTGATCAACGGGATTTATTTTTCACACACTCTGAGCACAGGCAGGAGGGGAGGTCATTCTCCCAGACCTCCGTTTAAATCACGGTTACACACACATAACGTTTTCAACTGGCAAAGCATGCTGGGAAATCCCTGCCCCCCTTAACATGGCCCCAACGTTACACTGCCCCCCCCGCCCCCGGACTGGTTTCTGTCCCCAGAAAAATTAAAGTCCAATTTAAAAGTCCAATACAAACTCATCCAGGTGTCGGGGCGGTCTTCGGCGCCGGCGGCCAACACGTACAGGCCCCCTAGTGTCCATCTGGGTCTCGGTCGGGGTATCGGGCCGGGATGGAAGCTCCGGTTCGTCCACCAGCGGTGCAGATGGCCGATACGGGGCGAGACGGTCACGATGAAGGACCACAACCCTGTCCCTTTTTCTAAGCCTCACCCTGTACACCACATCTGACAGTCTCTCCAGGACCACGCATGGCCCCGACCAATGGCTCGCCGGCTTCGGTGATCGTCCTCTCTTCCTCTCAGGGCAGAAAACCCAGACTCGATCTCCCGGTGCAAAGTCCCTCCCCTGGCAGCGGGAGTCGTACGCTCGCTTCTGCCGGCCCCCTGCCGCTGCCAGGGCCTCTCGAGCCAGCTCGTGCACCGTGTGGAGACATTCTTTCAAACAAAAAAAAATCCAATCCGGGTTTTCCCTCCACCTCCGGCTCAGGGGGGCAACCGAATACCAAATCCACCAGTGTGCGCAGCTCGCGTCCAAACATGAGCGCCGCAGGGGTGCACCGGGTAGATTCCTGAGCTGCCGTCCGGTACGCCCACAAAACAAAAGGCAGGTGCAGGTCCCAGTCTCGCTGTCGCTGGTCCACTAGGATAGCGAGCTGGGTGGTGAGGGTCCGGTTGAATCGTTCGACCAGGCCGTCGCTCTGTGGATGCAGTGGGGTGGTCCGGGTCTTCCGGATGCCCAGCCGTTTGCAGACTTCTCCGAAGACCTCCGCCTCGAAGTTCCGACCCTGATCGCTGTGCAGCTCCTCCGGTGCGCCAAACCGACAGAACATTTCATCCACCAGCTTTGATGCCGTCGTAGCGGCGCTCTGATCCGGGACCGCGTACACCTCTGGCCACTTAGTGAAATAATCCATCGCGACCAGCACGTAGCGGTTCCCCCGGTCCGTGGTCGGGAAAGGGCCCAGGATGTCCTCTCCCACTCGCTCCATCCGTGCTCCCACCCGGTACTGCTGCAGGGGAGCGTGGGATCGCTGAGTTGGTCCCTTCTGAGCTGTGCATGTGTCGCAGCGATGAACATGGAGCTCCACGTCCTGATGACAACCGGGCCAGTAGAACCGGGCCCGAAGGCGCTGCAGCGTCTTTGTCACTCCGAAGTGGCCCGCTCCTACCGCCCCATGAACCAGCTGGAGTACTTTGGGCCGGAGTCGACGAGGAACCAGCAGCTGCCAGACGTGCCGCTGCCCAGCTGGAGTCTGCCACTGTCTATACACCACGCCCTCGTAGCAGCGGAGGTTGGCCCACTGGGAGTGCAGGGCCTTAGTCTCTGGGTCCAGCGGTGACGCAACCTCCCAGGCGGGCCGCTGTCCTGCGTCCGGCCACTGCCGAACCCGCGAAATGACCGGGTCTCTGTCCTGCTCGCTCTGCAGCTGCTGCGTGCCAAGAACCTCTGTGACGTCATCGCTGGGGAGAACTGCCTGATCATCTGAGGAGGGGTTGTGCGTCGCTGCGTGATTCCTGCTCACAGCGGCTCGGAGAGCGGCAGCCCGTGGGGCGGTTTGGTCCCGATCTTCAGCCCGTTGGCAGTGACGACACTCCTCTGTCGCGCAGGGGCGCCGAGACAGCGCGTCAGCGTTGGCATGGAGGTGGCCTGCCCGATGCACAATCTGGAAATTATAATCCTGCAGTGCCTCCAGCCACCTCGCCAACTGCCCATCTGGTTCTTTGAAGTTTAACAACTAGGTCAGGGAAGCGTGGTCCGTCCTGAGCTGGAACCTCCCCCCGTACACATACGGGCGAAAATGACGCAGTCCTTGGATGACAGCCAGCAGCTCTCTGCGAGTCACACAGTAATTCCTCTCGGCTCTGCTGAGAGTGCGGCTGAAGAAAGCGACTGCCTGCTCTCCATGTTCTCCCTCCTGGGATAGCACCGCCCCGATGCCCTGGTTGCTGGCGTCCGTGTCCACGATGAAAGGGCGGTTCGGGTCAGGATACCGCAGGACGGGGGCTCTGATGAGCGCTGCGCGAAGCTGGGAGAAAGCAGCAGCACAGCTGTCACTCCACTGGAACGTGCGTCCTTTCTGCGTCAGCTGATGCAGCGGGCTGGCGATGGTGGCGAAGTCTTTCACAAACCTCCTATAATAGGAGGCCAATCCAAGAAAACTCCTCAGTTCTCCAACGTTCCGCGGCACTGGCCAGTCTCTCACTGTTGCCACTTTTTCTGGGTCGGTGGCGACCCCCGCTGCGCTGACGACGTGGCCCAAAAAGGTGGTCTCCCGCCGGAACAGGTGGCATTTCTTAGGGTGTAACCGTAGCCCCGCCTGCTGGATGGCTCCCAGCACCTCTCGGAGATTTGACAGGGCGCTGTCAAAATCAGCTGCATGCACCAGCAGGTCATCCAGGTAAACAACGCAGCGACTCCGGGGCACGTGAGCCAGCACTCGCTCCATCAAGCGCTCAAAGGTGGCCGGAGTGTTGCAGAGTCCAAACGGCATCACTTTAAACTGGTACAGTCCCTGCCCGATGGAGAAGGCTGTTTTTTGGCGGACCTCGGGTGACAGCTCTACCTGCCAATAGCCGCTGCGTAGATCCAGCGAGCTGAACCAGCTGGAGCCAGCGATGTGGTCCAGTGCGTCATCGATGCGGGGCAGGGGGTAGGAATCTTTCCTGGTGGCGTCGTTCAGGCGTCGGTAATCCACACAGAACCGCCACGACCCGTCCTTCTTCTTGACCAGCACCACAGGAGCCGCCCAGGGGCTGCTGGAGGGCTCAATGACATCTGCCTCCAGCATTTCTCGCACTTTTTGTTCCGCCGCTGCCCGCCTTGAAAAGGGCAGCCGGCATGGGCGGAGTTGAATCGGCCTGGCCTCACCGGTGTCGATCTCGTGCTGCACCAACCCGGTCCGGCCGCATTCCTCATCCTTCGAGGCGAAAACACCCACGTAATAGTCCAATAGCTCCCGCAGCTGGCGTCTCTGTTCCGGGTCCAGCCCGCTGCAGCTCCGCTGAAATAATTCCTCCACCACCTGCTGCGTCTCTGCTGACACGTTGACCCCTCCCCTTGCTGTCCCTGTGTGTGCTCGTGCTCCCTCTGTCCGCGCTGGTGACGTCATCGTGTCCAGTCCTCGCGGTGGCCTGCCTGGTCCGGTCTGTCTTGGCGATCCCTCGATTGCGCGTGCCCCCGTGTCCCTTCCCTGGGTTCTGCTGTGGAGCGTGATGGTCCGGTTTCCCAGCTGGATGGAAGGTCCGGCGGTGTCGATCTTGGCACGCCAGGCTGTGAGCAGGTCTAGTCCAATAACACAGGGGTCTTGGATGTCAGCCAGCCAGAACGGGTGTCTTATGTTCTGACCGGCCACCCCCACCACCAGCACTCTCCGCCCCTTCAGTCGGGCGCGCTCACCGGTAGCTGTGGTGACGCAGCGCTCGGTGGGTTCCCACCCCCGCGGAGCCGTCTTGCTTGTGCCCGGCAGCACACCGGGTCGAACCAAGGAGATTGTAGAGCCGGTGTCAATCAGGGCCCGGATCGACGTCTTCCCCAAGCTGCACTGTAGATAGATCCCTGGAGAGTGTCCAACTCGGCCCACGTGTGGTGCCGGCTCCTCGGGGGAAACATCTGCTGGAGGTGGCCTGTCCCTGTTCACGCCACCTCGCTCTAGTTTAACGCCGGCGAGGGGCCAGTTTGTCGTGGGGTGGGTGTGGGGCAGTATCGCGCGATGTGTCCCATCTCTCCGCAGCGGAAGCACCCTTCCTCGCGCCGCCGAGGCCATCTTCTCCGTGGACGCGCCGCCGTGGTCTGCCGTAATTCCTCCTCCTCCCCCTCGCTCTCCATCGTAGCCTGGTAGGTTCTTCGGCTGTGCGTTGCTGCTTCAGCGGTGCGATTTATTAGCGGCTCTGCCCGCTCTGCTTCTGCCACTGCAGTCCTCCAGTCGCTCGCCGCGTGGAGCCGTACGTGGCTCTGGAGCTGGGCCGGGCGGAGACCTTGGATGAAACTCCGGAGGGCGAGCTTCTCTACTGCCTCCGGCGTGAAATCTGGGTAGCTGCGCCGGGTTAACAGCCATATGTCTGCAGCATAGGCTCCTAGTTTTTCCTGGTGGTTCCGGCGGCGGCGGGTCAGTTGTTCTTGGGCGTGCTCAGCATCCGCTATTCTCCCAAATCGTCTCTGGAGCGCCCCTTGTAGTGCTGGCCAGCTGTGGTGCTCCTCGGGCCGGAGATCAGAGAGCGTGCAGAGGGCTTTCCCTTCCAAGGCCAGCGCGACCTGTACGACGGTTTCCTCTGGTGACCAGCCGTTCAGCGCCGCAGTCAGCTCGACCTGTGTCAGGTAGTCATCCAATGTGGCTTCGCCGTTGAAACGGGGAATCTTGGCCCGCTGTCGAACAGGTGGGGTGGTCGTTTCCTGATCGATCGCCACCCTTGATCGCCGTGGGGTCGCCAGCCCGTGCTGTCCTGAGAAGGGTGGAATGTTTGCTCTGCTCTGTCTTGAAAAAGACAGGAGGCGGGGTGCGTTGGCCCCGTCAGGTCCGCCGCTTCGTTCGTCCCGGCTCCGGGCTCCCGGTGGTGGTGTCTCGGTCCCATCGTCCATCATCAGCTGAGCAATGGCCTGCTCCAGCTGCTGGATCTCCATTCTGATCCTAGCTTCCATTTGCTCCATCCCACTTCTGACACCAGTGTGATGTAAGCAGGGTTCACACAAAGAAAATAGAGCAGATGGTTGTGATCAACGGGATTTATTTTTCACACACTTTGAGCACAGGCAGGAGGGGAGGTCATTCTCCCAGACCTCCGTTTAAATCACGGTTACACACACATAACGTTTTCAACTGGCGAAGCATGCTGGGAAATCCCTGCCCCCCTTAACATGGCCCCAACGTTACAATATTTTTTTGTTTAAAAAGTAATATAGAGCTAAAACCAGCTAAAACGTGAGCTTAATAAAATGTGTGAAAGCAAGTTAAATGCATACCTGCCAACTACTCCGGTTTTGCCGTAATGGTTACGGTTTTCAAGACCCCATTCCGGGTTACGGCTTTATTAATCAAAATTATGGTTTTTCACTAAAAATTCAGTCAAAGATTTTAAAAAATCGTAAAAAACAAAACAAAACACGAAAGCAATTCCAAACACGAGATCGCTAGGAATCGTATCTAAATTTAGAACATAGCAACACGTGATGGCGGCCGGGATGGTCACACTTTTTCAGTGCTGAGACAAAGCTGCTGATTTTGCCACTAAAATAACTAACCAACAGCGAATATCTGATCAACATTTGTGACCCACAGGCTGAATTTCCACCTTGGTTGAACCAGCTTTTGAAGTAGAAATACCCCTTTATTCGCCTTTCACCGGGCTCTGTGAGTAAACTGAGTAGTATTTCTTTTTGTGGTTCGCTGCTACGCTTTACCTGAAGCGTTTGCTAAGCTAACGCTATCGCTATTGAGGGTAATGAGATTTCTATTCTCGCGCGAAATCCCGGAGAGGCGTGCGCACATCGCGAGATGTAAACATGATGTAAACTGCTGCAGACGTTCACACGACTGCACTTCAACCCTGGCAAATGGACCATGGATTCAACATCTAAAGGGAGAATACATTTTATATAATGCCTAAGATTCTGAAGAACATGTGCTGTGTAACTGCAAGCCTTGTCATGCTTGGTGTATCATGTAAACACATAAAATATCAGCGATTTTGCCGTCATTTACGCACGTGTCTATTATACAGTGCTAGTATACCCTGCTGATATTTCTAGTCTTCTAGTATTCATAATACATCACATCTGGCCTATTCGAAGTTCTATGCAGTGTTAAGATAGTCTTTTGAATACAAATTTAATGACAAGATAGTCGATTGCAATCCATGGCATACAGGCCGTCACTTAATTGTAATTGACTACCACAATACATTCACTCTGTGAAATTGTTTTTGCTGGCTGTTATTTGTGAAATTACAATTTTACTAGTTTTGGAGAGGGTTCAACTTTAACATCAGACTGATTGGGGACAAAACTAAGTTATGCTTAGAACTGTATATCGCATTCAGCTGTATGAAATCCAAGAAAGTACAGCTATAATATTAATTTACATATTTAAATAGCTGATTATACCAGGAATATGCATATATATACAGTGGGGGGAAAAAAGTATTTAGTCAGCCACCAATTGTGCAAGTTCTCCCACTTAAAAGATGAGAGAGGTCTCCAATTTTCATCATAGGTATACCTCAACTATGAGAGACAAAATGAGAAAAAAAAAAAATCCAGAAAATCACATTGAAGGATTTTTAATGAATTAATTGGTAAATTCCTCGGTAAAATAAGTATTTGGTCACCTACAAACAAGCAGGATTTCTGGCTCTCACAGACCTGTAACTTCTACTTTAAGAGGCTCCTCTGTCCTCCACTCGTTACCTGTATTAATGGCACCTGTTTGAACTCTTTATCAGTATAAAAGACACCTGTCCACAACCTCAAACAGTCAGACTCCAAACTCCACTATGGCCAACACCAAAGAGCTGTCAAAGGACACCAGAAACAAAATTGTAGACCTGCACCAGGCTGGAAAGACTGAATTTGCAATAGGTAAGCAGCTTGGTGTGAAGAAACCAACTGTGGGAGCAATTATTAGAAAATGGAAGACATACAAGACCACTGATAATCTTCCTCGATCTGGGGTTCCACGCAAGATCTCACCCCGTGGGGTCAAAATGATCACGAGAACGGTGAGCAAAAATCCCAGAACCACACAGGGGACCTAGTGAATGACCTGCAGAGAGCTGGGACCAAAGTAACAAAGGCTACCATCAGTAACACACTACGCTGCTAGGGACTCAAATCCTGCAGTGCCAGATGTGTCCCCCTGCTTAAGCCAGTACATGTCCAGGCCCGTCTGAAGTTTGCTAGAGAGCATTTGGATGATCCAGAAGAGGATTGGGAGAATGTCATATAGTCAGATGAAACCAAAATAGAACTTTATTGTAAAAACTCAACTTGTCGTGTTTGGAGGAGAAAGAACACCATACCTACTGTGAAGCATGGGGGTGGAAACATCATGCTTTGGGGCTGTTTTTCTGCAAAGGGACCAGGACGACTGATCCATGTAAAGGAAAGAATGAATGGGGCCATGTATTGTGAGATTTTAAGTGAAAACCTCCTTCCATCAGCAAGGGCATTGAAGATGAAACGTGGCTGGGTCTTTCAGCATGACAGTGATCCCAAACACACCGCCCGGGCAACGAAGGAGTGGCTTCGTAAGAAGCATTTCAAGGTCCTGGAGTGGCCTAGCCAGTCTCCAGATCTCAACCCCATAGAAAATCTTTGGAGGGAGTTGAAAGTCCGTGTTGCCCAGCGATAGCCCCAAAACATCACTGCTCTAGAGGAGATCTGCATGGAGGAATGGGCCAAAATACCAGCAGCAGTGTGTGAAAACCTTGTGAAGACTTACAGAAAACGTTTGACCTCTGTCATTGCCAACAAAGGGTATATAACAAAGTATTGAGATGAACTTTTGTTATTGATCAAATACTTATTTTACCGAGGAATTTACCAATTAATTCATTAAAAATCCTTCAATGTGATTTTCTGAATTTTTTTTTCTCATTTTGTCTCTCATAGTTGAGGTATACCTATGATGAAAATTGGAGACCTCTCTCATCTTTTAAGTGGGAGAACTTGCACAATTGGTGGCTGACTAAATACTTTTTTCCCCACTGTATATATATATACATACATACATACACACACATATATATATATATATATATATATATATATATATATATATATATTTAAACATGAAATCAACACATTGCAATACACATGTATTGTCTATTGACACTGTTGTCTGATACCCGATTGTAATCAGGTGGATAGCAAGCTTGCAGAAATAAATTTTACACTTAAATATTGCAGCCGATATGCTTAGAACACTGATAAAACCTTGGACAACAATATACTGTGAATTTGTAGCAATGGGATAGAGTTATGATAGCACAAATTAAGCCTACTTACCAGTTCGTTTGGTGGGTTCTCCGTGTTGTTTTGATATCTTCGCCTCTCTGATGCGCAAGGGATTATGGGATACATCAATACCCCGAATAGCTAACACCATAGCTAGTCGTAGCACCTAACACCGACACAAAGAAGCGACTCTGTCCCCGGTGATTGGGGCTCGCCGGAGGAACTAACCAAGGCAACAGTTGGACGGGAGCCGGATCAGAGTTCAAGTACAGCGGTGGTAGGAGACGGGGACCAGTGGAGGACCACCGGGGCCCCAGCCGGATAAGAGCCGGAATCGGAGCCCAGTTACAGCGGCGGGGTTCGGCAGAGTCGCGAAGGAATTAGGTATACTGTACGTTTTCATTTTTTATACGTTTTTTTATTGTATACGTTTTCATCATGGAATCTGCCGGAGAAAAATCACAAATGAGCGTGAAACCCAAACAAAAATTACAGTATTTTCGTGAGGAATACTCCAAAGCATTTCCAGGAATTATTATTCGCTCAAGAAAGAGTGAAAATTTCACATTTGCTGAGGGAAAAGATCAAGAGAAATGCCATTTATCAACATTTGTTAAATGCATGATTATGTACTAAGAGAATATTACCATAGAGTTTGTCCTTGATCTTTTCCATCAGCATATTTGCATTGACAATTTAAGGAAAATAGAAACATGATTGTTGAAGAAATATAAGGTTGTTAGCCACATTTTAACTTGATTTAATGCTAATATTTGTTTGGTGTCGGGGGGCTTCGCCCCCCTGAACCCCCCACCAGGTCTTTGTCCTGGACCTACTGGGGCCTGCGGCCCGTGGACCCCGGCTAGCTACTAGGCTTTTCAGGTTTTAAAAGTTGGCAGGTATGTAAATGATATTGCCCTGTCTGGAGACAGCTGTGGTCTTCTGTAAGAATGTCAATAAAAAGGATGACAGTTCTTAAAAGCACATTTCGAGAACAATTTGTCCATGTTTTTTTATTTTATTTTTTAAATTTAATCTTTATTTATACAAGGCAGTTCCACTGAGAGGAAACCCCTCTTTTTCAAGGACGCCCTGTTCACGCTCACACAGTTACACATTCACACCAGGAAGCTGCCCAGTACAGCCACTGACTGACCTGTGGCCACTGAACAGCTCCACTGGAGCAGTTGGGGTTAAGGGCCTTGTTCAAGGGCACCACAGTGGGGTTAAGGAGGGTGGGGCAAACACTGCTATGTTATCTGTCCCACCCAGATCTAATCCAGGGATCAAACCTGTGACCCTCCGCTCACCAGTCCACATCCCTAACCATTAATTCAATTCAATTCAATTCAACTTTATTTATATAGCGCCATTTCACAACAACAGTCATCTCATAGCACTATCAACTGTAGGGAGGACCCCCACAGTTGCAGAAAGACCCCAACAATCAGGATCAGCAATCATTAGGCCACCACTGCCCATTATGTGTCAGATTTCTCTTCCATTTGTTTTCATCAAAGATGTTGGAAGTAAATTCATGGGTCATTGCAAATATTTTGCTTTAAAAGGACTACATTATCACACAGTGGGAGGGAAAAATCTTGAATAGAAAAAAAATGCATCAAGAGGCAATGTAAATGGTTTCCGAATCAAGTTGGAGTTCTGAATCATAATCGAATCATGAGGTGCCTAAAGATTCCCACACCTAGTTCGGACCTCAGCTGGGGAGGAGGACCGACTTATCGGACCTTTTGCAGTTTTACTTGGTGACCCTTGGTCTAAAAGGACAAGTACAGAAACAAGTCCATTATCAGATGTGATAAGATCGTTAGTGACCTTCACTAAAGCAGTTTCAGTACTATGATGAATTCTGAACCCTGATTGCAACTCTTCAAATAAACCATTTCCCTGCAAGTGGTCAAATAATTGCGTAGCAACAACTCTAAGATTTTTGAAATGAAAGGCAGATTAGAGATTGGTCTATAGTTAGCTAAAACTCATCCATCCATCCATCCATCTTCTACCGCTTTTCCGGAGGTCCGGGTCGCGGAGGCAGCAGTTCAAGCAGAGAAGCCCAGACTTCCCTCTCCCCAGCCACCTGCTCCAGCTCTTCAGAGGGGATACCAAGGCGTTCCCAGACCAGCTGGGAGACATAGTCTCTCCGAGTCCTGGGTCTGCCCCAGGGTCTCCTCCCAGTGGGACGTACCTGAAACACCTCAAGTGGGAGGCGTCCAGGAGGCATCCTAATCAGATGCCCATACCACCTCAACTGATCCTCATGGATCGTCACCTTATCGTGGTGGGGGGGTTTGCGTGCCCCAGTGATCCCAGGAGCTATGTTGTCCGGGGGCAATTTGCCTCTGATAGGGTCTCCCAAGACAAACTGGTCCTGGGTGAAGGGCCAGACTAAGAACGATCCAACAGACTCTCATGATAAATTGTATATCAAGGATTCAGTGTACCGCGCCTGGTATGGGGTTACTGGGGCCCCACCCTGGAGCCAGGCCTGGGGGAGGGGCTTGAAGGCTAGCGTCTGGTGGCCGGGTTTCCACCCATGGGACCCGGCCGGGCTCAGCCCGAAGGAGTTACATGGGTCCGCCTTCCAGTGGGTTCACCACCTGCAGGAGGGATCATGGGGGTCCGGTGCTATGTGGATTAGGTGGCGGTCAAAGGCGGAGACCTTGGCGGACTGATCCCAAGCTTTCTAAACTGGCTAGCTAAAACTCCTGAATCTTTTTTAGTAAGGGTTTTAATTACGGCAGTTTTAAAAGCCTGCGGTACATGGTCTAATGTTAATGAAGAATTGATTATTTAAAGAATAAAGCTACAAATAAATGGGAAGACTTCTTTAAATAACCTGGTAGGAATAGGGTCTAGTAGACAAGTTGAAGGCTTGGATGAGGAAATTATTTTATCTAACTAAAAGGTCAATTGGAGTAAACTCATCTAAATGAATTCATTTTAAACTAGAAAAGCACTCGGAGAGCGCAGACCTCCGCCAAGCGCCATAGTCCCCCCCATACAGTATTTGTGTGTACGTTTTCAGATTCGTTGACCATGAAAACATATGACTAGCAATTGGATTCACAATGATGGGATTAGTGGTTCAGTAGTTATTCACGAAAATGGCATTTTGCGTAATGGCAGTTTTCGCCACAGTTCCCCCCGTACAGTGTTTGTGTGTACGTTTTCAGATTCCTTGACCATGAAAACATATGACTAGCAATTGGATTCACAATGATAGGATTAGTGGTTCAGCAGTTATTCACGAAAATGGCATTTTGCGTAATGGCGGTTTTCTTGTGGACGGTGATCTGGATCACCACCAAAATGTAATCATCTGTAGGATACTCGATTTCTGACAATCTGTGAAAATTTCATGAAAATCCGTCCATAACTTTTTGAGCTATCTTGCTAACAAACAGACAGACAAACCAACGCCGATGATCACATAACCTCCTTGGTGGAGGTAACTATGTCCACCTAGTGTGATTTTTTTTTTTTTTTTTTTTTTCTTTTCTGCTCTGAGCATCTATTTTCTGTTTGTCACCGACTACATAGAAGACAATCAGTCTGTAGACATGCAGCAGAATGCACAATTTCTACTGACTAGTTGGCAAGAGCCTGTCGATGTTCTTCACAGTTTTGCCGAATCAACTTCCGCAAAGTTGCATCTTCATTTCTGTCTCCGTGACCAATGCAGGCTAAATGCGGTTTTACTGCATCAAAAACTAATTTCCAAAGGCTTCCAGATGGGTTCGAGATGCCCATGATGACTCTGTGACTATTTTGCTCAAATTTCCTGCAAAAACAGAGCGAGGCCTTGCAACACACAAGAGTAAATTGTGAACCCTTGCTAACGTTTGGAGAGATTTCAGAAACTCCCTTGCAAATGCCGTTCTCCAACGAGTTGCAAGCTGTTGCAGCCCAGTGAGATAATTACCCTGAGGGTCGAATAACTTGCTGTTAGCTGAAATATTTCAGTGCGGTGAATTGTCTGATGAAAGACTTGTACCTACTTTCATAGTTAAATCCAGGTAGTTTTGGGGGTTTTTTGAAATTGAAGATTTTTTTAAGCTGAACCTCGTCTTTCCTCCTGCCCAGAATTGTGACCTGTCTGGCTGCGACCTACAAGAAGCCAACCTGAGAGGGTCAAATGTGAAAGGAGCCATTTTTGAGGAGATGCTGACCCCTCTGCACATGTCACAGAGTGTCAGATAATTCATCACGCCCTGGCACCGCCCAGCGTGGACCACAACTGACTTCTTAATTGCTCTTTTTCTCCAGCCTCCTCTGTCAATCCCTCTTTACCTGTCCACTGTGCGGGTATTCGTATGCACACCCCTTGGCATTCCACCAACATTATGTTAGCTTTAAGTATCTTGCACTAGAACTTATCCAGGGCTGTATATGTCTGTTGGTAAGGTAGGATGTTTTTAAATGTTCAGCTACATATATCACCAAAACAATGTATCGTCTGTAGATGTGTCCAGTGATGATGACTATTCATCTTGGTTTTTTTTTAATTGTTTGTATTTACATGACATATAAAGAAGAGTCAGAATCCAACGACATGAGCAATGAAGCTCAATGCACTAAGCTTCACTGAATGCTGCTGTAGCAGGAAAAGAATATGTTACTTATCAATAACTGTTTTATATGTATATTCCATTTAAATATGTAACTTAATTTTGCTGGATTTTGCAGATTTTAAAGGAAGCAATGAAAGCCAAAGCCATACAATAGCACGATCTAAACGGCTAAAAGTGCTGTTAATGCACCATATAACTATGCTACAGGTTCCTTTTAAACACAGCTTGGGTATGCAGTATGCGATGCACAGCTGTGAGGTTTCCCTTTTCCTCTTTTGATACATTTATTTGTTAAAAAGCTTTCCATTATTATTTTGCTCTGTGAATCTACCTCTATTAGTAACCTGAGGTGTGAGTGATCCACAGCTGCATGCATTTGATTGTGGCATGGCTTGTTCTTGTAATGTTTGTGTATTTCATTTGTTATTTATCAAATCTCCTGTAAGGGAGGATGATCCAGCTCCATGTGCTTTACTAGGAATACGTTTGTTTTTTTTGTTTTGTTTTTTTTTAATTGTGGTGTTAAAGTGGGTTTGCCTGGAAACGTGCTGTCATGTATTTATGTATATCACTTAATCATGCTTGGAGTCTCTTTGCACAGGTGTTTGTGAACCTGCAACAATGTATACCCTTTCACCAAAAACAGTTTGGCGTTTCTTTTACCTGCTCTTGTGTAAATCAAATCCAGTGCTTCCAAAGCTTCCCAAAGTCATCTTTTAGAGTAGGTAGGTGTCGTCGGCTGTTTTGTAGATTCTGTTTGCATGTGTGAAGATTGTTCTCGTGATGTTTCTCTGACTGTAGCTCAAAGCTGCTCTGATGCAATACTATTCTCTCGATTAAATAATAGGTACCCAGTCTGTGAGAATGGTCGATGAAGGCAATCATATTGTGTATTCCACAAAAAAAAAAAAAAAAAAAAAAAAAAAAAACGATGGAAGAGCTGTGGTTATTCACTATATGTCTCTGAATGCAATATGGGGGAGAGATTCATTTGTCTGAGACAGGGAGCACTAATAGTTATCCTCGTCTATGATTATTGCACTTGACCGTGGAAATGTTTCCATTGATGACTTATAAATAAACTGCTATAAAGTTGTCTGTCTGTGGGAACCATTTACTGTGTTGAATGTACGTACAACCCCCCCCCCAAAAAAAATAAAAAATAAATAAATAAAAATGCATAGCAAAAATAGCTGAATGATAGCAGAGAAGGCATAATCTTTTAAAAGAGCTCTGTGGGTTATCAGTCTTCCTGAGTGCTGCTAAATCCCACTTTGTGACCCCCTGTAGTGAAGTGATGGGGTAAGCTTTGCATCGCGGGCTCATATAAA
The DNA here is from genome assembly GCA_020510985.1 of Pholidichthys leucotaenia. NCBI lineage: Eukaryota > Metazoa > Chordata > Actinopteri > Cichliformes > Pholidichthyidae > Pholidichthys > Pholidichthys leucotaenia. The sequence goes on from CM035838.1 coordinate 141,841,077, forward strand.
CCTCCGAAAATGCTGCAGCATTCTCCAAGAAGAGCAGAACACAGAAGTTTCCTGACTGATGCACGGAAGGTAATGGATGAATTATGTTGTGTATTACTATAAGTATTAAAAATGGATGAGTGATCTTGCTTCGTTTCTCCTCAGAATGGCTGCACACATGTTGGCAGTGTGGCTGCTGCTGATGGGGACCGTGTTTCCACTGGGCCGCTGCCAGCACTGGTCCTATGGACTGAGCCCAGGAGGGAAGAGGGATCTGGACAGCTTTTCAGACACACTGGAAAATGTAACCATCTCTCTTAGCTCATTTCACCTTTGTTAACTGCACTTGTTCCTCTTGTGTATTTTTTATGATTTGTTTTTTTCCCTAACAGGTGATGGAGGAGTTTCCACACATCAATGTTCCTTGCAGCGTTTTTGGTTGTACAGAGCGATCTCCTTTTGCCAAAATTTACAGATTGAAAGACCTACTGGTAAGTTTTGTTGACGCGTCATTGAGTGTTTCGTGGGGATGCACCGATGTATCAGGTTAACCCCTTAAGGATGATTGTCACAAATTTGCCTCAAACCACTTCCAATCTGAATGAAGCCAAGGTGGTGTATGTATTCCACTAATGCCGGCTGATACATATTTAACACATAACCACGAGTAAAACTGTTTCTCCTCGTGAGGTTTTTGTTACTGTATCTGAAGACAAGTATTGACCATAATAATGGAAAATATTTGCATTTTGATATCTTACTGCACAATAGCACTAATTATTACACTGCACATTTGAAGATAAGCTAAGATAAGTTAAACTTTTCTTAGTCCCACAATGGGGAAATTACAGAGCCACTGACTGGAAAAATTGTGTTTTTGTAGGTTTTCACCTGAAATGTGTCTGTTGGTCATGTGATTATAGAAAAAAAATATCAAAACACTCACTTCTCTTTAAAAACAAAAAAAAAACCACACCCTTTACATCAGTCCTGTGTCTAATGAGCTGTTTTAACTCTTCCACATTTGCTACAGAATGTCATAAACATGGGAAACTCAGCCTCGATATCCATCCACTGCTCTGTTGTTGGCCAGCCGAGCTGTCGTGAGCATGAGCTCAGGCTTCAGAGCTAACGGTGCTAGGGAATTAGCTTACCAAGTGCAGTTTTTATTATTTTGCATAGATTCCAGTTACCATAATATATATCCCTGCTTCCACCTGCTTCACTGATCCACAATCAATAATATATCTCTGGCTGATTTTGTTATATTTTCACCGTGATGCTACATCAAGCCATTAGCATTATTATTTTCTTTAAGCGATACCTAAGGCAGCGAGCCGAAGCTAACGGTTTATAAGAGGGAGGGTGACCTTAACTGTGGTTCTTGGGCATTTAAAGAGACTTGGACTGAACCATTCTCAGCAGAATTGCAAAAGATGATTCAAAATGATGTTGCAATAATTAAGTAATTAAATAAAATTACATCACGAACATTTAATTAAAACCTGTGGCAGCTGTCAACACGGGGAGAAAGTGCAGTCAATAACTCCTTTAATATATCTCTATCAGCCGGTCAGCAAGTAAGTTGAGATTAAGCAATATCAGTGGCCTGTTTTTTGTTTTTTGTTTTTTTTTCTGCTGTCTGGGACTGAACCGTTTTAGAATATTTCACTTTTTTTTATAATGCATAAATCTTTGTTTCCCTTGCAATAAAGATGGAATAAATGACAACAAAAACAAAAGAAATGGCTTGTATCAGCCACTGCTATTGGCCTTGTCCCAAAATTTCACAATCGGTGCATCCCTAATGTTAAGTATGTTAATGTTTTCACCATTGCTGGTTAAATACTAACATGTTACTTCAAAGTTCAGATGTTTGCACCTATGAGAATATGCTGAAATCTCCTTTTTTTCCTCTCCAAAGGGGAGTGTCACGGAGAGGGAAAGTGGACATCGAACGTATAAAAAATAATTGCTGTATAAATGAATATACAATAAAGTTTTATCATGCCAAAACAACTTTCTTGCATTTTTCCCCAGTATTCTTTTAATCCCAACTTCACTGCAATTGATGCTGTTACTATTGTGAATATTTATGACAAGCAGGAGTTTACTGAAAAACTGCTGGTTACAGTTCTAGTTTTTTAGTACTCAAATTACTTACCTTTCTCAAATTACAAAGTTCTATACTCTTCAGGAGCTAAAAGGAAAAAAAGTGCTTGTTGTATCTTTAAAAAAAGTGTTGGCATATGTGAAGATATGCTAGTATTATTTAGAAACAACGTTCTTGCTTTTTTCCAATATGCATTGTTTGTATTTCTTGAAGTGAGAATATTAATATTGGATATATTTCATTTCATTCATTTCATTTATTAACTTATTTGAACATCAAGACAAAAAATTTAAAAACAAGAAATCAAAACCAAGAAAAAATATATAAATACAACAGAAAAAAATGCCTTGTTCAAAAGGAGTGGGAAGAAGCTGACGCTTATATAGTCCCACCCCTTCTCCATAATCAATAACTTATCATTCTAGTCATTATCCATACTATAATTACATTCATTATACAATATCATAATATATAATGCATCTTATAATTAAATTATGCAATAGACATAATACGATGATAGTTTATAGTGATAATAATGCCAACATCTAATAACTAGAAAAGCACTCATAGAGCGCATACCTCCGCCAAGGCTCCTTCTGTTTGTCATGGATCACCTCCAAAATGTAATGGGTTTGTGTGTAGGCCTATAGCCACTTGTGGTGAAAATGGCATCAAAGTCTGTCCATTAGTTTTGGAGTATTGTTGCGAACACACCGTGAGAAGATAAGAGCCTTGGCTGAGGTATGCATTCTCAGATCATCACCAAAATATAATTGGTTCCTCTCTAGCCCAAGAACCACCTCTGGTGAAAATTTCATCCAAATGCATCCAGTAGTTTTTGTGTAATCCTGCTGCACGAATACAAACAAAGCCCTTGGTGGAGGTATGCACTCTCAGATCATCACCAAAATCTAATCATCGGTTCCCTGTGCCATTACACACCTTTCCTGAAAATTTCATCAAAATCCGTTCATAACTTTTTGAGTTATGTTGGTAACAGACGGACAGACAAACCCCTGTAAAAACATTACCTCTTTGGCGGAGGTAATAACTGTAATAATAGTAAGTAAATACTTCTGGTATGTTAATATAATTATAGACAATATTACCATCATCATAATCACCATATATACCACCATATACCCCCACATGGCTTACAATACCTACAGTAGGTGCAATAAATAACCATATAATAATACCCATAATAATAGACAGCCATATATTAATTACAACAATAATAATACCACCTGGCTTATATAATATTTTAAATAATTCCATCCTAAACAACAATCATACTATAATACCGTTGTAATATTATAGTAATAATGATATCAATAATAATAGTACTCGGCATATATATTCAACAATAACTCAGTATATATATATATTCAACAATGACAACAATTTTTCATTGACGACACATTGTAGTATTACTGTCCTTTATTTTTATATTGTTCAAACATCATTTCTTTATATGTTGATTTAAATATATGGATGTTTGGACATTGCCTGTGTTTCTCCCCCAACCCATTCCATAGTTTTACCCCACACACAGACACACAAAAACCTTTCCTAGTAGATCTTACTAGGTGCATTTTAAATTTTGTATTCCCCGTAAATTGTATTTTCCTTCTCTCTGACTAAAAAGAATTTGTATTATGTGGCAAAAAGTTTTTACTGACTTTAAACATTAACTGTGCTGTATAATAATCAACCAGATCGTGTAATTTCAATAATTTTGAATGTATAAACAATAAATTAGTACGTTCAAGATACCCGACTTTGTGTATAACACGGACTGCCCTTTTTTGTAATATTAGCAATGAATTAAGTGCACTTTTATAATTGTTACCCCAGACCTCTATACAATAGGTCAAGTATGGAAGAACTAGTGAACAATACGAAATATGAAGTGATTTGTAATCCAGGACTTGTTTAATTTTATGTATAATTGCAATATTTTTTGCCACTTTGTTTTCTATGTATCTGACGTGTGGTTTCCAACTAATTTTATCATCTAGTATTACACCCAAAAATTTGATCTAACATTTTCAATAATCACGTTATCTATATGAATATATATATCTTTTTTATTTTTACAATTACCAAGTATAATTACCTTAGTTTTATCTATATTTAGTGATAATTTATTACTGTCCATCCATTTTTTTAAGCTTATTTAAGTCATTATTTAGAGTATGGATTAGTTCCTTATAATTATTTCCAGAATAAAATATATTAGTGTCATCAGCAAATAATATTATTTTTAATAATTTAGAAACTTGGAATATATCATTTATATATATGTTAAATAATTTGGGGCCCAATACTGACCCTTGGGGGACCCCACAGGCAATTCCCATACATCCAGACAAATATTCTCCCATCTTCACAAACTGTTGTCTCTCAGATAAATAACTTGTAACTCAATTCAGTGCCACTCCCCTAATGCCATACAATTGCAGTTTATCAAGAAGTATTGAATGATTTATTGTATCAAATGCTTTTCTAAAATCTATAAATACGCCAATTTCATATTTTCCTTGATCTAATGCATTTATTATTTCATCTGTTGCTTCTATTATTGCTAATGATGTTGTACTCTTTGCTCTAAATCCATACTGATTCTGTTTAAGCAGATCATATTTATTTAAAAAGTTTTCTAATCTGTTGTTGAAAAGTTTTTCTAGAGTCTTTGAAAATTGTGGGAGGAGCAATACTGGTCTGTAGTTTGTGTAGTGGTGTTTATTTCCTTGCTTGAATAATGGTATTACTTTTGCTATTTTCATTTTCTATGGGAATGAGCCAGTTTGAAATGATAGATTACAAATATATGTAAATAGTTTCAATATGCCATCAATAGTTCTTTTTACTAGTGCCATATCAATACCATCACAATCAGCAGATAACACAACATAACAAAACTAATTTTTTTGTAAGTTGTCTGTGTTTTTTCAACTGATTTAAGACAATTTTGCACCGCTGAATCCGAAAATGACATCCGTTTCTCTCAATCAGGTCAGGTTTTTATGCTAAGTTGTAAGCAGTTGTACTGTAAATTGAATAGTAGACATTGATAAAGGTAAGTACATGTAAATTGAATGTTATGTCATCATTGTTCAAAATTCAGAGAATTTCAAGGAATAAAAAAGAATTTTGCATCATATAAAGCGAAAATACCCATACATGTAAACAAAAACGTAAAAAAAATGTGGCCATAGTTCAAAAAGTTGACCTGATTGAGCAAAACCAATGTGATTTTTTTTGATTTAGCACATTAAAATTGTCCTAAATCAGCTAAAAAAAAAACAAACTTGGACAATAAATTTGGTGTTGACCAGTGTAATTTATTTTTACACTTTTCAACAACAGATTTTACCTCTAGTTCATCCACCGCTGAGAGAAAGATTGACCGAGGGTTATTTCCAATCAAGGTTTCACTCACGGTGTCTCTTCCTTGGTTTGGAATTTTTGCTGCCAACTCTGGTCCAACATTTACAAAAAAAATTATTCATTCTATTTGCTACCATGTTCTTATAATTATCATTACATTTATCAGTAAAATACTCTGGATATATTAATTAAATGAAATTAATAATATAATAATTAGTAACATAAAATTGATAATATAATTAATAACATATCTGGATATATTAATTGGATATATGTCACACATGGCTGTATTTTTATGAAGATAAATGCCACAAAAATGCCATTTTGCTCAATGGACCTTTAAATGTGACGGCACAACATTAATTTCTGCCTTTGAATCTACAGGTTGACATAACTGGATAAGAATTCTGTAAATAATGTGTATATTTAAATCAAAACTAACAGAGTGCAATCAAATGTAGAGGTACAGTTTTTCTTCTCAAATATACTCGCACTTTTAACTCCAACTTTTCTGTCCTTTCTGTGCCCATTCTCCCCCTCGTCCATTTTCTCTTGCACATTTCCTCATATACATACCTCCCCAACATTGCTGCATGCAACTTCTTTGCGTCCCTCAAAATTCTTTCCAAACCTTCTCCTTCATCCCTTTTGTAACCGTTTACCTTACTACTGCTCTGTATTTTAATTTTCCTTTCTACAGTTCAGCCACATCTACAGTAAATTGTGCTTTTTGAGCGTAAAGTTTGTTCACCAGGGGGCAGTATAGAAAAACAATGAACTCCATCCTTGAAGTTTTTGTCTCCTTGTTGTTAGAAGTGTTTTCTGCCAACAAGAAGTAGAAATTTGGCAGCTACTGAGATTTTATTTGTAGCTGGTGTTTTTTCTCTCTCTCTTTATGCCATCCTGGCAGTAGTATCATTTATTAAATTTAACTAGAACTCCACTTACTTTTACTGTGTTTGTTCACAATGAGGATGTGTACCAGTGGTCAGTTTATTGAGATACTGATGCTTGCTTGACTAATTTCATGTACAGTCCACAATCTTGTTTGGATTATAAAAGTGATCATTTATGGCCTGATAAGCAACGTGGCAATTATCTGACAGGCCCTGTGTGTCTGCGTACCAGTGGTGCGTGACATTTAAATAAATCGAAGTTCATTCATCATGGTGATTTGACTGCAGTACAGCAGCCTCTAATATCCTGTCGATGAGCACAGGGAGGATGCCACGCTGTCTTATCTGCAATGGAAAGTGTGTTTTTCAAAGGCCGCTCAATCTGTCTGTCACCCTGGTGTGACTCGGTAAACACGCATGACGGAAAATTGTTGTATTTCCTGCTGAGATGGCAGCTACTTCAACTGATCTCACGGCATAGGGGTCAAGTATTGTCAGTTACAGAAGACTATCTGATAACGTAATAACTCATGAGTATAAAATGTTTACTCAGGTTACCTCCGAAGAACCATAGGACACAATAGGAATCATTATTTCCATCCATCCATCCATCTTCTACCGCTTTTCCGGAGGTCCGGGTCGCGGAGGCAGCAGTTCAAGCAGAGAAGCCCAGACTTCCCTCTCCCCAGCCACCTGCTCCAGCTCTTCAGAGGGGATACCAAGGCGTTCCCAGACTAGCTGGGAGACATAGTCTCTCCACCGAGTCCTGGGTCTGCCCCGGGGTCTCCTCCCAGTGGGACGTGCCTGAAACACCTCAAGTGGGAGGCGTCCAGGAGGCATCCTAATCAGATGCCCATACCACCTCAACTGACTCCTTTCAATGTGGAGGAGCAGCGGTTCTACTCTGAGCCTCTCCCGGATGACTGAGCTCCACACCCTATCTCTGAGGGTGAGTCCAGCAATCCTACGGAGAAAGCTCATTTCAGCCGCTTGTATCCGCGATCTCGTTCTTTCGGTCATTACCCAAAGCTCGTGACCATAGGTGAGAGTAGGAACGTAGATTGACTGGTAAATCGACAGCTTTGCCTTAGAACTAAGCTCCCTCTTCACCACAACAGACCGGTACAACGTCCGCATCACTGCAGATGCTGCTCCAATCCGTCTGTCGATCTCTCGCTCCATTTTCCCCTCACTCGTGAACAAGACCCCAAGATACTTAAACTCCTCCACTTGGGGCAGGAGCCTGTCCCCAACCCGGAGAGGACAATCCACCTTTTTCCGGCTGAGGACCATGGACTCGGACTTGGAGGTGCTGATTCTCATCCCAGCCGCTTCACACTCAGCGGCAAACCGTCCCAGCAAGAGCTGTAGGTCATTGCTGGATGAAGCCAACAGGACAACATCATCTGCAAACAACAGAGATGAGATCCTGTGGTCACCAAGCATGACACCCTCCATTCCCTGGCTGCGCCTAGAAATCCTGTCCATAAAAATTATGAACAGGACCGGTGACAAAGGGCAGCCCTGGCGGAGTCCAACTCTCACTGGGAATGACTCCGACCGAGTGTTGGCAATGCGAACTAAACTCTCACAACGGTCGTACAGAGACCGAATAGCTCGTAACAACAAGCCCGATACCCCATACTCCCGAAGCACCCCCCACAAAAATCCACGAGGGACGCGGTCAAATGCCTTCTCCAAGTCCACAAAACACATGTAAACTGGTTGGGCAAACTCCCACGAACCCTCAAGAATTCTCGAGAGGGTAAAGAGCTGGTCCGATGTGCCACGGCCAGGACGAAAACCACATTGCTCCTCCTGAATCCGAGGTTCAACCAACGGCCGGACTCTCCTCTCCAGTACCTTGGCATAGACCTTCCCAGGGAGGCTGAGGAGTGTGATCCCTCTAAAGTTGGAGCACACCCTCCGGTCCCCTTTTTTGAAGAGAGGAACCACCACCCCGGTTTGCCATGCCAAAGGCACTGCCCCCGACCTCCACGCAATGTTGCAGAGGCGTGTCAACCATGACAACCCAACAACATCCAGGGCCTTGAGGTACTCGGGGCGAATCTCGTCCACCCCCGGGGCCCGGCCACCAAGGAGATTTTTAACCACCTTGGCGACCTCAGCCCCTGTGATAGGCGAGTCATCCCCCTCGTCCCCAAACCCTGCTTCCTCTGTGGAAGGCGTATCAGTGGGATTGAGGAGATCCTCGAAGTATTCCTTCCACCGCCCGACGATATCCCCAGTTGAAGTCAACAGTGTCCCATCCGCACCATACACAGTGTGGACGGGGAGCTGCTTTCCCCTCCTGAGCCGCCGAACAGTTTGCCAGAATCTCTTTGAAGCCGACCGAAAGTCTTGTTCCATGGCCTCACCGAACTCCTCCCATACCCGGGTTTTTGCTTCAGCAACCACCCGAGCTGCACTCCGCTTGGCCTGCCGGTACACCTCAGCTGCTTCGGGAGTCCCACAAGCCAACCAAGCTTGATAGGACTCCTTCTTCAGCTTAATGGCCCCCCTCACCACTGGTGTCCACCACTTGGTTCGGGGGTTGCCACCACGAGATGCACCGACCACCTTGCGGCCGCAGCTCTGGGCTGCCGCTTCAATCAATCATTATTTATTAACTTAAAATATAAAAGCAGCTATATTTTGAGCAATCAAAGAACACAATTGGGCAAAATTTGGGAGTCAGATGATAACTTTCTACAACACTAATGAAGAAAATGGGCTACCTGAGGGAGAAGAACTTGCTGAGTGTAGAATCCTCAGCTGCCAGGTGCACCAGGTTACTTCTAATTATACAACAGTTAGTTCCAACCAAGTGATTTGATTGGACAATAGGGATTCCAGGGGTTATTACAATCCCCAATAATTGCACTCCAGTTTCACTGGATATGTATCACTCCGCTTCAAACATGTTCTAGTAACCGTTAATTAGTAACCGTTATTTACTGTCGACTCTTGGATGGCACTTTAAGGCAACATTAATGGAATACGGCAAAATGATGGACATTTTTCCGAATATAGCATTTGAGTTTAATTATGAATGGTCATCAGAAGAGGAGGAGGAGAAGAAAGGAAGAAGCCAGGCTATTTCCATGGAAAGCTCCCTGTGTGCAAGAATTTCATCAGCTGACCTGGACAATCTAGAGAAAAGCAAAAACGAGAAAAACACAGTAAAACCACAATACCTTTGTGGTAATGGACTCTGTTTCATCTGAAAATGCCAAGAAAAGTGAGTGAAGTGTGTCAAAGAAATCACTAGCATGCTAACTACGAGCCATCGGCTGGCTAATGGTGTAATGGCCACGTTTTGATCTCCGGTCTTTCACAGTACTGACTCTACAGGTATGTTTTATAAACGCTTATTACTTTTGTACTTGAGAATATTTAATTTGTTTACATGTGTGTGAAATGAAAATAGATGTCTTCATGCTGATTGAGATGTTCAGTTACTGGCTACATTTGTGGCACAAGTAAATGGTACAGTGGCGTTCACTTGTATCGCGCTTTTTACTCTTCTTTGGATGACCAAAGTGCTTTACAGGTCCTGCTATCCACCCATTCCCACACAAATTCACACACTGATGGTGGAGGAGCTGCCATGCGCAGGCGCTGGCCTGACCCAGGAGCAAGGTTCAAGCAAGGTGTCTTGCTTGAGGACACTTCAACATATATACTTCAACAGACTGCAGAGAGAGGGGGAATCAAACCACTGACCCTCCGAATAGTGGTCGGCCACACTACATCTGTGCCACAGCCGCCCCCTAGGGACTCAAAATGGCAGCTAATTAATTTGTTAGCTGCCTTGGGGGAGTCATTTATGCACCCATGATTGCGTTGCCACCACATAGCAATTATGAATCTCTTATTGGGTTTTTAAATACAGCCTTAGCTTGTCCATTTTGTTGTGAATTCCCACTGGAAAACTGTTGAAATGGCACGGATAGCTGTCAGAAGCTAACAGTTAGCCTCAGGCATCTACGAGTTAGTTTCCTCACACTTTGCTTACTTTTTCTCGGCATCTTCAGATGAAATAAAGAGTCGATCATCACATACTATGTGAACAGAGATCACATTTCTTTTCATTCCAATGTAGAGGAATGAACAAGGTGAGACACGAGCGTTGCATTTGGAGACTTTATTCGTCTATCAGCAAAGTAAGACTGCATCTCTGGGTGCCAAAGCCAACCTTTTATATATCTTACACATTCTCTTCTTTGGCAACAAGAGTACATATCATCACAATAGCGTACCAAACATCACAATACATTCACACCTGCAGTCCCAGGTGTGAAGGCACATTCTTGCATCTTTTCTCCCCTCTGGCAACTAACTCTGTATCTCATCCTTTCACCCCCCCCCCCCGGGTGCCACAGCACCTGTATTCGGCTCTCCCACCTGAGGCACATGCATTACCATTTCTCACTCCTCCCCCTTCCCCAAACACCCAGAAAGGGCCTTAACCGTCTGGTGTCTTAGGCTTGAGCAATCGCCCATACTGGCTGTAACATGGGGTCACCAGGCTGACAGAAGGACCTTCCTGTTGAGGTGGATAGGGAGAAAAGGTCTCTGGTGCACAGTTCTCTGTAGGGGGAAATGGTGGGGAAGCTTTGGTCTCCTGCAAACCGTTCTCTGAAGGGGAAAAACAAACCTGTGGACCCCCTGCAAGTGGGCGACCATGCCGGGAAGCCTGGGCTAGCACCGCCTGCTCATCTGCCAAAACATAAGTGGGCTTCAGCCTGTCTATACAGATGGTTTCCTTTCGCTCCCCCAAAATCTAACACAAAATTTTTCGCCCCCATTTCCAAAACTCTGAACGGGCCGTCATTAGGCAGACGCAGCGGGGCTTGGTGGGCGTCGTGCCTAACGAAAATGAACTCTGTGTTCTCCAAACACTTCAGAATGAAACTGCTTTGAAAACAATGGTGCACCGGCCCTGGAATGCTGCTAGCCCCTGCACCGGGAAAAATGCACGTGGACGAGTCGGTACCGGGCGTGGGACTTTCCGGCAAAAATTCACCTGGAAGCCGCAATTGTTGACAAAAAACAAGCTCCATTTGGGAAGCTGCCAAATCTTCTTTGGGTGCGGAGCGCAACCCCAATAGGACCCAAGGCAGGTGGTCAACCCAATTCGCGTCCATCAACGAGGCTCTGATCGCTGTTTTAAGTGACCTGTGGAACCTCTCGCACAAACCATTAGCCTGCGGGTTGTACGCGGTGGTTCGGTGGATTTTGACACCCAGGCTGTCGGCCATCGTGGACCAGAGTTCTGAAACAACCTGTGGACCCCTGTCGGAAGTGATGTCCGATGGAGAACTGAAACATGTGATCCAGGGTGACAAAAATGCACGGGCCATGTCGGCGGATGTAGTGGAAGCCAGTTGAACCGCCTCTGGCCAATGTGTGATGCGGTCCACCATTGTTAAAAGATGCATGAACCCCTGCAACGGTGGAATGGGGCCCACCAAATTCACGTGTACGTGGTCGAACCTCCTGCTTGGAAAAGGTTCAAGGGCGGTCTTGGTGCGCCTCTGAACCATAGGCCATTGGCACGCAGCGCACGCCACAGCCCAATCTTTCATATCTTTGCGTAAGCGGGGCCAGACGAATTTAGACCCTACTAAAAAAAAAAAAAAAAGCCTGTATGTCAGGGTGTGAAAGAGAGTGGACAGACTCGAAAACATGGCGGTGCCATATGCTCGGAACCACCGAGCGGGGTCGGCCGGTAGAGATGTCGCAAAGCAAGGGGGGGCAACCCTCTTGTACCGCCCTGCTTTCCAGTTTAAGCCTGGTACCCACGGATCAGAGCGTGCCAATGTCCTCGTTCCCCGGTTAGTCGGCGGCCATGGCGGAAAAATCAATACCCATGTAGACCGGGAAAACCAGCACGTGCAACGGGCAGTCAGCCATGACATTAAGTTTACCGGCCACATGTTGAATGTCGGTACTGAACTCCGAAATTGCGGCTAGGTGTCATTGCTGCCGAGCTGACCAGGGTTCCAAGACTTCGGACATTGCATAGGTTAGGGGCTTGTGGTCAACAAACGCGGTAAATTCACGACCCTCGAGCCAGAACTGAAAATGACACTTGGCCAGGTGGAGGGCCAACAGCTCTCTGTCAAAAGCATTATACTTATGCTTGCTATCACGCAAAGTATGGCTGAAAAAGGCGAGAGGCTGCCACGATCTGGAGACGTACTGCTCCATCATGGCTCCTACCATGATGTTAGACGCGTCTGTCGTGAGTGCTATCCCCGCAGATGGGGATGGGTGGGCCAGCAAAGCCGCGTTAGCGAGTGCCATTTTGGCACCGGTGAACGCCTAGACCCAATCAGGGGTCCAGTCAATGCTATCCACCAGTTTCTTTTCCTTGAGTGCGCCGTACAGCAGTTGCAGCAGCTGGGCTGCCTGGGGAAGGAAATGATTGTAAAAATTGACCATCCCCAAAAATTCCTGCAGCGCCCTCACTGTCTGCGGACGTGGGAAATCTGACAACCACTCGTACCTTGTGCGGCAGCGGAAGCGCACCCTCCGGCAAGATGCGGTGGCCCAAAAAAATCGATCACGGGCAGCCCGAACTGACACTTCGCTGGATTAGCTATCAGCCCATGTGCTTCCAACCGACGGAAAACTTGCTTGAGATGGGTGAGGTGCTCCTCCCCTGATGTGCTAGCCACTAGAATGTCATCTAAGTAGATGAAAACGAACGGCAAGTCGTGGAGCACCACGTCCATCATTCTCTGGAAAGTTTGGGCTGCACCTTTTAACCCGAATGGCATGCGTAAAAACTTGAAAAGGCTGAAAAGAGTTATCACCACCATTTTTGGGAGGTCCTCGTGGACCGGGACCTGGTGGTAGCCGCGGACCAAATCCACTTTAGAAAAATGCGCATCCTGGCTAGGTGCACAGAAAAATCTTGGCTGTGTGGGATGGGGTAGCGGTCGTGTTCAGTGACATTGTTCAGGCAATGGAATTCACTGCACGGCCGCCACAAACCATCTGACTTGGACACCATGTGCAGCGGGGACGCCCAAGGACTATTGGGGCGCCCAACGATTCCTAGATGTTCCAAGTTGGCAAACTTCTCACACGCGATGACTAGCTTAGCTGTGTCCAGGCGGCGCGGACGTGCAAAACCCGGCAAACCTTTCGTCGTGATGAAATGCTTGACCCCATGCTTGGTCACGGTAGCAGAAAAGGTTGGCACCGTAAGCGCGGGAAACTCGGAAAGCAACCGCTGATACTCATCCCCCAAGGCTAAAAAATTTGCAAGTGTTGGTGGCCCAGCTGCCCGAGCCATACAAGGCAGTGAAGCAAATGATACAGCATCCACTAAACGTCTGTCAGCAACATCGACAAGGAGACCATAAGTACACAGAAAATCAACACCTAAGATAGGAACTGAACATGCAGCTACCACAAAGTCCCACTTGTAGTTGCGTCCATGCAAACACACAGTCACCGACCTTTCTCCAAAAGTCTTGATGGGCCGCAGCCTTCCGCCAGCCTATCAGCGCTGAGTGGCAAAATGAGACTCTTCTGGGAGCCAGAGTTCACCAAAAATCATCTCCCGGAACGTATGTCCTCAATGATAAGCAGCTTCTCCTTGTTGCTAGCAGTCGTAACTGCTACTGACCGCTGCCTGGCCCGTTTCTCCGGCATCTTGAAGCAGCTGCGCGTCTACGCCAAAACATTGACTATAAAAACACGTCGTCCCATTCCGACATCCTCAAGTGGCTTTCCCGGCCACAACCTTTGGCTCCTCAGCCTCGGTATGCTCCGCTGAAGATCTCGGTCTCACTGCCTGGACTTTGAAAGTCGTGCTCACCAGGATAATGTGATCTGCTTCTTCCGCCAGCAGACAGTAGTCCCTGGCAGCCAGCAGCGGTGAATTGGCCAAAATTGTCCGTGCCAAAACTGGAAGTTTCCTCAGGAAGAGATGGACGAAGAGGAAAGCTCAGTCATCTGCGCCCAGCAAAGCCAGCGTACTCTCCATTATCTCCACAGCCAATCTGTCCCCTAATTCCAAGTGTGAGAGGAACTTCTCTGTCCTCTCTGCGGCGGAGAGGGTGTAACGCCGCAACAGCAGCTATTTGAGAGCTTCGTACTTTCCCTGGGCTGGGGGGGCTCAGAGCAGACTCATGGCACGCTGCGTGGTGTGCAGGTCCTGCGAAGCCACCACATAATGGTATTTTGCGTTGTCAGCAGAACTGAGCTTCCACGTGAATGAACCAGGTAGCCTGGTCGTGGAGCCAAAAGTTTGGGAGTTTGACCACCACAGCGAATGCAGCAGGGGGAACCCCAAGCGCGGATGTTCCCACGGAGGTGCTCGGTCCGTCTTCCATTTTCATGTCAGGTCATCAGTGTAGAGGGATGAACAAGACGAGACACTAGCGTTGCAGATGGAGACTTTATTCAAGCTGCTGTGCGCAGGGGTAGACCAGCACCTGTCATCATAGATCCTGGACTACCTCACTAACAGGCCACAGTTTGTGAGAACCCAGGATTGTCTGTCCGACACGATCATCGGCAGCACGGGGGCCCCCCAGGGAATGGTTTTGGCTTCCTTCCTATTCACCCTTTATACTGCGGACTTCTCACACAACACAGCACACTGCCATCTACAAAAGTTCTCTGACGACTCTGCGATCGTCGGCCTCATCTCCAACAGAGATGAAGCTGAGTACAGAGGACTTATCCAGGACTTCGTGGACTGGTGCCATCGGAACTGCCTCCAGATCAACGCGAGGAAAACTAAGGAGCTGGTGGTGGACTGCTGCAGGCAAGGACAACTCCTCACAGCACCAGTAAACATCCAGGGAACAGACATTGAGATGGTGACATCCTACAAGTACCTGGGTGTTCATCTGAACAATAAACTAGACTGGTCACACAATACCAATGCACTCTACAAGAAGGGACAGCGCAGGCTGTTCCTACTGAGGAGGCTCAGGTCTTTTGGTGTACAAGGAGTGCTCTTGAAGACATTCTACGACACGGTGGTGGCATCAGCCATCACTTTTGGAGTGGTCTGCTGGGGCAGTGGTGTTACAGCAGCTGATGGGAAGAGACTGAACAAACTAATCAAGAAAGCTAGCTCTGACCTGGGGCAACGCCTTGACCCAGTGGAGGAGATAGGAGAGAGAAGGATGGTGGCTAAACTGTCATCTCTGCTGGAGTCCAAGTCCCACCCCATGCAGGACATACTGAATGCACTGAGGAGCTCATTTAGCAGTAGACTACATCATCCTAGATGCGTGACCGAGAGGTTTCGCAGGTCCTTCCTACCTACGGCTGTCAGACTGTATAACCTAAGCAGGGCTGCTCACAGAGATAGCAAAAAAAAAAACATGACGACCTAATAGTATTGAATGCAAAAGACGCAACAGACTTACACAAATGGTCCCCTCCAGTATACAACTAGGACAATATCAGTCGCTATGGAGGGTGACAATATGTATGGGTTTATATTCATACCATGAAGGGTAACTAAATAGACGGTTTTGCTGTTTAGTCCATCTAGCTACAATGCTCCCCACTGTATATATATATATATATATATACGTATACTGTATATTATATATTTATGTGTACATATGTATATTCACTGCTCTTATTTTCGTATCTTCTAAATAATTGCTCTGAGTGTTGCTATCCCTGTGCTGTTGCAATCCTGGAATTTCCCCATTGTGGGGCTAATAAAGGCTTATCTTATCTTATCTTATCTTGTCTTATTCCTCTATCAGCAAAGTAAGACTGCAGCTCTGGGTGCCAAAGCCAACCTTTTATGTACCGTGTTCCAAATAATTATGCAAATAGGATTTTGGTGTCATAAACATTCAGTTTTTGGTTTTTCAATTAAACTCATAGATGATATTGTGTCTCAGGGCTCTTTGGATTTCTGATATCAGTCTCAGACACCTGTCATAATTAGTTTGCCAGGTGACCCCAATTAAAGGAAAACTACTTAAGAAGGATGTTCCATATTATTAAGCATGCCACAGGTTTCAAGCAATATGGGGAAGAAAAAAGATCTATCTGCTGCTGAAAAGTGTCAAATAGTGCAATGTCTTGGACAAGGTATTAAAACATTAGATATTTCATGAAAACTTAAGCGTGATCATCATACTGTGAAGAAATTTGTGGATGATTCAGAACACAGACGGGTTTGTGCAGATAAAGGCATAATGAGGAAGGTTTCTTCCAGACAAATTCATTGGCTTAAGAGAGCAGCTGCTAAAATGCCATTACAAAACAGCAAACAGGTATTTAAAACTGCTGGTGCCACTTCTTAGTAAAACACACATGGCAGCCCACCTGGAGTTTACCAAAAGGCACCTGAAGGACTCTCAGACCACGAGAAACAAAATTCTCTGGTCTGATGAGACAAAGATTGAACTCTTTGGCTTGAATTCCAGGCATCATGTTTGGAGGAAATCAGACACCGCTCATCACCAGGCCAATACCATCCCTGCAGTGAAGCATGGTGGTAGCAGCATCATGTTGTGGAGATGTTTTTCAGTGGCAGGAACTGGGAGACTAGTCATGGATAGAAGGGAAGATGAATGCAGCAATGTACAGAGACATCCTGGATGAAAACCTGCTCCAGAGCGCTCTTGACCTCACACTGGGGCGACGGTTCATCTTTCAGCAGGGCAATGACCGTAAGCACACAGCCAAGATATCAAAGGAGTGGCTTCAGAACAACTCTGTGAATGTTCTTGAGTGGCCCAGCCAGAATCCAGACTTGAATCAAATTGAACATCTCTGGAGAGATCTGAAAATGGCTGTGCACCGACACTTCCCATCCAACCTGATGGAGCTTGAGAGGTGCTGCAAAGGGGAATGGGTGAAACTGCCCAAAGATAGGTGTGCCAAGCTTGTGGCATCACATTCAAAAAGACTTGAGGCTGTAATTGCTGCCAAAGGTGCAGCAACAAAGTATTGAGCAAAGGCTGTGAATACTTATGTAAGTGTGATTTTTTTTTTTTTTTTACCTTTTTATTTTTTAATAAATTTGCAAAAATCTCAAAAAACAAAACAAAAAAATTCACATTGTTGTTATGGGGTATTGTGTGTAGAATTTTGAGGGAAAAATGAATTTGTTCCACTTTGGAATAAAGCTGTAACATAACAAAATGTGGAAAGAGTGAAGCGCTGTGAATACTTTCCGGATGCACTGTGTGTGTAGTGGATATAAAAAGTGTACACACTGCTGTTCAAATGCCAGGTTTTTGTGATGTAAAAAAAATGAGACCAAGATAAATCATTTCAAAACTTTTTCCCCCATTAATGTGACCTATAACCTGTACAACCCTACTGAAAAACAAACTGAAATCTTTTGAGGGGAAAAATTAAAAACTTACAATGTACATACACTGGGGATGTGGCTGTGTTCAGAATTAACCAATCACATTCAAACTCATGTTAAATGAGAGTCGGAACACACCTGCCACCATTTAAAGTGCCTCTGATTAACCCCAAATAAAGTTCAGCTGTTCCAGTAGGCTTTTCCTGACGTTTTTGTAGTCTCATCTTACAGCACAAGCCATGGTCCGCAAAGAGTTTCCAAAGCATCAGAGGGATCTCATAGTTCAAAGGTATCAGTGAGGAGAAAGGTACAAAATAATTTCCAAGGCATTATATACCATGGAACACAGTGAAGACAGTCATCATCAATTGGAGAAAATATGGCACAACAGTGACATTGTGGAAGAAGAAAGCAGATGAGGCAATGAGCTAGACGACACATGAACTTTATTCCTCTTCCAGCATCAAGTACAGTAAAAATCTCATTGGGTCTCAGGGTGCCTTCTTTTTATAACCTTTATTTCTGTCCCATGAGACCCAGGAAGCCAAAAACAATACATTCAGTGGAACAAAGACATGCGTGGCACATTAACATCATATAACGCCAGTCCCGCTTCTCACACCCTCTCTTCCTCCAGCGGCTCTGGTGTCTCCTGAACTCCCCGGGGGGCGAATAATCCTTTCTGTCACGTCTGAGACCCTCCGGTACCACTTCATCCTTCAGTCCTTTGTTCCATCTTCCCCCTGGCTCCCGACTCTGAGTGGAGACCCCCCCCCCCCCGAACACCCAGAAAGGGCACTAACCCCCCGTCCTTTGGGCTTGAACCAGCGCCTATAGCGGCTGTAGCGGGGGGTCGCCGATCTGGTCGAAACACCCTGCTGGCGAGGTGTGCAGGAGGGCATGTTAGTCTGTGGAGAGGAAAAAGGGTGGGGGGGAAAACATGTTGGCTTCACAAGCGCAGGTCTCTACCAAAGGAACACCAACTTGCAGAGCCACTGAAGGTGGGCATCCATGCCAGGGAGCTTGGGCCAACACCACCTGCTTGTCTGCCAACACAAAAGCGGGCTTCAGCCTGTCAATACAGATGGTCTCCCTACGCCCCCCCCCCCAAGTCTAACATAAAATGCTTTGCCCCAGTTTCCAGCACCCTGAACGGTCCATCGTACGGTGGGTGCAGTGGGGTCTGGTCTGCGTCGTGCCTTACAAAAACAAAACTGGTGTTCTGTAAGCTTTTCGGGACGAAGGTGCAGGGAGAACAATGGTGGGCCGGGCCCAGCAGGTTAACAGCCTCCGTACTGTACAAAAATTGCACTGGCAGATCAGCCCCAGGTGTGGGGTTTCTGGTAAAAACTGCCCGGGGATCCGCAGCGGCTGAGAAAAAAATGAGTTCTGCTGGGGAGGCTGCCAGATCCTCCTTAGGCGTGGAGCACAACCCTAAAAGGACCCAGGGCAGGCAGTCAACCCAATTTGCATCCGTGAGCAAAGCTCTGAGCGCTGCCTTAAGCGACCTATGAAAACGCTTGCATAACCTGTTAGCCTGGGGGTTGTATGCAGTAGTGTGGGGAATTTTGACCCCCAGGCTCTGGGCCACTGCGGACCAGAGTTCCGAAACAAATTGCAGACCCCTGTCGGAAATGATGTCCGACAGAGATCCAAACCGTGCAACCCAAGCCAACAAAAAAGCGTGAGCCACTTCCGCAGACGTGGTGGAAACCAGCGGGACCACTTCAGGCCAGCGCGTGGTGCGGTCCACAATTGTCAATAGGTGCGTGAAACCTTGTGATGACAGGAGGGGTCCCACCAAATCCAGGTGGACGTGGTTGAACCTCCTAGCCGGGATTTGGAACGGCTCGAGGGGAGCTCTGGTGTGCTTGTGCACTTTGGCATGCGACGCACACTGCAGCCCACTCTTTCACGTCCTTGTGCAAGCACGGCCAGACAAATTTTGCCCCCACCAGTTTAACCGAAGCACGCTTGCTGGGATGCGAAAGAGAGTGGCCTGACTCAAAAATGCGGTGGCGCCAAGAGCTTGGAACCACCGGACACGGGTAACCGGTGGAGACGTCGCAGAGCAAGGGAAGGCACCCTTCTGGCACCACCCTGCTCTCCATCTTAAACCCAGTAGGCACAGACTGGAGCGTGCAAATGTCCGCGTCCCCGGCTTGCTATGCGGCCATGGCAGGGAAATCTATTCCCATGTAGACCGAGGAGATTAACGTGCACAACAGGCAATCGGCCACGACAAGCTTACTGGCAACGTGTTGAATGTCAGTTGTGAACTCCGAGATCGCGGCCAAATGCCGTTGCTGCCGGGCCGACCACGATTCCAAGACGTTGGACATCACGTACCTTAGCGGTTTATGATCTACGAACGCAGTGAACTCGCGCCCCTCTAGCCAAAACTGGAAATGGCGCGTTGCCAGGTGGAGAGCCAACAATTCTGTCGAACATGCTGTAATTGTGTTCGTTGTCGCACAAAGTATGACTGAAAAATGCAAGCGGCTGCCACGAACCGGAGACGTACTGCTCCACCATCACCCCTATGGCAACATTAGACGTGTCCGTGGTGAGCGCTATCTGCACCAATGGGTCAGGGTGGGGGACTAGCAAATTGGCATCAGTGAGTGCTGTTTTGTCATCTGCGAAAGCCTGGACTCGCTCGGGGGTCCAGTCGATGTTTTCTGTGGGCTTCTTTTTCCTTAGCGCGCCGTCCAACGGCTGCATCAGCTGGGCTGCCCGGGGAGGAAACTGTTATAAAAGTTGACCATTCCCAAAAACTCTTGTAGGGCCCTCAAGGTCTGCGGACGCGGAAAGTTTGACACGGCGCGCACCTTATCCGGTAGCAAAATCACGCCCTCTGGCGAAATGCAATGGCTCAAAAAATCAATCACCGGCACACCAAACTGGCACTTCGCCAGGTTAACTATAAGCCTATGTGCTTCCAATCTCTGGAAAACCATCTTGAGATGGGCGAGGTGTTCCTCCTCGGGCGCGCTAGCCACCAGAATGCTGTCTAAGTAGACAGAAACGAAGGACGAGTCATGGAGCACTGCGTCCATCATTCTCTGGGAGGTTTGCACAGCGCCCTTTAAACTAAACGGCATGTGTAAAAACTCAAAAAGGCCAAAAGGAGTTATTATCACTGTTTTAGGAACGTCTTCCGCGCGCACCGGGACTTGGTGGTGCAGTAACTGCGGACCAGATCCACTTTGGAAAAAACACACGTCCCAGCCAGGTGCACGGAAAAATCCTGGATGTGTGGGATGGGATACCGATCATGTTCCGTGGCCTTGTTCAAGCGCTGGAAATCGCCACACGGTCGCCACGACCCGTCGGCCTTGAGCACCATGTGCAGCGCGGATGCCCACTCGCTGTTGGAGCGCCTGATGATGCCCAGCTGCTCCAAGTTGGCAAACTCCTCGCGCGTGCTTTCCAGTTTAGCCGCATCCAGGAACCGAGGTCGTGCGAACACCGGTGGGCCTTTTGTGGTTATGAAATGTTCGACCCCATGTTTAGTTACCGTAGCTGAAAAAGTCGGGGCCATGAGTGCTGGGAACTGTGCAAGTAAATGCTGGTACTTACCCCCTGGAGCTATAATGTTAGCCAGTGTTGTTGACCCAGCTCCCCGAGCTGTGCAGCGCAAGGAGGTGAAAGAGACAGCGTCCACTAGCCATCTGTTGGCAACATCGACAAATAACCCATAAGCACATAAAAAATCAGTGCCTAAAATGGGGGCAGAACATGCAGCTACCACAAAGTCCCACTGAAAATTGCGTCTGTGTAAGCATATCGTCAGCGTCCGCTCACCAAATGTCCTGATGGTAGACCCGTTGGTGGCCATAAGCTCAAGACCGCTGCCTCCTATCCACCATTGTGCGCTGGCCAGCAAGATGAGGCTCTTCTGGGAGCCGGAGTCCACCAAGAAACGTCTCCCTGAATGTGTGTCTGTGATAAAAAGCAGCTTGTTTCTGTCGTCAGCGGTCTCAGCTGCTACTGACTGCTTGCCGTGCTGTTTCCCGGCTTCTTGAATTGGCATGGCAGCAGGTAGCGTTGGGCATTCGAGCCAAAGCGGCAATGATAGAAACAGATTGCCCTGTTCCTGCGTCTCATGGCGTCTGTCCCGGATACCACCATCGGCTCCTCGACCTCGCTGGAGTCTCTCATGGATGCTGGTGCCTCTGCATTCACACTGAGAGCCCTTGTTGCTAAAATGATGTGGTCCGCTTCCTGCGCCAGGGCATGGTAGTCCTTGGTCACCAGCAGCAGCGAGTTGGCCAGGATCACCCTTGCTGTAGCCAGTAGGTTCCTGAGGAACAAGTGGACGAACAGGAAAGATTTGTTGTTCTTTCCCATCAGTGCCAACATCCTCTCCATGAGCTCCACAGCTGATCTGTCACCTAACTCTGAACATGTTAGGAGTCTCTCTGCGCTTTCACTGTCAGACAGGGTATAACGCTGGAGTAGCATCCGTTTGAGTGCTTCATATTTCCCCTGGGCCGGCAGGTCCTGGAGCAGGCTCGTTACCTGTTGCGTGGCACGCACATCCAGCACAGTGACCACATGGTAATACTTCGTGTCGTCCATTGTGATCCTGCGGAGTACGAACTGGGCTTCTACATGCAAGAACCACGCAGTCGGATTGTGAAGCCAGAAGTCTGGGAGCTTGACTGTGACAGCACACACGGCACTGGTATTCTCCCTCTGGGTTGTTTCCAGGGCGGTGCTCGGCTCGCTCTTCATGGCACGTTTTGGGGTCACCAATGTGGAAGAAGAAAGCAGACGAGGCAACAAGCTGGACGACACATGAACTTTATTCCTCTTCCAACATGAAGTACAGTGAAAATCTCACTGGGTCTCAGGGCGCCTTCTTTTTATAACATTTATTTCGGTCCCATGAGACCCAAGGAATAGTCCTTTCTGTCACGTCTGAAACCCCCCGGTACCACATCCTCCTTCAGTCCTTTGTTCCATCTTCAACCCGGCTCCCGACTCTGGGTGGAGAACCCCCCCCCCCCCACCACCACCACCCACAGTGCCACCACAATATTACCAAGAACTGGACGTCCCTCCAAAATTGATAAAAAGATGAGAAGAAAACTGGTCAGGGATGCTGCCAAGAAGCCGACAGCAACATTGAAGGAGCTGCAGGAATTTATGGCAAGTACTGTCTGTTTAGTACATGTGACAACAATCTCCCATTTTCTTCATATTTCTGGGCTATGTGGTAGGGTGGCAAGACAGAAGCCGTATCTTACGAAGAAAAACATCCAAGCCCGGCTACATTTTGCAAAAACACATTTCAAGTCTCCCAAACACATGTGGGAAAATGTGTTATGGTCTGATGAAACCAAGGTTGAACTTTTGGCTATAATTCCAAAAGGTATATTTGGCACAAACACAACACTGCTCATCACCAAAAGAACACCCTAACTACAGTGAAGCATGATGGTGGCAGCATCATGCTTTGGGGCTGTTTTTTTTCAGCTGGAACTGGGGCCTTAGTCAAGGTGGAGGGAATTATGAACAGTTCCAAATACCAGTGAGTGTTGGCACAAAACCATCAGGCTTCTGCTAGAAAGCTGAAGCTGAAGAGGAACTTAATCTTTCAGCATAACAATGACCCAAAGCACATATCTAAATCAACAAAAGAGTGGTTTCACCGGAAGAATATTAAGATTTTGGAATGGTCCAGCCAGAGTCCAGACCTGAATCTGATCAAACATCTGTGGGGTGATCTGAAGAGGGCTGTGCACAGGAGATGCCCTCACAATCTAACAGATTTAGAGCATTTTTGCAAAGAAGAGTGGGCAAATATTGCCACATCAAGATGTGCCATGCTGATAGACCCTCACCCAAAAACACTGAGTGCTGTAACAAAAGCCAAAGGTGCTACAACAAAGTATTAGTTTAAGGGTGTGCATATTTATGCAACCAGGTTATTGTAAGTTTTTAATTTTTTATTTTTCCCCTTAAAAGATTTCAGTTTGTTTTTCAATAGGGTTGTACAAGTTATAGGTCACATTAATGGTGGAAAAAGTTTTGAAATTATTTATCTTGTTCTCATTTTTTTACATCACAAAAAACTGGCATTTGAACAGGGGTGTGTAGACTTTTTATATCCATTGTGTGTATGTATGTATGTGTGTGCGCGCGCGCACACACACACACACACACACACACACATATATGCATGTATATACAGCGGGGAAAATAAGTATTGAACATGTCAACATTTTTCTCAATAAACATATTTCTGATGGAGCTATTGACCTGAGATTTTCACCAGATATCAGTAACAACCCAAGTAATCCACACACACAAAGAAATCAAGGCAACTGTGTTCACAAAACAAGTTTCCTGTGTCAAGTGGAATGACACAGGGAAAAAATATTGAACACATGAAGAAAAAGAGGTGCAAAAAGGCATAGAAAGCCAAGAAACCAGCTGAAATCAATCAGAATTTAGGAAGCCATTCCATCCCCCATCAGTGCAAATTAATTTCAGCTGGTTAAGTCCTGACTTATGACTTGTGAACATCCAATTGTCACACCACAAAGAACTCATAATGAGTAGAAGCAAAGAGCTCTCTTGGCCCTTTTCCACTAGTACCCACTTGGCCCAGCTCGGTTCGACTCGGCCCGGTTTGTAGCCTTTTCCATTTATACCTAGCACCGGTTAGCAGGTACTATTTTCATACCTATTCGAGGCCAGGGTACAACCGTGCTGAGTCGAGCCGAAAATGTGACGTCAACAGAGTGCAAGCCACTGATTGGTCAGGGCGTAACGTCACGAAAGCATCAGTCTTCTGTGGGATCTACACAACCGCCATTTGCAATAGTTCACGGATTAAACTCGGTCACTGAGTAAATACGATATTAATAGAGATGGTGTTGTAGGTTTTGCGGAAATCTACACCGTAGTTCAACAAAGAGGTGCAGAGTTTTCTGTGCTTGGTGGCAGATCCACAGTGAGAGGGGCGACCCGCACCAATACAGATGGCAGCCCAGTATAAAACCGGACTACGGACAAAGCTGAAGATGAACGTGAGAGAACCATCGATGGTGAGTGATTTGTAATATTGTGCATCTGTTCGCTTATTTATCCTGTCGTTGGTAAGCTCACTTTTTTTGAGCAATACAACGCCGTCCTGTGCTGGCTAACCAGTGTTAGCTAGTAGCTAGCTAGCTAGTAGCCAACTCTGCTGATTCGCGCTTGCTTTGTCCGAAGTCTTCACGTGTGAGAGCAAAACAATGAAATATGTTAATCCTGGTTAAAGTCCTGGTTTGTGTATGTGTTGCACTTTGGTGCTGTGCATTAAGTTGTGTGTAATTTCTTTCTGGAATCTGTTTCCACATGCCAGGGGTCCGCCTCCCTCAGCATGTTGTGTTTATATTGTGGATACAGGTCAAGAGGACCCCAGGATCCAAAATCTCAACATATACAAGTGCATTTTCAAACCAGTGATTTATAAAGTGATTCATATAATTTTCTAAAGCGTCAGAATAGACCCAAACACCTATTCTGTGGATTTTCCATAAAAGGTGTTGGAACAGTGTTGTTGTGCTGTTCCACCATAAATCCCTGGATTGAAAATGTACATGTACAGAGTGGATCCTGAGGTTCTCACTGGTCAGGAAAACGAAGCATTTTTGTCACATCACACCACTGACTTTCACAAGTGTGTTTCCCTAATACAGGTACATCTCCAAAAATTAGAATGTCATGAAAAAGTTAAATATTTTTTGTCACTCATTTCAGAAAGTGAAATCCAACTATTATATAGATTCATTACACAGACAGTGATATATTTCAAGTGTTTATTTATTTTAATTTGGATGATTATGGCTTACAGCCCCTGAAAACCCCAAATTCAGTTTTGCAAAAAATTAGAATATTACATAAAATTACTTTTAAAAAATAGTTTTTAAATAGAAATGTTGGCCGCTGAAATGTTGGTTAACATGGGCTGTAGCCATAATCATCAAAATTAAAATAAACACTTGCAATATATCACTGTCCGTGTAATGAATCTATATATCTGTTTCACTTTCTGAAATGAGTGACAAAAATATTGAACTTTTTCATGATATTCTAATTTTTGAGATGTGCCTGTATATGTTTTGAACTTGCTTTAACTAACCACCATCCATTTCTGTCTTTGGTCTAGGCAAGAGGAAAGGAAAAGCAGCCAGCCCACAACGGACCTCGCCACTGTGGAAAGTACTGAAATCCTTTGCTTTTACAGGTAAAGTGCCAAAACCAAAGTAGCACAATTTCCACTTAATATAAAAGGGACTGAACTGAGATTTATTTGATTGTGTTGTGGAGATGTGTGGAAGGACGAGGCTGAGTTTATTTCTCAAGTCCAGATTTATTGACATTCAAATTCTCCAACATCCAAAAACAGAAAGAGAAAGGAATCCCCCAACATCTGTCCCTTAAATACCCCAGGACATCAAAACACACAGTCACATTGTCTTTTAATCCCAAAACACAATACCTCCCCCACCAGGTCTTCTCGTCTCCACCTAAAGTCCTGGTGGTCAGGAAATTTCTCACAGCCATCTCAGCGGTCGTGCGCTGTAGCGTTGTTCAACCTGCGGAAATCACCGCAAGGTCGCCACGAGCCATCAGCTTTCGGGACCATGTGAAGCGGTGAAACCCATGGGCTCTTCGAACGCCTGATGATGCCCAACCTTTCCAGGTTGGCGAACTCCTCGCGCGCTATGGTCAGTTTAGCTGAATCCAAGCGCCGAGCTTTTGCAAAAACGGGCGGACCGGTGGTAGTAATAAAATGTTCCACCCCGTGTTTAGCCACGGTCGCCGAAAATGTTGGAACCATGAGTGCTGGGAACTGAGTGAGGAGTGTGTGGAACTTACCACCCGCAGCTGTGACGTTGGCTTGTGCTGTTGGCGGGGCCACTCGAGCTGTACAGGGAATAGAATGAAAAGAGAGTGCATTAACCAGGCGTCTGTTAGCAAGATCGACCAACAACCCATGTGAGCACAAAAAATCAGCCCCTAACATGTTGAAATTGACTGCTGCTATGACGAAAGTCCACTCAAATGTACAGCCGTGTAAAGACAGAAGCAGAGTCCTCTCACCGAAGGTCTTAATCGCCGAGCCGTTTGCTGCTGACACCCGGGGACCACTGGAAGGCACCAGCCGGTCAGCGTAGGAAGGTGTGATGAAACTTAGCTGGGAGCCCGTGTCCACAAGGAAATGCCTCCCCGAGTGCGCATCCCTCAAGTAGAGCAGCTTGTTCTCCTCTCCGAGGGCCGCAGCTGCTACAGACCCCCGGTCTTGGCGTTTCCCGAGTGCTTGAATTGGCACGGTGGAATGCACTTGCGTGCCCTCTCTGCGAAGCGGTGATGGTAGAAGCAAAGGACATCGTCTGCTCCGTGTTTCCTGGCCCCTGCCGCCGCCGTCGTCGGTGAGTCTGGTGCTGCAGCCTCTGGCCCCCTGCCCTCTCTGGACGTTGCGCCTGGCTCCGCTGCCGCAGCCGTAGCCGCACGCCACTTATTGGCGTCGACGAGTCGTTGCACCTCCTGGCCCAGCTTGTGGTAGTCTCGTCGGGACAACAGCGGTGAACTGGCCAGGGTCACTCTCACCGCAGACGGTAGGGTCCTGAGGAAAAGGTGGGTGAAGATGAAATTATCATCTTCGGAGTCTCTCAAACTCAACATCCTCCCCATCAGGTCTGCAGGTCTGTCGCTCTCAAATTCAGTCAGCGCCAGGAGCCTCTCTGCTCACTCCTCCACCGAGGGGGTGAAGCAACGGATGAGTGCAGCCTTCAACGTGCTGTACTTGTCGCTGTCCGGCGGGTGGTTGATCAGGCTCTCCACTCGCTGGGCTGTGTGGTTGTCCAGCTTTGCAACCACATGGTAGAACTTTGTGGCGTCTACCGAAATCCTCCGGAGGTGGAAATGTGCTTCGACTGCGTTAAACCAGGAGCGCGGATTGTTCGGCCAGAAGTCCGGTAGCTGAACTGTGGCTGCATTCGTTTGGCTGGCTCCTGACAAGTCTGGCTCGGGAGATTCATCTCCGCTCATGATATGTCTTAAGGGTCACCAGTGTGGAGATGTGTGGAAGGACGAGGCTGAGTTTATTTCTCAAGTCCAGATTTATTGACATTCACATTCTCCAACATCCAAAAACAGAAAGAGAAAGGAATCCCCCAACATCTGTCCCTTAAATACCCCAGGACATCAAAACACACAGTCACATTGTCTTTTAATCCCAAAACACAATACCTCCCCCACCAGGTCTTCTCGTCTCCACCTAAAGTCCTGGTGGTCAGGAAATCTCTCACGGCCATCTCTTTGCATACAAAAGGCCAGACTTCACATCCTCCTGTTACCCCTAGGAGGTTCAGACCTTTTGTTCCTGTTATCACTGTTTTCTTTTGCACTACGGACTGCACTATGTGGAACTCCACAATATCTGCTGCTTGTTAATATATTTTAAATTGCATAGATTAGTATTACTCATTCATATTCTACATTTTTTATTTTTATCTTTAGTGCTACTCCATGTTTGTCTCAGTGCAATGCTGCAACATTAAATTCCTAGTTTGTGTACTACATGAACAATGGCAATAAATCTGATTCTGAGACGTGAAGCATACAATAAGCATACAGTAATAACCATGTGAAGCATATGGAACCCACATATGTGCACCACAGTGTGAATATTAATTACAGAATAATTGAAAATGACTGGCACATCAACTGTAAAATAAAACGCTTGTTAATGTATTTATTTTTTTGGTCAGATCACATGTGTGATCCTTTGTGAGTTATGTTCATAACTGTATGTTGCACTTTGAGGAATGGAAGTTGTTCAGTCATCAATATAACTTAGTTTATATGTGTAGTTTATAGTCTATCATCAATCAACTAATGCAGTAACAGGACACATTACAAATATTTGAGACCCATTGTAGTGCTTCCTTTTATATTTTAGCAATACAAGTACAAAACACCGCCCACACTTGAAGCCAGGGTGACACAGCGGTGACTAAACTTTTATTGATTAAAAATTCCATATTTTGACTGAGCGACTCCATTCTCGGTGATGCACACCCTCAGTTAAAGTACTATATTCCATTCAAGTGAATGTATTGGTTCATTCTGATTGCTGAAGCCACAGTAAAAACAGATGATTTTAAATGTAACCCAACCCTTGTAAAATCTACTTTACTGAAGCGCAGCTACATGAAAATTGTGGTTAAATACAACAACGAAGTACTTTATTGTCACATTCGAATTGTAATCACTCATGTTTTGTTCTTCTTTTGAATTCTTGGATGGAATATGGGTGGGCAATATAAGCTGCGGCTTCAGCCATCACCCATTTCGGATGACCTATGTTGAACTGTATAATCAGAGGAGTTATTGTTTAAGTTGACCTTGTTAGATTTTTTTCCCCTTTGTTATATTATTCTATTTTCTTTTAATTTTTACTTTTAATCTATCCGAAATAAAGATTCATTCATTCATTCACATTCCACCACTGGCTTTTAGCAACAAGTGTATTTCCCAAATATGTTTTAAACTTAAATTAACCACCACCCATTTGTCTTTTGTCTAGGCAAGAGGGAAACGATCCACCCCAAACCGGCCTGTGCCTCACTATTTACAGAGATGCAGGCTGAAGATCTGCTGAACTGGGACCAGCTTGAGCGACACATCCCAGCTGCTTCTCAGTGAGGCAGCGTGGCCGGCGTGTGTGACCCAGACTAAGTTTTTTTTTTTTTTTTTTACAGTTTGAATTTTGCACATTCTGAATAATCTGGAATTTGCTGCTGATTGTACTAAACAATTTAGTGAATTATGTGTTTGCATCATGATTTTCTATTTTGTCTGTTAACCCCTTGCACTCTGGTCAATTTCCCTAAAAACGCCAAAAAATAATGTGCCCAAAGTAAATCGAAAGCTGTTCTTCAACCCTTTGCAGCATCTTCATGGGGTTGGTCTCATTTAAAAGAAAACACTTTGAATTTTTTGGCAAAAAAAACATGATCTCTCTAAGTGCTCCGGCCACTGAGTTACAGTCATCTAAACATAGTGAACTTGAAGAAAATAAATTTGGTCTGGGTGTTTTTTTTTGGATACAAATGCTTGCAAATAACACACAATGCAACAGAAATGTAGAACCAAGTGTTATCCAGCTGAGGTCCAAATTTTGTAACAATACCACAAACAATGAATATATTACACAGCTTTGTTCTCAGGTAGTTCCCAGGCGTTTTGGATGGCACAGTTTGGAAAAAAGTCTGTAACTTTTGAATGATTCAATGTAGAAGCTTCATTTTGGGCTCTAATGAAAGGTCACACTCAGGGCTGTGTCTGTGTGTGTGTGTGTGTGTGGGGAGGGGGGGGTTGCCCCCCCCCCGCTACAGAGGACGGAGATCGGCCATCGCTACATGATGGATTACACTCGGATGTGGCGATGTGGCCACAGCAGCGCTGTCACCGCGGCTCCCCCCCCCCCACCGCTACAGAATCGTAGCGGCGGGGGGGGGGGGGGCGTTCACGGTCCGGAGGCGGCGAACGAACCGTGTAACGCGGCGCACGCACTTCGGACATCGTGTGCCGCACAGTTGTAATTTACCGATCGGTCAAAAGTCATTTTTGATTACAATTTTCAGAGATAAACAATAATTTGGCTTATAACACCTTACCTCTTTACAGCCACATTGTCCTGGCCAACTTCTCTTCCTCACTGTCAGACGAACGCGACGCTGGTCCGCTCCTGGTTCTGGTCTCGCGACCCGGTCAAAACATAATTCCATGATTGCGGTTTTGGCGAATGATTTACGACCTTCGACGTCGGCCTCCGTCGGTCTATGATGACCATATAAGAGAATCCTAAACACTCTGCTGGAATTAAAAAAAAAAAAAAAAGCACTGCCTGTGGCTGCTGAAGCAGTCTCTCTTCACCCAGCTTTAGACAAAACAGCTCCGCGAACTTCTGTGCTTCAATTGGCTCGCTGCGTTGGTAGGCGGGTCCTTCTTGCTAAGTTTTCAGTCATTGGTTCTTCAAGGTTTCAGAAACCCAATTCAAGGCTCTTATTAGTCGAATGAGAGGTCAATCATATCCGATCTGTTCGCGGCTGTGTCTGTAGTGGAAGGACTTTTTTTTTTTTTTTTTTTTCAGTGCGCTCTCCTGCGCCCTCGTGCGCTCGAGGACGCAGAGACTTGCCCGTCCGCGGTACAACGGAGTGCAAGAGGTTAAGGCACCGGTGGGAAAAGAGTCAACAGTACAAACCATTTATCGGTGACTTTGAAAATAATGGCTCATTATGAAGAAAAAGTAACCAAAACAATTATTTTATTAACTGAAGACTGTATTGTTGGATGTGCCACCGCAGAAGACCCTGCACACTTTAGTGATTGTACCAGTGTATGGAGGAATTCTGGGCCATATCACCATCTGTACTTTATCATAATGGGTTTGGGCAGGGGTGTCCAATCATGTGCCATGGAGGGCCAAGACCCTGCAGGCTTTACCTCCAACCAGTGTCTTCAACAGCAGATTCCACTGAATTTCTTCTACTGACTGCTGATCAGTGAGAACACTTGCTGAAGAGACTGGGTAGAAGAGAGAACCTGCAGGGTCTTGGCCCTTCATGGCACATGATTGGACACCCCTGAGAAAGGGTTTAATGGGATTTAACACAAACTGCTTTATGGTTCATAATTCTGTTGGCAGACTTACACCAAACCAAAAGTGATTTCTCAAACTGCTGGATTGTTCTTAGACAGCTTTTCCAGTCTTTCAGTATTTAATTTATGTCACTTGGTGGTAACCTTCACATCTAAAAAAAGAGACATCAGCAAAAACTTCAAAGGTTTATTGTCAGTGCAATTCCCAGTGCAATACTACATGAACGCATGTATAGTACATTGTTGATGCAGAGAATATATATTTCTACAGTACATGTATCTAATAAATCAAGTATTTTCCATGTAACCTTGTGACTGCATTACAGTGATCCCTCGCTACTTCGCGCCTCACCTTTCGCGTCCTCAGTGCATCGCGGATTTTTCAAAAATATTCATCAAAAATTCAAAATTGAGAAAAAATGGGCGGGCGCTAGCAGGAGGCAGGGAGACTACATTAGAACATCAGGTATCAACACGGAGAACCCGCACAACTCAAAATCCACCTCTCTGTTCGCTGTTCTCGTGTTGGCTCGGCTCGGGAATCTCGCAAGCTGATTGGCCGAGACGTTTTACCCAGCTTCTCTCCCTGCCGAGCGCCCATACCCAGCGAAGGAAGACCGCATTCATTGTTCTTTATCGCTCGTGTTGCTTAGTCTCACCGCTGGAACTTTTCGCTGTTCTCTTGTGCCTTTTTGTGTGAAATAGTCTTCCCATCAAGCTACTACGCCGCCTCCTGCAGCTTCTCCAGCTCTATCGGAAGCTGCCCTCGACGATGCTGCGCCTCTAGCACCTGACGATGAGGCGTCACCTGAGGAGCAGTAAAGCTCTCATTAACCTGTGCAGTAAATCATCTTCATCTTGAGTTACGTATCTTGTTATAAGAATAAAAGAGTTCTAAAAACATATTTATGTACACTTTATTTACATCTACGTATGTATGTACACTTACACACACACACACGTATCATATGAGACAGAGAGTGAGAGAATGAACATACGTATTATTTATGGGTGACGTCATTAGGGGTGACGCTACTTCGCGGTTTTTCACTTTTCGCGGTCGGTTCTGGAACCCATTAACCACAATAAGTGAGGGATCACTGTATTTTAATTGCTTTTAATCCTAGATAAAGTTTGTTTTGGCCTAAAATGCATCATAATTGTCAAATATATCTTATTATACCTAACTCAGTACTGTTTACTTTTTGAATATATATTTTGTGGTTAATATAACCCCATAACTACAACCTGGCAATCAAGTTGTGTCAGCTGATCACTTTTTGCTATGACACCACCACAGACTCAGTGCTGCTGGAGCAGGTACGTCCCATGATGCCTCAACAGTCTCTCCATGATTTTTACACAGATCAGAGCAATTTGTTGTACAGGAAGCTAAACGTTTCTCCAAACATTCTTAAGCTCTATAACCACTGATTGTTTGTGAAGCTGGGGTGACATCAGTGACAGGCTGTGTTGAACGCCAGACCGACCGTTTGAAGCGGCAGTTTTCCCACAGCAGAGCCATCTGAAACACACACACACACACACACAGCATACATGTTTTAGTACCTAATAGCGATAACTTGCAGACATTACAGTATAGTACGATGTACTTAAAGCAAACTAGCATTAGCAATCATTAGCTTACCGTCATATATGATCTACTTCATATCCTCACGTCATCGGCTCTATGGCTTCCCAGAAGCTGCAGTACTTTTCCAGAGTGTTTCGTCTCACTGTCTGACCCCTTGTCTGGTGGTCCTTTTTGGCCTTTATGGTGACAAAAAGCCACAGACCGAGGAATCGCCTTGTACAGCCGCAATGTTATGTTTTTCTTGGGTTGTGTATTTTACGTCACGGGAGTGTGGCGCCACCTTGCTGTAAAAAAAAAATCCCACCCACCCCAGGCGTACTCAGCTGCAATGGAAAAACAATCGAGCCAAACAGAGTAGTGGTGAGTAGTGTAGAGTAAGGCTGACTGGGCCTAATGGAAAAGAGCCTTTCTCTCTAGACCTTTGCAACCTTATTGTTGCAAAATATAATGATGGCATTGGTTACAGGCACATTTCTAAACTGCTGAATGTTCCAGTGAGCACTGTTGGAGCCATCATTTGGAAGTGGAAACAACATCATTTTACCATAAACTGGCCACGACCAGGAGCTCCTCGCAAAATTTCTGACAGAGGAGTCAAAACAATTATCAGAAGAGTTATCCAAGAGCCAAAGACCACTTGTGGAGACCTCCAGAAAGACCTGGAGTTAGCAGGTACTGCAGTTTCAAAGAAAACAAGTAATGCACTCAATCAACATGGGTTCTATGCTTGCTCAACTCACAAGACTTCATTGCTGAAGAAAAAAGCATGTTGAAGCTCGTTTAAAGTTTGCTGCACAACATTTGGGCAAGCCAGTAAAATACTGGGAGAATATAGTCTGGTCAGATGAGACCAAAAATGAACTTTTTGGATGCCACAACACACAGCATGTTTGGACTGCACATCAGCCCAAAAACACCATACCAAGAGTGAAGTTTGTAGGTGGGAGCATCATGGTGTGGGGGTGTTTTCTAGCACATGGTGCAGGGAGACTTCCTATAATTGAAGGAAAGATGAATGAACAAATGTACAGAGGCATCCTTGATAAGAATCTGTTGCCATCTGTCAAGATGCTGAAGATGAAATGAGGGTGGACATTTCAGCAAGACAATGATCCCAAACACATGGCCAAGGAAACTATCTGTTATATATGTAAATAGGGACTACAGTAGCAAGATGGCAGCCCAGGGAAATACCGGGGATAGAGGGGGTCAGTGCTCCATCCTAATGGTGGTGACGTTGGCCGCAGTATAAGAGCAGTGGTGGGGAGGCGCACTTCCTCTTTTGCCATGGACTGCTGGACAGGGCGGTGTGTGCTACCTGTAAGTGTTCTGGGTGTTCCTCAATAAAGTCTTTGTTAAACTGTATTCGGCCTCGCCTTCCTTGGCATAATGATGGACACAACATTTGGTGATGAGGTGAAAAAGGTTGTGGAGCGTGTGAGAGCTGGGTTTCAGCTGTTTCCAGGGGGCCCGGGTGAGCCTCCCGTGTCTTGGCCTGGGTGGTTCTCCGTTTTTGAGAGCTACCCGGTGGCTCTCGATTTTGGTGAGTTGGGAAGGATATGGGCGAGAGCTGTGTTGGTATGCACGTTGGGCAAGGAAGGCCAAAATTTTCTTAGAATGCCGGAGGGTGCCACCAGGTTCCAGGGTGTAGCGGAGCTGATGGCGCACTACTTTCGCGCACCGGAAGTTGTCATCATGGGATGCACCGGGCTGCGGCAGCGCCTCCAACGGGTAGGAGAGTCAGTGTCCGGCTTCGTGAAGAATCTGCAGCGGCTGGCAGCTGAGTGCAAGTTTGGGAGCCTCCACGACGAGACTGTCCGGGATCAGTTGGCGGTGGGCACCTGTGTTTCGGCGATCCAGTCACGACTTATGACTCATCCGAGAGAACTGTCACTGAACACTACAGTCAAGGTAACGCAACAGGAGGAGACAGCTGAGAGAGCAACGAGGGATGTCGGAGGAGGGACGTCTTCAGCTGGGGCTGATCCTGCTAGAAGGGATGTCGAGGATGAAGAGGATGCCTCCGTCCAACAGATCAGGTCCACCCCGGGCACGCCGAGAACCCTCTGCTGAGAATCCGCTCAACATGATTATACGTCCAGAGAGTGTCCAGCGAGGAGCGGGCGCTGTGCGAGATGCAACTCGCTTCACCATTTCACGAGGGTCTGCAGGAATTTTGGACATGGGGAAAGTGGCAGGCAGATGAACCCCTTCATGAGGTCTCCTACTGTTATTCATGTGGTGTCACCAGAGCAAGACGGTCGGGTTTACTGCACAATATCGCTGGACGGAGTCGGGGTATCGATGCTGGTGGACACGGGAGTGGCGGCTTCAGTGCTCAACTTGCTGACAGTGAGGAGACTGTTTCCCCGATACGGCATCCAGACGATGACAGTCCCTTTTTGTGGCTACGGAGGCAAGACTATCGCTGTTGAGGGATTCGTGATGATGAAGGTGGAGTACGGGTCTCGGTGCATGGCGGATGCCCTATTAGTGGTAACAGCTATGGAAGCCAACGTCATGGGCTGTGATATGTTTCTTACACTGGGCTTTTCTGTCGACAACGACACTGGTGAAGAGTGGTCCGGTGACCTGTGGTTCCGCCCTTGGAGAACAGTGGACTACGATGTGGTGCAGAATGACGAGTGGGCCAGAGAGGCTAAGGACAGTGAGGTAAAATGCGGGAAGGCGCCTCCTCGTGACGGACCCAGTACCGGTACTCTGGCTGCCCTTGATGTGGGAGCGGAGCGGCGCGGCGGGGTCCCCAGGTCAGACGGCGGCACCCAGACGGCAGCGCGAAAGCTTCCCGGGATCGGACCAAACGGTGCACTGTCAGAACATACCAACGGATGGTCTTTGGACTGGGGCTCAGGCCGGGCTGGGCATCTGACCAATTGTAAATAGGAGCCCCCCCATGGGTGAAGGATCTGGTGAGACCTGGAGCTCCCCTGGGTATCGGGAATACAGTTTGTTCCAGGGCGGGAGCTCGGTCGGGGCGAATCTGTTTGAAACATGGGCGATGGGAGAACCAGGGAGGATCCTGGAGAGACAGCAATGAGGTGTTGTTGGGAGCGGAATGTTGGAGCAGCGGCGAGCTGGGTCGGTCGGTGGCGAAGGGGACCTGACACGGTTTGCCTCCGGAGTATGAGAGACTGCAGGACTCCTGCCAGGACCCACGAGTTGGTGCTCCTGGGAGGCATTTATCCGAGGGATGAAGCGACTGTGGGCCGGGGTATCGTGACTGGGATTTAAGTGTTTAGGCCACTAGTTTAGGCCACTTAAAGACTGGGATTTATGTGTTTAGGCCACTAGTCACTGTGTATACTAGTCACACCTCCAGGTTGTTCAAAATTCGGCTGCCAGACTTTTAACTCACACTAAGAAAAGGGCTCACATTACACCGGTTTTGGCAGCACTTCACTGGCTCCCAGTTGGTTTTAGGATTCAGTTTAAAATTTTAGTTCTTGTTTTTAGAGCTATTCATGATCAGGCCCCTAAATACATCACTGAGCTGCTTGATGTGTATAACGCCTCATGGTCTTTGAGGTCGCCGGATCAACTTTTACTGGCTGTCCCTCAATGGCTCAACCCATTTTAAAACTCGAGGTGATAGAGCCTTTCAAGCAGTGGCACCAAAATTGTGGAATGCTCTACCATTGTCTTTGCGCTCAGTAGACTCTGTTGAGGTTTTTAAAAAGCAGCTGAAGACACTGCTGTTTAAACAGGCTTTTTAGTTTGATTATGGTTTTTATGTTTTTTTAATGTTTTTATGCCTTTATTGTTGTTTTTGTGATGTTGTGTTTTATTTTATTGTGCAGCACTTTGTGATCTTTTCTGTGAGAAGTGCTATATAAATAAATTTTACTTACTTACTTATATTAGTTAGTACTACTGGCTGTACTCTATTGGTGTTATTGTTGTGAGTGTTGTTATTGGACAGTCTGCTTGACTGTGAGAGCATGAGTAGGCTCGGCGGCGACCCTACTGGTACGTTTGGAAATTATTCCCCAACATGGGTTATGTGTATTTTGCATGCCCTGATGAGGGTGGGAGTGTTGGGAGGGGGGCCGCCAGTAGGGAGAGTTTTGGTAAAATGTTGTTACTGTTTTTTTTTCTAGTTTGGATGTATATATTCTTCTGGGATTATTTTATTGTTTTGAGAACACGGTCATTTTTTTTTGTTTCTGAACTGTAAACTTACTTCGGCAGAGTGGCTTGCCTGGCTGTGTAGGGGGCGCTGGTGGCCTACTCGGCCTCCCGAGCTTTTGTTGTGTGAATGAATAGGTTTGGTTTATGATTTCTGTATATACTGTTTTTCCTGTTAGTGTGATTCGGGTGATAAATAAGGGTGGGCTATTCGTGTGCCTGCATTTTTCCAAGGGGGGGATGTTCCATATGTAAATAGGGACTACAGTAGCAAGATG
Source organism: Pholidichthys leucotaenia (assembly GCA_020510985.1). Classification (NCBI taxonomy): domain Eukaryota; kingdom Metazoa; phylum Chordata; class Actinopteri; order Cichliformes; family Pholidichthyidae; genus Pholidichthys; species Pholidichthys leucotaenia. The sequence goes on from CM035838.1 coordinate 141,878,467, forward strand.
GCGGCCCAGGGAAATGCCGGAGATAGAGGGGGTCGGTACTCCATCCTTCCAGTGGTGACGTTGGCCAGAGTATAAGAGCAGCGGCGGGGAGGAGGAGCACTTCCTCTTTCACCATGGACTGCTGGACAGGGCGCTGTATGCTACCTGTAAGTGTTCTGGGTGTTCCTCAATAAAGTTAAACTGTATTTGGCCTCGCCTTTCTTGGCATAATGATGGACGCAACACTATCAACTGGCTCCAGAGAAAGAAAATAAAGCTTCTAGAATGGCCCAGTCAGTCACCTGACCTGAATCCAATTGAAAATCTTTGGAACAAACTGAAGTTCAGAGTTCATAGAAGACACTCACAGAACCTTCAAGATGTGAAGACAGTTTGTATGGAAAAATGGGCTAAAATCACTCCCGAGCAATGCCTGCACCTAGTTTCTCCATACAGGAGGTGTCTGGAAGTTGTTATTACCAAGATAGGCTTTTCTACTAAATATTAAAATAAATTTCACCAAGCATGTTCAATACTTATTCCCTGTGTCATTCCATCCATCCATCCATTCATACATCTTCTGCTGCTTAATCCTTTTTGGGTCGCCGGGGGCTGGAGCCTATCCCAGCATTTTTGGGCGAGAGGCAAGCTACACCCTGGACAGATCGCGAGTCCATCGCAGGGCCAACACAGAGAGACAGACAACCATTCACTCTCACATTCATATCAAAGGACAATTTAGAATTCCCAGCTGATGCCAGTCAACCTAACTTGCATGTCTTTGGCCTGTGGGTGGAAACCGGAGTACCCGGAGTAAACCCACACAAACACAGGGAGAACATGCAAACTCCACACAGAAAGGTCACCGATGGTCAGGGGGTGGGATTGAACCCATGATGGTCAGGGGAGGAATCGATCCCGTGACCTTCTTACTGTGCTGACACAGTGCTAACCACTATTCCACCGAGCTGCCCCTGTGTCACTCCACTTTATTAACCCCTTGCACTCTGGTCAATTTCCCTAAAAACGCCTAAAAATAACGTACCCAAAGTAAATCAAAAGCTGTTCTTCAACCCTTTGCAGCATCTTCATAGGGTTGGTCTCATTTAAAAGAAAACACTTTGAATTTTTTGGCAAAACAGTCATAATCTCTCTAAGTGCTCCTGCCACTGAGTAACGGTCATCTAAACATACTGAACTTGAAGAAAATAAAGTTTGCTTGGGTGTTTTTTGGATACAAATGCTTGCAAATAACACACAGCTATCAGATCCGGGCTGGAAAATGCAACAGAAATGTAGAACCAAGTGTTATCCAGCTGAGGTCAAAATTTTGTAACAATACCACAAAAAATGAATATATTACACAGCTTTTTTGTCAGGTTGTTCCCAGGCATTTTTGAACCGTGCCAAATTGTGCCAAATGGCACAGTTTGGAAAAACGTCTGTAACTTTTGAATGATTCAATATAGAAGCTTGATCTTGGGCTCTAATGAAAGGTGACACTCAAGGCTGTGTGTGTGTGTGGGGGGGGGTTGTTTATTCATTCATGAATGAATGAATGAACAAACAAGCCCCCCACACACAAAGAAGCATGCCACGTAAAAAATGTGTGGCTTTTTTTTTACAAGAAAAAATAACCTACAGCGCAATAAGAATTATACTAAAATATCTGTAATGTAGAGGATAACGACTCCCCCCCCCCCCCCCCGCTATAGAGGACAGACCTCGTCCATCGCCACATGATAGACCGCGGCGCATGCCGCGGTCTACTACGCACAGTTGTACTAAAATATCTGCAATCCACTACAGAGGAGTAGCGGGGGGACCGTTCATGGTCCGGACACGGCGCATGGGTTCGTGCGCCGCGGTCCGTCACGTGGCGATGACGCACAGTTGTAATTTACCGATCGGTCAAAAGTCATTTGGATTACAATTTTCAGGGATAAAGAATAATTTAACTTATAACACTTACCTGTCCACAACAGCAGTGTGGCTGGCGCACATCTTTTCCTCATTGTCAGACGAACATGACACTGGTCCGCTTGTTACGACTCGTGGTTCTGGTTACGCGACCTGGTCAAACTATGATTCCATTATTGTGGTTTTGCGCTTCCATGATTGCGGTTTTGGCGAACGATTTTTCAAAATAAATGAGAACAGTAGTAAGAAAAAAAGACTGGCGAACGCGTGTGTCACCCAGCGGCTTACACAAAACAGATTTTACGCACGGGACGCACAATCATCAAACTTCTCTGCTTCAATTGGCTCGCTGTATTCGCAGCAGTTGGTAGGCGGGTCCTTCTTGCTAGGTTTTCAGTCATTGGTTCTTCAAGGTTTCAGAAACCCAATTCAAGGCTCTTATTAGTCGAATGAGAGGTCAATCAAATCTAAACCAATCAAAGCACTCCTTTGGCTTTCTGTTCGCGGCTGTGTCTGTAGTGAAAGAATGGAAATGCAGCTTTTTTTTTTCAGTGCGCTCTGAGACGCACAGTGTGCGTCCTAGTGCGCACGAGGGCGCGCTAGGACGCAGAGACGTGACCGCCCGCGGTATCCCGGAGTGCAAGAGGTTAAACATAACTTGTTTTGTGAACACAGTTGCCTTGATTTCTTTGTATGTATGAAAATCTCAGATCCATGGCTCCATCAGAAATATGTTTAAAGGGCCTATATCATGCAAAATCGACTTTTTTTGAGCTTTTAAGCATGTTATAATGTTAATTCCTCACCAAAAACACCCCCAAAGTGGTATTTTGCTCCATTCACGCATCTCTGAGTATTCCTCCTCAATCCTGCTCTCTGAGCTGCTGCTCCGCCCTGTCCCTGATAATGACTGGGTCCCCACGTTCATACGTATGAACGTGGGTGAGCTGCCCACTCCAGGAAGTGCCTGTGCTGCCAGCAGTGCCCCCAGGCTAACGCCCACACCCACTTTCTCCGCGCAGCTAACGGAGCGGTGATCGGCAAAACTCTTTCACTTTAGCATTGATGCTGTGAAGAAGTAGTTCCTCTTGCACCTAATCTGCTCAGTGACAACAACTGTTTGCTTTTTTACATAAGACAATGTCTTCTAAGTGGCGTAAATGTGTCCTTGGCTGTGAGAGATTTAGGAGTTTGTTCAGCCTTCCTAAAGAAGAGCCTGCTCGTCAGAAATGGTTGGAGTTTATCATCGTCATGAAATGGGTGGCAGCCACAAGAAGGAGAGGCGGAACCTCAGAGATCGAGGCATCTTACTTCTGGGTTGGAAAAGTAGCTCGCGAAAATAACTCATATTTCATAAGAAATTCATTCTCCAGTGTACCAACGGTAATATACTATCACATACATGCTTATAGTTTACTCTGAAAGGCTTAAAATAGCATGATATAGGCCCTTTAATGAGAAAAATGTTGACGTTGTGGAGGAAAAATAAGTTCAGGCGAGATGCGGCGAGCTGGAAGGTTGCAGAGTTTTATTTTCCTCCAACATCATGAGATGCACTTGTAGCGCTGTGCTGTGTGTCTGTGTTGTGTTGCACTGTGCTGTGTTGTGCTGTCGAGGCATGTATGGCAAGCTCTTTTATACATGTTATACCAACAGAGAGAATGCATGGCACATTTGCATACTGATATACATATCAGTCAATACATATCATTCGCATGACCAATTGGCACCCGGACATCCTCTCCTTAATCCGGGGATGTATAACAATAGTCCATTGTTCTGATTGTCTCCTAGGGGCTCTCTGTCCGTATGCAAATTGTCCCCTGCTTAGTGCAGGCTAGCTGAGTGTGAGGATTGAATGTCCATGTAGATTGTGGTGGGTCACCACAGGTCTCCCCCCCAGAACACTCAGCAGGGGTTGTGACCCCCCACCCCGTCGTTTGGGTCCAGCTCCGGTAGAACTGTCGGAGGGCATGTCAGTCCATGAGGGGGACGAGAGAGGGGTGGAAAAAAACAGTGTGCTCCACTCCAGGTTCCAGCACGTTGAACAGCTGTGGATTGTGGGCACACAGCTGGTGCGTTTCCTGCATAATGGAACAAGACGGCAATCAGCCGGCTTTAGGGAGTGAGGTGCAGAAAAGCGCTGTGGAGGAGGAGGGGGTGGGGACGGGAGTAAGTGAGTGCCGGCCCAGGACGTCAAAGGTGTCTGGGCCGCACAAAAATTGCGTGTGGATCTGCGATGGTGAGGGAATTTCCCGTTAAACCTGGCGGTGATCCACAGCGGCTGTGCTAAACAATTAAGTCTCTGACTTCTCTCGTGGCTTGGTCCAGCGAGGATGTGGGGAAGGCAAGCAGCCAAATTCCCCTTGTGCGCCGTGGCTGAGAAACCCATCCAAAGTCCTGTATGCGGGCTGCACGCCTGCTTGTTGCGAGCTGAGTCAGGGTCGGGGAGCTTGGTGGAAATCAATGCAGTTGGCGTCGATGAGTTCCCCGTTCAGGCTGCTTTCTTCGTTTTGCTCGTGTTGCGGTTCATGGTGTGTGTCGGTCCAAGCGCTGCCCGCTCCGGGGCGCGCGCTCCGGTGAGGATGAAGAGGTTGCAGGTGTTCTCTGGTCCTCTGCTGTCCACAGCGCGGTGAGAGGGAGCAGACGGTCATTCTCTCTCGTCAGGTCACCATTTTGGAGGGATCAGATCAGGCGAGGGGCGCACCATGACGCGTGCTGGGGCTTCCCGTCCGGGTGATCTCCGGGGTGTTCGCCTCATGTTCCATTCTTTGTCAAGGGTCACCAGTGTGGAGGAAAAATAAGTTCAGGCGTGATGCGGCGAGCTGGAAGGTTGCAGAGTTTTATTTTCCTCCATCATAATGAAACACACTTGTAGCGCTGTGAGCTACAGTGCTGTGCTGTGTGTTTGTGTTGTGTTGCGTTGTGCTGTCGAGGCATGTATAGCAAGCTCTTTTATACATGCTATACCAACAGAGAGAATGCATGGCACATTTACATATTGATATACATATCAGTCAATACATATCATTCGCGTGACCAACTGGCACCCGGACGTCCTCTCCTTAATCTGGGGATGTATAACAATAGTCCATTGTTCTGATTGTCTCCTAGAGGTTCTCTGTCCGTATGCAAATTGTCCCCTGCTTAGTGCAGGCTAGCTGAGTGTGAGGACTGAATGTCCATGTAGATTGTGGTGGGTCACCACAACGTGTTCAATACTTATTTTCCCTGCTGTATATGTATGTATGTATGTATGCATGTGGCGTTGCATGTGTGTGTGTTTGTACACACACACACACACACACAGTGGTGTGAGAAAGTGTTTTCCCCTTTCCTGATTTCTTTTTTTTGTATGCTTGTCACACTTAAATGTTTCAGATCATCAAACAAATTTAAATATTAGACAAAGATAGCACAAGTAAACACAAAATGCAGTTTTTAAATGAAGGTGTTTATTATTAAGAGGAAAAAAAATCCAAACCTACATGACCCTGTGTGAAAAAGTGATTGCCCCCATGTAATGTAGTAATGTGGTCTGCCACTAGGGGCGCTGTTAAGTGTTGTATGCAGATTAAGAAAGAGAGTAAAAAACGGTTGTTGTTGACGTTACTGAAGACCTCGCTGTCCTGTCTGTTTATTCCACTTGCTCTCCTTAAAAACACACTAAAATACATTACATGGTGTCAGAAGTGTCACTCATATGAAGATGGACCAACTAAAGCCGCCGAACAGTCTGTCACTGGAAGGAAACCTTGCAGAAAACTGGCGTTCGTGGATCCAGAAGTTTGAGCTGTACCTGATTGCTAGCAGCATAGCTGAAAAATCAGAGAAAATAAAATGTGCTATGTTTCTTCATGTGGCAGGTGACGAAGCTATTAAGGTATTTAATACCATGGACTTTGATGATGATGATGTGGATGATTTTGACATCCTAAAAGAAAGATTTTGGCAATATTGTGAGCCAAGAAAAAATATAACCTACCTGAGGCACATATTTTTCACAAGAGTACAAGGCAAGAGTGAACCTATCGATGCATATGTGACAGACCTGAAAAACAAGGCCAAAGACTGTGAATTTGGACTGTTAACTGATTCACTCATAAGAGATCGTATTGTGTGTGGAGTCACCAATGACCAGGTGAGAGCAAGATTGCTTAGAGAACCAGACTTATCCCTCAGTAAAGCTGTGGATATATGCAGAGCTAATGAAGCCACACAAAGCCATATGAAAGCTTTACAAGAAGAAACAGAAGTTTCAGTAAACAAGCTAAGCAAAATAAAGCTAACTAAGAGGCCTAAAGAAAGTAACGTCCACGCAAAAAGAGAATGTAATAAATATGGGTATAAACATGAGCCTCGCAAGTGTCCTGCGTATGGGCAAACATGTAAAGTCTGCTCACGAAAAAACCATTTTGCTCGCATGTGCCACACAAGGATGCACAAAGAAAGCAGAAAAAGTTCACACAGACTGGAGAAAAATGTGAATGAGATAGAACAAGAGGAAAAAGAAATGTTTATTGGAACCATTGAGCCAAAAAGAAGAGAAAATAAAAAGCCAGCTCATGTTGATACGATGAATATCGAAGAAGCTGAAAAATCAAGATGGACAGAAGTTCTGACAATGAATGGTGAACAGGTTGTCTTCAGATTAGATACGGGTGCATGTTGCAATGTGCTTCCTCTCAAAATCTTAAAGAAAGTGACCAAAGGAGATATGCTACTGTTTGAATCCAGAACAAAGTTAGTATCATATTCTCGCCACAAGATGGAACCAGTGGGCATGGCAAAGCTTAAATGTGAATACAAAACTCAAGAACAGGAGCTTGAATTTCAAGTTATAAAAGCTGATTTGCCAGCGATCCTCGGAGGGGATTCATGTGAACAACTGGGACTGATAACCAGAGTCCACAAGGTGGATAGAGAAGAGGAAACTAACATTCTGACAGAATACAAAGATGTGTTTACAGGACTGGGGTGTGTACCGGGACTACATCACATTCAGGTCGACCCAGCTGTAACTCCAGTGATTCACCCACCCAGAAAGGTGCCTTTAGCACTGAAGGATGATATAAAAAAAGAACTAGAAAGAATGGAGACCCTGGGTGTGATTGAGAAGCAAACAGAGCCAACTGATTGGGTCAACAGCATGGTCATTGTCAAGAAAGCAAATAAAAGAATAAGAATATGCATAGATCCTCAAGATCTTAACAAAGCTATAAAAAGAGAGCACTATCCCCTACGAACAGTGGAAGAAGTCATTGCAGAGATGCCGAATGCAAAGGTGTTTTCAGTGCTAGACGCAAATCATGGCTTCTGGCAAATACAGCTTGATGAAGAAAGCTCCAAGTTATGTACCTTTAACACACCATTTGGTAGATACCGATTTAAGAGGCTTCCCTTTGGTGTGTCATCAGCCCCAGAAGTCTTCCAAAAGTACATCGCCCAGAGACTGGAGGACCTGGAAGGAGTTGAGAATGTTATGGATGACATCCTGGTGTGGGGTGTAAATAAAGAACAACATGACAAAAGGCTGAGACAACTACTGGAAAGAGTGAAAAGCATTAATTTGAAACTGAACGAGGACAAATGTAAGATTGGCATGACTGAAATACGATATATTGGACACATTTTGAGTGCAGAAGGCCTGAAGCCAGACCAAGAAAAAGTCAGAGCAATAGTTAACATGCCTCAACCAGAAGATGTGGCTGCACTCAGAAGATTTCTCGGTATGGTGCAGTACCTTGCAAAGTTCATACCAAACCTGTCAGAGGTAAGTGCACCACTCAGAAAACTTCTGGAAGGAGAAGTTGCATGGCACTGGGAGTCACAGCAACAAAAGAGCTTTGAACAGCTGAAGTCACTTGTCAGTGAAACCCCTGTGCTGAGATTTTATGACATAAATAAACCAGTTACATTGTCTGTGGATGCAAGCTCTGAAGGATTGGGAGCTGTGATATTGCAAGAAGGTCAGCCAGTGGCTTATGGTTCAAGATCGCTAACAGACACACAGAAAAGATATGCACAAATTGAAAAGGAACTTTTGGCTATTGTGTATGGCTGTGAGAAATTCAAGCAGTATCTGTATGGAAGACCAGTACAGGTTGAGTCAGACCATAAACCACTGGAAGCTGTGTTCAAAAAAGGGTTGCATAAAGCACCACCCAGACTACAACGTATGCTGATGAGTCTGCAGCCTTTCAACCTGCAGGTTACATATAAACCAGGCAAAGACTTGTACATTGCAGACACTCTGAGCAGAGCTTTTCTTAAAGAGCAGACAGAAAAACTATTGGAGGAGGAACTTGAAGTTAATCTCCTTACAGCACACCTACCTGTCTCAGAGGAAAAGCTGAAGTTATTCCAGAAAGCAACAGCAGCAGATGAGGAACTGCAAATGTTAATGAAAGCAGTTCAGTCAGGATGGCCAGCACAAGTCAGTCAAGTTCCAGCTGAGATAAGGAAGTATTGGACATTCAGAGAGGAACTCACATGCTCAGAAGGACTAATATTCAAGAACTCCAGACTTGTGGTGCCTCAAAGTCTGAGAAAGGAAATGCTTCAGAAAATCCATGAAGCACATCTTGGCATTGTTAAATGCAAAGAAAGAGCAAGAGATGTTTTGTTTTGGCCCAGTATGTCTAAGCAAATAGAAGAAACAGTGCTAAGGTGTTCTATCTGTAACACACACAAGAGGAACAATGTCAAAGAACCACTTCAGAGTCATGACATTCCCAGCAGAGCTTGGGCAAAAGTTGGTGTTGATCTTTTCCATTTTGACCAAGGTGATTATCTACTGTGTGTAGATTATTACTCAAAATATCCTGAAATTGCCAAATTGCCACAAACAACAAGCAAACATGTCATTGTAGCTCTTAAATCTATGTTTGCCAGACATGGAATTCCAGACGAGCTCATATCAGACAATGGACCGCAGTTTTCAAGTGCAGAATTCAGACAGTTTGCAGAAATGTGGGAGTTTAAACACACCACATCGAGCCCGGGATACCCACAATCAAATGGGCAAAGTGAACGTGCAATTCAAACAATAAAAAACCTACTGAAGAAGGCACAAGAGAGCCAAGGAGATCCTTATATTGCTCTTCTTGAATACAGAAATTCGCCCTTGGATGGAGTCAGATTGTCTCCAGCACAATTGTTGATGAATCGGAGACTGAAAACAAAATTGCCAACATCAGGTCAGCTGTTAATGCCACAGCTGAACAAGAATAAGCAAAAACAACTGAAGGAGAGACAGATGAGACAGAAACATTACTTTGACCGTGGAGCCAGAGCCTTACCTGCTCTACAAGAGGGAGAGACAGTTAGATTCAGAGCTGAGAATACATGGCAACCAGCTATTGTGGTAAAGAACCACAACACACCAAGATCCTTTGTGATTCAGACCCCTGGAGGATGTAAATTCAGGAGAAACAGGCGCCATCTACTGAAGTGCAGAGAAGAAAGTGTTCCTAAAACCACAAACACTGATCAGGAGGATTTCCCGACCCCTGCTTGTGAGCCAACAGAGACCATCTCATCGGAGCAAGCACCTGTTCATTCTCCTGTAAAGGAAACTCAGAATTCCAAAGCAGTTACTGAAGAGCCAAGGAAAACTTCACGTTTTGGCAGACTGATTAAACCCCCACAACGTTATACAATGTGAAAACAACATAAAGAAATGTTTAAGTGTATCTTAACTGATGTTAGCCCTGTAATGAAAAGAAAAGCAGTTGTTCAGGTTAAAACCATACTTTTTTAACTTGTGAGTCATATTAGGATTTATTGTTTTTCTGTAACAATATAGTATGATATTCTACTTCTAAAGAAGGGAGATGTAATGTAGTAATGTGGTCTGCCACTAGGGGCGCTGTTAAGTGTTGTATGCAGATTAAGAGAGTAAAAAACGGTTGTTGTTGACGTTACTGAAGACCTCGCTGTCCTGTCTGTTTATTCCACTTGCTCTCCTTAAAAACACACTAAAATACATTACACCCTAAACCTAATAACTGGTTGGGCCACCCTTAGCAGCAACAGCTGCAATCAAGCGTTTGCGATAACTGGCAATGAGACTTTTACAGCGCTGTGGAGGAATTTTGGCCCACTCATCTTTGCAGAATTGTTGTTGTAATTCAGCCACATTGGAGGGTTTTTGAGCATGAACCGCCTTTTTAAGGTCATGCCACAGCATCTCAGTCGGATTCAGGTCAGGACTTTGACTAGGCCACTCCAAAGTCTTCATTTTGTTTTTTTTAAGCCATTCAGTGGTAGACTTGCTGATGTGTTTTGGATCATTGTCCTGCTGCAGAACCCAAGTACGCTTCAGCTTGAGGCCACTACATTCTCCTTCAGGATTTTTTGGTAGACAGCAGAATTCATGGTTCCATTTACCATAGCAAGTCTTCCAGGTCCTGAAGCAGCAAAACAGCCCCAGACCATCACACTTCCACCACCATATTTTACCGTTGGTATGATGTTCCTTTTCTAAAATGCTGGGTTACTTTTATGCCAGACGTAATGGGACACACACCTTCTGAAAAGTTCAACTTTTGTCTTGTCAGTCCACAGAGTATTTTCCCAAAAGTCTTGGGGATCTTCAAGATGTTTTCTGGCAAAACTGAGATGAACCTTTATGTTCTTTTTGCCCAGCAGTGGTTATTGTCTTGGAGCTCTGCCATGCAGGCCATTTTTGCCCAGTCTCTTTTTTATGGTGGAGTCATGAACACTGACCTTAACTGAGGCAGGTGAGGCCTGCAGTTCTTTGGATGTTGTTCCAACCTGGTTCCAAGGTTGTCATAGCCAGGAGTGGCACTGGGGTTAAGCTCCCAGTGCTCATAAAATGCTCCTTATGGCGTGCGTCTCGAAAAGCCTCTGACAACTAAGTCCAACTCCTAGCCTGCCCGTGTGGTTTAGGCTCTAAGCCCAGCGGAACTGCTTTTACTAATAGGAGAAGGGGCGAGGGCGGATCTCTGGCGCCTTAAAACCAGATGCTTCGGGTAGATGGTGGCTCGTCAACCTGGGAAGGTAGCCCATCTAGGGGAAGGTAAACCCTGATTTCAAACCTCCGCTGCCTTGCGGCATACCCGGTCACGGGAAAGGCTTCGGGAGTCAATCCTGAGGAAAAATCCGGAGTCGGAGCCCCTAAGGCAGTTCTATGTTGTGCTCAACATCGTTCTGGCAGCTCCTGCAACGGCGCTGGTGCCAAACTGTAGCAGCCCTGCTGTTCCTTTGGATTCATCAGTGACGTGGAGAGGGGGGACATGCTGCATGGGCAATATCTTATCCTCCATATCTTCCTGCCCAGGCTTGAATCCTACCAATGCCCAACGCTGGAAGGTAGAACACCGGATCACTGGAGAGGACACTCCAGCTTCGCCTTTGGTGTAGACAAAACACGGGGAATGACAGTTACCGGTTATAAGCCACGGCTCAATTGGCGTAGAGCTCAGTGCCAGGGGTTATTCCCGACGGTGGGAGGGATCATCGGATCTCACTGGACAGCTACCGCCCGCCTCAAGCTGGGCAGCCCCCAGCCAATAAGGTGATGTCCCGCCACAGCTTGCTTTCCTCATTGGGTGCATGGGGATGAGGAGAAGTCCGAACAGCAGGCTGAGAACTTTCACACCAGGCAAGACAATAAAACAAAAGAGACCAACTCTAAAACTGGGAACTTGGAACGTCCGCACTATGATGACAGGACTCGCTACTAACCTCAAGGACATCAACGACACCAGGAAGACTGCCATCATCAATAATGAGCTGAAGAGACTGGGAGTCGATATCGCCACTCTCCAGGAAACACGGTTGGCTGACGCAGGCACACTGAGAGAGGAGGACTACACGTTCTACTGGCAGGGAAAGGGCAGTGACGAACACAGGGAACACGGAGTGGGCTTTGCAGTGAAGAACACCTTGCTGAAGATGGTGGAACCGAGCAGCACTGGCTCTGCACGACTCCTCACCCTCCGCCTGAACACCACTCAAGGCCCAGTCACCCTCGTCAGTGTGTATGCCCCAACACTGACAGCCACACCAGAGGCAAAAGACGAGTTCTACGAGAATCTCGCAACAACTGTCAGGATCGTCCCCAACTCTGAACAACTCATTCTCCTTGGAGACTTCAATGCCAGAGTGGGTGCTGACCACGACTCCTGGCCTTCCTGTCTTGGACCTTTTGGCGTGCGCAGAATGAATGACAACGGACAGCGGCTGCTCGAGTTCTGCACATATCACGATCTGTGCATCACAAACTCGTTCTTCAAGACCAAGCCCCAACACAAGGTTTCCTGGCAACATCCACGCTCAAAGCACTGGCACCAGCTGGACTTGATCCTGACCAGGCGCACCTCACTGAAGAACGTGCTAATCACCCGTTCGTTCCAGAGTGCAGATTGCGACACAGACCATTCATTGGTGTGTTGCAAGGTCAAGCTGCAGCTGAAGAAATTCCATCGTGCTAGACAACCTGGAAAGGCACGGATTGACACCAGCAAGATGGCTCAACCAGAACTTGTTGAGCAGTTTGCCTCCACCTTTGAGAAGGAACTTGGTGTACCACAAGAAGGAGAATCTGCAAAGCAGAAGTGGGAAGAGCTGCGAAACACCATCCACCGCACAGCCTTGGCTACCTTTGGGAGGAAGACCTCGAAGTCACAGGACTGGTTTGATGCCAAGTTGACCGAGATGACCCCCGTCATTGAAGCCAAGCGCTCAGCACTTGCTGAGTACAAGAAGTACCCAAACAAGAAGAGTCTCCAGATTCTCAGGGCTGCGAGAAGCAAAGTTCAGCAGACTGCTCGGCGCTGTGCCAACGAGTACTGGACTCAGCTCAGCCAAGACATTCAAACCGCTGCCATAACAGGGAACATCCGTGGTATGTACGATGGCATCAAGAAAGCACTTGGTCCGGCTCAGAGCAAGACGGCCCCCCTCAAATCCTCCACTGGGGAGATGATCACAGGAAAGAACAAGCAGATGGAGAGATGGGTGGAACACTACTCCGACCTCTACTCCAGACAGAACACCGTGACACCGTCAGCCCTTGATGCCATCGACTGCCTGCCATCCATGGACGAACTTGACGCCAAGCCAACCATCGATGAACTCAGCAAGGCCATTGATAGCTTGGCCGCTGGCAAGGCACCCGGCAACGACGGCATACCCCCCGACCTGATCAAGCACTGCAAGACCGCCCTACTGCTGCCATTGCATGACGTCCTCTGCCAGTGTTGGAAGGAAGGTGCCGTACCACAGGACATGAGGGACGCCAAGATCATCACCCTCTACAAAAACAAAGGGGAGAGAAGCGACTGCAACAACTACAGGGGCATCTCCCTCCTCAGCGTTGTTAGCAAAGTCTACGCACGAGTTGTTCTCGTTCGTCTACAGAAGCTTGCCGAACGTGTCTACCCTGAGTCTCAGTGTGGCTTCTGCGCTGAGCGATCGACGGTAGACATGATATTCTCCATCCGCCAACTCCAGGAGAAATGCAGAGAACAGAACATGCCCCTGTACGTCGCCTTCATCGACCTCACCAAAGCTTTCGATCTGGTCAGCAGAGAGGGCCTTTTCAAGATCCTGCCAAAGATAGGATGCCCACCAAAGTTGCAAAGCCTCATTGAATCGTTTCACACCAACATGCAGGGGATAGTGCAGCACGATGGCAACGTCTCAGAGCCTTTCAACATACGCAGTGGAGTGAAACAGGGCTGTGTACTTGCGCCAACCCTCTTTGGGATTTTCTTTGCTATGCTCCTGAGGCATGCCTTCAGCACAGCAACAGAGGGAATCTACCTGCACACAAGATCTGACGGCAGGCTTTTCAACCTCGCCCGCCTGAAAGCCAGAACCAAAGTACGCGAGGCTCTAATCAGAGACATGCTGTTCGCAGACGACGCTGCAGTCGCAACCCACACACAGCAGGAGCTTCAGACCCTTATGGACCGCTTCTCCCAGGCATGCAAGGACTTCGGGCTTACCATCAGCCTGAAGAAGACTAACGTCTTGGCGCAAGGCACGGAAGCACCACCAACCATCACCATTGACGACTACGAGCTGGAGGTCATGAATCAGTTCACGTACCTGGGGTCCACGATCAGCAACAACCTCTCCCTTGATACAGAGATCAACAAGAGGATTGGAAAATCAGCCTTCACACTCGCTCGCCTCACCACACGAGTGTGGGAGAATCCCAAACTCTCTGTCAAGACAAAGATGGCAGTGTACAACGCCTGCGTCATCAGCACACTGCTCTATGGGAGTGAGACGTGGACAACATACGCCCGGCAGGAAAAGAGACTGAACTCCTTCCATTTGCGCTGCATTCGCCACATCCTGGACATATCCTGGCAGGACAAAGTGCCCAACACAGAAGTTCTGTCCCGCGCCGGCCTTCCCTCCATGTTCACTCTACTCAGACAGCGCAGGCTCCGCTGGCTAGGCCACGTTCACCGTATGGAGGATGGCAGAATCCCCAAAGACGTCCTCTATGGAGAACTGGCAACTGGCAAGAGAGACGTTGGCCGACCACAGCTGCGTTTTAGAGATGTCTGCAAGAGAGACATGAAGGCCCTGGAGATCAACACAGAGCGCTGGGAGGACCTTGCAACGGACCGCTCCAAATGGAGAGGCACCCTGACCAGACAGCTCAAGGCGGGTGAAGACAGACTGACTGCTGCTGCAGATGAAAAAAGGACCCGCAGGAAGAACCGCCACAGACCCAGCAGCACGGAGACCACCCACAAGTGCGACCTGTGTGACAGGGACTGCCATTCGCGCATCGGCCTGTTCAGCCACAGGCGGTGCTGTTCCAGCAGAGTAGACGTTTAGGATTCTCTTCCATGGTCATCATAGACCGACGGAGGCCGACGACATGAGCACTGACCTTAACTGAGGCAGGTGAGGCCTGCAGTTCTTTGGATGTTGTTGTGGGGTCTTTTGTGACCTCTTGGATGAGTCGTTGCTGCGCTCTTGGGGTAAATTTGGTCGGCCGGCCACTCCAGGGAAGGTTCACCACTGTTCCATGTTTTTGCCATTTGTGGATAATGGCTCTCACTGTGGTTCACTGGAGTCTCAAAGTTTTAGAAATGGCTTTTCCAGACTAATAGATCTCAATTGTTTTGTTTCTCATTTGTTCCTGAATTTCTTTGGATCACAGCATGATGTCTAGCTTTTGAGGATCTTTTGGTCTATTCCACTTTGTCAGGCAGGCCCTATTTAAGTGATTTCATGATTGAGAACAGTAATCAGGCCTGGGCTAGACAAATTGAACTCAGCTTTCCAAAGATGTGATAAACCACAGTTAACTTATATTTTAATGGGGGGGGGGGGCAATCAGTTTTTCACACAGGGCCATGTAGGTTTGGATTTTTTAACCCTTAATAATAAACGCTTTCATTTAAAAACTGCATTTTGTGTTTACTTGTGTTATCGTTGTCTAATATTTCAATTTGTTTAATGATCTGAAACATTTAAGTGTGACAAACATACAAAAAAAAAAGAAATCAGGAAAGGGGTAAACACTTTTTCACACCACTGTATATGTACGTATATATATGTATACTGTATGTACATATACTATATATGTATGTATATATATATATATATTGCGGTGCTGGAAGATTAAAATTTCTAATCGCGATTAATCTTTTGGAACATTGAGTTAATCGCAATTAATAATGTGTTAATCGCGTGTTCTTCCATTCAGATACGTGTACCTTAAGTTGGTCATTTTTTAAGTTTCTCATACTGTTATAAACATGGGTGTGGACAAATATGCTTGCTTTCTTCACCTGCAAGTTTATTAAAGCTCTCAGCATATCAGAAATGATAAAACTATCCAGAATATCCTCCAGAAAATCCTAAAAGTACTTCCACATGTACAAAAAACAACAGAATGCTAGTGTTCAGTAACGTCATTGCAACACAGCTACACTCCCATAGCAAACATCCACCAACCGAACACAAATCAATGGACCTCGTGTGTCACAACAGACACAATTTCCCTTTTAGTAGAAAAATTGTCAACATAAGCAACTATCTCGCCCATGACATCAACCACACAGCAAAAACAGGGCGTGAGTGGACATTACCAACATAGCTTGAGAATTTAAGACTGCTACTTACAGTGGGGCAAAAAAATATTTAGTCAGCCACCAATTGTGCAAGTTCTCCCACTTAAAAGATGAGAGAGGTCTCCAATTTTCATCATAGGTATACCTCAACTATGAGAGACAAAATGAGAAAAAAAAAAATCCAGAAAATCACATTGAAGGATTTTTAATGAATTAATTGGTAAATATCTTGGTAAAATAGGTATTTGGTCAATAACAAAAGTTTATCTCAATACTTTGTTATATATCCTTCGCTGGCAATGACAGAGGTCAAACGTTTTCTGTAAGTCTTCACAAGGTTTTCACACACTGTTGCTGGTATTTTGGCCCATTCCTCCATGCAGATCTCCTCTAGAGTAGTGATGTTTTGGGGCTGTCGCTGGGCAACACAGACTTTCAACTCCCTCCAAAGATTTTCTATGGGGTTGAGATCTGGAGACTGGCTAGGCCACTCCAGGACCTTGAATTGCTTCTTTCAAAGCCACTCCTTCATTGCCCGGGTGGTGTGTTTGGGATCATTGTCATGCTGAAAGATCCAGCCACGTTTCATCTTCAATGCCCTTGCTGATGGAAGGAGGTTTTCACTCAAAATCTCATGATACATGGCCCCATTCATTCTTTCCTTCACACGGATCAGTCGTCCTGGTCCCTTTGCAGAAAAACAGCCCCAACGCATGATGTTTCCACCCCCATGCTTCACAGTAGGTATGGTGTTCTTTCTCCTCCAAACACGACAAGTTGAGTTTTTACCAAAAAGTTCTCTTTTGGTTTCATCTGACCATATGACATTCTCCCAATCTTCTTCTGGATCATCCAAATGCTCTCTAGCAAACTTCAGACAGGCCTGGACATGTACTGGCTTAAGCAGGGGAACACGTCTGGCACTGTAGGATTTGAGTCCTTGGCGGCGTAGTGTGTTACTGATGGTGGCCTTTGTTACTTTGGTCCCAGCTCTCTGCAGGTCATTCACTAGGTCCCCCTGTGTGGTTCTGGGATTTTTGCTCACCGTTCTCGTGATCATTTTGACCCCACGGGGTGAGATCTTGCGTGGAGCCCCAGATCGAGGGAGATTATCAGTGGTCTTGTATGTCTTCCATTTTCTAATAATTACTCCCACAGTTGATTTCTTCACACCAAGCTGCTTACCTATTGCAGATTCAGTCTTCCCAGCCTGGTGCAGGTCTACAATTTTGTTTCTGGTGTCCTTTGACAGCTCTTTGGTCTTGGCCATAGTGGAGTTTGGAGTCTGACTGTTTGAGGTTGTGGACAGGTGTCTTTTATACTGATAACGAGTTCAAACAGGTGCCATTAATACAGGTAACGAGTGGAGGACAGAGGAGCCTCTTAAAGTAGAAGTTACAGGTCTGTGAGAGCCAGAAATCTTGCTTGTTTGTAGGTGACCAAATACTTTTTTTACCGAGGAATTTACCAATTAATTCATTAAAAATCCTTCAATGTGATTTTCTGGATTTTTTTTTTCTCATTTTGTCTCATAGTTGAGGTATACCTATGATGAAAATTGGTGACCTCTTTCATCTTTTAAGTGGGAGAACTTGCACAATTGGTGGCTGACTAAATACTTTTTTGCCCCACTGTACCTACTGACAGTTGGACCCAAAGCTATGAAGATGAAACAGGTGAAGTGTCCATCCTCAGCTGCAGGCAGCCGCTACATCTGTAGCATGTAGCTGTTTACTGCTAGCTGGCAAGCCGGCTTCCAAAGAATAACACCTGGCATCCAGGTGAAGTTTTGGAGGAGGCTGTGACAATTATCCAGGTAAGAGCTCTGACAGATAACCTTGTAAACTTAAACATGACAGCGTTTTAGGGATTTCCATGGCAGTGATACAGCTCGTTTGACTTCGCAATTTCTGCATGGCGCACACAGTGTCAATATACCCAGAGCGGCTTCCATAGTTCCGTACGGAGTGCAGTTCAGGCCAAAAAAATACTGTTCGCGCTTTCTGCCGTTAACCGCAATCACAAAATTTGTCGCCGTTAATGGGGGCGAAGTGTTAACAGGCGAGTAACGCAATAACGCCAACACCATTTTCTTTTTTTAAAATTTTGCACAGTAACTTTGCATATGTAACTTAACATTTGAAGTATTGTACAACCAAGGCTTGAATCTTGGAATATTGGGCCAGTTGGGGTCCCACCCAGATGTCCTGTGTTTGGACTTTTTAGTGGTGTTATCCTTCTCTCCTTCCTCTGCTCTCACCTCTCCTGGACCCTCTGCCTGAACACTTTCATCTCCTTGGCTCATCTTGTCTGTCTCATCTTGCCGTCTCTGAGCCCTGCCTAATTCAGGTTCTCTCTCTGTCTATGGTGGTATACTAACAGGTTAGAAAATCCAAGTGTCACATTTTGTCCTGCAGGATTTTTTTGTCATGGTTTACGTAAATGACAAAAAATATGTATATTTTTTGTATTTTTATTCTAGTGTTTCTTTTTTTTTTTTTTATTGAGAAAGAGTAGGGAAGGGAAAAAACATTCATAATAGTATTTTACTCATGCATACTTAAATTATATCAGAGATGGGTATAGTAGCCAGAAATTCTACTCATGTAAAAGCAGTGCTATGAAATTAATAATTAAAAGTAGACAACCAAAAATTTCTAGTTAGTTAAGGGTACAAAGAGCACCCACTTAAAAACTTGAGTAATGACTTCAGTCTTGAAGGTTTGTTTTTCTCCAAAATTTATAACGATTTTCTACTTTTCTCTTTATCTAAATTTGCAACCATTTTCTTCAAATTTGTAACTTCCTCTTGTAAGATGTACTTTTCTTGTACATTTGAGACTTTTATTATAAATTTGTGAATTATTTTATGGCTAATTGTTGTCTACTTTTTAAAATAAAACACTGTTTTTTTATATATAAATCTGAAACAGATTGTGGTAAAACTTTGACTTTTTTTCCTTATACAATTTACACTTTTGACCATAATTTTGCAGAGCCAGAGCAGAACAATAATTTAACTCTGATTTCAAAGAAAAAAAAATATATTTATTGAAATAAATTAACTTAAATTTCCAAAGATACAGTTATTACTGTTAAAATATTTCTATGTATTTATAGTTTTTTTAGAACTCACCACCCAGACAGAAAAAAAACCCTCCCTTATTTTGAAATCCAAGTGTTGGCACGTTGAGTTTGCCTGAAGGCTGCTGATGTATTAAAATCATTGACTTTGTAAATTTTGGTCATCTTAACTTGCCAGGTACACAATAATGAACATAAATTATTAGTTAATATTGTAGTGGATGGTGAAGTAAATCCTCAGTGATTCAGTCACTCTTGCCTTTCCCTGCATATGAAGCCTGCATATGAATCCTAACCACACCTGTTTGCTAAGCAATTCTTCATTATTGTTCCTGTTACCAGTGGGTTAAAAACCATGATAAACCTCCACTGCTTACATACCTCTTCTGCTTTTTTCTGCATTTAAAGTACTTTAATAAACTCATGCTTCTCTCGGACAGTTACTCTAGCGAGACACTCTGCCTGTCAACTGGAACACGGGAGCGGGGCGCTTCTGTACTCCACACGGATGACGGTCACGTGCGTTGTTCGTGTGCGCGCTTACGGACCATCAGTCCTTCATAATTTTTTCTTAAATTTATACTTACTTGGCGTGACGGCATAACTTCAAGGGTGGCAGCCCGCCATGTGGAAATGTTACCAGAGGAACCCTGCTGTGAGCATGCAGGGGGCAGGGCAGCACATATTAATGTGACAAGTATTTGAGTATGGATGATACAACTATTATATGTATCGTGGGCAGCCAAATGTACTGATCCAATGAATATATTTGGTATATTGCCCAGCCATAACACACATACACAACAGGGAGAGGGGAAATACTGAAAAAACCGACATGAACAAGTTTATGTTGGTTTTACACCCCGAACATCAGTTTCACTTTTATTTCAGTCAATCACCCTGTCCTACCCTGTTGTCATAATGACATTTAGATCGTTATTACAGACTATGGTAGTTGGTAGCACACATGCTATTTATTAGGGCTGTTGCGTTAACCGCATTTATGTAATACCACACTATGGACACACCTACTGCGGAGGAAAACGACCAACTGCAACAACCGCAGTGTTCATTTTCTGTGTGTGTGGCTATATCTTGTCATTCACTTATGTGTCCCTACTGATTATTAAATAAATTGTTAAATGAAGTGTATTTTTATTGCCAATAGCATGTTTGCACCCGGTACTCTAGAAGCTTCCACAGCACCTGGTGGTGCCCTCGCCAGGTGCTGACGACGGCTGCACCGTGTGGGTCTCTCTCCAGACAGACAGTTAGTGGTGAAAGTGTTTGGACTCCTTGTTAAATACAGCCTTGACAGTGAGCGCTGAAAGGGCACAAAACATGTTATTTCCTTCTGAGTGGAGTGTGTATGATCCTGACTGTGTATGCTCCTGTGTATGAGCTCCGAGAGCCAAAGCTTGTTTGAATGTGATTTTTCAGACAGCAGCAAAAATCATGGCGACAAGAGCCACGCAGGATCCTGTAAGGAGACTGTCCTGCTTAAATAAGCTGAATGTCGCTGCAGCCTCCACTCCACACACCTCATAGTTCCTGCCACTGCTTTATGAAAATGATCTTTTTTTTTTTAACACATTCAGCAGTTCATGCCTGTAGAAAGAGCAGAGCTCCACACAGTTATCACACATGCACGTAAAGTTGAGAGTGAAGCTGCAATGAGTTTCTCAGCTTCCATCGTGTGCCACATAAGTTATAAACCCTGTTTAAATTAAGAGACCACAGGGTCCTAAAAAAATTTGCAATAATACCGCATACCACGGTGTTGAACCATCCACAGTCATCGCAGGGGAAATTCCTCTACCACGACAGCCCTACTACTTACCCTCTGAGGAGTTTTCTATAGGTATTGGCACATTGACCTACAGTTTTACAAGGGCTTTGGTTTTATTCTGACAGATGAGAAGCCAAATGCAGCTGTGGTTTTTTTTTTTTTTTTTTTAATTATGTAGGGAGATTGTGTTGGACAAAGACTTTATTTTGTCACATTCCAGTAAGTTTTACATTTTGCCAAACAGAGCTAAAAGCTTATGGCTATCATGTGGTTCTGGTAATCAAATCATGTCAGATGTCAGCATATTACTGGTCAATGGGTTGGTAAAGAAAACATCAGGAATAAAGGTAGTGTGAGTACAATAGTCCTAACACAATTTAAAATAAATACAAACTCCGTGGAGAAATAAATTTAAACAAAGGAAATTGCAACTTTAACTTGGTGAGAGGGTTGAGAAGAATAAATCAAGCATGAACACTTAAACTCAAATACCAATAAATAAGTAAATTAATATGGAAATGAAATTAAATCTGTGCTGTTGGATATATAAACATATACTGTATTTTCGGAGGCTTTTGGATATAAAATGGGTAAACACAAGTGCTAATGGTGCTGAAGAAGGTCCTGCTCTAATAGGGCAGAGTTTTCCTTAATGGGATTAGCAACACCTGTGTTTTCTAACAGCTTTTACTGTGGAGCATGTCTATTGCTAATTCCATTTTTACACATTTAATATGCTTCATGTTCACAAATATTTAGTAATATTAGTCACAAATGAATCCTGATAAGTGTTCTAATCAAATTCAACCAAGGTTGAGAAGTATTTCACATATCATTTGACTTAGTATTAAATGAAAAGCACTGAGCAATGAGATGGTTAAATATATGACTTGGGAGATACGATAGTCCTATTTTATAAAGCAATGTCATCATTTTTAAGAATAAGGTTATTTCTAAAAATATCAGTTTAAGGGCCACTTTTTCATCATCATCATCATAGCAGTCTGTCGACAGATAGCGGTATTATCAGTGGCAAGGACAGGCCAAGACAGACTGACTCCAGTATCTGTTGCAGTGACTGACCAGATGTCACTAACTTAAAATAAGGCTACCACAAGTTGGCTGCTAGTTTAGCTTAGGTTAATGAGTTAGGGACTCAAAAAAAAAAAAAATAGTACAGTTGTTTTTGAAAAGATTTTTTTAATGTATTTTTGGTTACCTTCCAGTTCTTTTAAAGCTTTGTGTTTGAAATCAACACCAAAACCTTTAACTTTGGCACTCTTCCTTGTGAGAAGAGTCTGTCTTCCAGCAGAAAATGGCCTATATCATTTTTACCAACAGGAATTATGACCCATATGTACGCTTTTCCAATAAGCAACCTTTAGAGGCCATGTAAATTATGACGTGAAATGAGATGGCAGACGGTTACAGTTGCAATCTGTGAAAGTACCCTAACTTTTCCTTAAAACAGTATTCTAACTTTAACCACCTGAAAAATTTATATTTAAAACCTAAATGAAATAAAACCAGAAGTGAGTCAGAAAGGATGAAGTGAAGAGGTAAATATCTCACTGGGCTACAACAGCTTGTGACAAGTTAGAAAACAGCACTAGCGGAGGAGTTTCCAAACTCTCTCCAAACATTTGTGAGGGTTTACAGTTTCGTCTCTTGAGTCGCTGGGCCTCACTCTCATATAGCAGGAATTTTGAACATGTTTGAAAAAAAAAAAATATGACAAATTTTCTCTCAAAATAGTTGCAGTTATGGCAGGTGTCCCAAATCCATCTGGAACCCTTCTCATTTTAGTTTCTGTGAGTCAGAAAGTGCCAGAAAAGTTACACAACTTTGAGAGGGGTTGGGAACCTATGAAATTAAGAATGTTTTCACACCTGAATGTCGGCACCAAAGTCCAGACTAAAGTTTTTATTTTGTTACATTGTATACATTTGGTCTGCTTAGGTTTGGTTTCACACTTATCTCAGCGGACCAAACAATTTTATGTAACACACTGATGTATCGCTGTCATAATGATGTTTATGTAGTTAGCAAGTGTGCTACTCACTATTGAAGGTGTTTTCTGCAGCTCTGGACACATCGGAACCACACTTTAACTAGAAACTTGTTCATACTCCATCATATTAGTCTGTGAACTAGTTTAGTGAGGGTAGACTATTATCCAGGTATTACGTTTGCCCTTCTCATCAGCCGTGATGATTTTCAGCTGGCATTGCTCCTCCAATCTTTCACTACTCTCGATCACATCCCCTCCAAAAATATCTGGCAAGATTCTGCATTTTAATGATTTTATTTTAACTGACTATTTATGCTGCTAATGGACCATATTTGAATTAAAATCTAGACCTCTTCCTCTCTCCAAGCCATACCACTGCTCATTTTTCCTCTTATCGGCTGCCTTAACTTCCTGTGTTTGGTCTGAAAGTCCAAACCTTTTTGAAAATTGCTTTCAGATGCTAAAGGAACAGGACCAAAGTTCAGTTTGATCCAGACAGAGACCACCTTTTTGGCCAAACCAAATTTCATCTTTTTGGTGCGGACCGTGGTTTGGGGGAGCTTTCACACCTAAAATTTTGGTCGGAACCAAATTGAAAGGCTTGAAAGTCTGGACCAAACAAGTTAGGTGTGAAAGCCTCCTAAACTGTGACTGATCGGAGACAAAAAGGGCAAGACATTCAATGTGCATGACAGGCACTAACAGCCTGGTCATTTTCCTCACACATGCTGACACAACTGCGACTGCCAGTTTCACCATGCCACCCAAGAGTAAGAAAGGCAAGCCTAGGGATATGGGGGGCAGCTTTACCTGCCTCACAAGCCCCTACAAAGGAAGTGGAGCCAATCCCAGGGCTGTTGTGTCTGATGCGGAGGACTTGGAGGCAGCCTCCTCATCCAGCAGTCTCTACACTTCTTCCCTGTGGTCGAACTTGCTTGACATCTGATGACAAAATGACTGCTGGAAAGGGGAGATATGGTCACAATTTTGCAATTGTCTGGATAACTGTCCTGTCAGTATAGCATAGGATTTGCACGGCTGTCACGGGACAGTCGTAAATGTAAGGTGTGACTGGCCAAGGGGTAATTGAAAACATAAACTCCAAGGTTCTTTAAAACTCAGGTGAAGAGTCTCAAGTAGCAATCAAAGGGGAAACTTTAAAATGAGGATGTTCAACAAAGAATTTATTTACAATAAAATATGTACAAGTGCCCATTAAAATAAAAAGCCTAAACTAAAACCTGAGAATTAAAATGATCTAAAAAGCCAAAATAAGATAAAATACTGGCTAAAAAAAAAACCTAAACTAAAAGTGGGCTAAAAAAAAAAAAAAGTCCATAAAAGTTGAGGAGGACTCTTCCCAGGCCAGGCTCCATCTGCCACCACGACACCGACGGAAACGACAGGAAACCAGTACAGGGGAAGACCCTTGCCAGCAGTATATCCAGATTTATCATCATCATGGGGTGCTACTACCTGGGAACCTGATGTTGACAGCAAGAGGCAGAGCTCCTCACTCTGCCTCTTGCTGTCCTTCACCCGCAGCACCCCCAACTGCTCCACACAGAAGTGTCCTGGTCATGGTGGTCCTGGGCCGTTACTGCTCCCTCTCCTCAGTCATGCCCTCCCTCAGCCATTTTCCCTGGGACCAGCAGCCTCCTCTCATCCAGCAGAGCTCTCATCTGGCCGGCTGTCCTGGCAAGACTCTCCTCCAGCTGGGGCCTCTCCTCCAAGCAGGCCCTCCTCCGGGCAAACCTTCCTCCTCTGGACTGCTAGAGCGTCTTTTATATAATGTGTAGCCACAGGTGCATCACATCCCCTATCAATACAGGTGCTGCTGATCAGTAATTAGGGAAAGCACAGGGTGGAAGTAGACAACATGCAACATAAACTTAAAACGACATAAAACCCAAAAAACACAATAAAATACTTCCACCCCGTGACATAAGTGCAAAAAAAAGCACAATTTTGTTGCGTGCATATTGCACGAATGTGCATGGCATGTACCCTCCCAGAAAATTTTGGCCCAAAATTCAGTTCGTGTGACATTCGAGCAGTATTCATATGACATACACAAATGTGCTAATTCAGTGTGATTCCAAGTGAAAATTGTTGCTTATTCATGTATTTGTCACAGGTTTTTTTTTTAAATTTCCAACTAGTTGACAACTGTCGTGGTCCAGTGCGATACTACTTAAAGTAAACACATGTAGACACCAGTGACAAAAAGGGGAAAAAAAAGGGGAGATGAAAACAGGACTCCAGGGTGGAGGTACTATTTTTCTTCCATCTGCCATTTCCCTTCAAGGCCTGTACTTGGATTGAAGTGCTTTTAAAATGGCAAAATGGTATGAAATGCAGCGACGTTGCAGTCTTTGACACAGTACATATGATTGTATTTACAGGATGGGACACAGTGGATCCTTTTCCAGATTAGGTGGGGAACATGCTAACAATAATAATAATAATAATAATGGAATGCATTTATATAGCGCCTTTCATGATACCCAAAGCGCTTTACAATGAGTCCATTCATTCACTCCACAGGCAGACAATGATTGGCTGGAAGTTGGATGAAAGTTTTAATCAAACTCTTGCATCTTTGGCCGGACTGCTCCTTTCCTCAAAATGACCTTATCAGCCACACAAATTAAAATGATGAAGGCTGCTAAATGGCATACAGCCATATTTGCCTCCACCAACAAGGCTGCATCCAAGTCCTTTTTACCTGCATTCAGAACTTCAGTAGTGTGTATGTGCTCATCTGTATGCATTATCGGCGTAACTCAAAAGTTATTAATGGATTTTGATTACATTTTTAGAAGTGGTTGGAAGTGGACCAAGGACCAGTTGATGAGATTTCGGGTGGTGGTCTGAATCACTATCAGCCTCCAGGACTTTAGGAATATCTTTAAAACTTCAGTTTGGTCCTTTCTAAGAAAGATATTGGTGACCACCTAACCTATAACATAAACATATTTTAAAAAAAAAACACTTTACCAATTAATTTGACTTCATAGGGTCTTTAAGAGTTTAAAGGCATTGCAGTGCCTTGTCAGATGATTTGATCGTTACCAGCAGAGGGCGCAATCTGCTGACTGCTAACAGACTGCTAGAAGAAATTAAGTGTGAGGAAGAAAGGTTTACACTGTCTGGGTGCTTTCTAGTTAAAGTTATGAATTGCACATTCACTGCTACAGTATGTCCTTATGAAATACTGTAAGGCATAGATTACAGTGAGAGTTTACATCAAAGTTTCAAAAGCCAGTGGAAGTCAAAAGGAAAGTTACAATGTGTCATCAAGTGCATCCAGCAAAAATGACTTTCATTCTTTTGTGTCCTTCGTAGCAGACAAACCATTTGGCTGAGATGGTTCCACAAAACTGCTTCATCTTGGCATAGTTCCCCTGTCAGTGGTTAATAAAGTGCCTTTAATAGCTCAGTGCTTTGTGTCAGCATGAAGGAGACCAACTGAAACCCAGAGGAAGCTGTAACCAGGCAACTAAAGCAGGCTACGGTCTTCTCTTCAATCAAAGAAAATGGAAGGTCAGGCGAGGAGGCCAAAACATCAACCCATCCATCATTTCTTTCTTTCTTTCTTTCTTTCTTTCTTTCTTTCTTTCTTTCTTTCACCCTCAATGTCACTGAAGCGTGATATTCTGTATGTTTATATGTTATGAAGCTACAGTAAGTGTGACAAAAAAAAAAAAAGAGAAATCAGGAAGGGGCAAACACTTTTTCACACCACTATATATATATATATATATATATATGTGTGTGTGTGCATATATACGTATATATACACACATATACGTATATATACACATACAATACACGCATATAGCCTTGGCCTATTTGAAGCTGAAATAACACCTTGACTTTGAGCACAACTCAGATGTAGACCCATCTGAAGATCACAGTGTGAGTTTGTTGACCATTGCAGCAATCGACAGACAGATGAATGGATGACGGCTCAGTGCCATGGTATGAGCTCATCTAGCATTTGTCAGAAAATTTTGTTGTCACCAGTAGGAACTACAAATAAATTAAGATAAAAAAAATTAAAGTTTGCAAGAAATGTTTTAAACTAATGACAGCAAAGAGGGGAAAAACCCTCCACCTATGAATAGGATTGACATGCCGGTTTACTTTTATACCTTGACTGTTTTCTCTTCATTTTAAGGCTCAAAGATGTTTTCTGCATCATACAGTTCTTTCCTCAACAACTGCTCAAAATTTAAATGACCTTCATAGTTTGTATGCATTTTATCCAATTTTACACTGTTCTAATATGAATAGTGACTGGATCATTATTGTAATGTATGAAACAGAAAGGTCCATGCTGTGCCAGGGGATAAATTATAATGGGAACATGGAACACAATGATTTAATTTTTTGGATGATGATGGGTTTTTTTTTAATTCTTAATAAATTTGCAAAAATCTAAAAAAATTTTTTTTCACATTGTCATTATGGGGTATTGTGTGTAGAATTTTGAGGAAAAAAATGAATTTAATCCCTTTTGGAATAAGGCTGTGACAACAAAATGTGGAAAAAGTGAAGTGCTGTGAATGCTTTCTGGATGCACTGTAAATGTTTCAGATCATCAGACAAATTTAAATGTTAGACTGTGGCGGTTCGGTTAACCCCACAACAGATAAAGACACTCAGCCCTCTTGTCTCTGTTTTTCCCGCTGCACTACTGAGATGCAATGTGCCATTCATGTAGTTGTGATGCAAACATGCATGTATTGTGATGTAATGCGCCATTCTGTATAGTGTTCATGCGTCTTGTCCTTACTGTGCTTTTTCTGAGCATCTTACATATGTAGATGTGCTTTGAGGTAAATCTCCACAAAAAGACTGGTCAAACACAGCGCTCGGCTAGAGCAAATAGCAGAACAGTGTAATGTGTATTAATGTCTACAAGCAGACGCGTTTCGTCTGGCTCACCTATGTGGTGTTAATGATTGCCTTTCATCCATTGTACTCATGCGTCCTGTCCTCACTGTGACCTAGGGACTGAGATCAATATGTCTCTCAAATGCAAATGTCTTATGCCTGTTCTGTTATCTCTTTGATCATACTAACTGCTGGGGTATGTTCCTTTGATGTATTGTTATGGTCAAGTATATAAGCTGCAACTCTGTAACGCAAACTCCCCATCCTCTTCAACCTCTGCTGCAGACACGCACATTGTGTCTCTCTGCTGAGAGCACTCAGGGCTCGCTCCCAGCGCGCATGCACGGCGCCGGGAGCGAAGCCCGTGACGACCAGTGCGGCCGCTTATTTTTTCATGCCGTCGCACTGGTGACCCCTTGAACACGCACACGTTTTGTGCGAAAGCAACCTTCTGAGCTGCACTGGTGACCCGTTCTTCAGGATGAGATCTGCACGTCTGAGATCTGCTCATCCACGCCGGACCGGCGGCGCCCGCAGTTCCTTCACAAGTGAGCGCATGCACCTCGTCCCTTCTCCACGACGGCGTCCTCCAGGGCCGGTGGAGAACGCAACGCGTGGACCTGAACGCACCACGCCCGAGCCTGAGGAACAAAAGATCGTCTATTCCCTCCCGCCGCTCCAACGCATCTGCACGAGCCTGAGGGACAAAAGATCGTCTATTTCCTCTCACCGCTCCAACGCACCATGGCCAATCTACAGCCACAGCTCAACCTGGATTTTTATCGGCACCGTCTGCGCCGATCTCCACCAAGTTTCTGCACCCTGACTCGCCACTCCAGCGGCCCACCCATGCACGGAACCCCCGCGCATGCATCGGGGAGTTACGTGGACGGCGCATCAAGCACGGGACAAGTAATGGCTCCAGAGACCGCCATCATCCTCCGCCGCTGCACATGCCTGAGAGAAACGGCCGATCGCCACCCTCGGAACCTTCAGGGCTGCCCGTTCACCTGAAGCTAGCACGCAGCTCGCCACTGGATTTTTTAATGGTCTTAGCCACGGCACAAAGGGATTTCAGCCGTCAGCTGTTCCCGGGGGCTTTGGGGTTGCTTCGGCACCTAAAGCCAACAGTCCCTCTGCTTTTGTTTACTTTTTTCTTACAGCCGCTCCTGCTTTTCTTCATGGCCACGAGAGGAGTCAGAGACTAATTTTTCTTCTTGTGATCTCCGCACGTGCAACGGGACAACCCCTCGACGTCGCGGAGCAGCAAGCAATTTTTGCGCGGCTCAGGACGATTTTACAGTTCCTGCCGGCACTTACTACCCCTCCCCTCCCTCCTCCTCCGCCTGCAGCGAGCTTCTCCCGCAGCTCGCTCACACAGATGGATTATCGAGGTCTCGGCCCCCTGCCGCGCCCTCTGGGGGGAAGCGTGTGGCGGTTCGGTTAACCCCACAACAGATAAAGACACTCAGCCCTCTTGTCTCTGTTTTTCCCGCTGCACTACTGAGATGCAATGTGCCATTCATGTATCTGTGATGCAAACATGCATGTATTGTGATGTAATGCGCCATTCTGTATAGGGTTCATGCGTCTTGTCCTTACTGTGCTTTTTCTGAGCATCTTACATATGTAGATGTGCTTTGAGGTAAATCTCCACAAAAAGACTGGTCAAACACAGCGCTCGGCTAGAGCAAATAGCAGAACAGTGTAATGTGTATTAACGTCTACAAGCAGACGCGTTTCGTCTGGCTCACCTATGTGGTGTTAATGATTGCCTTTCATCCATTGTACTCATGCGTCCTGTCCTCACTGTGACCTAGGGACTGAGATCAATATGTCTCTCAAATGCAAATGTCTTATGCCTGTTCTGTTATCTCTTTGATCATACTAACTGCTGGGGTATGTTCCTTTGATGTATTGTTATGGTCAAGTATATAAGCTGCAACTCTGTAACGCAAACTCCCTCTCTCTCTCAACTCTGCTGTAGGACACAAGTTTATGTTCCTCCTCTCCTTCTCTGAGAGCCGTGGGCTCGCTCTCGGTGCTCATGCATGGTGCCGGGAGCGGAGCTCGTGACGGCGGTATGATTAATAAAACTTCCTTAAAACTACAGCATCGCTGCTTATTATACCCATGCCGCCGCAAGACAAAGATAACACAAGAAAACACAAAAGGCAGTTTTTAAATGAAGGTGTTTATTATTAAGGGTAAAAAAAAATCCAAACCTACATGGCCCTGTGTGAAAAAGTGATTCCGTCCCCCCTCCAGTTAAAACATGAATTAACTGTGGTTTATCACATCTTTGGAAAGCTGAATTCAATTTCTCTAGCCACACCCAGGCCTGATTACTGCCACACCTGTTCTCAATCAAGAAATCACTTAAATAGGACCTGTCTGACAAAGTGAAGTAGACCAAAAGATCCTCAAAAGCTAGACATCATGCTGCGATCCAAAGAAATTCAGGAACAAATGAGAAACAAAGTAATTGAGCTCTATCAGTCCGGAAAGGGTTATAAAGCCATTTCTAAAGTTTTGGGGCTCCACTGAACCACAGTGAGAGCCATTATCCACAAATGGCGAAAACATGGAGCAATCGTGAACCTTCCCAGGAGTGGCCGGCCGACCAAAATTACCCCAAGAGCACAGAGACGACTCATCCAAGAGATCACAAAAGACCCCACAACAACATCCAAAGAACTGCAGGCCTCACTTGCCTCGGTTAAGGTCAGTGTTCATGACTCCACCACAAGAAAGAGAATGGGCAAAAATGGCCTGTATGGCAGAGTTCCAAGACGAAAACCACTGCTGAGCAAAAAGAACATAAAGACCTGTCTCAGTTTTGCCAGAAAACATCTTGATGATCCCCAAGACTTTTGGGAAAAGACTGACGAGACAAAAGACAAAAGACAATGGACTGACGAGACAAAAGTTGAACTTTTTGGAAGGTGTGTGTCCCATTACATCTGGCACAAAAGTGCCAAGTGGTGTGGTGGTCTGGGGCTGCTTTGCTGTTTCAGGACCTGGAAGACTTGCTGTGGTAAATGGAACCATGAGTTCTGCCGTCTACCAAAAAATCCCAAAGGAGAATGTCCGGCCGTCTGTTTGTGACCTCAAGCTGAAGCACACTTGGGTTCTGAAGCAGGACAATGATCCAAAACACACCAGCAAGTCCACCTCTGAATGGCTTAAGAAAAACAAAATGAAGACTTTGGAGTGGCCTAGTCAGAGTCCTGACCTGAATACGATTGAGATGGTGTGGCATGACCTTAAAAAGGCGGTTCATGCTCGAAAGCCCTCCAATGTGGCTGAATTACAACAATTCTGCAAAGATGAGTGGGCCAAAATTCCTTCACAGCGCTGTAAAAGTCTCATTGCCAGTTATCGCAAATGCTTGACTGCAGTTGTTGCTGCTAAGGGTGTCCCAACCAGTTATTAGGTTTAGGAGGCAATCACTTTTTCACACAGGGCCATGTAATTTTGGATTTTTTTCCCTTAATAATAAACACCTTAACCCCTTGCACTCCGGTCAATTTTCCTAAAAATGCCAAAAATAATGTGCCCAAAGTAAATCGAAAGCTGTTCTTCAACCCTTTGCAGCATCTTCATGGGGTTGGTCTCATTTAAAAGAAAACACTTTGAATTTTTGGGCAAAACAGTCATAATCTCTCTAAGTGCTCCGGCCACTGAGTTACAGTCATCTAAACATAGTGAACTTGAAGAAAATAAATTTGGCCTGGGTGTTTTTTTGGATACAAATGCTTGCAAATAACACACAGCTTCAGATCCGGGCTGGAAAATGCAACAGAAATGTAGAACCAAGTGTTATCCAGCTGAGGTCCAAATTTTGTAACAATACCACAAAAAATGAATACATTACACAGCTTTTTCCTCAGGTACTTCCCAGGCGTTTTGGAACTGTGCCAAATTGTGCCAAATGGCACAGTTTGGAGGGGGGGCGCTCGTGCGCAGTAATGGAGTAGACGTG
The DNA here is from genome assembly GCA_020510985.1 of Pholidichthys leucotaenia. Taxonomy (NCBI): domain Eukaryota; kingdom Metazoa; phylum Chordata; class Actinopteri; order Cichliformes; family Pholidichthyidae; genus Pholidichthys; species Pholidichthys leucotaenia. The sequence goes on from CM035838.1 coordinate 141,910,209, forward strand.
TTTCTACGAGGCTCCGTCGCAGACTTCTAAATTTTGTTTATTTTTGCTACACCTACTTACCAACTTTTTGCCTACTTATCGTCAGAGCTGTTCTAACTAACCTCCAATCATGCCACCCAAGAGAGACGAGGTAAAACCATCAAATTCAGCCTCGGCTAGCGCTAGCAACGAAGCTATATTAGCTGCAGTTAACAAATATGGCGCTGAGCTAGCTAAAGTTTCAGCGCAGATGGAAGAGCTGAAAAAGTCCGTGGAGGGTCGCATAAGCACAGTGGAGACGCATTTGGGCACATTACAGAATGAACATAATCAGACTGAACAACGCTTGGATAGTATGGATGTGGCACTCTCCGACGCAGATGTTCGCATCACGGCACTGGAAGCTAGCTACCGTGAGTTGCAGGTGGAAAATGGTCGGCTTAAGGCTAAGCTAAATGACTTGGAGGGGCGCTCGCGTAGGTTAAACATCAGGATCGTGGGGATCAAAGAAGGAGAAGAGAAGGGCAATCCCACGGAGTTTGTGACACGACTGCTACCGGAGCTGACCGATCGCCACCCTCAGAACCTTCAGGGCTGCCCGTTCACCTGAAGCTAGCACGCAGCTCGCCACTGGATTTTTTAATGGTCTTAGCCACGGCACAAAGGGATTTCAGCCGTCAGCTGTTCCCGGGGGCTTTGGGGTTGCTTCGGCACCTAAAGCCAACAGTCCCTCTGCTTTTGTTTACTTTTTTCTTACAGCCGCTCCTGCTTTTCTTCATGGCCACGAGAGGAGTCAGAGACTAATTTTTCTTCTTGTGATCTCCGCACGTGCAACGGGACAACCCCTCGACGTCGCGGAGCAGCAAGCAATTTTTGCGCGGCTCAGGACGATTTTACAGTTCCTGCCGGCACTTACTACCCCTCCCCTCCCTCCTCCTCCGCCTGCAGCGAGCTTCTCCCGCAGCTCGCTCACACAGATGGATTATCGAGGTCTCGGCCCCCTGCCGCGCCCTCTGGGGGGGAGCGTGTGGCGGTTCGGTTAACCCCACAACAGATAAAGACACTCAGCCCTCTTGTCTCTGTTTTTCCCGCTGCACTACTGAGATGCAATGTGCCATTCATGTATCTGTGATGCAAACATGCATGTATTGTGATGTAATGCGCCATTCTGTATAGGGTTCATGCGTCTTGTCCTTACTGTGCTTTTTCTGAGCATCTTACATATGTAGATGTGCTTTGAGGTAAATCTCCACAAAAAGACTGGTCAAACACAGCGCTCGGCTAGAGCAAATAGCAGAACAGTGTAATGTGTATTAACGTCTACAAGCAGACGCGTTTCGTCTGGCTCACCTATGTGGTGTTAATGATTGCCTTTCATCCATTGTACTCATGCGTCCTGTCCTCACTGTGACCTAGGGACTGAGATCAATATGTCTCTCAAATGCAAATGTCTTATGCCTGTTCTGTTATCTCTTTGATCATACTAACTGCTGGGGTATGTTCCTTTGATGTATTGTTATGGTCAAGTATATAAGCTGCAACTCTGTAACGCAAACTCCCTCTCTCTCTCAACTCTGCTGTAGGACACAAGTTTATGTTCCTCCTCTCCTTCTCTGAGAGCCGTGGGCTCGCTCTCGGTGCTCATGCATGGTGCCGGGAGCGGAGCTCGTGACGGCGGTATGATTAATAAAACTTCCTTAAAACTACAGCATCGCTGCTTATTATACCCATGCCGCCGCAAGACAAAGATAACACAAGAAAACACAAAAGGCAGTTTTTAAATGAAGGTGTTTATTATTAAGGGTAAAAAAAAATCCAAACCTACATGGCCCTGTGTGAAAAAGTGATTCCGTCCCCCCTCCAGTTAAAACATGAATTAACTGTGGTTTATCACATCTTTGGAAAGCTGAATTCAATTTCTCTAGCCACACCCAGGCCTGATTACTGCCACACCTGTTCTCAATCAAGAAATCACTTAAATAGGACCTGTCTGACAAAGTGAAGTAGACCAAAAGATCCTCAAAAGCTAGACATCATGCTGCGATCCAAAGAAATTCAGGAACAAATGAGAAACAAAGTAATTGAGCTCTATCAGTCCGGAAAGGGTTATAAAGCCATTTCTAAAGTTTTGGGGCTCCACTGAACCACAGTGAGAGCCATTATCCACAAATGGCGAAAACATGGAGCAATCGTGAACCTTCCCAGGAGTGGCCGGCCGACCAAAATTACCCCAAGAGCACAGAGACGACTCATCCAAGAGATCACAAAAGACCCCACAACAACATCCAAAGAACTGCAGGCCTCACTTGCCTCGGTTAAGGTCAGTGTTCATGACTCCACCACAAGAAAGAGAATGGGCAAAAATGGCCTGTATGGCAGAGTTCCAAGACGAAAACCACTGCTGAGCAAAAAGAACATAAAGACCTGTCTCAGTTTTGCCAGAAAACATCTTGATGATCCCCAAGACTTTTGGGAAAAGACTGACGAGACAAAAGACAAAAGACAATGGACTGACGAGACAAAAGTTGAACTTTTTGGAAGGTGTGTGTCCCATTACATCTGGCACAAAAGTGCCAAGTGGTGTGGTGGTCTGGGGCTGCTTTGCTGTTTCAGGACCTGGAAGACTTGCTGTGGTAAATGGAACCATGAGTTCTGCCGTCTACCAAAAAATCCCAAAGGAGAATGTCCGGCCGTCTGTTTGTGACCTCAAGCTGAAGCACACTTGGGTTCTGAAGCAGGACAATGATCCAAAACACACCAGCAAGTCCACCTCTGAATGGCTTAAGAAAAACAAAATGAAGACTTTGGAGTGGCCTAGTCAGAGTCCTGACCTGAATACGATTGAGATGGTGTGGCATGACCTTAAAAAGGCGGTTCATGCTCGAAAGCCCTCCAATGTGGCTGAATTACAACAATTCTGCAAAGATGAGTGGGCCAAAATTCCTTCACAGCGCTGTAAAAGTCTCATTGCCAGTTATCGCAAATGCTTGACTGCAGTTGTTGCTGCTAAGGGTGTCCCAACCAGTTATTAGGTTTAGGAGGCAATCACTTTTTCACACAGGGCCATGTAATTTTGGATTTTTTTCCCTTAATAATAAACACCTTAACCCCTTGCACTCCGGTCAATTTTCCTAAAAATGCCAAAAATAATGTGCCCAAAGTAAATCGAAAGCTGTTCTTCAACCCTTTGCAGCATCTTCATGGGGTTGGTCTCATTTAAAAGAAAACACTTTGAATTTTTGGGCAAAACAGTCATAATCTCTCTAAGTGCTCCGGCCACTGAGTTACAGTCATCTAAACATAGTGAACTTGAAGAAAATAAATTTGGCCTGGGTGTTTTTTTGGATACAAATGCTTGCAAATAACACACAGCTTCAGATCCGGGCTGGAAAATGCAACAGAAATGTAGAACCAAGTGTTATCCAGCTGAGGTCCAAATTTTGTAACAATACCACAAAAAATGAATACATTACACAGCTTTTTCCTCAGGTACTTCCCAGGCGTTTTGGAACTGTGCCAAATTGTGCCAAATGGCACAGTTTGGAGGGGGGGCGCTCGTGCGCAGTAATGGAGTAGACGTGTTTCTACGAGGCTCCGTCGCAGACTTCTAAATTTTGTTTATTTTTGCTACACCTACTTACCAACTTTTTGCCTACTTATCGTCAGAGCTGTTCTAACTAACCTCCAATCATGCCACCCAAGAGAGACGAGGTAAAACCATCAAATTCAGCCTCGGCTAGCGCTAGCAACGAAGCTATATTAGCTGCAGTTAACAAATATGGCGCTGAGCTAGCTAAAGTTTCAGCGCAGATGGAAGAGCTGAAAAAGTCCGTGGAGGGTCGCATAAGCACAGTGGAGACGCATTTGGGCACATTACAGAATGAACATAATCAGACTGAACAACGCTTGGATAGTATGGATGTGGCACTCTCCGACGCAGATGTTCGCATCACGGCACTGGAAGCTAGCTACCGTGAGTTGCAGGTGGAAAATGGTCGGCTTAAGGCTAAGCTAAATGACTTGGAGGGGCGCTCGCGTAGGTTAAACATCAGGATCGTGGGGATCAAAGAAGGAGAAGAGAAGGGCAATCCCACGGAGTTTGTGACACGACTGCTACCGGAGCTGCTTGGCCCGAATAACCTGACCAAGCCCATTAAAATTGACCGTGCCCACCGCAGCCTCAAACCTAAGCCTCCGGACAACGAGCGCCCACGGATGATCATCGCCTCCACAATGGGCTGCACGGTGGCGCAGTGGTTTAGCACTGTGGCAGCACAGTTTTACCCTCGGCCGGGGGATCGCGGGGATCATGAGATCGTGGGTTCGATCCCAGCCCCCGACCAACAGTGAGCTGTGTGGAGTTTGCATGTTCTCCCCGTGTTGCGTGGGTTTACTCCGGGATTTCTCCGGTTTCCTCCCGCACACCAAAAACATGTAGGTTTAGGGCGCTCGCGCACGCAGCGACCAGCAGCCAGTGGCTTGTCACCAGACTGCAAACCAAGTCTACCTACGGGTACAAATAAGTAACAAAAAAAAAAAAAAAAAAAAAAAATGACCACGACTTGGCCAATATTTTTAAACTCAGCAGACAACAGGGTCCACTCCGTTATCAAGGCAACAAAGTGTACATCTTCCCGGACTACACGGCGGAGGTTGCATCACAGCGTCAAGCCTTTAACAACGTCAAGAAGAAGCTGACTGATGCCGGCGCCAAGTGTTCTCTACGGTTTCCAGCCAAACTTCAGGTCATCCACAACAGAGAAGTTAAAGTGTTTAACACTCCGGCGGATGCAGAGAGGTTTGCCAACTCCCTGACTGACAGTGTATAACTGACGAAGTGCACATTGTTTAAATTATACAGCGGTTGACGCCACTCTAATACTGCACTTTATTCTGCCTCGCCCTTTTTTGATGGCATATTCCAAGTTAATTATATTGTCTCTGTGTGTAGCTTTCTTTCAGTTAATTGATTTACATTAGAAGACTGCGCGGTTCCATTGGTGGTTTGCTGAAACGCAAAATTGTGTCCGTTACCCAGCAGTCTCCCAAGTATTAGTGGGTTTTGCTGCTTTGTTCCTGTTTTTTGCGGTGCTAAGGGAATGGGTTTTTATAATATGTTTTTCTTTTTTAATTTGTTCTTTGTTTGGTTTGTTTTGCCTGCCAGTGTAGCCATTTACTGCCTAAGCCCATATATTTTTTTAAAATTTAATTTTTGAATGCAAGCTGGTTCTTCTGGATCAGGTGTGAGTCATCTCACGTTCACATCATGGAACTGTAGGGGTTTGGGGAAAGCTCTCAAAAGAGTAAAAGTATTTTCACATCTGAAATCATTGTCCTCTGATATAATCTTCTTACAGGAAACCCATATTCACCCCACAGAACAGAGACGGTTGAGAGCCTTATGGATATCCCAGGTTTATCAATCTACCTTTTCCTCAAAGGCCAGAGGAGTGGCCATCTTGCGCAGAACTATACCTTTTGTATTCAAGTCTATGGTGACCGATCCAGGTGGGAGATTTGTGCTTGTAACAGGTACCATAAACTCTATGCCATTGGCCCTTTTAAATGTATATGCTCCAAATTTTGACAGTCCGGATTTCTTCTGTAAAATCTTTCGTCTTGTTGCGGAACAGAATAACTGTAACATTATTATAGGAGGTGATTTTAATTGTTTCTTAGACCCTCATCTTGATAGATCTTCCATTACAACTGCTCCTATGTTAAAATCTGTGCCAGTCCTAAATAATCTTATTAAATCGCTAAATTTAGTGGATATTTGGAGGCATCAATATCCCTTGGACAGACAGTACTCCTTTTTCTCCCAGGTACATGGCAGTTTTACTAGGATTGATTATTTTCTCGTTGATTCCAATTTAATTACCAACGTTGTCAGTTCAGATTATAACAATATTTTAATTTCTGATCATGCCCCTGTGTCTGTTAAAATAAACTTCAATATGCTTGTGCACTCATATAATTGGAAATACAATCCGGCATTAAATTCAGATAAAGCTTTTTGTGAAAGCATCTCAAACAAAATTACAGATTTCTTATACTTTAATGATAATGGTGAGGTATCTGATTCCACACTCTGGGAAACATTTAAATCCGTTATTAGGGGTGATATTATCTCGTACCAGTCTTATAATAAAAAGGTTAAACAGAAGCGTATGTCTGAAATACAGACCCAACTCCCTTTGTGGGAGGAATCATTTCGTATCTCAAAATCAGATGAAATACTAAAGAATATTGTATCTGCAAGACTTGAATACAGCCGCATTCTTGGTGAGCATGTTTGTAATTATATACGAAAGCTTAAACAAAAGCAATTTGAGCTTGGTGAAAAAGCACATAGCGTACTCGCTAGGCAGTTGAGAGGTGTTCAAGCTGAACAGTCAATTTATAAAATTGCATCTAATGGAGAACTAATAACTGACCCTTTACAGATAAATAACACTTTTTATGAATATTATAAAAACTTGTATACCTCTAAATCATCGTCATCAAAGGAAGACATATGGGAGTTCTTAAATAGATTGGATATGCCCACATTGAGTGAAAATGCCAAACAACAGTTGGATGCTGATTTCACACTAGAGGAGATCAAAGCTGCCATACGTTCATTTCCAAATGGTAAGGCTTGTGGCCCTGACGGATTTGGCATTGAATTTTATAAAATTCACATTGATAAACTTGCTCCATTGTTGCTTCGTATGATAAACTCTTCCGTGAAGGAAGGATCATTCCCAGAGACATTATACGATGCGAACATTTGTCTACTGTTGAAGAAGGGTAAAGATGAAACAAATCTAGCTTCTTATCGCCCTCTCAGCCTTTTAAACAGTGACCAGAAAATTGTTGCAAAAGTTTTGGCAAACCGCTTGAACGAACACATTGGTTCCTTAATTCATAGTGACCAAACCGGGTTTATCCCCGAAAGGTTTGCATTTTCGAATACTCGTAGACTTCTGAACGTCATATATTCTAACAACCCACCATATTCTGCTGTTGTCTCTTTGGATGCACAACAGGCCTTCGATCAAATTGAGTGGGAGTATATGTTTATTACTCTTAAAAGATTTGGCTTTGGTGACAGATTTATAGCTATCGCAAAAATGCTCTATGCACGTCCTAGATCATATGTACTTACTAACAACAATAAATCTGCCCCATTTTTATTACATCGCGGGACCAGGCAGGGCTGTTGCCTATCGCCAATGTTTTTTGCTCTGGCGCTTGAACCACTTGCTATTGCCATCAGGATGGAGCCTGAAATAGTAGGGTTTAGATATAGCGCATTTGAATGTACTATTGGCTTGTACGCTGATGATGTCATTTTGACACTGTCTGACATTAGACAGTCTCTTCCACCTCTTCTCGAGATCATTAGGGAATTTGGTCAGTTCTCTGGTTTTACCATTAACTGGGAGAAAAGTGTTCTCATGCCTCTTTCAGATGGTCTAGATAAAACATTTCTCAACACATTACCTTTTAAAATATCAAATGAGCACTTTGAATATTTAGGAATCACCATCCCTAGGAATCCCAAACTTATTTTCAAATTGAATTTTACAGAACTATTAAATAAGATTAGGAGCATGATTGAGAAATGGAAATTACTACCAATTTCTCTAATTGGACGAGTAAATATTGTCAAAATGATTGTACTTCCTAAATTTATATATTTATTTCAGAATTTGCCAATTTTTCTTACAGCATCTTTTTTTTAAATTAGTTGATTCCATTATCATCTCCTTTATTTGGGCTGGCAAAACCCCCCGTATCTCTAAATTACATCTCCAAAAATCCTCGGTCGAGGGTGGTCTTGGGCTGCCTATTATGAGACATTATTATTGGGCCTGCAACGCTAGGGCCTTGGTCTTCTGGTCCCAAGATAATCATTATGCGGATCAAATACCGTGTTGGCCTGCACTTGAATCTCATAACTGTCAATCCCTCATTGGTACATCTTTATCTGCTTTATTATTTAGCAAGGTCGACGTCCCTCTGAATGTGTTCAGACATGACTTTGTGCTGTACAACTCCTTCAGAATTCTGAAACAAATTAAGAAGATATTGCATCTTCCTGACCTTTCTATATATGCACCTATATGCCAAAACCCTGCCTTCAAACCAGCCTTATCAGATCCTGTGTTCAGGCAATGGTCAAATAAAGGTATTCTTCCAATAAAGGACCTGTATATCAACAAAAACTTTGCATCTTTTACACAATTACAAACGAAGTTCAATCTCCCACCTGGTCATTTTTTCAGGTACCTGCAGATTAGACATTTTGTACAACAGTCTTTAACCCATTTTGTCAAACTTCCTGTACAACATGATTTCTATGAGGTTTTGAGAAAACACCCAACCTCCAAGCATTTAGTTTCAGAATTCGTTAATCTTTTCTCTTGGCCAACGTCTTCGACCCATGTCAAGGAGGCATGGACGAGGGATGCAGGTATAGAGATCTCAAATGATCTATGGGAAAGAGCCTTAGTTGGTATTCATTCATGTTCAGTAAATGCCAGACTTCAGCTAATACAATTTAAAGTAATACACCGATTACATTACTCTAAGACTCGCCTTAATAGACTTTTTCCGACCATTTCACCACTATGTGACAAGTGTAAAATAAGTGATGGTACTTTATGTCATTTATTTTTCTCCTGCCCCTCGCTTAAAAATTTTTAGTCTCAGATTTTTAAATTTGTACAGTGTCATATATAAAAAAGTCATAATACCTGATGTCTTAACAGTAATACTTGGTTGTTCAGATCAAACTTTGCTCTGCTCACAGTCACTTCAGCATGCTATCAGGTTTGGCATGATTGTTGCGAAGAGGGTCATCCTGAAAGAATGGAAGGCCAATACGCCGCCCAGTTATATTAACTGGCTCAACGATTTGGCATCCTGCTTGTACCTTGAAGAGATTCGATATCATTTGTCTAACACTCAAGATATGTTTACTAAAATTTGGGGACCACTTATGGATCACATTAAGAAAAAGATGACTCAGCCTGTAACATGAAAGGATTGTATTATGAAACTTGCTTAGCATGGACTGCTTACACTTTTGTAGTTATATGGGCTTTGTGTAACACTCACTTATTTCTTTGTGTATTTTCTTGAGCACTGGCAGTGTGTATTGTTCTGTCTTATTTTAAAAACTGAATAAAATATATATTTAAAAAAAAAAATGGCACAGTTTGGAAAAACGTCTGTAACTTTTGAATGATTCAATGTAGAAGCTTCATTTTGGGCTCTAATGAAAGGTGACACTCAGGGCTCTGTGTGTGTGTGTGGGGGGGGGGTTGTCCCCCCCCTCGCTACAGAGGACGGCCATCGGCCATCGCTACATGACGGAATAGACTCATATGGCTATGTGGCGACCGCTGCGCAGTCACCGCGGCTCCCCCCCCCCCGCTACAGAAGAGTAGCAGGGGGGTGGGGGGGCATTCACGGTCCGGACACGGCGAATTAACCGTTTATCGCGACGCACGCACTTCGTACTTCGTGCGCCGCACAGCTGTGATTTACCGATCGGTCAAAAGTCATTTTGGATTACAATTTTCAGGGATAAATAATAATTTAGCTTATAACACCTTACCTCTTCACAGCAGCAGAGTCCTGGCGAACTTCTCTTCCTCACTGTCAGACAAACGCGACCCTGGTCCGCTCGTGGTTCTGGTCTCGCAACCCGATCAAAACATAGTTCCATTATTGCGGTTTTGTGCTTCCATGATTGCGGTTTTTGGCGAACGATTTTTCAAAACAAATAACAGTAGTAATTAAAAAAAGACTGGCGAAGGCATGTGTGTCACTCAGCTTCCGTCGGTCTATGACCATGGAAGAAATCATAACGTCTACTCTGCTGGAACCAACACAAAATAAGCACCGCCTGTGGCCGAACATGCCGATCCGCGAATGGCACTCCCTGTCACACAGGTTGCATTTGTGGATGGTCTCCGTGCTGCTGGGTCTGTGACGGTTCTTCCTGCGAGTCCTTTTTTGATCCGCTGCAGCAGCCAGTCTTCACCCAGCCTTAAAAAAAACAGCTCGCGAACTTCTCTGCTTCAATTGGCTCACTGCATTCACAGCGTTGGGAGGCGGGTCCTTCTGGCTAGGTTTTCATTCATTGGTTCTTCAAGGTTTCAGAAACCCAATTCAAGGCTCTTATTAGTCGAATGAGAGGTCAATCAGATGAACTAATCTGTTCGCGGCTGTGTCTGCAGCTTTTATTTTCAGTGCCCGCTTGGACGCCATACACCACCTACATCACAATCTCCATCAGGATCTCCATCATGCGTCTGAGAGCGCACGAGGGCGCTCTCGTGCGCTCTAGGACGCAGAGACTTGCCCGTCCACGGTACAACGGAGCGCAAGAGGTTAATAAACTTGCTATGACATCATCAGCGATCATAGTATTCGCTATGACATCATCAAAGATCAAAGACAGGCATCACTGAATGAGTGGTGACATCAAAGATCAAAGGCAGGTTTCACCAGGGTTACTGTTGCCATGGTAACCACGTCAAAGATCAAAGGCAGGCATCACCATGGTTACTGCTACCATGGTAACCATGTCAAAGATCAAATGCAGGAATGCAGAAATACTTGCTTATACTTGGTTTCTACAGGCGTGGACAGGTATACACTAGAACAAAAAAATGAGAAATCAGCAAGGGCGCAAACACTTTTTCACACCACTACACACACATACACACACACACACACACACACACACACACAGAGTGGGGAAAATAAGTATTGAACATGTCAACATTTTTCTCATTAACCTGTTGAACTCTGTTCATCTTTCCTAAAAACGCCTAAAAATAACGTGCCCAAAGTAAATCAAAAACTGTTCTTCAACCCTTTGCAGCATCTTCATGGGGTTAGTCTCATTTAAAAGAAAACACTCTGAATTTTTTGGCAAAACAGTCATAATCTCTCTAAGTGCTTCTGCCACTGAGTAACAAGAAAGTTCGCCTGGGTGTTTTTTTAGATACAAATGCTTGGAAATAACATACAGCTGTCAGATATTAGCTGGAAAACACAACAGAAATGTAGAACCAAGTGTTTTCAAGCTCAGGTCAAAATTTTGTAAAAATACCACAAAAAATGAATATATTACACAGCTTTTTTCTCAGGTTGTAACAAGGCTGTGTCTGTACTGGAAGACCGGAAATACAGCTTTTTTTTTTTCAGTGCACACTGAGACGTACTAAGATGCAGAGACGTGACCGCCCGCGGAATTCACAGAGTTCAAGGGGTTAAACATGTTTCTGATGGGGCCATTGACCTGAGATTTTCACCAGATATTGGTAGCAACCCAAGTAATCCATACATACAAAGAAATCAAGGCAGCTGTGTTCACAAAACAAGTTATATTTAATAAAGTGGAATGACACAGGGAATAAGTATTGAACACACTTTGTGAAATTCATTTTTATGTTTAGTAGAAAAGATTTTGTTGGTAATAACAGCTTCCAGATGCCTCCTGTATGGAGAAACTAGGCACAGGCATTGCTCAGGAGGGATTTTAGCCCATTCTTCCATGCAAACTGTCTTCAAATCTTGAAGGTTTCTTGGGTGTCTTCTATGAACTCTGAACTCCAGTTCGTTCCATAGATTTTCAATTGGATTCAGGTCAGGTGACTGACTGGGCCATTCTAGCAGCTTTATTTTCCTTCTCTGGAGCCAGTTGATAGTTTCCTTGGCTGTGTGTTTGGGATAATTGTCTTGCTGAAATGTCCACCCTTGTTTCATCTTCAGCTTCTTGGCAGATGGCAACAGATTCTTATCAAGGATATCTCTGTACATTTGTCCATTCATCTTTCCTTCAATTATATGAAGTCTGCCTGTACCATGTGCTGAAAAATATCCCCACACCATGATGGAATGTGCAGTGCCATTTCTCCTCCAAACATGCTGTGTGTTTTGGCATCCAAAAAGTTTAATTTTGGTCTCATCTGACCAGACTATATTCTCCCAGTATTTTACTGGCTTGCCCAAATGTTGTGCAGCAAACTTTAAGCGAGCTTCAACATGCTTTTTTCTTCAGCAATGGAGTCTTGTGAGTTGAGCGAGCATAGAGCCCATGTTGATTGAACGCATTACTTGTTTTCTTTGAAACAGCAGTACCTGCTAACTCCAGGTCTTTCTGGAGGTCTCCACAAGTGGTCTTTGGCTCTTGGATAACTCTTCTGATAATTGTTTTGACTCCTCTGTCAGAAATTTTGCGAGGAGCTCCTGGTCATGGCCAGTTTATGGTAAAATGATGTTTCCACTTCCAAATGATGGCTCCAACAGTGCTCACTGGAACATTTAGCAGTTTAGAAATGTGCCTGTAACCAATGCCATCATTGTGTTTTGCAACAATAAGGTTGCAACGGTCTAGAGAGAACTCTTTGCTTCTACCCATCATGGGTTCTTTGCAGTCTGACAATCTGATATTCACAGACCTTTTTAAAAGCTATCAGTCAGGAATTAACCAGCTGAAATTAATTTGCACTGATGTGGGATGGGATGGCTTCCTAAATTCTAATGGATGTCAGCCGGTTTCTTGGCTTTCTATGCCTTTTTGTACCTCGTTTTCTTCATGTGTTTAATACTTATTCCCTGTGTCATTCCACTTTATTAAATATAACTTGTTTTGTGTTTTGCCTTAATTTCTTTGCTTGGGTTACTTGGGTTGTTACTGATGTCTGGTGAAAATCTCAAGTCAATGGCTCCATCAGAAACATGTTGCATGAGAAAAATGTTGACATGTTCAATACTTAGTTCACACACACACACACACACACACACACACACACACACACACACACACACACACACACACACAGAGTGGTGTGAAAAAGTGTTTGCCCCTTCCTGATTGCTCATTTTTTTGTTTGTCACACTTAATTGTGTCACGCCGCGCCGCTCATCAGCGGCACCAGCTGCACGCACACCTGCACATCATCAGCGGCGAGGGATTTAAGCCGCCTCACCCTGGGCTTCGGCCTGAAGCCGTCAGACTTCACTCGTCGGATGGCTGTGAGTTACCTCCTACACCTCAGCAAGCATCGCGGTAAGAAGCCCTTACCTTTTTCCCTTCCAAGTCTGCTCCCCTGTGCACAGGTGGATTTCCCGGCGGCGGACCATTCCTCTCCGTCTCCATTCCCTCGCTGCTGCACCGGGCTCTCCAGGTTGCTGTCTACCGGACCTCGTCCTTGCTGTGCCAGCCACCTGCTCACTCCAAGTAAGCTCCTCTCCAACTTTTGCATCTCCTGTGTTGGTGTGTGCCCGTCACCCTTCTCCCTGTGCTTTTCCCATAGGGTTGTCCGGCTGTACGGTCTCCTGCCTCTGTGCCCGAAGCAGACGCCACCACCAACACATTTACATCTCGCAGACACACATTCATACACCCTTGTTGTTAATAAAGCTATTTGAGCTACTCCGAGCCTGCGTGTGTGTCTCCTGAGCCGTGCATTATGTCAGTACGGCTTCAGCAGAGCGGCTCGGCAGACGGCGGGCTCGCACGCCAACTTACCACTCTCGAGGCTCGAGTGGACCAAATAGCTTACCAGCAACAGGTGATTCTAAACCAGTTGATCAGCATAACTAATCGATTGGACCGCTTGGACCCCCAACAGCCGTTCCCCCCGGCTCGTCAGGGTGGCGCGGCTCCTGCTGCTCCAGCGGCCGTCCAGCAGGCTCCGGGAGCACCGACTCGGCTCACGCCCATTCCGACCCCCGCCCGCTTTAACGGTAAGCTCGGCGGAGCGCGGGGGTTCATAATGCAGTGTGAGTCCGTGTTTCACCGTGTACCCGGAGACTTTCCTTCAGATCATAGCCGAATTGGTTATATTGGGAATCTCCTAGAGGGGCGAGCACTAACCTGGACTTACGCCGTAATGGCGAGGCCCAGTTATGCCACCCTCACTTATGACCAATTCGTGAGACGATTCCTGGAGGTCTTTGATCATTCTCGTACGGAGACAGTCCAGGTTGATCGGCTTCTCAGCCTCCAGCAGGGAAGCCGGTCGGCAGCGGACTATGCGATCGACTTCCGGGTAGCGGCGGAGGAATTGAGCTGGGATGAACGCTCATTCTGCGGCCTTTTCCTCCGCAGTCTCAACGATGATCTGAAGGATGAACTGGCTGGGCGGGACATCCCGGAGACTCTAGCGGAGCTAACGTCTCTAGCTATCAGTTTGGATAACAGGCTGCGCGAGCGCTCCTCGGGGCGGAAGTCGTCTTCTTCTCGCCCTCGTGGAGCCTCGTCGCGCCAGTTCCAAGCTCGCCCCCTGGCGACGCCGCCACCATCGCGCCCCGAGGAGTCAGAGCCGATGGTGACGGGCTGGACAAAGCTTTCCCCTGCGGAGAGACAACGCCGCCGTGAGTTGAATCTCTGCATGTATTGCGGGAACAGTCAACACACAGTGGAGCTTTGTCCACAGAAGCCAAACGGCAGGGTCCGCGAGTCACTGTAGGGGGCCTCGCGGACATCAATCGGTTAAGTCCCCTCACCCAATTGAAGCTGCCCGTCCGATTTTGTCACAACTCCACTGGGCATCTCACTCACGCACTGGTGGATTCGGGCGCGGAGGGCAGTTTTATTTCACAAAGCCTGGCAACACCGTGCACCGGGCTGCACGGTGGCGCAGTGGTTTAGCACTGTGGCAGCACAGTTTTACCCTCGGCCGGGGGATCGCGGGGATCATGAGATCGTGGGTTCGATCCCTGCCCCCGACCAACAGTGAGCTGTGTGGAGTTTGCATGTTCTCCCCGTGTTGCGTGGGTTTACTCCGGGATTTCTCCGGTTTCCTCCCGCATACCAAAAACATGTAGGTTTAGGGCGCTCGCGCACACAGCGACCAGCAGCCGGTGGCTTGTCACCAGACTGCAAACCAAGTCTATCTACGGGTACAAATAAGTAACAAAAAAAAAACAAAACAAAAAAACAAAAAACCCGATTGGGCATCCGCTGCCAGGCACTAAAAACTCCTCTCTCCCTGGTCAACCTCTCCCGTGCCTCCCTGGGGAGAGTAACACATCAGACCGTCCCCGTTCCTGTTATCATCTCTGGGAACCACCGGGAGGAGATAACTTTCTATGTCCTTCCCAACTCTGTGTCGCCCGTCATCCTGGGGTACCCCTGGCTACGCCTCCACAACCCCGTCTGGGATTGGAAGTCCGCCAGGGTGTCGGCATGGAGCACATTTTGTATGAGCACCTGTTTACAGTCCGCTGCCTGCTCTCCGTCCTCTTCCCCAACACCTACGGACGCTGCGCCCCCGGACCTATCCCTGGTGCCATCGGAATTTCACGACCTGGGTATGGTATTCAGCAAGTCCAAGGCGATGTCTCTTCCTCCACACAGACCCTACGACTGTGCTATAAACATCCGCCAGGGGGCACCCTTACCCTCTGGGCGACTCTACAGCCTGTCGGCGCCGGAGAAGGAGACCATGAACGCCTATCTCAAGGAGTCGCTGAGTGCTGGGATTATCCGTCCCTCGTCATCACCATTGGGGGCAGGATTCTTCTTCGTGGGCAAGAAGGACGGTTCCCTCCGTCCTTGCATCGACTATCGCGCCCTAAACGACATTACGGAGAAGGATCGCTACACCCTGCCCCTCATGGACACCGCCTTCCACTCCCTCCAGGGGGCGACTTGGTTCACCAAGCTGGATCTACGCAGCGCATACCACCTCGTCCAGATCCGGGAGGGAGATGAGTGGAAGACAGCCTTTCGTACCCGGAACGGCCACTTCGAGTACCTGGTGATGCCGTTCGGGTTGACCAACGCTCCAGCCGTCTTTCAGCGCCTAATTAATGACGTCCTCCGGGACTTCATTGGCCTTTTAGTGTTCGTCTACCTGGATGACATCCTCATCTTCTCCAAATCCAGGGACGAGCACCAGGTCCATGTGAGGCGGGTCCTCCAAAGACTGCTGGAGAACCGGTTGTATGTGAAGGCCGAAAAATGCGAATTCTACGCTAAGACAACATCCTTCCTCAGGTTCATCATCTCCCACGACCAGGTGCTTCTGGACCCAGTGAAGGTGAAGGCGGTGGTGGAATGGCCCACACCTGCATCGAGAAAACAGGTGCAGCAATTCATCGGGTTTGCAAATTTCTACCGCCACTTCGTCCCTAATTTTGGCACCATCGTCGGCCCGTTGACCCGCCTCACGTCCCCTAAGGTCCTGTTCCGGTGGACCGAAGAGGCCGCGGCTGCTTTTCAGGCGCTGAAGGCGGAGTTCTCCTCCTCCCGGGTCCTTAGCCAAGTCAACCCTGCGCTGCAGTGCATCGTGGAAGTGGACGCTTCGGACACAGGAGTGGGGGCGGTTCTATCCCAGCGGTCGCCAGATGATGGAGTCAAACGGCCCTGCGCCTTCTTCTCTCGGCGCTTGTCCCCGGCGGAACGGAATTACGACGTGGGGGACAGAGAGCTCCTCGCCATCAAGCTCGCACTGCAGGAGTGGCGTCACTGGCTAGAGGGGGCGGACCTGCCGTTCGTGGTCCTGACGGACCACAAGAACTTGGAGTACCTGAGATCTGCCAAGCGTCTGAACGCCCGCCAGGCGCGCTGGTCCTTGTTCTTTGCCAGGTTCCGATTCAACATCACCTTCAGGCCTGGCTCCAAGAACGGCCTGCCCGACGCCCTCTCTAGGCAATTTGCCCCTGAGGAGTCGGAGGACACGGTCCACACCATCCTACCCAGGTCGTGCGTCGTGGGAGCCGTCACCTGGGACATAGAAAGCAAGATCCGGAAGGCGCAGGAAGTGGAACCTGACCCTGGCGGCGGACCGGAGGGTAGGCTGTTCGTGCCATCCACGGTTCGGGGGGAGGTCATCCACTGGTTGCACACGTCCAAGCTCACCTGCCACCCTGGTTCCTCCCGGATGGTCGACCTCCTCCAACGGTCCTTCTGGTGGCCGGGCCTGCGGAGGGACGCTGCCCGCTACGCCCGGGCCTGCCCAGTGTGTGCCACCAGCAAATCAGGTAATGCCCCTCCAGCGGGTTTGCTCCAGCCTCTGCCTGTCCCTGGCAGGCCCTGGTCGCATATCGCCCTGGATTTCGTCACCGGACTCCCAGTCTCAAACACCTTCGACACCGTCCTGACCATCGTGGATCGCTTCTCCAAGGCGGCACACTTCATCCCCCTACGAGGTCTTCCAACCGACCTGGAGACGGCGGACCTCCTAGTCCAGCACGTGGTCAGGCCGCACGGGATTCCGGTGGACGTGGTCTCGGACCGGGGGCCCCAATTTTCCTCAGAGGTTTGGAGGTCATTCTGCAACGCCCTGGGAGCCAAGGTGAGCCTCTCCTCCGGCCATCACCCCCAAACCAATGGGCAGTGCGAGCGGACCAACCAGGAGCTGGAGGCTGCGCTTTGCTGCGTCACGGCGTCCAAACCTACGTCCTGGAGTAACCACCTCGCCTGGGTTGAATACGCCCACAACACCGCTCGCTCTTCTGCTACAGGGATGTCCCCCTTTAAGGCGTCCCTGGGCTACGACCCCCCGCTGTTCCCGGCGCAGGAGAGTGAGGTAACTGTCCCCTCAGTTCGGGCGCATCTCGGGCAGTTCCGCTCCATCTGGGCGTCAGCGCGCCGCTTTTACGCACGGCGGACCGGCACAGAAGACCTGCCCCAGCATACCGAGTTGGTCAGCGTGTCTATGTGTCGACCCAGGACGTGATTTTAAAGGGCGAGAGGAGGAAGCTGGCACAGTGTTTTATGGGCCCATACCCCATCACCAGGATTATCAACCCGGTGGCTGTGCGTGTAGCTATTCCCCCCTCCCTCCGCATCCATCCCACCTTCCACGTATCCAAGGTGAAGCTGGCAGTCTCCGACCCCCTTTGCCCTCCTCCTGCTGCGCAACCCGCGCCCCGGATGATTGATGGCCATCCGGCCTGGCCTGTCTCCTCCATCCTGGACTCCCGGCGCCGGGGTCGTGGGTTGCAGTACTTGGTGGACTGGGAGGGCTATGGGCCTGAACATCGGCAGTGGGTACCCTCGTCGTTTGTGTTGGACCCATCCCTCATTACTGAGTTCCACCGAGCACACCTGGAAAAACCATCGCCAGGAGGCGCTGCTAGAGGGGGGAATACTGTCACGCCGCGCTGCTCATCAGCGGCGCCAGCTGCACGCACACCTGCACATCATCAGCGGCGAGGGATTTAAGCCGCCTCGCCCTGGGCTTCGGCCTGAAGCCGTCAGACTTCACTCGTCGGATTGCTGTGAGTTACCTCCTACACCTCAGCAAGCATCGCGGTAAGAAGCCCTTACCTTTTTCCCTTCCAAGTCTGCTCCCCTGTGCACAGGTGGATTTCCCGGCGGCGGACCATTCCTCTCCGTCTCCATTCCCTCGCTGCTGCACCGGGCTCTCCAGGTTGCTGTCTACCAGACCTCGTCCTTGCTGTGCCAGCCACCTGCTCACTCCAAGTAAGCTCCTCTCCAACTTTTGCATCTCCTGTGTTGGTGTGTGCCCGTCACCCTTCTCCCTGTGCTTTTCCCATAGGGTTGTCCGGCTGTACGGTCTCCTGCCTCTGTGCCCGAAGCAGACGCCACCACCAACACATTTACATCTCGCAGACACACATTCATACACCCTTGTTGTTAATAAAGCTATTTGAGCTACTCCGAGCCTGCGTGTGTGTCTCCTGAGCCGTGCATTATGTCAAATTGTTTCAGATCATCAAACAAATTTAAATATTAGACAAAGATAACACAAGTAAACACAAAATGCTGTTTTTAAATGAAGGTGTTTATTATTAAGGAGAAAAAAATCCAAACCTACATGACCCTATGTGAAAAAGTGATTGCCCCTGAAACTTAATAACTGGTTGGGCCACCCTTAGCACCAACAACTGCAATCAAGCGTTTGTGATAATGGGCAATGAGTCTTTTACAGCACCGTGGAGGAATTCTGGCCCACTCATCTTTGCAGAATTGTTGTAATTCAGCCACATTGGAGGGTTTTCAAGCATGAACCACCTTTTTAAGGTCATGCCACAGCATCTCAATTGGATTCAGGTCAGGACTTTGACTAGGCCACTCCAAAGTCTTTATTTTGTTTTTCTTAAGCCATTCAGAGGTGGACAGTGGTGTGTTTTGGATCATTGTCCTGCTTCAGAACTCAAGGGTTTTTTGGTAGACAGCAGAATTCATGGTTCCATTTACCACAGCAAGTCTTCCAGGTCCTGAAGCAGCAAAGCAGCCCGAGACCTTCACATTACCACCACTGTATTTTACTGTTGGCATGATGTTCCTTTTCTGAAATGCTGTGTTACTTTTATACCAGATGTAATGGGATACACACCTTCCAAAAAGTTCCATTTTTGCCTCGTCAGTCCACAGAGTATTTTGCCAAAAGTCTTGGGGATCATCAAGATGTTTTCTGGCAAAACTGAGTCGAGCCTTTATGTTCTTTTTGCCAGTAGTGGTTATCGTCTTGGAACTCTACCATGCAGGCCATTTTTGCTCAGTCTCTTTCTTATGGTGGAGTCATGAGCATTGACCTTAACTGAGGCAAGTGAGGCCTGCAGGTCTTTCCATGTTGTTGTGGTGTCTTTTGTGACCTCTTGGATGAGTCTTTGCTGCGCTCTTGGGGTAAATTTGGTCGGCCGGCCACTCCTGAAGGTTCACCACTGTTCCATGTTTTTGCCATTTGTGGATAATGGCTCTCACTGTGGTTCATTGGAGTCCCAAAGCTTTAGAAATGGCTTTATAACCTTTTCCACACTGATAGATCTCACTTACTTTGTTTTTCATTTGTTCCTGAATTTCTTTGGATTGCAGCATGATGTCTAGCTTTTGAGGATCTTTTGGTCTACTTCACTTTGTCAGGCAGGTCCTATTTAAGTGATTTCTTGATTGAGAACAGGTGTGGCAGTAATCAGGCCTGGGTGTGGCTAGAGAAGTTGAACTCAGCTTTCCAAAGATGTGATAAACCACAGTTAAGGTAAATGGTGTTCACTTATATAGCGCTTTTTACTCATCTCTGGATGACCAAAGCGCTTTACAGATCCTGCTATCCACCCATTCACACACACATTCACACACTGATGGCGGCGGAGCTGCCATGCACCGGTGCTGGCCTGACCCACCAGGAGCAACTGGGGGTTCAGTGTCTTGCTCAAGGACACTTTGACATGCAGACTGCAGACAGAGCAAGAATCGAACCACTTATCCTCCGATTTGTAGTCGACTACACTACACCTGCGCCACAGCCGCAGGTTAATTTATGTTTTAACAGGGGAGGGGCAATCACTTTTTCACACAGGGCCATGTAGGTTTGGATTTTTTTTTTATCCTTAATAATAAACACCTTCATTTAAAAACTGCATTTTGTGTTTACTTGTGTTATCTTTGTTTAATACTAGTGCCTACCTGTGCATGCCTGTAGAAAGCAGGTGAAAGCAAGGGTGTAAGCAAGCACATCAGCACTCGTTCAGTGATGGCTGCCTTTGATCTTTGATGGTGTCATAATGAGTCCTATGATCTTTCATGATGTCATAGCAAGTCCTATGATCGTGAGTGATGCCTGCCTTTGATCTCTGATGATGTCATAGCGAGTCCTATGATCGTGAGTGATGCAGTCCAAGTACGGATAATTTTTCACACATAAGGAGTCGTTATACATAGGAACGTCATAGGACATCATGCAGACATCATAAGAATATCATAGGTGGTCCTATGATCTTTGGTTGTGACACACTGACAGACAGACACACACACTGATACACAGAGATTTCTTGAATTTATAGTGATTTACATTTGTTTGATGATCTGAAACATTTAGGTGTGACAAACAAACAAAAAGTGAGAAATCAGGAAGGGGACAAACACTTTTTCACACCACTCTGTGTGTGTGTGTGTGTGTGTGTGTGTGTGTGTGTGTGTGACAAGAGCGAGAAAGATGGATTGGATGTTGTTGTAGTGAAGAGGGAGCTAAGCTACAAAGCAAAGCTGTCAATTTACTGGTCAATCTACGTTCCTACCCTTATGTATCGTGGTTAATGACCTAAAGAATGACATCACTGATGCAAGTGGCTGAAATGAGCTTTCTTCGTAGGGTGGCTGGACTCACTTTTAAAGACAAGGTGAGGAGCTCAGTTATGCGGGAGAGGCTCCGAGTAGAGTCGTTACTCCTCCACATTAAAAAGACCCAGTTGAGGTGGTTTGGGCACCTGATGAGGATGCCTCCTGGACACCTGCAACGTGAGGTGTTTTGGGCATGTCCCACTGGGAAGAGACCCTGGGACAGACCTAGGACACGCTGGAGAGACTATGACTCCCAGCTGGCCTGGGTGTGCCTTGGTATCCTCCCTGAAGAGCTGGAGGAGGTGACCAGAAGGAAGCCTCGGCTTCTCTGCTTAGACTGCTGCTTCCATGACCCGGACCCCTGGATAAGTAATGGATGGACAGACGAACTGACGGATGGCCCAAACCCACAAAGTGCGTTCATCAGCTGAGAATGAGCTACTCCATATCTAATAGTCCAATTTGTCAAGTCACAGATAGCCTTTTTTATGGGGAAGAGGTATGCTGTATACCCCTAATTTAAAATGTTCAAAAAAACAGTCTGAATAAAATCTCGCTCTGACTAGCTCATGTTGTTCCTGTGATTTGGAGAGATTGCTTATATGAGAAGCTCTAAATTAAAATGCAGACAGCCAACATGCTAATCTATCTGGAACTGCTCCACTGACAAGGAGAGAGTAGTTCTGAGGGCTTGTTAAGTGTTTGTCTCCAACTGAGCTTCATTTCATAGCACAGTAATGTGCCCATAGCCCGATTACAATGAGAAACAATATTCAACTGCATCATTTAGTTCTGCTTGCTGTCAAGTGCCGCTGGAGTACCTTAACTCCTCTGGCATCTTGGGTCCTTTCTGCCAAACAAAATGAACACTGCTGTTTCACTCTGTGGTGTTCTCACAGGAAAGGAAGGTGAGAGGAGTGAAATATTGTAGAAATGAGGGGACTGGAAGTCTGTGAAAGGGTAGCTCAGGCTAAACCAGGGGAAGTGCACAGTCAATTATGCCGACAAGGACCTATGAGAGCTTCCTTCGAGGTTAAAATGCTTTTGTAAAACAGACAAGCAGATGAACAGATTTGGCTTTCTGTAAGGTGAGAAACCACTCAACCTTTTGAAGAAATCATGAAAACTACCAGGCACCTAGAAATAAAATTATTTCTTCTCTTCCAGCAGCCCTTTCATCTTCTTTGAGACATGAAGATGCATTCCCCCTACACAAACATTCAGCACGCATCCTGTTGATTTACATTGTTTTTTCTTCACTTCTTATTTATTTAGACTTATTTTGCAGTGAACCCAAAGCTTATTTATTCAACACTACATGCGCACATCTAAAATGTGTTGTGATCTTAGACATAAATAATGGACACAGAGACAGCACACTGGATTTGACCTCGGAGATAAGCAAATGGTGCGAAATATTACTAAGAAATGTTTTCCTGTTGCACACTGTAAGTACATTACATGATGATATATGAGTGCTAGAATCTTAGAATCTATGAATCTAGAATCTATGAGTGCTAGAATCTTAGACACATCAGCTCAATAATCTACAGTGCTGTGAAAAAGTATTTGCCCCTTCCTAATTTCTTATACTTTTGCATATTTGTCACACCTAAATATTGCAGATCATCAAGCAAATTTTAATATTAGACAAAGATAACCAAAGTAAATACAAAATGCAGTTTTAAATGATCGTTTCATTTACGAAAAAAGCAATCCAAACTTACCCGGGCCTATGTGAAAAGAAATTACCCGCTAAACCTAATAACTGGTTGTTGCCTACAATCAAGCGTTTGCGATAATTGGCAGTAAGTCTTTTATATCACTGTTGAGGAATTTTGGCACACTCTTCTTTACAGAATTGGAGGGCTTGAGCTTGAGGTCACAAACTGATGGCCGGACATTCTCCTTCAGGATTTTCTGGTAGAGAGCAGCATTCATGGTTCCATCAATTACGGCAAGTCATCCAGGTCCTGAAGCAGCCCCAGATCATCACACTACCACCACAATGTTTGACTGCTAAGAAATGCTGTTCGTGTTACGCCAGATGCAGACTCACAAAAAGTTCAACTTTTGTCTCATCAGTCCACAGAATATTTTCACAAAAGTCTTGGGGACCATCAAGATGTTTTTGTTTTTTTTTGCAAATGTGAGACGGGTCTTTGTGTTCTTTTTGGTCAGCAGTGGTTTTCACCTTGGAACTCTCCCATGGATGTTATTTTGGCCCAGTCTCTTTCTTATTGTTGAATCATGAACCAGTGTCCAAACTGAGGCAAGTGAGGCCTGCAGCTCTTTAGATGTTCAATTCAATTCAATTCAATTCAACTTTATTTATATAGCGCCATTTCACAACAACAGTCATCTCATAGCACTATCACCTGTAGGGGGGAACCCCCACAGTTGCAGAAAGACCCCAGCAATCAGGCGATCCCCTGTGAGCAAGCACTTGGCGACAGTGGAGAGGAAAAACTCCCTTTTAACAGGAAGAAACCTCCAGCAGAACCAGGCTCAGGGAGGGGCAGTCATCTGCTGCGACTGGCTGGGGGGTGAGGGGATAGAGAAAAAGAAAAGAACAGACATGTAGAGAGCAAACAGCACGATGGGGACTCAATCTATGGGAGAGAACAAACAAATGTTAATGACCAGCAAAAAAAAAAATATTTCATAGAGAGTGAGGAAAGGAGTGAGGCCCAGTGCATTACTGGAGGTCCCCCGGCTGACTAAACCTATTAGCAGCATAACTAAGGGAGGGTTCAGAAACACATGATCCCTCCCTAATTGTAGGCTATATCAAAAAGGTAGGTTTTAGCCCTATTCTTAAAAACAGAGATGTTCTGGGTTTCTGCTTGTCATCTGTTAAATTTTTTTAGATTGTGGCATGATGTGTTGCTTTTTGAGGTCTTTTAGCCTACTTTACTTTGTCATATACGTTCTAATTAAGTGATTTCTTGATTCAACAAGCTGATAGTAATCAGGCCTGGGTGTGGCTAGTGAAATTGAATTTAGCTTTCCAAAAATTGTGGGTAATCACAGTTAATTCATTATAAAATGAGGAGGGGCAATTATTTTTTCACATAGTGTCATGTAGGTTTGGATAACTTTATTCCCTTAATAAATGAAATCATTTTAAAAACTGAATTTGTATTTACTCAGGTTATCTTTGTCTAATATTAAAATATGTTTGGTGACCTGAAACATTTACCGGAAGCCAGAGTGGTGGCCTACAGGTAGAGCATCCGCCTCACAACCGCGAGGTCGGGCTTCAAATCCTAGCCGGGTCATGCAAAAAGACCATATAAAAATGGAACTTCCTGCCATCCAGCTTGGTGCTCAGCAAAAATGCAACGGAGGCGGGAAATGTGGGTGGCAGTGGCTCAGGAGGTACAGCGGGTCGTCCAATAACCAGAGGGTTGGCGGTTTGAATTCCGCTCTCCCCAGCCATCCTGCCATTGTGTCCCTGGGCAAAACACTTTACCCACCTTGCCTCTAGTGTCCATGACACTAGGTAATGAATGTGTATAAATGTTCGATAGTGGTCAGAGAGGCTGTTGGTGTGGATTGGCAGCCACATTTCCGTCAGTCTGCCCCAGGGGAGCTGTGGCTACAATAATAGCTTACCACTATCAATATCTGTCTGGAGTGAATGAATA
The DNA here is from genome assembly GCA_020510985.1 of Pholidichthys leucotaenia. Taxonomy (NCBI): domain Eukaryota; kingdom Metazoa; phylum Chordata; class Actinopteri; order Cichliformes; family Pholidichthyidae; genus Pholidichthys; species Pholidichthys leucotaenia. Next base: position 141,934,887 of record CM035838.1, read on the forward strand.
ATGGACTCATTGTAAAGCGCTTTGAGGTGTAACTTGACATGTAAAACACCATCTAAATCTAATCCATTATTATTATTAGTAGTAGTAGTATTTAAGTGTGACAAATATGCAAAAATATAAGAAATCGGGAAGGGGTGGAATACTTTTTCACAGCACTGTATAAGTGGTATTTTGTGTCAGTGTATTGTTAACACATTTAATGGGAGACTTGGGGCCTATCATTTATTTCTGCTAATTATTTCATGGACTACTTGACCAGCAAGATTAAGACCCTCAAAGCAATTTTTCATAGCAAAACAAATACTGACATTGAGACAAATCATGACTTAGTAGTATGGGCACTGCAAGTTTCCTAGAAGATACTCGTAATGCTACAGAGTGCTCTTCATTGGCGGCCACACACTATAAACTATAACTATGTTATATGTTGCAGTGTATAGAGGAGGAAATCTGCTCTGTCCTTTACTGCCATTTTTAAATTTTGCTTTATTGCAGTTGAGATACTGTTATTATATGGCACATAATTTGAGAAACACTGTGCGCCCACACACATGCACACACAGAGCACAGACTGTGGCCCGAGGGATCAAATGTACATTGCTCCTTCCGAGATTCTCTGCAAAAGACCATTACCCTGATGGTGGAGATTTTAGGTAATAAGCAATGTGATAAATGATGCAAATAAATCATCTGTATGTATGCCTAAAGCTATGTTTAATACACTTCAGTTGTGTATTGAAGCTTCTCTGTTCATAATCATTTACACATCACAGTTCACAACCCTTTTGATGTTTTCAGCAGCACTATTAACATGAAATGGCAAAATAAGAAGTTATCATTTGTGGCGATCCAACCCCCTTTTGTCCTTTTCTACTTTAATGTCTCATAGATCGGCACATATAGAGCGTGTACATGTGGGAAAAGGAGACAGCTGATATCCATATGAATATGACTTCCAAATGTATCCAAGTGTTTTGGAGAGAAAACATAATATATTTGTAACAGATTAAAGGTTGCCTCTCTCAGCTGTGTGTGCCCAGACACTGTGGAAGAATGGACTCAATGATGAGTTTCCAAATTTGCTCATTTAAAGTGTCCTCATTTGTCTTGTAAACGTGTCCAACCTTTGACCACCACTGTATTTATCTGTGTCCTCTTATCTGGGAACTGAACCCATGGCACTCTGCCATTATGGTTGGGTGTCTTCAGCCTCACTCCCTCTTTACTGCTATCATGAGATTTATAACTTCAAATGCCAAGCTCACAAAGCAACAAAAGTTCCTGTAAAGGCTAAATTGCACCCATTTCTTTTGCCTGTGATGGATTTAACTATTAATGCTGATAGACCCATTGCTCAGGACTGAGCCCTTGGTGACTTCTGTGCTGACAGTGGACAGTGGGACGCTCTCGTATCTCTCTGTCACCACCCAGCAGCGACAACGCAACAGGGTGGACTTGAGCTGCTTCTGGAAATTGCTGTTGAGGAAGCCATAGATGACAGGGTTTACACAGGTAGAGACCATGGCAGTGAGGTGGCAGAATGAGAAGATGATGTCATGACCACAATTCGGGATAGCCTCGTGGTTCCAGTCAAACACTGTGTTGAAGACATTGAGAGGGAGCCACGAGAAGGCGAATGCCACCACAATGGAGACTAGCATAGCATTGATCCTCGCTGAGCCCTTGTTCTTCTTTTGAGTGGTGCTCCTGCCCCGCTCCACTATGTCCTTTCTCCTCCTCAGGCGCAGGTAGACATGCAGGTAGCAGACCATGATGAGGAACAGAGGAAGTAAGTACTGAAAGACAAGCAGTGATGTGGTGTAGGCCCGCCGCTCTCGAACAGACGGCCACATTTCCATACAAACAACAGTGTCATTGATGGGGAAAGGGAGGCTCAGGTTCTGAAGAGGAAAGATGAGGACGTTGTAAGAGAGGAAAGGCACTGAGATTAGGCAAGCCACAATCCAGGTGACAGCCACTGCCATGTAGGACTGGGCCACCATAGGCTTCCATCCGGTTGGATGGACAATGAGCTGGTAGCGCTCCATGGCAATTAGGACGAGCGAAAAGATGGAGACAGTAACTGATATACACTGGATGAATGGCGTGAGCTTGCACAGGGTCTCACCTAGGATCCAGCGGTCCATCAGTGTGTAGATGATAGTGACTGGGAGGCATATAATACACATGAGAATGTCTGAACAGGATAGATTGGCGATGAAGATGTTGGTAACATTGTGCATCTCTTTGTGCCGTGTGATAACAAATACCAGGCAGCAGTTGCCGATGAGACCCACTGCCAAAACTATACTGTAGGCAATGATGAGCACTGTGGTGCCACTCACCGAGAGTGAACATTCGTCTGGCAACTCCCATGGTACCTCCTTCCATAGGGCGTGGTTGTGATTGTTGTTGCGGTGCGGGTCCATGGTGGTTCACTAAGATGGGGGGTTTAATAAAACTGACTTGTCTTGTAGCCAGTGGTGTTGCCTTTTGGTTTTATGTTTATATTTTAGATTTCTTCCAAATTCTCAGTCTTTGGTGGTCATTACAGCAATCTTCATTTGTAGCCTGAAAAAGATAAAAATCATTGATGAAAATTTTGAGATACTAATTTTGTGTAATTTTTTTTATGTTTCAAACATTCTTTACTGTCATCTACTACCAGGACACTCCTGAAAAAGAGATTTTGTAATCTCCACAAGACTATGATGGTTAACAAGAACATACATTAATAAATAAAACATATACAGGACAGTTCACCCTCCAAAATCAAAAGTGCATGTTCCCTCTACTCTGGAGTGATATATACCCATGTAGACTGTTTTGTTTTAGTAGATCAGTTTGGATATCTCAGCTGTTGAGACGTCAGCTTTTTCTTGAATAATTTAAACTAAATGAAGGGCAAATGTAAAAAAAAAAGTGTATTTAAAGGAGTAATTGACTGAAAAACGGTCTGTTTGTAGGTTTTAACCTTCTGAAATGGGTCTATTTGTCATGTGATTATCGAAAAAAAAATCAAAACACTCACTTCTCTTGAAAAGAGGCACAGTCTTTAATGTCATTTTTCTCCCCAAGAAGCCATTTTGACTTTTACGGGTTCGCCTCGGGATGTTATAAAATAGTAAATCCAGCCCAGCACGGTCCTTGATAATCCCCATGGCTCTATTATTGGCCAGCATAGCTATGTCATTCAGATGGACAGAAGCCAGAGGCGCCTGCTTTCGAGCTAACAGTGGTATAAGGAAATTCACACCAAACACAGTTTATATATTATTTTCTTTAGATTTCAGTCACCCTAACAGACATTACTGTTTCCACCTGGTTCACTAATCTACAGTTGATAATGTACCTCACGTCATTCTGGCTTATTTTGTTATATTTTTATCATGATTTTAGTTATTTAGTTAGTTATAGTTCTGTTGAGCCACAATTCAAAGGCATTGTCTGATTTTCATTGGTTAATTTTCATAGAATTTTTGTTTATTGCCGCTTTTGTCAGATTCAGGTTGCTTCTGTGGCCACTGTGGGGGTTTTTTTCATTAGCAGAGGGGTACCAACAATTTTGTCCACATCTGTATTTATGTGTACATATGTATATTCACTGCTCTTATTTTCTTATCTTCTAACTTATTGCTCTGAGTGTTGCTATCCCTGTGCTGTTGCAATCCTGGAATTTCCCCATTGTGGGACTAATAAAGGCTTATACTTATCTTATCCTTCTCTTATCTTATGATTTTACATTAACTGCTAGCACTAGCGTGCTTGGCGGTCACAGCTCACCTCGGCAGGGTGGAGGTGACAGACTGGATGTTTTGATCGCTGTTTTCTATAAATTGTATTCACCCCCACTGGAATCCTTTTTCATCTAACACTCGAACCTATATTTTGTTCTAGACATTATTTTTGCTTAGTTAAAGTTTTATTTTTTTCAGCCGTGATGCAAGTAGCTGCAAATCAAATCAAACCTTATTGTCATATTGCTGTACATACAACTGTAGTGCAGGCAAGATGAAATTGCGTTTCTCTTGGCATCCATATAAATAGAAGCAGCATGATATAAGACACACTCACACATATCTTCACCCCCCACCCCCACCCCCCCATCCATTCACACATCCCTGAGACATACTTGGGAAAAACTAACTATAATATACAAATAATATACAGTGGGGTAAGAAAGTATTTAGTCAGCCACCAATTGTGCAAGTTCTCCCACTTAAAAGATGAGAGAGGTCTCCAATTTTCATCATAGGTATACCTCAACTATGAGAGACAAAATGAGAAAAAAAAAATCCAGAAAATCACATTGTCTGATTTTTAAAGAATTTATTTGCAAATTATGGTGGAAAATAAGTATTTGGTCAATAACAAAAGTTCATCTCAATACTGTTGCTGGTATTTTGGCCCAATCCTCCATGCAGATCTCCTCTAGAGCAGTGATGTTTTGGGGCTGTCGCTGGGCAACACGGACTTTCAACTCCTTCCAAAGATTTTCTATGGGGCTGAGATCTGGAGACTGGCTAGGACACTCCATGACCTTGAAATGCTTCTTACGAAGCCACTCTTTTGTTGCCTGGGCGGTGTGTTTGGGATCATTGTCATGCTGAAAGATCCAGCCACGTTTCATCTTCAATGCCCTTGCTGATGGAATGAGGTTTTCACTCAAAATCTCATGATACATGGCCCCATTCATTCTTTCCTTTACATGGATCAGTCGTCTTGGTCCCTTTGCAGAAAAACAGCCCCAAAGCATGATGTTTCCACCCCCATGCTTCACAGTAGGTATGGTGTTCTTTCTCCTCCAAACACGACAAGTTGAGTTTTTACCAAAAAGTTCTCTTTTGGTTTCATCTGACCATATGACATTCTCCCAATCCTCTTCTGGATCATCCAAATGCTCTCTAGCAAACTTCAGACGGGCCTGGACATGTACTGGCTTTAGCAGCGGGACACGTCTGGCACTGCAGGATTTGAGTCCCTGGCGGTGTAGTGTGTTACTGATGGTAGCCTTTGTTACTTTGGTCCCAGCTCTCTGCAGGTCATTCACTAGGTCCCCCCGTGTGGTTCTGGGATTTTTGCTCACCGTTCTCGTGATCATTTTGAACCCACGGCGTGAGATCTTGCGTGGAGCCCCAGATCGAGGGAGATTATCAATGGTCTTGTATGTCTTCCATTTTCTAATAATTGCTCCCACAGTTGATTTCTCCACACCAAGCTGCTTACCTATTGCAGATTCAGTCTTCCCAGCCTGGTGCAGGTCTACAATTTTGTTTCTGGTGTCCTTTGACAGCTCTTTGGTCTTGGCCATAGTGGAGTTTGGAGTCTGACTGTTTGAGGTTGTAAACAGGTGTCTTTTATACTGATAACGAGTTCAAACAGGTGCCATTAATACAGGTAACGAGTGGAGGACAGAGGAGCCTCTTAAAGAAGAAGTTACAGGTCTGTGAGAGCCAGAAATCTTGCTTGTTTGTAGGTGACCAAATACTTATTTTCCACCATAAGTTGCAAATAAATTCTTTAAAAATCCTTCAATGTGATTTTCTGGATTTTTTTTCCTCATTTTGCCTCTCATAGTTGAGGTATACCTATGATGAAAATTGGAGACCTCTCTCATCTTTTAAGTGGGAGAACTTGCACAACTGGTGGCTGACTAAATACTTTTTTGCCCCACTGTACATAATGTCCGTAGGTGCAGTAGTGTGTATGAGAGATTCCAGGTCAACTGTTCAGCATCCTGACAGCTTGTGGAAGAAAGCTGTTGATCAGTCTGGTGGTTCTGCCTCTGATGCTCCGGAATCGTTTACCAGATGGCAGAAGTTCAAAGTGTTTATGCAGAGGGTGAGAACGGTCCTTGATAATGTTCAGTGCCCTGCTCCTACAACGGTTCTGAAAAAGTTCTTGGACAGAGGGGAGGGAGACTCCAATTACCCTCTCAGCTCCCTTGACTATCCTCTGCAGGGCTTTTTTGTCTGACATACTGCAGCTGGAGTACCATGTAGCAATGCAGTACGTCAGAACACTCTCCACCACACCTCTGTAGAAGGTCCTGAGGATGCAGATGGGGAGAGAGGCCAGTTTGAGTTTCCTCAAGAAATGCAGTCTCTGCTGAGCCCGCTTCCTGATCCCCATGGAATTCTTGCTCCAGGTCAGGTCCTGCAAGATCTGCACTCCGAGGAACTTGATGTTCTCCCCTCTCTCCACTAAACGGCCGCTGATGCTGAGGGGGACGTGTTCAGGCTGTGACCACCGGAAGTCGATAATCATCTTCTTCGTTTTGTCCACGTTGAGCACCAGATTGTTCTTCCTGCACCAGCCCTCCAGGTCTCTCACTTCTTCCCTGTACATTGATTCCTCATCCCTCTGAATAAGTCCCACCACTGTGGTGTCGTCTGCAAACTTAATAATCTGGTTCCCCTTGTGTCTGGATATACAGTCATGTGTTAGAAGTGTACACAACAGTGGACTGAGTACGCAGCCTTGAGGGGATCCGGTGCTCAGCGTGACAGAGTTGGAGATGTTGTTTCCAACCCGGACAGACTGAGGTCTCTCAGTCAGGAAATCCAGGATCCAGAGACATGTGGCGGTGTTCAGACCAAGAAGGAGTAATTTCTCCATCAGTCTCTGGGGAATAATGGTGTTGAATGCTGAACTGAAACCAATGTACAGGAGTCTGGCGTAGGTGTCTTTCTGGTCCAGGTGGGTGATGACAGAGTGTAGGGTGGTGACTATAGCATCCTCCGTGGAGCGGTTTGAACGATATGCAAACTGGAGTGGGTCGTGTGATGCAGGGAGGCAGGCTGTAATGTGTGGTTTGACAAGCCATTCAAAACACTTCATCACAATTGGTGTCAGTGCAACAGGACGATAGTCATTCAAACAGGACACAACTGGTTTCTTTGCCACCGGTACAATGATAGAGGTCTTGAAGCATCTGGGAACAATGGCCTGACTCAGGGAGATGTTATAAATGTCAGTCAGGACATCCGCCAACTCGCTCGCGCAGTCTTGGAGTACATGTTCCGGGATGTTGTCCGGACCTGCAGCTTTACGTGGGTTGACTCTGGTTAGGGTCCTCCGTGTGTCCGCTGCGTTGATGGTAAAAGCTGGTCCGACCGATGGTGGGGGTGGGCCAGCCCTCCCTCTGGTTGTCGGGTTAGATGCTTCAAAACATGCAAAGAAGTCGTTGAACCTGTCTGGAAGCGAAGCGTCGTCATCATCGACCCCCTGCCTAGACTTATAGCCCGTCAGTGTCCGAACTCCCTGCCACATCTGCTTGGTGTTCCTAGTGTCACAGAGGTGTCCCTGGATTTTCTCCGCATAGGCGCGCTTCGCCGCCTTAATTCCCTTTGAGAGCGCAGACCTGGCTGAGCAGAGAGCGATCCTGTCCTCCACTCTGAAGGCTGCATCTCTGGCTGTAAGCAGCGAGCGCACCTCTGCAGTCATCCAGGGCTTATGGTTACCCCGCATAGTGATGGTCTTCACTGTAGTGACATCCTCTGTGCACTTCGCGATGTAGCTGGTAACTGTTTCAACATACTCCACCACATCTGTCTTGTCTTCCTGGGAGGCTGCTATTTTGAAAACCTCCCAGTCTGTGTGCAGAAAACAGCCTTTCAGTGCAGAGGTTGCACTCTCTGGCCAAATCCTGATTTGTTTCACTGCTGGCCTGCTGCGCTTCAATAAAGGTTTGTAGACAGGCACCAGCATCATGGATATGTGGTCAGAAAGGCCGAGGTGGGGGCGGGGTATCGCCTTATAAGCATCTGTGTTTGTGTACACTAAGTCCAACATATTCTCTCCTCTGGTCTTAAAGTCTACACATTGTTTAAACTTGGGGAGCACAGTCTTTAAGATGGTGTGGTTAAAATCCCCCGCAACCACCACAAAACTGTCTGGATGTGAAGTTTGGATGTCATTAATCACATCGTGCAGTTCCCCGAGTGCCTTCTTAGCATTAGCGTTAGCATTAGCGCTTGGCGCTATGTAAACAGCCGCTACAAACACGTTGCTGAATTCCCTCGGCAAATAATATGGCCGACAATTTACAATAAGGAACTCCGCCAATGGAGAGCAGTGTTTAGACACTAATGTGGCATTAACGCACCAGTTCTTGTTAACATAGATGCGTAGCCCCCCCCCCCCCCCCCCCCCACGGCTCTTACCGGAGCTCGCCGTTACTCTGTCGGCACGGAACATCGCCATATCTTCCAGTTGAATGGCCTCGTCAGGGATGTTGTCGTGGAGCCAAGTCTCTGTGAACACAAGCACACAGCAGTCCTTCCACTCTCTCCGGGTTTCTCTCAGCAGACGCAGGTCGTCCAACTTGTTGTCGAGGGAGCGGACGTTAGAGAGAAGAAGCGACGGTACAGCTGGTCTGGAGGGGTTAGCCTTTAGCCTAGCATGGATCCCGGCCCTTATTCCACACTTTTGCCTGCGTTCACACCATCTGCGCTTCCTCCTCTCTCGGGTAGCTTCCAGCAGGGACTCCGCCAGAATTCCATGCTGGCGGAGAATGTCCAAATCACAACCGAGCGCCGCGATTCTTGCAGCATGCAGTACCTTGATGTTTAATAAGGTCTCACGGTTGTAAGTTTTACAGAATGTACGTCTGGGATGATCAAAACACTCAAAACTCTCACACTCGCTGAGGTGCACACTGCAAGGTAGCTAGCCGAAGCTAGCAGTTTACTACTAACTAACCTGCACTTATATAGCGCTTTTCTAGTCACAAAGACCACTCAAAGCGCTTTCATTAATACTAACCCTCTATTCTAAGGGCCTATAGGAAACAAATATCTAGGGACAATTTAGAACAGCCAATTAACCTAACATGCATGTTTTTGGCATGTGGGAGGAAACCGGAGAAATCCCGGAGTAAACCCACGCAACACGGGGAGAACATGCAAACTCCACACAGATCACTGTTGGTCGGGGGCTGGGATCGAACCCACGATCCCACGATCCCCCGGCCAAGGGTAAACTGTGCTGCCGCAGTGCTAACCACTGCGCCACCGTGCAGCCACCACTGCTGACTAACTAACTAACTAGAAATTTTTTAGCCACTCATTTGTTTCTGTGCTCACTGTACTTCAGGGACTGGTCATATACTATTGACCACTGAAACCACACACCCCAGCCCACCAGTAATGCATTATTTTATTTATCCTTTGAGACAAATTTGCATTAGTTGGCTCCTAGCTAGGCAGCTATGGACAGCTAATGTTAACAATAATGATGTAACAGGTAGAGTGGTCTGAGGGAGTTTCAAAGGACAAGCACTGAAACCAGCTGTTCTCAGAAAGGCTGGAAAAATAAATTTAAAAAAAAATGCTGCAATAATTGAACAAAATATGTCACATTTCATTAAGACATGTGAACTGTTAAAATGTGGAAAAAAACAGTAATCAATTACCCTTTTACACTGCATTCCAAATTATTATGCAAATGATAGTCTCTCTGATTTTTCTAAATAGTCGATGCAAATGAAAGTCTGTATAATTTTCAAGTCATCAACCATTAGAGCATAATTCAAATTTTATTGAACAAACCTCCCAATGATAACTTTTTTTTTTTCAAAAAAACAAAACAAAAAAAACCCCAACTCAAAATGCACTGTTCTAAATTATTATGCACAACAGAGTTTCAAAACATTTTACTGGTTGTAAAGAACCGAAAATTGACATTTGTTGAATTTGCAGCATTAGGAGGTCATATTTACTGAAATCAAAAGCTATTTCAATCAAAAACATATTAACAGGCCAAGTTATATGTTAACATTGGACCCCTTCTTTGATATAACCTTAACAGTTCTTGCATCCATTGAACTTGTGAGTTTATGGAGAGTTTCTGCTTGAATTTCTTTGCAAGATGTCAGAATAGCCTCCCACAGCTACTGTTTTGATGTGGACTGCCTCACATCCTCATAGATCTTTTGCTTGCTCCAAAAGTTCTTAATAGAGTTGAGGTCAGGGGAGGATGGGGGCCACACCATGAGTTTCTCTCCTTTTACGCCCATAGCAGCCAATGACACAGAGGTATTCTTTGCAGCATGAAATGGTGCATTGTCACGCATGAATGTAATTTTGCTATGGAAGGCACAGTTCTTTTTGTACCATGGAAGAAAGCGGTCAGTCAGAAATGCTATATACTTTGCCAAGGTCATTTTCACACCTTCAGGCACCCTAAAGGGGCCTACCATTTCTCTCCCCGTGATTCCGGCCCAAAACATGACTCCGCCACCTCCTTGATGATATCACAGCCTTGCTGGGACATGGTGGCCATCCACCAACCATCCACTATTCCATCCATCTGGACCATCTAGGGTTGCATGGCATTCATCAGTAAACAAGACTGTTTGAAAATTAGTCTTCATGTATTTCTGGGCCCACTGTGACCAATTCTGCTTGTGAGCATTGGTTAGGGGTGGCCGAATAGTAGGTTTATGCACAACTGCAAGCCTCTGGAGCACAGGTGTCAAACTCATTCCATAAAGGGCCAAGACCCTGCAGGTTTTACCTCCACCCAGTGTCTTCAACAGGTGATTTCACTGAATTTCTTCCCACTGATTGCTGATCAGTGAAAACACCTGCTGAAGACACTGGGTAGAAGCAAAACATGCAGGGTCTTGGCCCTCCATGGAATGAGTTTGACACCCCTGCTCTGGAGGATCCTACACCTTGAGGTTCATGGGACTCCAGAGGCACCAGCAGCTTCAAATACCTGTTTGCTGTTTTGTAATGGCATTTTAGCAGCTGCTTTCTTAATCTGATGAATTTGTCTGGCAGAAACCTTCATTACGCCTTAATCTGCACAAACCCATCTGTGCTCTGAATCAGCCACAAATTTCTTCACAGTACAATGATCACGCTTAAGTTTTCATGAAATATCTAATGTTTTTATACCTTATCCAAGGCATTGCACTATTTGATGCTTTTCAACAGCAGAGAGATCCTTTTTCTTTTCCATATTGCTTGAAACCTGTGGCATGCTTAATAATGTGGAACATCCTTCTTAAGTAGTTTTCCTTTAATTGGGCTCACCTGGCAAACTAATTATGACAAGTGTCTGAAATTGATATCAGTGACCCAAGGAGCTCTGAGACACAATACCATCCATGAGTTTAATTGAAAAGCAAAAAACTGAATGTTTATGGCACTAAAATTGTATTTGCATAATAATTAGTAACGTGGTGTAATCCTGGTCATGATGCTATAAAACCCACAAACCTTTTTGGAAAAACCTTTGTAAAGGAACTAGTTTTTGCTCAGCCTGTCTTAGATACAATCTTTTTATCACAGGCATCATACACTTATTTTGGCTGGTGTTGTGTAATATAGAAAATAACAAGTCCTGTAGATACTTTTTTAAAATTAGGTTTTTGAAAAGAGACATTACTGCTGTGTAAAGGCTACGTATTTTGTGGATTTTGATCTTATAAAATATTGCCATGGGCCACAATAATGTTGTTAAAGACCACTCTAAAGCCACCTCAAAAACAAATATGCATTGCCCAAAATAGTATATTGTGGCTTTTTACCCACAAAAAAATCTTTCATTGCCTTAGAATTGCTTGGAAAGAGCTTTTACATCTTCCACCTACTTAAGAAGAAGCCGACTTTATTGTCATTTGGTCCATCATGTACAAACAAAGTTACGTTTCTCCTATCGACAATGTTAATCACATCTAGAATCAAAGGGGTCGCTGCCATGCAAGGCATTGTCACAAACAGCTTTTTTCTTTCTCCATTCTGTTATGCTGAGCACCAAGCTAGAAGGCAGGAAGTACCATTTTTATATGGTCTTTGGTATGACTCGGCCAGGGTTTGAACCCACAACCTACTGGTTGTGGGGCAGATGCTCTATCAACTAGGTCACCACTCCGGTATGTGTGGATCTATATTCTAATTGCCTCCACCCATACTCCCACTCGCCAGTAGCTGGAAGAAGAGGACACTGGGCCAGGGATCCGAGAAGGTGATCCAATTTGAGGAAGGATCACTCCCTCGGGGGAAGAGAGAGGAGCCGAGGAGCAGCAGGAGCTTTTTCTATTTGGGAAAGATGGCAGATAATACATTTTTGGCTGTATGAGCAATAAATCCTCTTCTTTTAAATTACATGTCTTACCCACAGACATGAAATTATGACAGCAGTTGTAAGTGTTGTTGCATAAATAATTTATGTTCATAATATAAAAATTGATAAAATATCAAATTTGATACAATATAAAGTTCATATGGTATTAAAGTTAAAATTTTATGACATTTGTTTACAGTAAACCCACTTTGCAATTGTTTGGGAAAAGGATGCTGTTATGTCATGAGAACACAAGTCTGTGAACTAAGGAGAAAAGCGGTGATCTCTCATGGACTGCAGGCTAGCAGATATTTCTGTTAAGTGACGACGAGGCTCTGCTGAATACTAAGTTACTCCAAGGACTGTTGAAACCTAAGGAGACTGCCGCAAGGGACTCTAATGGACTTAGAAATCTCCTTTTATGGCAAGCAGCCAACGAGGTATTTCTGTAGATACATAAATAATGTTGTCTAGCATGCTAAGTTAGAGTCGTTTATATTGTTCACATGCTAAACGCACTGCAAGTTTTCTGAAATGCTTTGTGTTTCAATTTGCATGTACAGTTCTCATGGTGTGTTGGCTTCATGGCATGGCAGCTTGGTGAAGTTATGGCATAAAGAAACAACCATAAACAAAGCAAAGGTGCATGAAGAAGCAATAAATGCCCTCAAGGAACTGCCCTGTGTCTGTGTTGTTGTAAAAGGAGCTACAGTGAGAACTTGCCTGCTCAACATGGATGAGAGAGAAGACAAGCCGACAGCAGGTAACGAGGTGACTGAAGATCCAGCATTGAAAGAGGTCTTCTTAATGCACTGGTGGCAAGGCTGCAGTAGTGATTAGACCAGGGGTCTGCAACCTTTGCCAACCAAAGAGCCATTTTGCCTGTCTCTGACTAAAATAGAAGTGGCTGAGGGTCGCAACGGCAATCTGACCTTTAAAATAAAGATTATCCATCCATCTTCTTCCGCTTAATCCTTTTTGGGTCATGGAGGGGCTGGAGCCTATCCCAGCATCTTTGGGCAAGAAGCAGGGTAGACCCTGGACAGATCGCCAGTCCATCGCAGGGCCAAAACAGAGAGATAGACAACCATTCACTCTCACATTCATACCTAAGGACAATTTAGAATCCCCAGTTTGATACCAATTACCCTAACTTGCATGTTTTTGGCATGTGGGAGGAAACCGGAGAAATCCCGGAATAAACCCATGCAGAAATGGGGAGAACATGCAAACTCCACACAGATTACTGTTGGTTGGGAGCTGGGAACGAACCCAGGATCCCCTGGACAAGGGTGAGTTGCTGTGCTGCCACAGTGCTAACCACTCTGCCACCTTGCTGCCCGCTCTTTATAAAGTTTTTTATAAAGTATTTCACAAAAGTGAGTACACCCCTCACATTTTTGTAAATGCTTTATTATATCTTTTCATGGGACAGCACTGAAGATATGACACTTTGATACAATGTAAAGTAGTCAGTGTACAGCTTGTATAACAGTGTAAATTTGCTGTCCCCTCAAAATAACTCAGCACACAGCCATTAATGTCTAAACCGCTGGCAACAAAAGTGAGTACACCCCGAAGTGAAAATGTCCAAATTGTGCCCAATTAGCCATTTTGCCCAGTGTCACGTGACTCGTTAGTGTTACAAGGTCTCAGGTGTGAATGGGGAGCAGGTGTGTTAAATTTGGTGTTATCGCTCTCACACTCTCTCATACTGGTCACTGGAAGTTCAACATGGCACCTCATGGCAAAGAACTCTCTGAAGATCTTAAAAAAAGAATTGTTGCTCTACATAAAGATGGCCTAGGCTACAAGAAGATTGCCAACACTCTGAAACCGAGCTGCAACACGGTGGCCAAGACCATACAGCGGTTTAACAGGACAGGTTCCACTCAGAACAGGCCTCACCATGGTTGAATGCCTGAAGTCATTCTTGTTGGTCCAAAAAACCTTAGAAATACCTTTCCAAGTCAAACTTTCAGTTTGGATGTGGTTACTCTTTCTCTTAATAGCTCTGTGAGGAAACTTGGAATTATTTTTGATCAAGATCTGTCTTTCAATTCACATATTAAATTTGTTTCTAAGACTGCCTTCTATCATTTGCGTAATATTGTCAAGATTAGGAGCATCTTGTCTCAGAGTGATGCTGAGAAACTGATCCACGCTTTTGTTAGCTCTAGGTTAGATTATTGTAATTCTTTATTACCAGGTTGTCCTAAAACATCTTTAAAAAGTCTTCAGCTGATCCAAAATGCTGCAGCAAGAGTTTTAACAGGTACTAGAAAGAGAGATCATATCTCTCTGGCTCTGGCCTCCCTTCAATGGCTTCCCATAGAGTTTAGAATTAAGTTTAAAATCCTTCTTCTTACTTACAAAGCTCTAAACAATCAGGCTCCTTTTTATTTAAAAGATCTGATACTACCGTATTATCCTAACAGAGCACTACGCTCCCAAAATGCAGGATTACTTGTAATACCTAGAATCTCCAAAAGTACAATGGGAGGCAGAGCCTTCAGTTATCAAGCTCCTCTCCTGTGGAACCAGCTGCCAATCTGGATTTGGGAGTCAGACTCTATCTCTGTTTTTAAGAATAAGGTTAAAACCTTCCTTTTTGACATAGCCTACAATTAGGGAGGGATCATGTGTTTCTGAACCCTCCCTTAGTTATGCTGTTAATAGGTTTAGTCAGCCGGGGGACCTCACTGGGCCTCACTCCTTTCTTCACTCTCAATGAAACATTTTTTTTTTTTTTGCTGGTCATCAACATCTGTTTGTTCTCTCCCATAGATTGAGTCCCCATCGTGCTGTTTGCTCTCTACATGTCTGTTCTTTTCATCTTCTCTAACCCCTCACCCCCCAGCCAGTCACAACAGATGACTGCCCCTCCAGCCTGGTTCTGCTGGAGGTTTCTTCCTGTTAAAAGGGAGTTTTTCCTCTCCACCGTCGCCAAGCGCTTGCTCACAGGGGGTCGCCTGATTGCTGGGGTCTTTCTGCAACTGTGGGGGTTTACCCTACAGTTGAAAGTGCTATGAGATGACTGTTGTTGTGAAATGGCGCTATATAAATAAAGTTGAATTGAATTGAATTGAATTGACCAAAGAAGTTGAGTGCACGTGCTCAGCATCATATCCAGAGGTTGTCTTTTGAAAATAGACGTATGAGTGCTACTGAGGCGGATGATAAAATAAAGGCAGGGAAGTGAGGTTTTAAGTAGGTTTATTATCATACCGCCGTCACGGGGCTCGCTCCATGAGCGAGCCCTCGGGCTCTCAGCAAAGAGACACAGGATGTGTGTGTCAGCAGCAATTGAAGAGTGAGAGAATGAGTTACAGAATGGTACAGCATATATACCCAACAACAGACAATACATGAAAGGCATTCACAGCAGTAGGTAGGGCATTTGCATTTGAGAGACGCAGTAAGGACAGGATGCATGAACACAATGCATGAATGGCACATTACATCACAGTAGTGAAACAATGCATGAATGGCACATTACATCACAGTAGTGCAGCGGAAAAAGCCAGAAGTAGCGGGCTGTCTGTAGACATTAATACACACAATGCCGTGCCTGTCCTTAGTCTGTTGTGGGGGTTATCCCCAAACCGCCACAGCTACCAGCATTACTGCAGAGGTTGAAGGGGTGGGGGGTCGGCCTGTTAGTGCTCAGACCATACACCGCACACTCCATCAAATTGGTCTGCATGGCTGTCATCCCAGAAGGAAGCCCCTTTTAAAGATAGCGCACAAGAAAGCCCGCAAACAGTTTGTCATGGTCTGAGCGCCAATCTCGTCTGCACTCGGGTCATGCAGTATTTTCCTCCCATTCTGTATTTAGTCCTGGTGGGCTCTCAGAGCTCTTATTCTGACAGCGTCGCTGCGGGGCTTCCGGCTGTCAGAGCCAAGCAATACAGCTGGTTTTGATTCAGCTGATGACACCCTCATCAGCTGATTAATTATCGTGCCCTATTTAAGGGAGCAGCTCCTGTCACTCGGGGCTGCGACCTCGCATTATCCAGACTGGGTTCTCTAAATCCGAAGCCAGTTCCTTTCAGCGTTAGGTTCCGCCCTCGCTATTCACATGTAAGTGGTGTATCCTTGTCTCTCATGAGTCTTCCTAGTTCTTAGTATATCGTAGTGTGTCTTAGTCTTTATTTGTGTTTTGCCCCACGAGGCTCATTATTTTGTATCGTTGTCAGTCCTTTAATAAATACGCAAACTCACTGGTTGCCTATAGCGTCTCATTTGTGGTCCGTCAGGACCGCACCATGACACAGTTTGCTGAAGACAAGCAGACTAAGGACATGGATTACTAGAACCATGTCCTGTGGTCTGATGAGACCAAGATAAACTTATTTGGTTCAGATGGTGTCAAGCATTTGTGGTGGCAACCAGGTGAGGGGTACAAAGACAAGTGTGTCTTGCCTACAGTCAAGCATGGTGGTGGGAGTGTCATGGTTTGGGGCTGCATGAGTGCTGCTGGCACTGGGGAGCTACAGTTCATTGAGGGAACCATGAATGCCAACATGTACTGTGACATACTGAAACACAGTATGATCCTCTCCCTTCGGAAACTGCGCCGCAGGGCTGTATTCCAACATGATAACGACCCCAAACACACCTCCAAGATGACCACTGCCTTGCTAAAGAAACTGAGGGTAAAGGTGATGGACTGGCCAAGCATATCTCCAGACCTAAACCCTATTGAGCATCTGTGGGGCATCCTCAAACGTAAGGTGGAGGAGCGCAAGGTCTCTAACATCCACCAGCTCCGTGATGTCGTCATGGAGTGTATGAGGATTCCAGTCGCAACCTGTGAAGCTCTAGTGAGCTCCATGCCCAAGAGAGTTAAGGCAGTGCTGGAAAATAATGGTGGCCACACACAATATTGACACTTCGGGCACAACTTGGACATTTTCACTTCAGGGTGTACTCACTTTTGTTGCCAGCGGTTTAGACATTAATGGTTGTGTGTTGAGTTATTTTGAGGGGACAGCAATTTTACACTGTTATACAAGCTGTACACTGACTACTTTACATTGTATCAAAGTGTCATATCTTCAGTGTTGTCCCATGAAAAGATATAATAAAATATTTACAAAAATGTGAGGGGTGTACTCACTTTTGTGAGATACTGTATACATACCTCTGAATGCCACCTGTCAAGATTCGCCCTGAGTACCTCAAGGCCCTGGATGTTGTAGGGCTGTCATGGTTGACACGCCTCTGCAACATTGCATGGAGGTCGGAGACAGTACCTTTGGCATGGCAAACCGGAGTGGTGGTTCCTGTCTTCAAGAAGGGGGACCCGAGAGTGTGTTCCAACTTTAGAGGGATCACACGCCTCAGCCTCCCTGGGAAGGTCTATGCCAAGGTACTGGACAGGAGAGTCCGGCCATTGGTCAAACTTTGGATTCAGGTGGAGCAAAGTAGTTTTTGGCCTGGTCGTGGCATATCACACCAGCCCTTTATCCTCTTGAGAATCGTCGAGGGTTTGTGGGAGTTTGCCCAACCAGTTTACATGTGTTTTGTGGACTTGGAGAAGGCATTCAACTGCATCCCTCGTGGTTTTTTGTGGGGGTTGCTTCTGGAGTATAGGGTATTGGGCTTGTTGTTATGAGCTATCTGATCTCTATACGACCATTGTGAGAGGTTCGTATTGGTAACACTCTGTTAGACGCATTCCCAGTGAGAGTTGGACTCCGCCAGGGCTGCCCTTTGTCCATGATCCTGTTCATAATCTTTATGGACAGGTTGTCATGGCACAGCCAGGGAATGGAGGGTGTCATGCTTGATGACCACAGGATCTCATCTCTGCTGTTTGAAGATGATGTTGGGCAGCACGGTGGTGCAGTGGTTAGCACTGTTGCCTTACAGCTAGAAGGTTCCAGGTTCGAATCCCCAGGATGGCAGGGGTAGGAACCTTTCTGTGTGGAGTTTGCATGTTCTCCCTGTGCTGCGTGCGTTTACTCTCCCCGTATCTGCCTGGGTTTACTCCGGGATTTCTCCGGTTTCCTCCCACATGCCAAAAACATGCAGGTTAGGTTAATTGATGAGATGAGATTCAACTTTATTGTCATTACACATGTATGAATACAAGGTAACGAAACGTGACTTGGCATTTGGGCACGCTCTGCAGAGCGCATCTAAGGCCGGGGCAGCCGCTAGGCACCAGTCATTGGCATCAAAACTGGGGATTCTAAATTGTCCTTAGGTATGACTGTGAGAGTGAATGGTTGTCTGTCTCTCTGTGTTGGCCCTGCGATGGACTGGCGATCTGTCCAGGGTGTAGCCTGCCTTTCGCCCTAAGATGCTGGGATAGGCTCCAGCCCCCCTGCGACCCAAAAAGGATTAGGCGGAAGAAGATGGATGGATGGGCTCCGGTTTCCTCCCACAATCCAAAGACATGCATGTTAGGTTAATTGGTTGTTCTAAATTGTTCCTAGATATCTGTCTTCTATAGGCCCTTAGAGTAGAGGGTTAGTGCTAGTGAAGTGCTTTAAGTGGTCTTTGAAACTAGAAAAGCGCTATATAATTTTTGATTTATTTTTTTTTTTGATTTTGTATACTTTATTGATCCCCAGAGGGGAAATTGAGGGCATCCACCTGGATGGATGAAGCAGCCACGGTACGGCACTATCCCTTAACCATTCACACACATATTCACACCTAGGGCCACTTTAGAGTCTCCAATTAACCTATGTACAGGTGCTTATCCCTTATCCCCTTGTCCTGTTGGCTTCATCCAGCAATGACCTACAGGTCTTACTGGAATGGTTTGTTGCTGAGTGTGAAGCGGCTGGGATGAGAATCAACACCTCCAAGTCTGAGTCCATGGTCCTCAGCCAGAAAAAGGTGGATTGTCCTCTCCAGATTGGGGATAAGCTCCTGCCGCAAATGGAGGAGTTTAAGTATCTTGGGGTCTTATTCACGAGTGAGGGGAGAATAGAGCGAGAGATTGACTGACGGATTGGAGCAGCATCTGCAGTGATGCAGACATTGTACCGCTCTGTCATGGTGAAGAGGGAGCTGAGCTCTCAGGCAAAGCTGTTGATTTAGCGGTCAATCTACATTCCTACCCTCACCTATGGTCATGAGCTTTGGGTAATGACCAAAACAATGAGATTGCAGATACAAGCGGCTGAAATGAGCTTTTTCCGTAGGATTGCTGGACTCACCCTTAGCGATAGGGTGAGGAGCTCAGTCATCTGGGAGAGGCTCAGAGTAGAACCGCTCCTCCTCCACATTGAAAGGAACCAGTTGAGGTGGTATGGGCATCTGATCAGGCCTTCCACTTGAGGTGTTTCGGGCACGTCCCACTGGGAGGAGGCCCCAGAGCAGTCCCAGAACTCGCTGGAGAGACTATGTCTCCCAGCTCGTCTGGGAACGCCTTGATATCCTCTCTGAAGAGCTGGAGCAGGTGGCTGGGGAGAGGGATGTCTGGGCTTCTCAGCTTGAACTGCTGCCTCCATGACCCGGACCTCCGGAAAGGCGGTAGAAGATGGATGGATGGATTGCTGGACTTCTGAATATTATGTGGCATCAATGAATTCATACTACAACAGTGGAAAAAAAACTGTTGTTATATATAGCTTCATTTATGAAATAAAAGTATTAGAAATATATTACAAATTGTTTTGTATTGAAAAATAAATTTCTGAATATCTGATCATAATTTTTTGTATAGTTTTTTTAATTATAAGCACATTCATAAATTGTTTAAATCTGAAAAATATCATCCATCTCCTACTTTCAACAGTGATTACACTGTTTTAGTTCCTAATATTTTAATAAATAAGAGACGAAAGTTTTATTTAGAAGAAGCTACTTTTCATCCTTTTTATGCTTCCTCATAATGCTCTTTATTCAAATGTATTAATATAATGTAATGTTGGGGCTGTGATAAGAGGCGGGGGAATTACCCTGGCATGTTTTGCACCACGTGCTATTCAAAGATTGTTATTATTCTTGTGTTCTGAGCATGATTGTTGTACCATTGTAATTGCGTTATAAGCCTGGTTGTGATAGTTTTGTTTTCCCTGTGTGTGAGAGATTACATGTCTGTGTCACCCTGAGTGAGGTGAGTGTCTGTGTGAATGACCTTCCCTCTGTTCTGTGTAATTTGTCAGTGGAGAAATAAATGCCTGTTCATTCCAAATCCTCTCATTAATGTGTGAACCCTTGAAGTGTCACACTGGTGTCAGAAGTGGGATTTTGAGAGATGGAAGCGAGGATCAAAGCAGAGATTCAACAGCTTGAGTGGCTCATCACCCAGATGGAGACGGACAGCAGAGCAGGCACGCCAGTCCCCAGAGCTTCTCGCCGCAAAGACTGGGAAAGTGGACCAGATGGAGCAAGGGTGTCCCATATCACGCCTTTTTCAAGGCAGGACAGGAAGTGCCAGTGGGAGAACTACGAGCCAGCAATTCCACTGCGGCTGAGGGCAGTGATCAACATGGAGGCGACCGTCCCACCGACCCGCCAACAGCCCAAGCTTCCCTGCTTTGGTGGCAAAACCTTGCTGGACGACTATCTGGTCCAGGTTGACTGGCTGCTACGCTTAATGGCTGGACACCTGAAGAGACAGCTGTGCAGGTTGCACTGGCTCTGGAGGGTGGAGCTCTCTACACGCTGTCCAATCTCCGGTATGAGGACCATCACAGCTGGCCAGTGCTACAGGGAGCACTTTGGAGGCGATTCGGGAGGGCGATCCACGCTGACCATGCCCAGGAACAGCTGGCCAGTAACTGGCAAAGCAATCGAGAGAGCATGGGGGCCTATTCAGCAGACGTCCACCCGGACATCGAGCCGGAGGCGCCCGGCTCCAAGAACACATCTGGATTCACACTGTGAGCATTTGAGAGATGGCCGTGGCAGAAGTGGAGTGGGTGGGACCGATGCTGGAGTATGCGGCTGACGTGTCATCACCAAGGCAGAGAGCTTTCCAGGCCATGGCTGAGAGTGAGGACAAGGAGGAACTATGCCAGACCACAGCTGCATGGCTGGCAAGAGTACGACGACATCGCAAGGAGGGATGCTTCCACTGCAGGGAGCCAGGTCACGTCGCGCGCTACTGCCCTGCACCTACTCTGCAACAACTCGCCCCCTTTGCCAGCATTAAACTAGAGCGAGGCGGCACAGATGGGGACCTGCCACCTCTCAAAGCCATTTTCTCCAATGAACTATCACCATGTCTGGGCCAACTTGGACACTCGCCAGGACTGTACCTGCAGTGCAGCCTGGACAGCATGCCAATCCAGGCCCTGATCAGTGGCCCTGACCACCAGGCGCTGTGTCACCAGATTGGCACACAGCAGCTTCGGAGCGAGCAGAACGGAGAGCCTGTCATCTCCCGGGTCCGACAGTGGCTGGACATGGACCAACGGCCCGCCTGGGAGGCTGTATTTGTGCTGGACCCAGAGATCAGGGCCCTACATTCCCAATGGGCCAACCTCTGCTATCCTGAGGGTGTCGTCTACTGGCGGTGGCAGTCTCCAGCTAGGCAGCATCATGTCTGGCAACTGCTGGTCCCCCAACAGCTTCACCCCAAGTGCTCCAGTTGGTCCATGGGTCGGTGTGGGCGTGCCACTTTGGGGTGACGAAGAACCTGCAGCATCTTCG
This sequence comes from Pholidichthys leucotaenia, assembly GCA_020510985.1. NCBI lineage: Eukaryota > Metazoa > Chordata > Actinopteri > Cichliformes > Pholidichthyidae > Pholidichthys > Pholidichthys leucotaenia. The sequence continues at coordinate 141,956,583 of CM035838.1, forward strand.
GGCTCAGTTCTACTGGCCAGGATGTCGTCAGGACGGGGAGCTCCATGTCCACCGCCGTGACACCTGCACGGCTCATAAAGGGCTGACTCAGCAATCCCATGCCCCCTTGCAGCAGGACTGGGCAAGGGCACCCCTGGAGCATGTGGGAGTGGACATTCTGGGCCCTTTTCCAACCACGGATCAGGGGAACTGTTACGTTCTGGTCTCAATGGATTACTTCACCAAGTAGCCAGAGGCATATGTAGTCCCTGATCAGAGCACCACCACCACATCATCAAAGCTGGTAGATGAGGCGTTTTGTTGGTTCGGCGCACCGGAGGAGCTGCACAGTGACCAGGGATAGAACTTTGAGGCAGAGGTCTTCAGGGAGGTCTGCAGGCAGCTGGGCATCCGGAAGACCCGGACCACCCCGCTGCACCCACAGAGCAACAGCCTGGTCAAATGTTTTAACCGGGTCTAGACTACCCAGCTCACTGTCCTAATGGACCAGTGACAGCAAGACTAGGATCTGCACCTGCCCCTGGTCCTGTAGCCGTACTGGACAGCAGTTCAGGAATCCACCCGGTACACCCCTCCAACGCTGATGTTTGGAAGTGAGCTGCACACCCTGGTGGACTTGGTGTTCAGCCCTCCCCTGGAGCCGGAGGTGGAGGGTAAACCGGGGTTGGATAATTTGTTTTGCTTGAGAGAACGTTTTGACATGGTACATGAACTGGCTTGTGAGGCCCTGGTAGTGGTGGGGAGTCGACAGAAGCGAGAGTATGACTCCCGCTGCCAGGGGAGGGACTTTGCACCCGGGGATCAAGTCTGGGTTTTCTGCCCGGAGCGGAAAAAGGGACTGTCACCAAAGCTGGCGAGCCACTGGACTGTGTGTGGTCCTACAGAGACTGTCGGATGATACAGGGTGAGGCTGCAGAAGAGGAGCCGGGTGGTGGTGCTTCACTGCGACCGCCTTGCCCTGTACCAACCAGTTGCCCTGCAGGTGGCCGAGTCAGAGGCCCTATCCTGACCGGGGACCCCAACCGAGGCTCGGATGGACACTAACGGGCCTGTGCATGCTAGCTGCCAACAACGGGGGCTGCCCCAATGCCTGAATGTATTCGTATTGGACTTTTGAGTTGGACTTATTGTTTTGGGGACAGAAACCAGTCCAAGGGGGACAGCGTAACGTCAGGGCTGTGATAAGGGGTGGGGGAATTATCCCGGCATGGTTTGTGCCACGGAGTATTCAAAGATTGTTATTATTCTTGTATTCTGAGCATTATTTATGTTACGTTATGTGTCTGTGTCACCCTGAGTGAGGTGAGTGTCTGTGTAAATGACCTCCTCTCTGGTCTGTGTAATTTGTCAGTGAAGAAATAAATGCCTGTTCATTCAAAATTCTCTGTCATTATTGTGTGAACCCTTGAAATGTCACAATAATATACACTACTCACAAAAAGTTAGGGATATTTGGCTTTTGGGTGAAATTTATGGAAATGTAAAAAGTTCATGCCACAGTGATGTCATGAAAGTAGGGCATTTAAGTAGAAGCATGCAATGGTGATTTCCTCATCTAAAACAATTTATTGAAACAAAAGCCAACAACAGTGGCGGGTATACCACAACAAAAAATGTGAGTGTCTCAATACTTTGTCACGTTCCCTTGAGCATCAATTACAGCTTGACAACAACGTCTCATGCTGTTCACAATTCGACTTATTGTCTGCTGAAGCATGGTATTCCACTCTTCTTGAAGTGCAACCCTCAGGTCATTGAGGTTGTGGGGTGTAGGGTTACGAGCCTCTATGTGGTGACTCTGCTGATCCCATAGGTTTTCCACGGGATTCAGGTCTTTAGAAAGTGCAGGCCACTCCATTTGAGGTATGCCAGCCTCCAGAAACCGTTTCCTAATGATGCGACCTCAATGGGCTGGAGCATTGTCGTCCATAAAGATGAAATAAGGCCTGTGTTGTTCATGCAGGGGCACAATGACTGGATTAATGATGTTATTCAGGTGGTACCAGCTTGTCACTGTACCATTCACAAGGTGTAGGGCAGTTCTGTATTGACTAGACACACCTGTCCAGACTGTAACACCACCACCACCAAAGGCTTGTCTGGTGACAACAGTGGCTGAGGCATAGTGCTCTCCTTGACATCCCTAACATTATTGGCGGTCATCATTTCTGCTCAGCGTGAATTGACTTTCATCAGCGAACAGCACTGAGGCCCACTGCTCCCTTGTCCAGCTTGCCCACTTAACTGAACCCGGTTGGTTTGGTTTGAGCCTTGTAAATCATTTGTAGGGGACAAATGAGGGCTCATTAATTTGTGGCTGCATACCACGCTCAGAGTCAAGGTGCACTGGAGAGATTTCACCAAACTCTTAAATCATTATTGCATGCGTATTGTGTGGAATTGAATCAGGATTGGGAAGAGGGCCTGCCCTGGTTATTATTAGCTGCCAGATAGGTGGTGCAGGAAAGCACGGGGTTTAGTGTCACAAACCTCCGTGCGCCATGGCTTGGCGCACGAGAGAGAGAATAAAACCCAAAAACGAGAGTTGATGGTGCACTTTTATTAACAACACAAAGAAAATAACAAGTCCAAAAATCACCAAGCTCAGTCCAGTTAAACCACACAATATACAGAGAGGTGCAATGACATGGTTAGGCCACCAAAGATACAGGGCGCCAGCCGAATGCTCTACAGCCTGGTGAATACAGAGCCTAGTGCTGCAGGGCTGCGTTGGGCACAAAACAAGAAAGGCGAGCAGCCTAGTGCTGCAGGGCTGCTAGCACAAGAGGAAAGGCTAAAGACACTTACAGGTCTGGAGCTGATCCGGGGCAAACCGTGTAGTCTGGCGGATAAAGATAGGAGGCTGGGGGCAGCTGCAAACATCCAGGGATAGATCATCTGAAGATGTCAGGCTGAATGCGTGAAGGGAGTGGAACGTCATTCATGGAGAACAAGCTGCCATGAATGAGGATGAATGCCCCGACAATCTCTTTCCTCCGACGCGGCAAACAAATACTCCTGAAGCTAACGAGGAAAGAGATTGCCGGTGCGAGAACGCGTGGGCAGGACTGATTGGCATCCGGTGTGTGAGAGGGCGTGTGAATGAGAGTGAATGAAGCGTGTGCGTGTGTGTGTGTGCGTGTGGGTGTGTGTATGTGTGTGAACACTCGTGACAGTGCAGCTGATCGCACTAGACAGGAGGAGGGGGCATGCCCGAGCTGTCAGAGGAAAACTAGGGCAAAACATAACAAAGAGTCAGAACTGGGTTTGCCCTCCAAACCCAGATTCATGACATTTAGTCCGAATGAGTTGGTGTTTGGACATTCAGTGCGTGGACCACTTTCTCTGTTGCATGATGCTGGTGCAACCTCTGAACCACCTCAGGGTTTGACAGAGTATGTTGATGGGTTTTGTCGCAGACTGTTTTTGGCTGGAGAAAAGGCTGGGGTTAACCTGGCCTCCTCCCAGGCAGCAATGAAACAGAGATATGATCAAAAAGCTGACGTTCATAAATTTAGTCCTGGAGACCAGGTTTTGGCATTGTTGCCTATAGAGAATTCACCTTTTCGTGCTAAGTTTCATGGACCTTTTACAGTGCTGCGCCAGACTTCTGATTTGAATTACTTATTGTCAACACCTGAGCGTAAAAAGAAAACACAACTTTGTCACGTTAATCTGTTGAAACCATTATTACTCCCACAGGATGCAGAGTTTTGAACCAGGGGGGAGTGTGCCTCAGCAGCTTGTTGGGTCAGTAGCTGTCGTAATGGTTGTGGATGAACATGTGTCAGAGGATGACATCGGGGTTGTTTCTGATGAGTGTAGATTACAGGGGAGGTTAAAGAACACTGAATCATTGTGCAATCTCCATGGATTGCTGGGATATTTGTTAGCGGAATGTTCCGCTGATCTGGTGGCCTTGATCCAGGAGTATTTTCAGTTATTTGGTGATGTTCCGACCCATGCTCATTTGTTAGAGCATGATATTGATGTCAGTGATTCCATGCCTGTCTGTCAGTGCTTTTACAGGGTCTAATTTGAGAGACATAAATTGCTGGAGCAGGAAGTACATTATCTGTTGGAAAATGGATTAGCCTCTCCTTGTACATCTAATTGGGTGTCTCCTTGTTTGCTGGTGGGTAAACCAGATGGGAGTCAGTGGTTTTGTACTGATTATTGGAAGGTCAATGCTATCACCAAGCTGGATGCATATCCACTACCTCATATGGAGGATTGCATTGACCAGGTGGGTTTGGCCCAGTTTGTCAGTAAGTTTGATTTACTGAAGGGGTACTGGCAGGTGCCACTGTCCGAAAGAGCTAGAGATCTCTGCCTTTACCACTCCATTTGGTCTGTTCTCATACTCTGTGATGAGTTTTGGATTGCATAATGTGCCAGCCACGTTTCAAGGGCTCATGAACTTGATTGTGTCAGGACTGGAAGGGTGTGCTGTGTATTGAGACAATGTCGTTGTGTTCAGTGACACCTGGGAAGATCATGTACGGCGCATCAGGGAGTTGTTTGATTGGCTGAGGAATGCAAATCTGACTGTCAATCTAGCCAAATGTGTATTTGGCAAGGGGAAGGGAACGGTGACCTACTTGGGAAAAGTAGTGGGACAGGGACAGGTACGACCTGTACAAGCTAAAGTTTCAGCAGTTGAACAATACCCCATACCAACTATTGAGAAGGAGCTTATGTGTTTCCTGGGGTTAGTGGGCTATTACCACTGTTTTTGTAAGAACTTTTCAACTGTTGTAGCACCCCTGACTGACTTATTGAAGGCCAGAACTCAGTATGTTTGGTCTGAAGTTTGTCAGAAATCTTTTGCCAGTTGCGTTCTTCTCTCGTCCTGGCAGCTCCGTGTTTGGATCAACCTTTTCAACTGCAGGTGGATGCCAGTGATGTGGGTGCAGGAGTGGTTTTGCTCCAGTTGGGACAAGATGCGACTGACCAACCTGTGAGTTATTTCTCCCAAAAATTTAATTCTTATCAGTTTAATAATTCAGTGATTGAAAATGAGACACTGGCTTTGATGTGGGCTTTGAAACATTTTGAGGTCTATGTTCACTCTGCAGTGTTTTCTCTGGTTTAAAGACCTTGACGCGGTGGCAACATATTTTTCTGGGGGGGGGGGCAGTAAACATACAGGAATATGTTAAATTTATACTATTTATTTCTTTTTTAAATTTTACACAGTAACATTGCATATGGAACTTACCATTTGAAGTATTGTACAACCGAGGCTTGAATGTTGGAATATTGGGCCAGTTGGGGTCCCACCCAGACATCCTGTGTTTAGACTTTTTAGTGATGTCATCTTTCTCTCCCTTCTCTGCTCTCAACTCTCCTGGACCCTCTGCCTGAATACTTTCCTCTTCTTGGCTCCTCTCTTCTGTCTCATCTTACCCTCTCTGAGCTCTGTCTAATTCAGGTTCTCTCGCCGTCTATGATGGTATACAAACAGGTTAGAAAATATCAAGTGTCATGTTTTGTCCTGCAGGACTTTTTTTGTCATGGTTTACATAAATGACAAAAATATTTGTACTGTATTTTTTGTATTTTTATTCAAGTGTTTCTTTTTTTTTTCCGTTGAGAGAGTAGGGAAAGGAACATTCACAATAGTAATGTACTCATGCATACTTAAATTATATGATCAGGTGGGTATAGTAACCAGACATTCTACTCATGCAAAAGCAGTGCTTTGAAATTAATAATTAAAAGTAGACAACCAAAAATTTCTAGTTGAGTTAAGGGTACAAAGAGCACCCACTTAAAAACTTGAGTAATGACTTCAGTCTTGAAGGTTTGAGGTTTTTCTCAAAAATTTATAACAATTTTCTTACAGTTTTCTACTTCCATCCATCCATCCATCTTCTACCGCTTTTCCGGAGGTCCGGGTCGCGGAGGCAGCAGTTCAAGCAGAGAAGCCCAGACTTCCCTCTCCCCAGCCACCTGCTCCAGCTCTTCAGAGGGGATACCAAGGCGTTCCCAGACTAGCTGGGAGACATAGTCTCTCCACCGAGTCCTGGGTCTGCCCCGGGGTCTCCTCCCAGTGGGACGTGCCTGAAACACCTCAAGTGGGAGGCGTCCAGGAGGCATCCTAATCAGATGCCCATACCACCTCAACTGACTCCTTTCAATGTGGAGGAGCAGCGGTTCTACTCTGAGCCTCTCCCGGATGACTGAGCTCCTCACCCTATCTCTGAGGGTGAGTCCAGCAATCCTACGGAGAAAGCTCATTTCAGCCGCTTGTATCCGCGATCTCATTCTTTCGGTCATTACCCAAAGCTCGTGACCATAGGTGAGAGTAGGAACGTAGATTGACTGGTAAATCGACAGCTTTGCCTTAGAACTAAGCTCCCTCTTCACCACAACAGACCGGTACAACGTCCGCATCACTGCAGATGCTGCTCCAATCCGTCTGTCGATCTCTCGCTCCATTTTCCCCTCACTCGTGAACAAGACCCCAAGATACTTAAACTCCTCCACTTGGGGCAGGAGCCTGTCCCCAACCCGGAGAGGACAATCCACCTTTTTCCGGCTGAGGACCATGGACTCGGACTTGGAGGTGCTGATTCTCATCCCAGCCGCTTCACACTCAGCGGCAAACCGTCCCAGCAAGAGCTGTAGGTCATTGCTGGATGAAGCCAACAGGACAACATCATCTGCAAACAACAGAGATGAGATCCTGTGGTCACCAAGCATGACACCCTCCATTCCCTGGCTGCGCCTAGAAATCCTGTCCATAAAAATTATGAACAGGACCGGTGACAAAGGGCAGCCCTGGCGGAGTCCAACTCTCACTGGGAATGACTCCGACCGAGTGTTGGCAATGCGAACTAAACTCTCACAACGGTCGTACAGAGACCGAATAGCTCGTAACAACAAGCCCGATACCCCATACTCCCGAAGCACCCCCCACAAAAATCCACGAGGGACGCGGTCAAATGCCTTCTCCAAGTCCACAAAACACATGTAAACTGGTTGGGCAAACTCCCACGAACCCTCAAGAATTCTCGAGAGGGTAAAGAGCTGGTCCGATGTGCCACGGCCAGGACGAAAACCACATTGCTCCTCCTGAATCCGAGGTTCGACCAACGGCCGGACTCTCCTCTCCAGTACCTTGGCATAGACCTTCCCAGGGAGGCTGAGGAGTGTGATCCCTCTAAAGTTGGAGCACACCCTCCGGTCCCCTTTTTTGAAGAGAGGAACCACCACCCCGGTTTGCCATGCCAAAGGCACTGCCCCCGACCTCCACGCAATGTTGCAGAGGCGTGTCAACCATGACAACCCAACAACATCCAGGGCCTTGAGGTACTCGGGGCGAATCTCGTCCACCCCCGGGGCCCGGCCACCAAGGAGATTTTTAACCACCTTGGCGACCTCAGCCCCTGTGATAGGCGAGTCATCCCCCTCGTCCCCAAACCCTGCTTCCTCTGTGGAAGGCGTATCAGTGGGATTGAGGAGATCCTCGAAGTATTCCTTCCACCGCCCGACGATATCCCCAGTTGAAGTCAACAGTGTCCCATCCGCACCATACACAGTGTGGACGGGGAGCTGCTTTCCCCTCCTGAGCCGCCGAACAGTTTGCCAGAATCTCTTTGAAGCCGACCGAAAGTCTTGTTCCATGGCCTCACCGAACTCCTCCCATACCCGGGTTTTTGCTTCAGCAACCACCCGAGCTGCACTCCGCTTGGCCTGCCGGTACACCTCAGCTGCTTCGGGAGTCCCACAAGCCAACCAAGCTTGATAGGACTCCTTCTTCAGCTTAATGGCCCCCCTCACCACTGGTGTCCACCACTTGGTTCGGGGGTTGCCACCACGAGATGCACCGACCACCTTGCGGCCGCAGCTCTGGGCTGCCGCTTCAACAACAGAGGTGGAGAACATGGCCCATTCAGACTCCATGTCTCCAGACTCCCTCGGAATGTGGTTGAAGTTCTTCCGGAGGTGGGAGTTGAAGACCTCCCGGACAGGGGCCTCAGCCAGACGCTCCCAGCACACCCTCACTATACGTTTGGGTCTACCAGGTCTGAATGGCTTCCTCCCCTGCCATCGGATCCAACTCACCACCAGGTGGTGATCAGTTGACAGCTCTGCACCTCTCTTTACTCGGGTGTCCAAGACATACGGTCGCAGGTCTGATGATACGATAACAAAATCGATCATCGACCTGCGGCCTAGGGTGTCCTGGTGCCAGGTGCACATATGGACACCCTTATGCTTGAACATGGTGTTCGTTATAGACAGACTGTGGTTAGCACAGAAGTCCAATAACTGAACACCACTCGGGTTCAGATCGGGCAGGCCGTTCCTCCCAATCACCCCCCTCCAGGTTTCACTGTCGTTGCCCACGTGCGCATTGAAGTCCCCCAGTAGGACAATGGAGTCTCCAGGAGGAGCACCCTCCAGCACCCCAGTCACAGACTCCAAAAAGGGTGGGTACTCTGAAACATCATTTGGTGCATAGGCACAAATGATGGTCAGGACCCGTTTCCCAACCCGAAGGCGCAGGGAAGCAACCCTTTCGTCCACCGGGGAAAACTCCAATATAGAGGCAGCAAGGTGGGGCGATACAAGAATACCTACCCCTGCTCGTCGCCTCTCGCCCGGGGCAACTCCAGAAAAGGCCAAGCTCCAGCCCCTCTCCAGGAGACTGGTTCCGGAACCGGAGCTGTGTGTTGAGGTGAGGCCGACTATATCTAGCCGGTATCGCTCAATCTCGTACACCAGCTCAGGCTCCTTCCCCACCAGAGAGGTGACATTCCACGTACCAAAAGCCAGTTTAGAAAGCTTGGGATCAGTCCGCCAAGGTCTCCGCCTTTGACTGCCACCTAATCCACATAGCACCGGACCTCCATGATCCCTCCTGCAGGTGGTGAACCTACTGGAGGGCGGACCCATGTAACTCCTTCGGGCTGAGCCCGGCCGGGTCCCATGGGTGGAAACCCGGCCACCAGACGCTAGCCTTCGAGCCCCTCCCCCAGGCCTGGCTCCAGGGTGGGGCCCCGGTAACCCCATACCGGGCGGGGTACACTGAATCCTTGATATACAATTTATCATGAGAGTCTGTTGGATCAGTTTTCTACTTTTCTCTGCAAATTTATCTAAATTTGAAACCATTTTCCTCAAATTTGTAATTTCCTCTTGTAAAATTGACTTTTCTTGTACATTTGAAACTTTATTATAAATTTGTGGATTATTTTATGACTAATTTTTGTCTGTTTTTAAAATAAAATTATTTTTTTATATAAATTTGAAACAGTCTGTGGTAATTTTTTTTACTTTTTCCTTATAACAATTTACATTTTTGACCATAACTTTGCAGTTAGAACAGAACAATAGTTTAAACTCTGATTACAAAGAAAAAAAATATTAATAAAATTGTATTTAATTAAATAAATTAACTTAAATAACCAAGGATGCCATTATTTCTGTTATAATATTTATTTATAATTATAGTATTTTTTTTTTTAGAAATCTCCTCACCACCCAGACAGCAGGAAAAACTTCCCTTATTTTGAAATCAAATGTTGGCACGTTTAGTTTGTCTGAAGGCTGCTGACGGATTAAAGTCATTGACTTCGTGAATTTCAGTCATCTTAACTTTCCAGGTACATAATAGAGAACATAACTTAATATTGTAGTGGGTGGTGAAATATATCCTCAGAAATTCATCAGTCCCCCTTGCCTTTCCCTTCATATGAAGCCAGCTGCATATGAATTCTAACCACATCTCTTAGCTAAGCGACTCTTCCATTATTGCTTCCGTTTCCAGCGGGTTGAAACCATGATAAATGCCAGTGCTTACATACCTCTTCTGATTTTTTCCAGATTTGAAGTACTTTAATAAACTCATGTTTCTCTCGGACAGTCACACTAGCGAGACACTCTGCCTGGTGACTGACTGGAAAGCTAATGTGGGCGGGGCACTTCTAAACTCCGAGCGGATGATGGTCACTCGTGTTGTTCATGTGCGCGCTTGCGGAAAGTCATTGCTTCATATATTTTTCTTAAATTTATATCTCCTCATAAGTGCGGCGGGCCACCACCCAGAAATGTTACCAGAGGAAACACTGCTCTGGAGGCATCATCAAGGTCTATATGGATCATAATCCTTTGGTTTTCTTGAACTCATTGATTTGTCGAAATCACAGACTGATGCGTTGGTTTTTATTTTTGCAGACCTACCATTTGGAGATCCAACACATCAAAGGCTCAGGGAATGTTGTAGCGGATGCCCTGTCCAGAGCACCGAGTCCTTAGGTGTTAGACTTTGTAAATCTTGTCTCCTAGTATGTATGCCACCTATTTAGTAGGTTGGCACTCTTAAATTGTTTCTCCAGGCGCCAGGAGTTGCTGGGTTGCTGACGTATTTAGATGGGTTGGTGGGTTGCTTACACCAGGACTGGGTTGAGAACAAGGGAAAGTGGTAGATCTGTACTTTTTGTTGTTCTAATGGTATGTAGTAATTTATAGTTAATAAAAAATAATAAATAAAATTGTTACTAGGAACATTCTTTGTAGGTCAGGTTGTGTAGGCCTTCCCAATAGGAAAGACCTTTTTATTTTGTGTGTGTGTGGGGGGGGGGGGGCAGTTTGGCCCTGCTCCTCTTTGGGAGCGGGTCCTTTCTGTGTCTTTTCTCCTCTGTTGTAGGTGGAGCCGCGAAGGACCACCCCTGGCTGAGAGGTGCCTATAAAAGCCATCCCTGTGCGCCTCTCAGTAGCGTTCTGCTCCCATTGAGGCTGGTCGCCTTCTGTCTGCTCTGCCTGCTGCTTGGTGTTTGGTTCTGTTTGTCGCTTGGTCAGGGTTGCACTGGCGGCTCCCTGGTTGTGGTTTGTAGCCTGGAGGCTTTCTGGTTTATGGGTGTGCCACTGGGCATTATTGGAGCCCTTGACAGAGGCGTGTGGTCGCTGGGCTGGCCAGTGATTTGTTTTTCCTTTTGTTTGTTTCATGCACCCATTCACATACACACACCACTGATTCTACAGACACTTACTTTTAACTTTTGCACCTTAATAAATAAATTATTGTTTAAATTGGCACCTCCATGTGGTCTCCCTTCTTTGTCAAAGCCTGTGAGCCAAGGCTTGTGACAGCAGACTTTCTCAAGAGTTGTGAAGCTGCAATGCACCACATTAAGACACTAGAAGTTCTTAATGACTGCTTAGAGAGCCAAAAATTTCTGCTAAAATTGCCAGCTTGGTTGGTATCCAGGTGGAACCGCAAAGTGATGGAAGTCAGACAAGCAAATGCTGGGTCCCCACGATTTAAGGAATTTGTAGACTTCATATCAAAGGAAGCAGATCTCGCTTGTGATCCGATATTCTCTATACAAGCACTTAAGAGTGTAGTAGGTGAGAAACCAAGGCATCCACAAAACCAAGTCATTTAAGCAAAGACCCTGTTGATAAATACAAGCCAGAGCACCATCCCATCATGCACCTTCTGCAAAAGAACTGGGCACATCCTCGACAAGTGCAGAAAGTTTGGTGAAAGAACAGTTCAAGAGCGTGTCAAGTTTGTGCAGGCAGAGAAATGCTTTGGATGTTTAAGGTCTGGTCATCATTCCAGAAGGTGTGACAACACACATGTGAAATGTGTCAGAAGAGACACCTAACATGTTTGCATGACGACAAGTTCAAGGATCGTCAAAGGTCAACATCTCCAAAGGAAGATAACAGTCTCCAAGGCAAGGCAGACATCCATGATAGGGCTGCAACAGGAACTACTAACAGGGTTTTACAAGAAGAACCAACTATGCAAACATCCTCCATCTTACCGGTCTGGGTCTCATCCACAAGTTGGCCAGATCAAGAAGTCCTTGTCTATGCACTTTTAAACATGCAGAGTGATACTACTTTCATCCTAGATCAGGGATGGGTAGCTTTGGTAGTAGTGAGGGTCACAAATTTTTTCCTAACTTCTCGAGTTCCAGATTTACATGTAAACCTTGGGGGAGTATTTTCTTCAAAGTCAAAATTTTCACAATTAAAACTGAAAATGCCAAATGAAAATAAAGGCTGTTCTGTGTTTTATCATATTAGAATTAAAATTACTGATAAAATTATATTATGAGCTATTTTTTAAAACTCTCTCCATCAAAATGATGAGCAAAGAAAAATTCCAGACAGTAATTAACAAAAAAGCCAAGAAGAAAAGGAAATATGACAATGAAGGAAAATGTTTTTAAAATATTAGAAGAAAATGATCAAAGTAAAAAATAATTTTACATTTTTGGTTTAAATTAGCCATTTTTTTCCAAATCTATATTTTATTTTGGTATTAGATGTTCAAGCGTCTACTGATACATTTGCATCATTTTATTTAAATTTATAACTTTTTAGTTGTACTGGTTTTTTTCTAAATTAGTGAGTTTTTCTGTTGTAAATTTGCCATTTCTTATATACTGTAAATCTGACTTTCAGTTTGAAACTTGTTACTGTAAATACTCCTTAGTGAGGAGCTGTAGCATTTACTATTGTTTAAAAGCAGCCTACTCTGTACATTTAGTGCTGTTAACAGCCTATTATTGCGGTCTCAGCATGCAACACATACAGTACATACCTTAAAAGACGTACTCCGGGGTGTTATGTATGGAAAATACCTGGGTGAAGGATGAGGTGAGATGGACTTGGCAAACACAGCTTTATTGATGAACTATATACAAGCAGTACACGGCATAGCACCAAGTGTGGGCATCCAGCAAAGACGCCATAAGATGGCGCCCACCCCTTATATAGAGGTGTTGCACGTGACGTCAGTGGTCACGTGCCACATTGTTTTTCTGCCATTTTGGATGGAAAATAGCATGGACCCTGTGTTCAGAATAATAAAAACTCCACTAGCACGTACTCAGTCCGACTAGCCACGGTGTTGTTCGTTTTCCATTACGACTGAATACCACCTTAAGTGAGTGAGATCTTTACAGCAAGGCAGCTCGACACTCCTATGACATCATTTGTACGTGACAAGAAAAACACAAGATGGATATCGAGGCGAGCCTGATGCTGGCTGACTTTTTGCCAGAGTAAAGGCAAAAAAAGGAGAGCCAGAAAAGGTTACAGGCGGCGAGACAAAACACTAGAAAAGTACTGGAGAGTTCAAGAAGCCATGGATCAGCGGAAGATGTGAGGATACAAACTAGAATCAATCTATGATTCAATTCAATTCAATTCAAACAATTCAATTCAATTCAAACAACTTTATCTATCCCTCAAGGGGCAATTGATTTAAAAAGCAACTTGTACACTGATGCACCAAGTTGTGCAAACACTAGAGACAATAGACAATACAGGAAGAAACTAAAAGTCACATCTAACCAACCAATAGAGAGAGTGCTATAATAAATAGTACTACAACAATAAGATAAGATTGGGGGTTACTAAAAGAATAAAAGAACAGTCATAATAAAAACAAAAACCTAAAACCTGTATGATAAATAATAATATATGTTTAAAAACCCTATGTGGAACATTTAACAACCTTTAGAAGCATTTAGTAGCTTTATTGCTAAGGGAATAAAGGACTTGGCATACCGATTAGTTTTGCTAGCAGGTAAAATAATGGCGCCCTGATGGCAAAAGAGATAATTCATTTGAGAGGACATGATCAGAAGATAGAATGCATTCTGCTTTGCAAATAATCTGCTCGTTACACAAAGAATTCAGATCTGTCTCACACCAATAATCTTGGAACAGATCTTCACAATATTGTTCAGACTATTCCTATCTTTAACTGTGAGACCATTAAACCAGCAGATAAAAGAAAAACAAAGCAAACTCTCAATAAAAGACTGATAAAAATGGCAGAAAATTGTTTGACTCACTGAAAAGGAGTTCAGTTTCCTTAAAAGGTAGATTTTCTGTTGCCCTTTTTTTGCAATGACCTCAGTATTTACACTGAATTTCAGTTGATCATCAAAATACGTACCAAGGTATTTGTATGACCTTACTGTTTCGACTTTGACTTTGTCATTGTGAATTCTAGTCTCCTGAACAGCTTCTTTTTTCTTTCTAAAATCAAGAATTAATTCCTTGGTTTTAGACACATTTAAATCCAAAAAGTTGTCATCACGCCAGGAGATAAAATCATTAAGAACCAAGCCATGCTCTGATTGTGGACCTTGAAGAAGGGACAGCAAAGCTGTGTCATCAGAAAATCTGACAATATAGCTGCCCTCATAACTGCTCCTACATTGATCTGTGTACATAGTAAAAAGAAGGGGTGAAAGGACACACCCTTGTGGTGACCCTGTAGAAGTGCTCAGACAGTCCGAAAGGTGATCATTTACAAGTACCCTTTGAGTCCGACCAGTTAAAAAGTCCGTAATCCAAAGCACGAGTTGGTGAGATAAATTAAAATCATAAATTAATCTTTCTAATGATGGTAAGCTAATGACTGCTAATACTAGTTAGCACTAATCACAGAGGACCCATCTCACCCCCTCCATCACTCTTTTCGGTTACTGCCATCAGGCAGACGATATAAAGTTCCATAGGCCCATAAAAACATTTACAAGAAATCATTTATTCCTTCTGCAGTAACAATCCTGAACAAAATCAAATAGTTATCATACTTCAGTTAGCTATCAATATAGTTATCAGCATTTATCTAATAATCACTATTAATTTTTAATAGTTATTAATATTTTCTGCCACATGATTTTATTTGCTGTTTCCTTTTTAACCATGTTTCCTTTTTTAAACTGTTTTTATCCTGTGAGTTTGAACATGTTTTAAAGAGAGTTGAATGTGTTATATTGTTGTAGCCGTGTCTAAGAAGAATTTCTGTTACTGACTGGGACAGACAATAAGGTTATCTATCTATCTATCTATCTATCTATCTATCTATCTATCTATCTACAGTGGGGTAAAAAAGTATTTAGTCAGCCACCAATTGTGCACGTTCTCCCACTTAAAAGATGAGAGAGGTCTCCAATTTTCATCATAGGTATACCTCAACTATGAGAGACAAAATGAGGAAAAAAAATCCAGAAAATCACATTGTCTAATTTTTAAAGAATTTATTTGCAAATTATGGTGAAAAATAAGTATTCGGTCAATAACAAAAGTTCATCTCAGTACTTTGTTATATACCCTTTGTTGGCAATGACAGAGGTCAAACGTTTTCTGTAAGTCTTCACAAGGTTTTCACACACTGTTGCTGGTATTTTGGCCCATTCCTCCATGCAGATCTCCTCTAGAGCAGTGATGTTTTGGGGCTGTCGCTGGGCAACACGGACTTTCAACTACCTCCAAAGTTTTTCTATGGGGTTGAGATCTGGAGACTGGCTAGGCCACTCCAGGACCTTGAAATGCTTCTTACGAAGCCACTCCTTCGTTGCCCGGGCGGTATGTTTGGGATCATTGTCATGCTGAAAGACCCAGCCATGTTTCATCTTCAATGCCCTTGCTGATGGAAGGTTTTCACTCAAAATCTCACGATACATGGCCCCATTCATTCTTTCCTTTACACGGATCAGTCGTCCTGGTCCCTTTGCAGAAAAACAGCCCCAAAGCACGATGTTTCCACCCCTATGCTTCACAGTAGGTATGGTGTTCTTTCTCCTCCAGACACGACAAGTGGAGTTTTTACCAAAAAGTTCTATTTTGGTTTCATCTGACCATATGACATTCTCCCAATCCTCTTCTGGATCATCCAAATGCTCTCTAGCAAACTTCAGACGGGCCTGGACATGTACTGGCTTTAGCAGGGGGACACGTCTGGCGCTGCAGGATTTGAGTCCCTGGCGGCGTAGTGTGTTACTGATGGTAGCCTTTGTTACTTTGGTCCCAGCTCTCTGCAGGTCATTCACTAGGTCCTCCCGTGTGGTTCTGGGATTTTTGCTCACCGTTCTCGTGATCATTTTGACCCCACGGGGTGAGATCTTGCGTGGAGCCCCAGATCAAGGGAGATTATCAGTGGTCTTATATGTCTTCCATTTTCTAATAATTGCTCCCACAGTTGATTTTTTCACACCAAGCTGCTTACCTATTGCAGATTCAGTCTTCCCAGCCTGGTGCAGGTCTACAATTTTGTTTCTGGTGTCCTTTGATAGCTCTTTGGTCTTGGCCATAGTGGAGTTTGGAGTCTGACTGTTTGAGGTTGTGGACAGGTGTCTTTTATACTGATAATGAGTTCAAACAGGTGCCATTAATACAGGTAACGAGTGGAGGACAGAGGAGCCTCTTAAAGAAGAAGTTACAGGTCTGTGAGAGCCAGAAATCTTGCTTGTTTGTAGGTGACCAAATACTTATTTTCCACCATAATTTGCAAATAAATTCTTTAAAAATCAGACAATGTGATTTTCTGGATTCTTTTTTTTCTCATTTTGTCTCTCATAGTTGAGGTATACCTATGATGAAAATTGGAGACCTCTCTCATCTTTTAAGTGGGAGAACTTGCACAATTGGTGGCTGACTAAATACTTTTTTGCACCACTGTATCTATCTAATAAGTACCCCGTACTACACTGCAATCATGGCAAGTTATCGCTATTAAGTACTAAAATGTGTACGCTGTGTGTGTTAGTTAGCTCATTGTCTGTATACAGGAGACAACGGTGTTGTTTGTTCAAAGTGAGCTTTCCACCACTTTGATAAATAACGGCAAAGATGCATAATATCTCATAACTCACCATCCTCTATCACTGTTTTCAACAATGATGATGCCGTGGCTGGGTCGACACCACTCTGTCTCCCGTCTGTCTCCGCCATGGTCGTGAATTCGTTTCAGGTCGCTCCGTCCAGCTCCCTCTGGATTTCTTTAATCAGCCACCAAGCACAGAAAAGTCAGCACCTCGTCGGTGGACCACAATTTTGATTTGTGTATAGCCATTTATTTTGTTGATTACATTCACTCACGCTTGCTGTTGGTGATTTGAATGTTTGTTGCCGTGCAAAATGGCGCAGTAAACAAAAGACACGTGACCCGTGTGACGTTGGTGAAACCCCTCTATAGGGCAGTGCAGTGACATGACGGGAAGTGCACGTCACCACACTGTACTTCACAATAAAGTGCCATTTATTATACATACAACATTTCCTCCCCCTTTTAGAAAAGTTCAAAACCACACACACAATTGAAACCCATCCCGATTTGGAACCCGAATCATGCTCTAAAATAATGGGAACTATTGTACTTAAATGGCCAAACACATTCACACAAAACAACCTAGAATAGGGCTGGTGGGTGGACTACCGCACAGCCCGCACGGCATGGTGGATTATTCTGCCACTCATGTCTAAAGAAAAGTCCTTTAACAAACTAAAATTGCTTGCCGTGCTCCTAAACTAAAACATAAACACACAAAATAACCCCATACCATAACATGCATGCAAAAACATAAGAACTATAAATAAAGTGCTAGCGCACAGTCACTTGGGTGGAAAAGATAGAACCGGCATGGGGGGGACCCAGGGCAGCCCCTCAGCAGGTGCGCCCCTGGAGGCATCAGGACCCCGGAGTGATGGCCGATCTTCAGGACAACGGAGCCCGAACCCCACATTGCCATCACTGACTCCCGTTCAGCCCCGCCACCTGGAGCGTCCTCCTGGACATGCCACAACTGGTTGGCTTCTCTCATTGAGCTGTCGGACAACCGGAAGCATGCCGGTCCAAACTTCACCACTATACACAGACGTGCTTGATGTTTTTCTGGCTGTCATTTGGCCCATCTTCGCTGTGGACGCTCATCACCCCGAACCAAGTCCATAACCTGAAGTGGAATTTTACTTGGCCCAATGTGCTGCTGCTGAGCATGCAGTAACTCTATGCTCGTAGGTCTGGCCCCGTCCTCTTCTATAAATATTGTAGTGTACACCGTCATAGCTGCAGACCCCCCACCCAACTGTGGCCAAGTACCGGAGGCATCTGGGGCTAGCATGGTGTCGCTCATTGGCATGGGTACCGACCCTGGGAGAAAACTGGTCGACTTGAAAGCGAGGGTGTCCATTAGCTCTTCGTACTGTTCGCTCCCAGAGTCCGTCAGGGACGAGCGGGGAGATTTCTCCCTTGGGTTCCCCGGGTAAGACAAACGGTACACCATGGTGTAGTGATTCAAGTGTCCACATCTACTGCAACGTTTTCCTCTTGCCGGCAATTCTTCGCTTTATGGCGGTGTGTCGTGGACCCACAACCCCTGCAGCAGGAGTTTCCTGGGGCAGACCTTGGCTGGCAGCATTGATTTCCCAATAATCTTCATCCAAGCTATCCTTGCTATCAGAGTCCGCAACATTAGTTGAGGCGGGTGGCTCCGGTGTCTTCTGTGGTTGGCGCCAATTTAGCTCCACAGCTAGCTTATCAATGGCTTCCAACCGGAGAGCTAGCTCCACTGCTTTAGCTAACGTCAAGTCATTAGGCACCACTAATATCCTAGCACGCAGTTCAGTGTTGCACGTGTGCTCTGCTAGTTGGTCACGTACCATCTCGTCTTGAAGCGGTCCAAAACGACACTCGCTGGCTAGCTGCTTCAAGTCATTGACATACTGGCGGATAGACTCACTTACATGCTGGCAAAAACAAATCCGCCAAACAGTCACGCTGTCTGGGGTGGAGAAACGTTTAGCTACCAGCTTCACAACTTCCTCATAGGAGTCCGCCGCGCCGAGTATCCGTAGGACCCTCTGGCTCTCAATACCCAGGTTGTGGACGAAAAGCACCCCTGCCCTCAACTTATCGAGCTTCCCGAGGTCCAGTACCGTAATACCCGTCTGATAGGCCTCCAACTGATGTGGCCATGAAACAGGTGGTTCGCCCGGGAGCTTGAGGAAGGGACGAAGTGGTGTAATGCACGCCTCCATGAGTTAATCCTTGATCGCCAAATGTTATGTATGGAAAATACCTGGGTGAAGGATGAGGCAAGCTAGACTTGACGACCACAGCTTTATTGATGAACTATATACAAGCAGTACATGGCATAGCACCTAGCGTGGGCATCCGGCAAAGAGGCCGTAAGATGGTGCCCATCCCTTATACTGTATAGGGCAGTGAGGTGACGTGATGGGAAGTGCACATCACCACATTGCACTTTACAATAAAGGGCCATTTATTATATACAACACAGGGCACACCGCTCCCTCACTCTTGCTCGACCACTGGCCTTGGCACCTAGGTTTATATTAAAGCTCCCTCTGCTGGCGGACTCTATAACTGCATTTCAAATATGTTCAAACGGGATATAAATAAATAATTGATTTTTGGAAATGGACTAGCAAGCTGCAGTGGATGGCGTCGAGGGCTGCATGTGGCCCGGGTGCCACCAGTTGCCCATCTCTGTCCTAAATGAAGTGACACAAGACCTCAGCACAAAGAAAGAGATGCTAGTTTGCATCTGTCTACAATGTCTGCCAGGTCCACAGTTATACCTTGTCAAAAGTTGACAGATCTGCAAGTGAGACGGTACAAGCTTGGGAAGAGAATTATAATGTCACCAACACAAGCTTGCCACAAAAAACTTCATTCTGTGGTCTATATTAATCATATATTCCATAACCTACATATGTATAAGCATGTGAGAATGTTTGGTGATTACATATGTAAAGCGACTTCACACCTCAGAACAGGACAAAAGGTCTCAACCGCCAGTGAAGATCAAAGAGCATCCGAGGCACTGCGGTGGAGACCAGATAGGTCGCCCTGACCTCCCAGGGCCAGGTGGAGGGGTACCAAGACAAAGGAGGGGGATTAAGATAATGAGGGATGTCAGCTTTGATATGCATGTCTTTTGTATGTGTGAGTATAAGTACGTAGAGCTGAATGTGTTCGCTCTCTTACTTCTTCTGCTGCTGCACTAGATGAGACTTGTTAGAGGAGCGAAGCTGATAATAAACTTTGGTTTATAAGTCACATCGCCTCGTTATTCCAAGCTCTTCTACACTGGTGACCCTGATGCGAGGATGGACCAGAGGCGTTCCCCCGCGATCGACTCATCTGTGGCGACCCAGGCAGACGCCGGCGCCCATGCAGACAGGGGAACAGATGGACGACGTTCCCCCACGGCAGAAGTGACAGAGAGGGCTCAACCGAGCACCAGCGCCGCTGCGAGAGCCGAAGGAAGGCACTCTCACCCTGCGGACACATCAGGGACGGCCCACACAAACGCCGTCACCGTCAAGCTGCCGGACTTCTGGCAGGAAGACCCGACCTCGTGGTTTCAGCAAGCTGAAGCCCAGTTTGCACTTGCAGGCATAACGGCTGATGATACAAAGTTTTATCACATCGTCGCCAAACTCGACGCCGCCACTTCGAGATGTGCGCAGAGCATAATCCAGCGGCCGCCGGCCCAGGACAAATATAGAGAACTGAAAGCGACCATTGTGGCGAATTTCGTCCCCTCTGCCGAGGAGAGAGCCGAGAGGATCCTGGCGGTCTACGGCCACAGAGGATGCAGACCCAAGGCCCTCATGGAGGACTTGCTGCAGCTCAAAGAAGAGGACAATGACAACTTCCTCTTCCAATTTATATTCCTCAGTACGCTGCCGCCACACATGAGAGGGACGCTTGCCAACATGCGATGCAGCACCCAGCAAGACTTCCGCACGCTGGCTCGCGAAGCGCAGCGACTCGTCAACGCCTGCAGGGAACAGACACCCACAGCAGCATCCGCAGGCCTCAACGCCGATGTCCGGAGCCACGGGGAGCCACAAACCACTGAGCAGAATCCGCCCGCCATGGCAGCGACACGGCCAAGACGTAACAGACGGAGCGACGTCTGTTATTACCACCACCGCTTCGCCGAGAAGGCTTACAAATGCCTTCCCCCCTGCAAATTCACGATTTCGGAAAAATGCCAAAGCCGAGAACCGTTAACAGCGGCAGTTCTCGGCGAAAAAAGCAAGCTTCTATATGTGACGGACGGACACACCTGCAAACAGTTCCTCATTGACATGGGAGCTCAGCTGAGTTTTATCATGCCCTCCCAAGCAGACCGGGCCATGGGCCCCCGGGGCAATGGAGCGGTGGCAGCCAACGGCTCCATCATCGACACTTATGGCGAAAGGAACCTGCCCCTCCGCATCCATGGCCGCAACTACAGATGGACATTTGTTGTAGCGGCGGTGAGTTTTAACTTGTTGGGCGCAGACTTTTTGTGTGCACATGGGTTATTGGTCAATCTAGCGAACAGACGCTTGGTTAATGCATTGTCCTTTGCTTCTATTCCCTGCTCAGCTCGAGTTTCTCCACCACCCGTGCAGGCCAGCGTCACTACAGCAGGAGGTAAGTTTGATCAACTCCTCACCCAATTTCCAGCACTCACAATTCCCAAATTCTCAGCTACAGTGGCTAAGCATGGGGTCGAACACTTTATTCCCACAACGGGCCACCCGTATTCGCCAAAGCTCGGCGCTTAGACGCGACCAAGCTCACCATAGCTCGGGACGAGTTTACCACCCTTGAAAAACTAGGCATTATCAGGCGCTCAAAAAGCCCCTGGGCGTCACCGCTTCACATGGTCCCGAAATCCGACGGTTCTTGGAGACCGTGCGGCGATTACCACAGATTAAACAATGCGACAGCGCATGACCGCTACCCAATTCCTCACATCCAAGATTTTTCAATTCAATTCAATTCAATTCAACTTTATTTATATAGCGCCATTTCACAACAACAGTCATCTCATAGCACTATCAACTGTAGGGGGGAACCCCCACAGTTGCAGAAAGACCCCAGCAAAGACCCCAGCAATCACATTTTCATTACATCTGGCGGGTGCATGCATTTTTTCAAAAATAGACCTGGTCCGCGGCTATCACCAAGTCCCCGTTCGAGCGGAAGACATTCCTAAAACAGCTGTAATAACCCCCTTCGGTCTTTTTGAATTTTTGCGGATGCCTTTTGGCCTCAAAGGCGCTGCTCAAACCTTTCAGCGGATGATGGACGCGGTATTACGTGACCTCCCCTTCGTGTTCGTCTACCTCGACGATATGCTGGTAGCCAGCTCGCCTGAGGAAGAACACGAACAGCATCTCACTATGGTTTTTTGGAGACTAGAAGAGCACGGGTTAATAATCAATCCAGCCAAATGCAAATTCGGCGTGTCACAAATTGATTTTTTGGGACACAGAGTTTCACCGAAGGGGGCAGTCCCACTGCCAGACAAAGTTCGCGCAGTAAAAAGTTTTCCACGACCACAAACGGTCAAATCGCTGCAGGAATTTTTGGGAATGGTTAATTTTTACAATCGTTTCCTCCCCCGCGCAGCTCAGCTCATGCAGCCCCTATATGACGCGCTCAGAAAACAAAAACCTTCCAACGCGGTCGAATGGACCCCGGAGCGCGAACGCACCTTCGCGGAGGTAAAAAGTGCCCTAGCTAACGCCACATTGTTGGTTCACCCTGATCCCTCGGCCCGCATAGCGCTAACCACAGACGCTTCGGACCTGGCCATAGGGGCGGTTGTAGAACAACACGTCGGCGGAATCTGGCAACCTTTGGCATTTTTCAGCAAATCGCTAAACCAAACTGAGCGTAAATACAGCACTTTTGACAGGGAGCTGCTAGCGCTTCATTTATCCATCCGCCACTTCCAGTTCTGGTTGGAGGGGCGGCGTTTCACGGCTTTTGTAGACCACAAACCGCTCACCTTTGCGATGGCTAAAATTTCCGAACCGTGGTCAGGCAGGCAACAAAGACAACTAGCTGCGATTTCAGAGTTCACCACAGACATTCGACATGTGGCAGGCAAACTTAACGTGGTAGCAGACTGCCTCTCTCGCGCTGTGACATCGCCAGAGCACGAGGAGACAGATTATACTACCTCAGCCGCAGAACTCTTCGCCAACGCGGACACATACGCAGCCCCAATCCACGTAGGGATAGATTACACAGCCATGGCAGAGGAGCAAAGTAGTGACGCGGACGTGCACGCACTCCTGTCTGGACCAACAGGGTTAAGGCTGGAGGAAAGGGGTTTACGCGACGGTGTGCCCCCCCCTAATATGCGACATCTCAACCGGCCGACCTCGCCCGGTAGTCCCAGCTGCATGGCGCCGCCGTGTTTTCGACTCAATTCACTCCCTCGCGCACCCGGGTGTGCGCGCTTCGGTTAAAATGGTCGCCGAAAAGTTTGTGTGGCCTGGCCTGCGCAAAAATGTAAAAGAATGGGCAAAGACTTGCATTTCTTGTCAGCGCACCAAAATACACAAACACACAAAAGCCCCTCTAGAGCCTTTTCGAATCCCAGCTAAAAGGTTCGACCACATTCATGTCGACCTCGTGGGACCTCTACCTTCCTCCCAAGGTTTCACACATCTGTTAACAATGATAGATCGTACTACGCGCTGGCCTGAGGCGGTCCCTCTGGCGTCAACCACAGCGAAGGAAGTCGCTCGTGTTTTTTTGACAAACTGGGTGGCACGTTTCGGCGTCCCATCGGACATCACGTCCGATAGGGGGCCTCAATTTGTCTCAGAGCTTTGGTCAGCCATGGCCAGCAGCTTAGGAGCAACAATTCACCGTACCATCGCTTATCACCCTCAGGCTAATGGGTTATGCGAGCGTTTTCACAGATCTTTAAAGGCCGCTCTCAGAGCCTCGCTAACGGATACAAATTGGGTAAATAAACTTCCCTGGGTTTTATTGGGGTTGCGTGCTGCGCCTAAAGAGGATCTAGACGCCTCCCCAGCAGAATTAGTTTTTGCACAACCTCTCAGGCTCCCAGGTGAATTTTTACCAGAGAACCCAGAGCCAGGGCATCTTCCAGCCCCGAATTTTTTAGGCAGCAACGGCCCTAACACTCTCCCCGGGCCAGCACATCATTCTTTTCCGCGGGTTTTTGTCCCCCAAGCTTTAAAAAACGCCGAATTTGTTTTTGTTAGGCATGAAGCTTTAAAACCAACCTTCCGCCCACCATACGATGGACCATTCAGAGTGCTGGAACCTGGTGATAAGCATTTTGTGCTTGATTTAGGGGACAGAAAAGAAACAGTCAGCATTGACAGACTTAAACCTGCCTTCTTGTTGAGAGACGAGCCTGCACAGTTGGCGAGAGCACCTCGGCGGGGTAGACCCCCCAAGAGAAAAGACTCAGCCCCCCTGCAGGGAACGAATAATCACTCTCCTCCCCAAGCTGCAGATTCCTTACAGGAAGGTCCCACCAAGACGCCCAAGCGGACCCACAGCAGATTCGGGAGAAGACTTAAACCCAGACGGCACAGGGACTGATGCAAACTACTCAAAAGTAGTTCACCAATTGTGCTGTAACAGTTTAAGACTGACTTGTGATATTTACTATGCTGTTATGTTTACCACTGAATTCTCTACAGGAGCATAGCTGCTGGAAAGTTTCTTCCTTGTCAAGAGGTGTAGCAGTTAGTATGTCATAATGATTATCTTAAACTGTGAGTTTTTCTATTGTCCTTTTCTTAGTTGTTTGGGGGGGGCTGTGGTCTATATTAATCATATATCCCATAACCTACATATGTATAAGCATGTGAGAATGTTTGGTGATTACATATGTAAAGCGACTTCACACCTCAGAACAGGACAAAAGGTCTCAACCGCCAGTGAAGATCAAAGAGCATCCGAGGCACTGCGGTGGAGACCAGATAGGTCGCCCTGACCTCCCAGGGCCAGGTGGAGGGGTACCAAGACAAAGGAGGGGGATTAAGATAATGAGGGATGTCAGCTTTGATATGCATGTCTTTTGTATGTGTGAGTATAAGTACGTAGAGCCGAATGTGTTCGCTCTCTTACTTCTTCTGCTGCTGCACTAGATGAGACTTGTTAGAGGAGCGAAGCTGATAATAAACTTTGGTTTATAAGTCACATCGCCTCGTTATTCCAAGCTCTTCTACAATTCCAGCAAACAGGCTGCACATTCCAACTTCTGAAACAGCTCTAAAATGGCCTCGTCTGGAACAGCTGGCAGACAAAATTCCACCACCACTGAAATGTGAAGTTGGCCTTCTTATTGGATATAACTGTCAACAAGCACTTCTCTCAAGAGAGATCTTAGCTGGTGGAGAAAATCACCCTTATGCGCAACAAACTGATCTTGGCCAGAGCATCGTCTTCTGCTTAAACCCAGCAAGTGACCACAGTGATGCAATAGGAACCAGTCACAGAGTCAAAAGCCCCTTTTCCACTAGTACCTACTCAGCCCAGTTTGACTCTACTCGGCTCGACATGGTGTGATTGGGTTGCCATCATTTCAACAGAGTACCACCTCAAGTGGGTGGGGTTGGATTCATTACAGGAAGGCGGCCTGTTATCCCATTATGTTGTTTACATGCTGACGTTTTCACTGATAAATAATGTAAAAGATGCTTAAAATCACAAAACACCCACCATCATCCCTGTGAGCAGCCATCAGCTTGGAGACCTCCTGGTATACTTTTTCATTTCGGCTTGCTCCACCACAGCAGGGCCGATGGAGCTGAAAAGTTCATAGTTATCAAATTTGACCAAATGCAGTTTATTTTTCAAGAGTAGGGATCAAAGCACTGCAACATCGATGGAACAACTGTGCGCACCAATGGGGGAGACTGTTGAAAAATGACCATATTTGGTCAAATTTGACCACTATATGAACTTTTCAGCCTATGAACTTTTCAGCCCTGGCACTGGCGGAGCATTCCGAAGTGAAATACCAGGAGTTTGCCGAGCTGATGGCTGCTCATGGGGAAGATGGTGAGTGTTTTGTGATGGTGTTGATTTGTGTGTAGCCATTTATTTCATTGATTATCACAGAAATAATAAAAACAGACAGAATTTTGCATTAACAATAATTATGGATATTCTCTGAGGCACCATCACCCTTTTAAAGAGGTGCAAAATGGTTTAGTTCACTCCTGGACAGCTGCACCAGCTGGTTCAATTTAGTTACTTTAGTTTAGACTGGTCCCGGTCAGCCAGAGGAGCAGGAGGACAGAAAACAGTCATGTCTTTCCTCAAGAAATTTAAATCAGGATATTGTGGAGAGAGAAATAATCAGACAGAGAGGTCCAGATCATATCAGACTTTATTCAGCTCTCTCTCCAATTCTCTAGAAGCACAAGCCACAAAAGAATAACAGCTCTCAGGCACCTCTGCTCTTAAATCTTACCACTCGGTCAGCCTTCTTTGTGTGCTGCCTTAACATCAAAGCCTTTGTAATTCTCATTCTCTTTGTCACCGTTCACACCAACACACCACCCCCACATCAACACACAAACCCCCCCATGACAATTCCTTTTTGACTTTTACATCTGAGTGCAAATATACTGAAGTGGATCCCCCCCCCCCCCCCCCCCAGACTCAGACTGAGCCTTGACCCTCTTGTCCTTTGGGCTTCAGCTTTCGTCCGTAGCAGCTGTAACGTGGGGTCTGCGGCTTTTGGCACAAAAGTGCGTGGAAAACAGTGGTGGATCGGACTGGGTACCGTCCCTGCCACTGCGTTACGCTGTGAAAGCGGGGATGGATCGGTGTTCGGCGTGGGGCTGTCCGGCAAAAATTCCCCTGGGAGCTGCAGCGGCTGGGAAAAAAACAGCTCTGCTGGGGAGGCTGCCAAATCCTCCTTTGGTGCTGAACGCAACCCTAATAGAACCCACGGCAACCGGTCCACCCAATTTGCATCCGTAAGCAAAGCCCTGAGTGCTGCTTTAAGTGATCTATGGAAACGCTCGCATAACCCATTGGCCTGTGGGTTGTACACGGTTGTGCGATGAAGTGAGATGCTCAGACTCCGGGCCATGGTGGACCAGAGGTCGGAAACAAATTGCAGGCCCCGATCGGACGTGATATCTGAAGGGGCGCCGAAACGTGCCACCCATGTCATCAAAAAAGCGCGTGCAACTTCTGCAGACGCAGTGGAAGCTAGCGGGACTACTGCGGGAGGGGGCCCACGAGGTCCACGTGAATGTGGTTGAACTGCTTAGCCAGGATATGAAACGGCTTCAAGGGGGCCTTTGTGTGCCTGTGCACTTTAGCTCGCTGGCACGCTACGCAGGCTGCAGCCCACTCTTTCACCTGTTTGCGCAGGCTCGGCCAGACAAACTTTGCTTCCACCATTTTGACTGACACTCGCACTCCTGGGTGCGCCAGGGAGTGAACCGACTCAAAAACGCGGCGGCGCCAAGCATGTGGGACCACCGGGCACAGGCGGCCCATGGAGACATCACAGATTGGAGGGGGGGCCCGTGTTGCAGTACTCTGCTCTCCAGCCTTAACCCTGTTGGTCCAGACTGGAGTGCGCAAACGTCCGCATCGCCGCTCTGTGCAGTGGCCATGGCCAAATAATCTATCCCCACGTAGACTGGGGCCACTAATGCATGCGAGAGGCAGTCCGCCACCACGTTGAGTTTACCGGCCACATGCTGAATGTCGGTTGTAAACTCTGAGATTGCGGCCAGCTGTCTCTGCTGACGGCTCGACCATGGTTCCGAAACCTTGGCCATCGCATACGTTAGCAGCTTGTGGTCTACGAACGCAGTGAAGGTGCACCCTTCCAGCCAGAACTGGAAGTGACGTATGGCCAGGTGGAGAGCCAGTAACTCTCTGTCGAACGCGCTATATTTACGCTCACTGTTACGCAAAGACCTGCTAAAAAAGGTGAGTGGCTGCCAAGAACCGGTGACATACTGCTCCACGACGGCCCCTATGGCCATGTCCAAGGCGTCGTAGTGAGCGCTTTCCAAGCCGCCGGGTCCGGGTGCACCAGCAGTGCGACGTTTGCCAGAGCTGTTTTAACCTCGGAAAACGCCTGCTCCCGCTCAGGAGTCCAGTTGACTCTGTCCGCCGGTTTCCGTTTCTTAAGCGTGGCGTACAACGGCTGCATGAGCTGGGCTGCTCGGGGGAGGAAACGATTGTAGAAGTTGACCATCCCCAAAAACTCCTGCAGTGCCCTGACCGTCTGAGGCTGGGGAAAATTCGCCACGGCGCGCACCTTGTCCGGCAAGGGTGTCGTGCCCTCCGGTGAGATGCGGTGGCCCAAAAAATCGATCACCACCACCCCGAACTGGCACTTCGCTGGGTTGATTATTAATCCGTGCTCCTCCAACCTCTGGAAAACTGTCCAGAGGTGGGTTACGTGTTCGTCCTCGGATGCGCTGGCCATGAGGATGTCGCCCAGGTAGACGAACACAAACGGCAGATCGCGCAACACCGCATCCATCATGCGTTGGAATGTCTGTGCCGCACCTTTTAACCCGAAAGGCATGCGTAAAAACTCAAACAGGCCAAACGAGGTTATTACTGCTGTTTTAGGTATGTCCTCAGCACTCACCGGGACCTGGTGGTAACCGTGGACCAGGTCTATCTTGGAAAAAATGCGTGCCCCGGCGAGGTGAATGGAAAAATCCTGAATATGGGGGATGGGGTAGCGGTTGTGCACTGTAACGTTGTTTAATCTGTGGAAATCTCTGCACGGTTGCCACGATCCCTCGGCCTTAGGAACCATATGTAGCGGGGATGCCCATGGGCTGTTTGAGTGCCTGATGATGCCCAACCTTTCCAAGTTGGCAAACTCCTCGCGCGCTATGGCCAGTTTGGCTGCGTCCAGGCGCCGAGGTCTTGCAAAAATGGGCTGCCCCGTGGTGGTAATGAAGTGCTCCACCCCGTGTTTAGTGATAGTTGCTGAAAACGTTGGGACCGTGAGTGCTGGGAACTGGTTGAGTAGTGTGTGGAACTTACCACCAGGAGCTGTGAAGTTGGCTAGTGTTGTTGGCCCGGCTCCTCAAGCTGTACAGGGGAGAGAATCAAAAGACATTGCATTAATCAGGCATCTGTTAGTAACATCGACTAGTAGTCCGTGTGCACACAAAAAATCAGCGCCTAAGATGGGGAAGTTGCATGCCGCTATGACGAATGTCCATTGGTATGTACGGCCGTGCAAGGATACAGTCAATGTCCTCTCTCCAAAAGTCTTAATGTCTGAGCCGTTTGCAGCCATCAGCTCGGGGCCGCTAGTTCCCGCCAGCCGGTCGGCCTAGGATGGCAGGATGAGGATCTTTTGGGAGCCGGAGTCCACGAGGAACCGTCTCCCGAGTGTGAGTCTGTCACATAGAGCAGCTTGCTTGCTTCACCGGCGGTCGCAGATGCTACCGACTGCCGGTCCTGGCGTTTCCCGAACGCTTGAATTGGCACGGTGGCATGCATCGCATGCGTCCTCTCCAAAACGGAGGTGGTAGACACAGAGTGTGTCTCTCCGGTGCTTCTTGGCCCCTGCTGCAGTCACCATCGCTGGCTCCTCGCCTCCGCTGGCCGTCTCAATGGGGTCCGACGCCGCTGCGTTCACTGTGAGGGCTCTAGTGGTGAGGATGATCCGATCTGCCTCCTGGGCTAGTGCCCGGTAGTTGCCCGCGGCCAGCAGCGGCGAATTGGCAAGGACCGCTCTGGCCGTCATCGGGAGGTTCCGGAGGAAAAGGTGAGCAAAGAGGAAATGCCCGTCATCTGTGCCCATCAATGCCAACATCTTCTCCATCAATTCGACCGCCGACCCGTCTCCTAACTCGAAGCGCGTCAGGAGCCTCTCCGCTCTCTCACAGTCCGAGAGCATGTAGCGCTGGGTCAGCACGGTTTTGAGAGTGCCGTATTTGTCACGGGCTAGGGGCAGTTGGAACAGGCTCGCCACCTGCTGAGTTGTGCGTGCATCCAGCGCTGCGACCACGTAGTAGTATCTGGTGTCATCTGCCGTTATTCCCCGGAGCGCAAACTGGGCCTCGGTGTGGAGGAACCAAGACTTCGGGTCGTGTAGCCAAAAGTCTGGGACTTTGACCAAAACGGCGCACGCGTTGCTGGTACTTCCCGTCTGGGTCATCTCCGGGGTGTTCGCCTCGCGTTCCATTGTGCGTCAAGGGTCACCAGTGTGGAGAGCGAAATAATCAGGCAGAGAGGTCCAGATCATATGAGACTTTATTCAGCTCTCTCTCTATTTCTCTAGAAACACAAGCCACAGAAGAGTAACAGCTCTCAGGCACCTCTGCTCTTAAATCCTACCACTCGGTCAGCATTCTCTGTGTGCTGCCTTAACATCAAAGCCTTTGTAATTCCCATTCTCTTTGTCACTGTTCACACCAACACACCACCCCCACATCAACACACAAACCCCCCCATGACAATTCCTTTTTGACTTTTACGTCTGAGTGTAAATATACTGAAGTGGATCCCCACAATATCAGAAAAGAAAAAGATGTGAAGGAGGCAAAATTATGCGAAGGGAGCCAGTTTCTTTGGGAAGAAAGGTGAGCAGCACAACTGAATTAACACACGGTTTAAGTTAATATCAGCAGCAGCTGTCTCAGAGTAAAGCAACACGTTAGTGCTTTATTTTGACAACAGAGATTAATAATTACTATCATAAATTCATGAGCATCAAAATTATTACCAGTACACCATCATTTGACACTGAGATGTGTCAGATCTCGTGGTAAAAACAGTTCAACTTTGTATTGGTATTTTAGCATTTCCTCTTTGATTGATCCTGACAGATTTATTATCAGTCAGAATTGGTCAAATGAAGCAGAAGCAGCAAATGGTCCAACTTTAAGGCCATAATGAATGATGAATAAGGTGGAGGGTAATTATTATATGACCTACTATTGATGCATTTGAGTCAGATTTAATGCTTTAGCAAAACGTTAATCTTGAAAAAGGCTGTCTTATAATTATTACTTAATCACTTAATTCAATGGATTAACCAGAAAAAAATTCTCAGGGAGTGCCATGCATCAGAAGGTGTCTAGCCTGCATGGGATTATAAAATACAGAGTAGAATAAGTTCACAATACAAAACATGACTCGTATGCCTTTGTAGGCATAAAGGGGACAATATATAGTACGAAGTGTCTGTTTGGATATTAGGAGGTGTGTGCGTGAAATGTTTTTTTAATTGGCTTTCTCATTTGTTTAAGGGATATTTACACATTTTGTTAGTTTTTAGTTGTTTACGTATTTGTTTACCTGTTTGTTTACTCCAGATGATGGGTATGATATAGTGGTTCAGGGTTCTGTTTTGTGTTTTGAGGGAATTAAGCAGGGAATTATGAAATGTGATTTTTATTACAGTGTTATTTTCTACCACTAGGCTGTGCTGTTGCACAGGAAAAAAATATGTATTTTGTCAGCATAGAATAAGATTGGTTTCTATGGAAACATAAACCTGGGGACGCTGATAGTTTTTTTTGCCGTCTTGTAAACATTTTTTCTTGGTCCATAGAATAGAGGGTATGCACATGATGTCACAAAACAGAACTCATGACAGTTACAAAACACTGAGTGGCTCAAATGAGTGGCAGTATTATGCATTAAAACACAAAAAGTACACACAGTATTCAATCATTCCATCTTCTATTAATTGGCAAAAAATAAAATAAATAAAAGCTCTCAATCAGTTCTTGACTTACGTGTGCTCTTACCCACACATCACTACAGTTAAGATTGAGATTGAGATTGAGATAGTGATGTGACTAAATATTTTGTGTGACTTTTATGTTTTGCTGCATACAAACTAAAGCTGCCACATGTGTGTGCCACTTAGTGCTGGATAACTACGGTAATTGCCCTGTAACTGCCAAGAATTCTACTCCAGTGCATCCCCTCTATAAAGTTGTTTTTGTGGAATTTTCAGTCTGTCTACTCTCTCAAATAATAATAAAAATGAGTGAAGTCTGACCAGTTGACATTTATTATAGTGGCAATTAGGCATTTTCTCAATATAGAGGTTAAACTAAGGTCAAAGCTATAATCTTTGTCTTATATTGTTTTATACCGTGGGGAAAAATATGCATGAGAGATATTAATCAAGTGAGCATGGGGGCCCACCAAGATGGTTTATACATAGGGCCCAGAATTTTGTGCTACGCCCCTGGACTTCACCCTCAAAGGATATGAAAAAATATTGCGATCTTCATTTTCTTGTATTTCTTGTTTTTTGAGTTTTAACAAATGAAAGTTACACAGGTACACATGCACTGTCCGATCTGAGCGCGGGGGGATTCCGCCGTGCTCGGTCTCTTTGTCTTTTTTTCTATATTTGTATTGGATTGTGTTTTTGAGTTCTTATTCCTGTTATTTTACCTTTGGTTGATCTTCACACATTCTGTATTGTTTTTTAGTATGATTTATTTTCCTGGTTGCATTCATTGTCGGTTTGTTATTTACATATTTGGATTTACTTGTTTTTATTATATTGATATTATGTTGTGTTTTCTCTCTTCCTGGGGCTGCAGCTGTCAGTGGCACTTCCAGGTTTTTTGCTCTGTTGTGGGCGGTGCCCCTGTCAGCTGTCAGTCCCATCTTCTCCTTCTCACTACTCCCAGCTGATTCTTGTTATAATCATCGTCACCTCCTGCCCGCTCATGGTATCCGCACCTGCCATCTTTTGTTTCATTTGTTTCTAGACTTATTCAAGGGCTCTTATTTTCATTCCTCTTTGCCGGAGTCTCAGCTATCATCTCCACCAGAATCCTGGCCCTGTTCTGGTGTGCTGTGAGTTTGCTTTATATATCAGTTTGGATTTTCTGTTGATGCACTGTTTGGGATTTTGTGTTTTGTTAATAAATATCACAAACTGCAGTCCAGCGCGTGGATCTCTCCTCTCTGCCCCAAAGGGCGATTCATGACATGCACATGCTGTAAATTTAAGGCTTTCTGCATGCATACTGTAAAAAATGAGATTTCAGCACAGTGGGGGAAGTGTTCTATGACTGCCTTCTTCAACATGCATTTCTGCTGCTTTCAAGTGGCATATCTTCTTAACCCAAACCACAGTTACAGTGCATCTGGAAAGAATTCATAGCGCTTCACTTTTTCAACATTTTGTTATGTTACAGCCTTATTGCAAAATGGAATAAATCCAATTTTTCCTCAAAATTCTACACACAACATCCCATAATGACAACTTGAAAAAAGGTTGGTTTGGTTTTTTTTTTAGATTTTTACAAATTTATTAAAATTAAAAAACTAGGAAATCACATGTACATAAGTATTCACAGCTTTTGCTCAATACTTTGTTGATGCACCTTTGGCAGCAATTACAGCCTCAAGTCTTTTTGAATATGATGCCACAAGCTTGGCACACCTATCTTTGGGCAGTTTCACCCATTCCTCTTTGCAGCACCTCTCAATCTCCATCAGGTTGGATGGGAAGTGTTGGTGCACAGCCATTTTCAGATCTCTAAAGAGATGTTCAATTGGATTCAAGTCTGGGCTCTGGCTGGGCCACTCAAGGACATTCACAGAGTTGTCCTGAAGCCACTTCTCTGATATCTTGGCTGTGTGCTTAGGGTCATTGTCCTGCTGAAAGATGAACCGTTGCCCCAGTCTGAGGTCAAGAGCGCTCTGGAGTAGGTTTTCATCAAGGATGTCTCTATACATTGCTGTACATTCATTTCCCTCTATCCTGACTAGTCTCCCAGTTCCTGCCACTGAAAAACATCCTCACAGCATGATGCTGCCACCACCGTGCTTCACTGTAGGGATGGTATTGGCCTGGTGATGTGCGATGCCTGGTTTCCTCCAAACATGATGCCTGACATTCTCAAGGATGGTCAGTGGAAACAGGATGCACCTGAGCTCAATTATGAGCTTCAGAGCAAAGGCTGTGAATATTTACCTCCGCCAAGGAGGTTATGTTTTCATCAGCGTTGGTTTGTCTGTCTGTTTGTTAGCAAGATAACTCAAAAAGTTATGGACGGATTTTGATGAAATTTTCAGGAAAGGTGTGTAATGTCACGGGGAACGGATGATTAGATTTTGGTGATGATCTGAGAGTGCATAGCTCCACCAAGGGCTTTGTTTGTATTTGTGCAGCAGGATTACACAAAAACTACTGGATGGATTTGGATGAAATTTTCACCAGAGGTGGTTCTTGGGCTAGAGAGGAACCCATTATATTTTGGTGATGATCTAAGAATGCATACCTCAGCCAAGGCTCTTATCTTCTCACAGTGTGTTAGCAACAATACTCCAAAACTGATGGACACACTTTGATGCCATTTTCACCACAAGTGGCTATTGACCTACACACAAACCCATTACATTTTGGAGGTGATCCATGGCAAATGGAAAGAGCCTTGGCGGAGGTATGCGCTCTATGAGTGCTTTTCTAGTTATGTACATGTGATTTCTTAGTTTTTATTTTTAATAAATTTGCAAAACTCTAAAAACCCCCCAACTTTTTTCACATTGTCATTATGGGGAATTGTGTGTAGAATTTTGAGGAAAAATGAATTTAATCCATTTTGGAATAAGGATGTAACATAACAAAATGTGGAAAAAGTGAAGCGCTGTGAATACTTTCCAGATGCACTGTCGGTATTAGCCATTATTAACAGAAAAGATCTCTTTCTTACTTTGTAAAATGTAATGCTTTTAAACACCCTTTGAATGTTTCACAGCGACTGTCCCTGCCATTCTGTTTGTATTTTATCCAGCTTAATGTGAAATCATGGATTAGCACTATAAAGGTAGTATCTCACTGGGCTGAAGCTGCTTCTGACTAGTTGGAGATAAGATAAAAAAAAATTGCAGCAAATAACACAAATTAGCAACAATTTTCACTTGGAATCACACTGAATTGACACACTTGTGTATGCTGCACGAATATTGTGGGAATGTCACACACACCTCCTATAAATTTTAGCCTAAAATTCACCAGGAAATTGCATGCATGCCATGTGCGTGTATCTCCTTTGCAACATGGGCACGACAAAATTGTGTATTTTTTTGCACTTACTACTGTCCTGTAATGGCTGTGCAAATCCTGTGCAATACTCACACAACAGTTATCTGTGACAACTGCGAAATCAGGACCATTCTAGCAGTTATTTTATCATCAGACGTCAAGCGGGATCGATCGGAGAGAAGTGCACAGACTTCTGGATGAAGAGTGTGCTTCTGAGCCCTCCACGTCAGACCCAGCATGCCCTTGGACCAGCTCCGCTGCCAGGGGCCTATGTGGTAGGGTCAGCAGTGCCCCTAACCTTATCCTTGCCTTTCTTGTCCTTGGGTGGCATGGTGATACTGTCGGTCGCAGTTATGCCAGTATATGCTAGAAAATGACTGGGCCGTTTGTGCCTGTCACGCACGCGGAATGTCTTGTCCTTTTTGTCTCCAATCAGTCACAAATAGGTTCCCAACCCCTTGCAAAGTTATCTAACTTTTCTCACCCTTTCTGACAGAAACTAAATTGAATAGGGTTTGGGACAGGTTCTAGACAGCCACGAGACTCTCCAACTATTTGGAGAGAAAATTTGTTGCACAAATTTTCATTTTAACATGTTCAAAATTCCTGCGATACAACAGCAAGGACTTGTGACCCATGAGAGGAAACTATGAACCACTGAAAAGGTTTGGAAAGATTTTGGAAACTCCCTTGCAAATGTTGTTCTCCAACTAGTCACGAGCTGTTGCAGCCCACTGAGATACCTTCAGTAAGGTGTTGGTCGCGTTGAATTGAAAATTCCTACACTGTGCATGCTGAAGTGTTGTGCAAATAAAGGCCAGCAAGAAACCGATTTAATTTTCTATTAACTTTATGTTAATTTTAAGTGTTAAGCTTTAAGCTCAGGTCTAGTTCTAGAATGCCCCCACTGCCAACAATATGACAGACTGAGATGAGCTTCAGACTTCAGAAAAATTATGGATCACAGCTTTTTTTTTTTTTTAAATCTGTGAAAATGTGTTTAATGGAAAACAGTTATAAGTCTGCTGAGTTTTTTTTTAATTTGTTTTTCTGTAAAAATGTATTTCCATGTTAAATATACATTTTAACAATGACTACTTATGGCAAATAACCATGAAATTAAAAGGGCTTTTATCATTTACTGTATTATTGGAATAAAAGTTGTACTGAATTTCTTTTACTGTACAATTCTAGCAGCAGTAAAATTAGCTTTCTTTCCGTGTGTGACTGAATATAAAGCAAATCAGTTCATGAAAATAAGGCAAAACAATACACACAAGCTTCTCCCAGCTGATACACTCGACTGCTGCTAGTGCTTCATGGATTTTGTATTTGTAGTGCTCTCAAACGGTGCAGCTGTCTCGTTGCTGAACTATAGTGATGGTGAGACACAAGAGGCATATAACAAAAATCTCATTATTTGAAACAGTTGGATCTGAACACAAAAGCAAGAGAAGGAAAATGTCAAAAGTAAAATTTTTAATGATGAGCTCTCGGATATATTTGACCATGCCGATGAAACTATAGCAGGGGTGTCCAACCATGTGCCATGGAGAGCCAAGACCCTGCAGGTTTTACCTCCAACCAGTGTCTTCAACAGCAGATTTCTGTGAACTTCTTCCCACTGATTGCTGATAAGTGAAAACACCTGCTGAAGAGACTGGGTAGAAGAGAAAACCTGCAGGGTCTTGGCTCTCCATGGCACATGGTTGGACACCCCTGAACTATAGAATGAAATGAAATTGCCTCTTGCTTTCTGTGAAATCCATAATTAAACTGTTACTCCTTTTAAATGAGAACATGCTGCAGAATGTGGTTCTCTTGCTGCAGGACAGGATTTTAAATTTGGTTCTTCTGAAAGTCTGGATGTGTGCAGGCAATTCTATAAAACAAAGAATTGCAAAGGAGATGAGCGAATGTTTGTTTGCAAATATCATGAGGCTATGAGCAGAACGCATTTTTCCTTCATCTCCATGAGCGAAGGCTATAAGAATTAATGATGCACTGATAGAGGATCATCAAAAAAAAAAAAAAAAAAAAGAAGCAGCACATATTTAGGTTTTGCAGCCTCTCTATAATGGCATGCTAATTTAAATTTTGGCGATGATGACTGCTCCCTTAGAGACAGTCATTTCCTCTCACTGTTTTCTCTCTGTACAACAGAGCAAATTTATTCAGCCCATAAAGGAACTGACACCTTTCATTGTCACTGAACTAGCTGCCTGAAGACCACATGCTGTTACAGTCTCTGGCAAATACATGCACTGGAAAACATTAAAGAAATACATTCTCATCACAACAAAGGCCATCAATATCAGAATTGTGTTTTTGTGTGCGCGGCTGTCTCCATAGGTGCATAATTATTGGTGTCTATGCACTGATCAGCGGAGATGTTCTTGCCCACGGCTCAATTAGTTTTGCAGCATGCTGACAGAATTAAATCTACAAGGATGTAAAGTATCATTTTTAATTGAGGACTCCTTAACGATGACAAATGTTGACAGGTAGGACATTAATTGCTTGCAACTGTCTCTGTTATGAGCTGTGACGTCTTATTAAGAGTGTGCTGCTTCATCTCTGGTAATTACAAGCAAAGTCAGGACATTAATAACAAAGTTAGGCAAGGTAATTACTCCTGGAAGTTGCACCACTTGAATTCTTTTGTACAATTCCAACCTCCTGTGGATACCTGACTAAAGGAGGCTGAATAATTAGATCTACATAGCCGCACACCCGTGTACCGCAGCTCTGATGAACGTCATATCATTGTGCTGGCATGGGGTTCTATTCTTATCATGCAAATCTGTTTAAGATTGCATATTAGTTGTGTGTGTGTGTGTGTGTTGGGGGGGGGCAACATCAGAGTAATTGTTTGTACAAGAAAATACAGGCATGGAAATATTCATTCATTCATTCATTCATCTTCTTCTGCTTAATCCTTTTCGGGTGCCTCAGAAAAAAAAAAGGTAGTTAACAACTGTAGATTTTTTTTTTTCTGTTGCAGACTCTTGCTTGGGTTGACTTTCTCAGCTCTGGAAAACCCATCAAACTGCCTGACAGCACAGGAAATTCAAAATCCACCCCCTTTAAAAAAACACAACATATATAAAGCTGAATATAATATTCAAATATAACCTGCTCTAACAATTTACTTACAGTCAGATAAGCCAATGCACTATCATTAGGAGTTCCAGACTGATAAGAGAAGCATTAACAATTAGGTGTCAAATCTGACGTTGATTCTTACCGACTATAATTGCTCCGGGGACTTGTAGCGCTGCTCGGCACCAGGTGAGACCCAGCAGAGGGAGCCTGCGGTCGGGGAAGGAGAAGGTGTCCTGCCAGGCTCATTGAGAGCTGAGATGTCTCCAGAGCGACCTCCTGCCTCTCACTCCGGGTAAGGATGTGACTGGGAACATCTTACATAATAACTTCTGCGCGGCTCACACAAGCACGCCGAACGCGCGCGCGCGCGCGAGCACATGCCGTCTCAGGCACGCGCTCCCGTGGCGGCCAAGGGGGAAATTGAGTTAGTTCAAACATAGTTTATTTCACCCGGAGCGGCTCCGCTTTTCGCCCACCACGAAGCCCAGAAATGACGACTTCAGATGATTTATTTTGTCTCTGGTGCGCCTTCATGTAATGAGGTCAGCTTTCATATATCCCAAATGGGAAATCTCTGTGATATGACAGTAATGTAAAATTCATGTATGATATTGTAGTGCGCTTTTTTAATAATCAGATGGAGGCTTGTGGGCTATATCAGATATGTGTCAATATATATAAAAAACGGCTCTTTATTTGTGAATATCAACAGCTGTAATGTGACAAAGTTAAAAGGCGGGCTGACAATTCCGTTACAGCATGATGGTATGTGCAACAATGCCCCAATCAAAGGTCAAGCTATAGCTGCTGCCATTTTGGGTATCAAGCTATAAGCCATGTATGTGATAAACAATGCTAAACTATGCTGATTTGTGATTTTTTTTTGCAACATTTTTTGTTATTATGTCTTGTTTTGCTGTGGGTTGCTAACGTGACAAATACGTACCCACTGAGCATTCAAGAATTTGTAGTCAACATTTTGTATCTGATAAATGCACCCATTTAAGCTTATATAGTTTAGATTCTGGATGGGCAACTGGCGGGCTGGATGCGGCCCCCATCTTCATTCACTGCAACCTGCTAGTCCATTTCCAAAAATCAATTATTTATTTATTTTGTGTTTGACGCTATTTGGAACTGCATTCTTAAATGCAGTTATAGAGTCCACCAGCAGAGGGAGCTCTAATCGAAAACTTGGTGCCGCTCTGTGCAAGTGGTCAAGCGAGAATGAGGCAGCCACAGAGATATTCAGTGCGTTCCGATTGCCCAATAGAGGGGTTGCACTGATGTCACACAGGTCATGTGTCTTTTGTTTACAGTGCCATTTTGGACGGCAGTGAACAGTCAAATCACGAACAGCAAGCGTGAGCGAGTGTAATCAACGAGATAAATGGCTATACACAAATCAACACTGTGGTCCACTGACGAGGTGCAGACTTTTCTGTGCTTGGTAGGTGATTAAAGAAATCCAGAGGAAGCTGGACAGAGTGACCTGAAACAAATTCACGGCCACAGCAGAGGCAGACAGGAGGCAGAGGTGTAGACTCAACCACGGCGTCATCATTGTTGAAAACAGTGATAGAGGATGGTGAGTGATGTGATATTATGCATCTTTGCCGTTATTTATCTCAGTGGTGGAAAGCTCACTTTGAACAAACAACACTGTTGTCTCCTGTATGCAGACAATGAGCTAACACACACAGCATACATATTTTAGTACCTAATAGTGATAACTTGCCGTGATTACAATGTAGTACGAGGGACTTATTAGTGCTAAATAGTATTAGCAATCATTAGCTTACCTTCACATGTGATCTAGTTCGTATCCTCACATCTTTCACTGCCCCATGGCTTCCTGAACTCTCCAGTACTTTTCCAGTGTTTCATCTCACTGCCTGTAGCCTTTTCTGGCTCTCCTTTTTTGCCTTTACTCTGACAAAAAGCCAGCAAGCAGCAGGCTCGCCTCAATATCCATCTTGTGTTTTTCTTGTCACATACAAACGATGTCATGGGAGTGTCGGGCCGCCTTGCTTTAAAGATCTCACTCTCTTTAGGTGGTATTCATTCGTAATGGAAAACAAACAACACCGTGGCGAGTCAGACTGAGTACGTGTTAGTGGAGTTATTATTATTCTCAACTCAGGGTCCATGCTATTTACCATCCAAAATGGCAGAAAAACAATGTGGCACGTGACCACTGATGTCACGTGCAACCCCTCTATAGTGTACCTTGAAGTGGACTGCACAAGGTAACCGCCATATTAAGTGAGATTCCAAACCGAAGTGAGCGAACGATCTTCAGTTCAAAGGGAACTGAGAACTGAGCAGGGTAGAAGTGAACAATCGTACATCACTTCACCGGAAGTTGACAAGATTACCCATAAGCCACTGCACTTCAAATATGAGTAAAACAAACTATTTTTGCTAATGTTATTAGCAAGCTAAATTGATGTTAGTTCTTGTTTATATTAACTGATAGTAATAAAATGTATTTGTATTGATATTTTATTTAAGAAATATAAATTATCCACCGTAGTATCAGTATGTGTCCATGGCTACCATGATAACTCATGGAGGATGGGGCCGACGGTTATACAGTAGGGCATTTCAAATGGAGTAATTTTGTGAAGGGCAGTTAACTTCACTGATATTCCCTGAGAACAGAGCAGTGAGTAGGGAATACAGTTGAAGTACACTGTGGATCAGAATGTAGCTATAGACTACATTCCTGTTATGATTCCCCGTGCGCTATTACGCCGCGCACGGAAGAATAAATGAAAAACCCAATTGCAGGAGTAGAACGTGCACTTTATTGACATAAACCCAAAAAATAACAAGTCCAGTAATGACTACACTAATTAACAGAGGGTTGGAATGATGAGCTTGAGGCCACCAGACATACAGGGACCCCACTTGGATGTTCTGCAGCCTGGGAGAGGGAATGCCTAGTGCCGCCGTAGCAGTCGACACAAAGAGAAAGGCAAACATGTACTTATGGCTGGAACGATCCAGGGCTGTCCATATAGTCCGGTGGATGAGGGGGTGAGGCAGGGTCAGCCGCTAACACCAAGGAAATACACAATCTTGAAATGTTAGAGAAGACGGCGACGTCAGGCTGAAAGTAACATAGGTGGTGGATACAAACATACATGGAGGAACACGCTGCCATGTATGAAGCTGAATGCTCCGACGGTCTCTCCCTACTAACACCATGTTAAAGTAATAATCATGCTAACGAGGGAAAAGACCGCTGGTGTGAGAGTGCGTAGGCTGAACTTAATTGACACCATGTGTGTGTGAATGAGTGTCTGCGCGTATGAATGGGAGTGAATGAAGTGTGTGCGTGTATGTATGTGAAACACCCGTAATGAGACACAGCTGATGGCACTGACTGGAGGAGGAGGCGTGCTTGAGCTGTCAGGGAGCGAAGGACCCAAATAGCTCCCTGAAGCGCCTGATGGAAAATAGGGCAAAACAACCATAGGTCAGAACTGGGTTTGGAACCACCAAACCCAGGTTCATGACAGCCCCCCCCCTCCCCCCCCAGAAGGGGGGAGCTGAGCTTAGCAGCGGTGGTCCAGCCCATGGGCCAACGGTGAGGCCGTCCCTGGCCGTCACGCCAGAAGAGCCGGTGGTGTTGAAGATGGCGCACGGGGTCACCGAGACTGCAACCACCATCACGCCTGCTGTGGAGGCCGCCGTGGAAGAGTCATCTCCTGGACCTGACCTCCAGTCGACTGGGCCCGGAACTTCATCGTCGGAGCCCTGGATGGCAGTGGAGCTCGAGCACAGGCAAGTAATCTCTCTTGTAGTTCTCCTGTTAGTTGTTGAGAGATCTTGCCTAGCTCTTGGGGAGGAGAGTCAGGTGCAGCTTTCAGCTGCATCTGGACCCCCCTCACCGGGCTCCGCCGCTGCCAGTGACCATAACCATCTCCCCTCTCCCGTCCTCTCTGAGCTCCACTCTAGGGTCACCGGAGAGGAGCCCCCGCAACCTGGGTGGTTCACATTATTATTTTTGCATTTTGTGTTGTGTTTTTTTCACATGTTGCTTCCCTCCTAACCTGTTTTCCCCCACCTCCCACCCTGGGTAGTTATCTGTCTCTGGGGGGGGGGGGGGGGTTCCTTGGTTGTGTTTTTTGTTTTGGGTTTTGCAGTTCCATGGAGTTCCCGAGACCTGCTGATCTCCACACTCTGGGTTTTTAATGGTCGTTTGCTTCTTCTTTCTAACATCCGCCCTATGATGTTGCCAGACATCGCCAGGCTTCAGCCTGGCGTGACGACCCTGGCTGAATCCATGCAACATAATGCAGGACTCCGCATTCTCATCCTCAATGACAACACCTTCACTGAGAAGGGGGCTATCGTCATGGCTCAGGCCCTAAAACACCTCCGCAGCATTCAAGTGATAAACTTTGGAGACTGTCTGGTTTGGCCAGCAGGAGACAAGGCTATTGCAGAAACTGTATCAGAAGGTCTGCCAATCCTCAGCGAACTCAACTTGTCATACGGTGAGATTACTGAGGAAGCAGCTCTGGCTGTGGCAAAGGCAGTAAAGGACAAGGACCAGCTGGTGAAACTGGACCTAAGTGGTAACTGCCTCGGTGAAGATGGTGTCAAACATACATACAGTATCCTAGCCAAATATTTTATTTATTAATGTTGCCTAAATTTACTGTTCCAGTGGAACATATTTTAAAAAGCATACTAAAATGCCCATTTGATTCTTACCCTTTGAAAGTACCTCAGAATCGGTCCATTCCACTGTAACTCTATTTGGTCCATTCGCTCCATGATCTGGCATTGATGTGAAAAAAAAAAAGTGGTCCATTGTGTGATGTAGTTAATTATTATTCATATATTGTTCTGTTATTGGAGCTCTTATTTGTGTAGCACTGGGTGGTGGCTCCACCTTCCTGTTCTGCCAACCCCGTGTGTATAAGAGGGGCTGCAGGCAGAGGGGCGGTCTCTTCCACCTTACCTCTGCCAGCGGCTGCATGTACGGTCAGGTGCATGGAGTCCTATATTATAATAAACTAGTGTTCAACTCCACTCCTGGTGTATTCCTTGTCTTCAAGTTCAGACATAACATTTGGTGACAAGGATGGGATACGGTTAGACAGTGTTTTCCCCACTACAGAATTGGAGGTGACTCGGCGCTGCTTTGCGGCTATGGAGGAGGACTGTTGGCCACGGCGGGTACATCACACTGATGGCTTGGTACAAGTTGGCGGAGACGGCCGATGTGGAGTTCGTTGTGACGGCCTGTGACTCTAACATCATGGGCTGCAACTTGTTCTATGGCCTTGGATTTTCCATCAGGAGTGGCGCTGGGGAGGAGTGGTCGGGCTGCGGAGTGTGGGACTGACTGTTTCCGAGAGTTCGGGATGATGCTGTGTGGAATGAACAGTTGCTGGGCACTCCGGAAAGTGGACAGGTCTTGTCGCACTCAGGATTGCCGTGGGAGGGCCCTGGTGCCAGTGTCTGAATCACCCTGGACGAGGTTACCGGGTGCCACAGGGGAGAGCCTGCGGCAGCAAGCAATGCCCGAACAATGGTCTCAGGCGTTCCCGGAGCACAGCCGTGGAGGGCTGGTGAACATGGGACCACACTGGCAGGTTCAATAGCGGATCTACAAACGATTGGGCCTTCCTTCTTCCGGCTTTCAGAGAGAGCAGACGCATTTCTTCCCCTCTCCTCTCCTCCTCCCTTCACTGATCCCAGCTTGCTGTGTCCTGTCTGTGTCTCGCTCTTCTTCTGGCTGAATCTCGATCCAAATGGAAAATTATGGATTTGGTAAGCTGGGCTTTAAATGCAATTGTCACCTTTTCAACAGAAAATCGGGCCCGGGGGAGCCCAGGTGTGGGAGAGACTCATGGGACAATTGGAAACTCATGTGTCTGTGTGATTCGATTGAGGATGTGGAAGACATCTATCTGTTTGGATATGAACACAGGATTTCTGCTGTTTGGCTTTGGAGTTTTCCTGGTGTATCGGAAATTAAAGAAGCTGGAAAGAGCTAATCAAAATGCGATCCCGGCGAAGCTCCTTCAACAATTCAACCAGATGGGGAGTGCACTGATAGCGGCAAATGGTGGGAAAAGGTGGGAAACATCTCGGAGTCGCTGGGTGCTCTCCAGGGAATGATTTTAAAGCCTTAATGTAACTGTGATGCACAGAATTGCATGAGAGATGAAATTTCTATGCTCTAAGTGAACTGTGCTCATCAGGCCTTGATTCGGCGTCCTTGGATAACTCATTCCTCCAGGAGTAGAGGTAAAGCAGAAGGGAGTTTTGGCTTCTCCCTAACCCAAACATACTGGTGTGCAGTAATCTGAACTCTCAAGGACAGCGTCATGTGACTAGCATGGAATCTACCATCGGACATGCACTGAGAGATGGACTCTTGTGGACATGTTATCTATGTTTTAGGACACTAAGGACATAACATCTAATCGTTGCTCAGGAGAGGGTTTTTGCTGTTCACCAGTAACTGATACACACACTGCATACAACATTACATGACTGACACACACACACACACACACTGTCTCTCTCAATTTGCTTTGTTAACATGTGTATTGTAACTTGTCTGCTAAGTGTGCAT
Source organism: Pholidichthys leucotaenia (assembly GCA_020510985.1). Classification (NCBI taxonomy): domain Eukaryota; kingdom Metazoa; phylum Chordata; class Actinopteri; order Cichliformes; family Pholidichthyidae; genus Pholidichthys; species Pholidichthys leucotaenia. The sequence continues at coordinate 142,000,899 of CM035838.1, forward strand.
TGAGGGTTTTTTTTCTATGTGATCATAATCTTGCTCACTCGAGCGCCATTCTGATAAGTATGTTTTTTTTCTCTCTGCCCAATGTGTCATCCCCTTCCCCTCTCTCTCTTTACCCCCACTGTATTAGGCGCCTGTCGGCTGCCGCGTCATTAGTGAGCGCTTAATATGAGTGCACCTAATGTCAAGTCAAACTCCTCGTATGTGTAAACATGCTTGGCAATAAAGTTCATTCTGATTCTGATTCTGATTGGGCAGGACCGAGTGGCACTGGGAGAGCAAGTGCCAGGTGGAGACTCTGCAGGTCGTGCAGGGCCCCACTTGGAGTCGCGGACTGGGTTTGGGCTTGGGCGGAGGCGAGGTCCGGGCAGATAAGAACCAAGCGGCAGATGGAGCGGTACCAGGGCCGGCTGCGGGTGATGGGCGAGTGGCAAGATGGGTACATTCTGCTGTCGGCTGGCTCGTGGCGCCATCCTAATGAGTTACGGCCTGCCCCGAAGAAGGCATTTGGGCACGGCCCCAGATGGTTGGAGCACTCTGAGGTGTGGAGGAGAAGACGCATTGGGGCTGAGGCGACCAGCTGTGGCCCAGGAAGCGAACTACCTCCAGGGGTGGACTGATAGGTGAAGGGTCGGGGGTGGGTGGGTCATGGATGTGCTCTTGTTGTTAATTTTTATTCTGTATTTATAGTTTTGGGATTGTTTTAGTCTTCTATTTTACATAGGAGATTCTATTTTACAGGACTTTTCTATAGCATAGGCTGCAGAATAACCCACCTCGCCATGTGGGGGTAGGACAGCAGTCTACCCATCCCCTTAATTTTAGTTAAGTTTGTGTGAATGCCATAGGCCCCTTTTGTGTTCTTAGTTTAATTATGCTTAGCGGATGATTCGGGTTCCAAATTGGGGTGGGCGGATTGTATGTGTGTTTTGGATTTTCTACAGGGGGGTAAAATGTGATGTAGTTATTTATTGTTCAAATATTGTTCTGGGCGGCGCGGTGGCGGAGTGGTTAGCACTGCGGCAGCACAGCAACTCACCCTTGGCCGGGGGATCCTGGGTTCGATCCCAGCCTCCGACCAACAGTGATCTGTGTGGAGTTTGCATGTTCTCCCCATGTCTGCGTGGGTTTACTCCGGGATTTCTCCGGTTTCTTCCCACATGCCAAAAACATGCAAGTTAGGTTAATTGGCATCAAACTGGGGATTCTAAATTGTCCTTAGGAATGACTGTGAGAGTGAATGGTTGTCAGTCTCTCTGTGTTGGCCCTGCGATGGACTGGCGATCTGTCCAGGGTGTACCCTGCCTCTTGCCCAAAGATGCTGGGATAGGTTCCAGCCCCCCTGCGACCCGAAAAGGATTAAGCAGAAGAAGATGAATGAATGAATGAATATTGTTCTGTTATTGGAGCTCTTGTTTGTGTAGCACGGGGTGGTGGCTCCACCTTCAGGTTCCGCCAACCCCATGCGTATAAGAGGGGCTGCAAGTAGAGGGGCGGTTTCTTCCGCCTTACCTCTGCCAGCGGCTGCATGTACAGTCAGGTGCACTGAGTCCTATATTATAATAAACTAGTTTTCAGCTCCACTCCTGGTATATTCCTTGTCTTCAAGTTCAGACATAACACATTGGAGCGAACTGAGTTGACACCACTCATCTGTTACTAGCACTTTATCCACACCCATAGGCAGTCTAAAAAGTGAACATTTGCCAACAGAAAAGACGGAACGCTTTATCTGCAGTGGCTAGCCTTGCACTAACTTCCGGTTAGCCGACTGAGCTGGCTGAAAAGACTCATTCCCGTGGTTGCTTGTTTCTAGTGCCTAATTAAATGTAATCTACGGTCCAACTGTCCACACAGTATGACAATGATCCTCCAGCAAACTGATTTGAACACCCAGAATTAAATAAAATGAGGAATTTGTGTGCGGGCTTCACACGCCTCTGTTGTGTGTGTGCCAAAGACTGTCCGGGCGGGACAGTTCCGCATTTCAGAGTTCTGCTATAACAGGCAGTGCCGTGGGGTGTTAATTTGTGTTAATATTCCCAGCACTGATACAGGCCAAATGTATATTTGAGCAATTTGTTAATTTGTTACAGCAGAGAAAGTAAGTGTTGAAAACGTCAACAATGTTCTCATTCAATATACTTCTGATGGAGCCATTGACTTGAGATTTTTATCAGATATCAGTAACAACCCAAGTAATCCATACATACAAAGAAATCAAGGCAACTGTTCACAAAACAAGTTGTATTTAATAAAGTGGAATGACACAGGGAATAAGTATTGAACATGCTTGATTAAATTCATTTAATATTTAGTAGAAAAGCCTTTGTTGATAATAACAACTTTTAGATGTGGGTGGCAGTGGCTCAGGAGGTAGAGCGGGCCATCGAATAACTAGAGCGTTGGCGGATCGAACCCTGCTTTCCCCAGCTATCGTGCTGTTGTGTCCCTGGGCAAGACACTTTACCCACCTTGCCTCCAGTATCCATGACACTGGATATGAATGTGCATAAATGTTTGGTAGTGGTTGGAGAGGCTGTTGGCGTGGATTGGCAGCCACGTTTCCATCAGTCTGCCCCAGGGCAGATGTGGCTACCGTAGTAGCTTACTGCTACCATTGTCTGTCTGTGGAGTGAATGAATAATGGATTTTCATTGTAAAGCACTTTGGGTTTCTTGAAAGGCGCTATATAAATGCAAACCATTATTATTATTAGACGCCTCCTGTATGGAGAAACTATGTGCAGGCATTGCTCAGGAGTGATTTTAACCCATTCTTCCACACAAACTGTCTTCAAATCTTGAAGGTTCTGTGGGTGTCTTCTATGAACTCTGATCTTCAGTTCGTTCCATTGACTTTCAATTAGATTTAGGTCAGGTGACTGACTTGGCCATTCTAGCAGCTTTATTTTCCTTCTCTGGAGCCAGTTGGGAGTTTCCTTGGCTGTGTGTTTGGGATCATTGTCTTGTGAAATGTCCACCCTCGTTTCATCTTCAGCATCTTGGCAGATGGTTACAGATTCTTATCAAGGCTGTCTCTGTACATTTGTCCATTCATCTTTCCTTCAATTATATGAAGTCTGCCTGTACCATGTGCTGAAAAACACCCCCACATCATGATGGGATGTGCAGTGCCATTTCTCCTCCAAACATGCTGTGTGTTGTGGCATTCAAAAAGTTCAATTTTGGTGTCATCTGGCCAGACTATATTCTCCCAGTATTTTACTGGCTTGCCCAAATGTTGTGCCCCAAACTTCAAGTGAGCTTCAAGATGCTTTTTCTTCAGCAATGGAGTCTTGCGAGGTGAGCAGGTGTAGAGCCCATGTTGGCTGAGTGCATTACTGATTGTTTTCTTTGAAACAGCAGTATCTGCTAATTCCAGGTCTTTCTAGAGCTCTCCACGAGTGATCTTTGCCTCTTGGATAACTTCTGATAATTCTTTTCAATCCTCTGTCAGAAACCTTGAGAGGAGCTCCAGGTCATGGTCGGTTTATGGTAAAATGATGTTCTTTCCACTTCTGAATGATGGCTCCAACAGTGCTCACTGGAACATTCAGCAGTTTAGAAATGCACCTGTAACCAATGCCATCATTATGTTTTGCAACAATAAGGTTGGGAAGGTCTAGAGAGAGCTCTTTTCTTCTACCCATCATGAGTTCTTTGTAATGTGACAATCTGATATTCACAGACCTTTTTAAAGGCTATCAGTCAGGACTAAAACAGCTGAAATGAATTTGCACTGATCTGGGATGGGAGGGCTTCCTAAATTCTGATGGATTTCAGCTGATTTCTTGGCTTTCTATGCCATTTTGCACCTCTTTTTCTTCATGTGTTTAATACTTATTCGCTGTCATTCCACGTTATTAAATGTAACTTGTTTTGTGAACACAGTTGCCTTGATTTGTTTGTACGTATGGATTATTTTGGTTGTTACTGATATCTGGTGAAAATCTCAGGTCAATGGCTTCATCAGAAATATGTTTAATGAGAAAAATGTTGACATGTTCAATACTTATTTTCCACGGTGTATATACAATTTGTTATTATAGATGGTTAATGATGTTTTTATACTGGTCTACTGTACATCAACACTTGCTTCTCACTGATAATTAAAATCACCAGCCACATGAAGGTGTGAACTGTCAGATCTACTGTAAGTCATACCAAGATCTGTCATGATGGTCTTTACATCTAGCATACACCTTACATAATTTTCCTCATGCAAAATGACTGCAGTCTTATTATGATTAAAATCTCTGCCCAGATTTCTCTTCATCTACTGTATAACACCTAGAACTATTTTAAACCCATTCTTTGCACCTCCTTTGCTTGTGCAAAAGATTTTGAGCTGTTTCTCCACACCATCCCCACACACTCCTGCTTCAAGTGTAGACTGTTTCAGACAACAGTAATAGCTGTTGTCTGAGAGGCAGGATGGTGAGATGAGTTGCCAACGCGGCTCTGTGGGTGTTGACTTGAGACAGAGACACAGAGGTGTCAAGACGACAAATTTATGCACATATTTTTCAGAGAAAAGCAGGTACAGGGAAATGAAATTGCTTGCCGAGCATTAATGCAAGACACCATTTTTTCCTGCTGCAATCAACACTGCTGTCACTGATGCTGATTTTGGTTTGATGTGGTGTTATTGTGGTGGAAGGAGAGGAAAAATCTAGACAGCTGAATATTTTTTGACATGAAATTGATCTTTCTTTCTTTCTTTCTTTCTTATGTCCAATATTTTAAGATGATTGATTTGTGACAGCTTGATACAGTCTGGAAAGGGAGAGTATTTCTCATGGGCAAAGGAACATTTTTTTGGTCTTAACTTACATTTGTGTCACACAACACCTGAACAAGCACAAAGCAGTTGAACATTGTTCGACACTTTACAGCATGAACAGATTACATGTTCCAAACATTTTAAAAACATCATCCATCTGTCACATAAACAAGTGAATTTCTCATTGATTGCGTGCTTATTTCTTTAATACCTGCTCTCATTTGTTTAGTCCTTCAATCCTGTACCAATTTATTACAATAAATAATGCAACTTCATTCAATTGTGGCCATATTTGGATTCAGAGAGAGTCTCACATTGCATAAGATACAGTATTTGTACCAGTTGTTCTTGTGGGAAAATTGTTAATAGTTTTACGTATGAGTGGCAATATAAATCAATTATTTGCCTTGCTCCATTTGCAATGAATTGTTCCCCTGCTTGTATTCATTTTAAAAGCATATGGGGAGCCACTTATCCTGAGTATTTGTGAGTGCAAAGACTGTTTTTGTGTGATTTATGTGCTGAGAAAAACTCTCACTTTAACTTGTAATATCCCCTGAAGCAAAGCTCTAGCACATATTTTCTACAACAGCAGCAAGAATAAACTAAGACAGGAGCAGTGACTGCAAGAAAAAATGAAAATAAATGTAAGCATATCATAATTGTGGGAATATTTTAGCAGGTTATGAACACCCTTCATAAAGTCATAATGTGAAACTGGGAAAATCAGTTCATGTTGCTGTGACAGGGGCCTTTATGAGATGCTATTTCCGGATGCATTCAAACACTTCAAAACTAAAGTTACATTAAAACAAAGAAAACTACATGAATCTATGATGTCACAAAGGTTTCTTGCTGATATTTCTTTCAACAAATACCAAGTCCAATGGATATTGTGGGGTCTATTTTTCCAAAGCATTGTCTGAAAATAATTGTATGTACAGCATGTAGGGTATGATATTTGTGTGTTAAGGTGCATTCACACCATATAAAGTTCAAGATTCAAAGATTTTATTTGTAAATACTGCTATACGTACAGAACATACAGGAGAATTGAAATACCGTTTGTCTCTCTCTTCAGTGGTGTGTGCAATGTAAAAAAGGAATAAGGCTGGAAAAACAACAGCAGTCTATGTACAGTAATACTACCCATAGTGCAAATAGCGACAAAGATAAAACCCAGAGGTCCCATAGTGCAAATAAAGATAAACGATAAAACACAGCAATCCTATATATAGAAAAAGTAAAGCAGTAATACTCGTAGTTGCGAGTTGGATGCGGTAGTGTAGGTGCAAACAGTGACAGATTGGACTGCACATGATCATTATTGCAATAAAAGACAGCAGCAGGTATGGCATTTGTGCAAATGGTTGCAGTAAGGTGCAGAGACATACAGCAGTAGATGTATTATTGTTGGCGTGCCAGTCTTTCTGTGCCAACAGCTGAAGTAGTTATTGTGCGGGTGAGTGCGTTATGGTCCGCGGGGTGGGGGGTGGGGGGTGGACAGAGTTCAGGGTCTTGATGGCCTGGTGAACAAAGCTTGTGGAGCGGAGGCTACAGTACCTTTTCACCAAGGGCAGGGGGCTGAAGAGGGAGTGTGAGGGGTGGGAGGTGTCGCTTGCAATGTTGATGGCTCTGCGGGTGAGGCAGGTGTAGTAGATGTCCGGGGGGGGGGGCAGAGAGGCACCGATGATCTTGCTGGCAGCTTTCACTGTGCGTTGTAGTGTCTTCCTTCAGGAGGCGGTGCAGCTTCCATACCACACAGTGATGCAGCCGGTGAGGATGCTCTCAATGGTGCGGGGTGGGACTCGTGCTCTCCTCAGCGTGCGGAGGAAATAGAGGCGAGTGTGAGCCTTCTTGGCCAGTGATGTGGTGTTGTTGGACCAGGAGAGGTCCTCAGAAATGTGCACCCCAGGAACTTGGTGCTGCTCACCCTCTCCACAGCTGCTCCTTTGACGATCAGAGGGGGATGCTGTGTGTGTCCCCTCCTGAAATTGACAACAATCTCCTTGATTTTTCCCACATTCATCCATCCATCTTCTACCGCTTTTCCAGAGGTCCGGGTCGCGGAGGCAGCAGTTCAAGCAGAGAAGCCCAGACTTCCCTCTCCCCAGCCACCTGCTCCAGCTCTTCAGAGAGGATACCAAGGTGTTCCCAGACCAGCTGGGAGACATAGTCTCTCCACCAAGTCCTGGGTCTGCCCCAGGGTCTCCTCCCAGTGGGACGTGCCCGAAACACCTGAAGTAGAGGCGTCCAGGAGGCATCCTAATCAGATGCCCATACCACCTCAACTGACTCCTTTCAATGTGGAGGAGCAGCGGTTCTACTCTGAGCCTTTCCCGGATGACTGAGCTCCTCACCCTGTCTCTGAGGGTGAGTCCAGCAATCCTACGGAGAAAGTTCATTTCAGCCGCTTGTATCCGCGATCTTGTTCTTTCGGTCATTACCCAAAGCTCGTGACCATAGGTGAGAGTAGGAACATAGATTGACTGGTAAATCGACAGCTTTGCCTTAGAACTAAGCTCCCTCTTCACCACAACAGACCGGTACAATGTCCGCATCACTGCAAATGCTGCTCCGATCCGTCTGTCAATCTCTCCCTCCATTTTTCCCTCACTTGTGAATAAGACCCCAAGATACTTAAACTCCTCCACTTGGGGCAGGAGCCTGTCCCCAACCCAGAGAGGACAATCCACTTTTTTCCGGCTGAGGACCATGGACTCGGACTTGGAGATGCTGATTCTCATCCCAGCCGCTTCACACTCAGCGGCAAACTGTCCCAACAAGAGCTGTAGGTTATTGCTGGATGAAGCCAGCAGGACAACATCATCTGCAAACAACAGAGATGAGATTCTGTGGTCACCAAGCATAACACCCTCCATTCCCTGGCTCCGCCTAGAAATCCTCTCCATAAAAAATTATGAACAGGATCGGTGACAAAGGGCCGTACTAGCGGAGTCCAACTCTCATTGGGAATGACTCCGACTGAGTGTTGGCAATACGAACCAAACTCTCACAATGGTCGTACAGAGACCGAGTAGCTCATAACAACAAGCCTGATACCCCATACTCCCGAAGCACCCCCCACAAAAAACCACGAGGGATGCAGTCAAATGCCTTCTCCAAGTCCACAAAACACATGTAAACTGGTTGGGCAAACTCCCACGAACCCCCGAGAATTCTCAAGAGGGTAAAGAGCTGGTCCGATGTGCCACGGCCAGGACGAAAACCACATTGCTCCTCCTGAATCCGAGGTTCGACCAACGGCCAGACTCTCCTCTCCAGTACCTTGGCATAGACCTTCCCAGGGAGGCTGAGGAGTGTGATCCCTCTAAAGTTGGAGCACACCCTCCGGTCCCCTTTTTTGAAGAGAGAAACCACCACCCCAGTTTGCCATGCCAAAGGCACTGCCCCCGACCTCCACGCAATGTTGCAGAGGCGTGTCAGCCATGACAGCCCAACAACATCCAGGGCCTTAAGGTACTCAGGGCGAATCTCGTCCACCCCCGGGGCCCAGCCACCAAGGAGATTTTTAACCACCTTGGCGACCTCAGCCCCTCAGCCCCTTTTCCCACATTCAGGAAGAGATTATTGTCTTTGCACCACTGGACCAGTTGGCTCACCTCATTTCTGTAGTTGGCTTCCTCATTGTTGGTGATGGGGCCCACCACGGTCGTGTCGTCTGCAAACTTGTTGATGTGGTTGGTGCTGTAGTCTGGTACACAGTCATGGGTGAAGAGCAGCGGGCTGAACACGCACCCTTGTGGGGCCCCTGTGCTCAGTGTGATGGTCTTGGAGGTGATGCTGCCGACCCACACGTTCTCTGGCCTCCTTGTGAGAAAGTCCAGCACCCAGTTACAGAGAGAGGTTTTGAGTCCCAAGTGTCTGAGTTTTTGTGTTAGGTTCTGGGGGATGATCGTGTTGAATGCTGAAGTCCAAGAACAACATTCACACATAGGAGTTCTTTGAGTCCAGGTGGGTGAGGGCTGGATGGAGAGCAGCAGAGATGGTGTCTTCTGTGGATCTGTTTGACCTGTATGCAAACCGAGATGGGTTGTGGGAGGGAGGGAGGATGATTAAATGTAAAGAAGCAAATACACACCAACAATGGCGATTTTGGGGGGTGACCAGGGCCACCCCTGAAATCTGATTGGCCACCCTTGTGGCCACCCTTGCTTTGATAGGCAGTTTTACACGTTTGTCAAACCAAAGGGAAACACCTATCAACCAATCATGACAGCTCAGATGATTTGCTGATTTGGGGCCAGTTTAGTTCAAAGCTACATGCAAATTGAAGTTGTCAGAGCTGATTTCCGGTCAGTTGGATGCGTGCTTTTTGGGTCTTTTGGGATCTGAGGAAGTTCCTCAGAGATATTAAGATGAAGTCTGTCCTCTAACAGGTATGGTCATTCAGTGACAAACTTCCATCTGCATGTGTGAAAACTTTTTTCTTTTTCCAGCATGCAAATGTGTGTTTGTCTCACAGGTCCAGTTTAAAAACTGGACCTTGCTACACTTTCTTGTACATTTGTTTTTTTTTTTTGTGACTTTACTCTTAAGCAGTTTGGAAAGTTCTTACATGTGTTGGTTTTGGGAAAACTGAGCAACATGTCCACATGTACCACATCAAACCAAATTAGATAAAGAAAGGGTAGACAAAAATTAATATTTGCTGATCCTGTATTTAACTTATGATTTTACTGAACTAAAATTAAAATTTCACTAACATTACTAAGGATGGAGTCATTTCTGATAAGAACAATTTATTGCAGTACAAACAAGAACATGTCGAACCCCTTTACAAATCAGTGAAATGAAGTTAGAGTATCACTAAATGTATTTAAGTAAAAGTACATTTTCTTCATAAATGTAATCAAGCAAGAGTAAAAAGTATCCTACAATGAAATTAATCAAATTACAATTTTGCACAAATGTTAGTTGAGTATTACGTACTTGAGTAAATCTAACTAATTAATATCCACTTTTGAACTTTAGCCAATAGATTCAAATAGCTACAACAAAGAGCACCAGTTGTGTTGATTAGTTTTTTTTTGTAATACAAATTAGTTCTGCTTGCTATCTGCCAGTAACCGAGAGAAGAAGAAATTCTGCAGTCACAAGAGGGCATTTTAAGATTGTATAACAAAATTCTTTGTTTTACAATTTTTAATTTAAATGTCAGATGGTGTGACTGCAATATTTTTTCCCTTTTTATTATGCAGTGTTAAAAAATGATCAAGACTGTTATTGAAGCTACCAGAACGTATGCAAAAGAAACCTGTGTAAAAATGAGCTTTTTTTTTTTTATCATTAAACCAGTCTTAAATCTGTTATTTGGGGTTTCCAGGCACCCAAGAATCCCCGTATTTCATACACTGCCCACTAACCAAAGTTAAATTTAATCCTGCTGTATGTATTGTTGACTGTTAATGACTGGTATTGTCTTTTCCCAGGCATAATGGAGAAATAGACATAAAAAGGCCCCGAGACATTCCAAGGTTCTTCACAAAAAGAAGGGAGTCAGAATCAAGTGAGCAGCCTAGAGACAGTAGGGATGAAGAGCAGTCAGCTCCATCTGCACAATATGGTAGGTTATGTTCAGATAGTTATTGTGTGTCCTGGCTAAATATACAGGAATATGCCATGTTCTTTTTCATTCAAGTTGTCACTCCAGTTATACAAGTCCATTTTTCTTAAACAATTACTGAAGAAAAAAAATGAAGGTAACTTTAAAGGCAGAGGAACGGTATTTGACATAATGCACGGCTCAGGAGACACACACGCAGGCTCAGGGTAAATCCAATAGCTTTATTGACAACAAGTGTGTATGAGTGCGTGTCTGCGAGATGGGTATGTGTTGGTGATGGCGTCTGCGTCAGGCACGGGGGCAGGAAGCCGTTCAGCCGGACAACCCTATGGGAGAAGCAGAGGGAGAAGGGTAACGGGCACCACACCAACACAGGAGATATGATAATGACTGTTGGCTTACTTGGTTTGGGCAGGTGGCTGGCGTAGCAAGGGCGTAGCCCGGTAGACAGCGACCTGGAGCACCTGACGCAGCAGCGAGGAGATGATGGCTGGAGAACGTTGTCCGCCGCCGGGAAATCCACCTGTGCACAGGGGAGCAGACTGGGAGGAAAAGGTAAGAGATCCTTACTTGGTATCTTGCTTGGTGAAGGGGGTTCCTTGCAGCAAGTGACGCCGATGTGAACAGACGGCTTCAGGCCGAAGCCCAGGGCGAGGCGGCTTAAATCCTTCGCCGCTGACGAGGTGCAGGTGTGCGCACAGCTGGCGCCGCTGATGAGCAGCGAGACGTGAGAGTACTCCCCCCTCTAGCAGCGCCTCCTGGCGATGGTTTCTCCGGGTGCGCTTGGTGGAACTCAGTGATGAGGGACGGATCCAACACAAATGAAGAGGGCACCCATTGCCTATGTTCAGGTCCGTAGCCCTCCCAATCTACTAGGTACTGTAACCCGCGACCCCGGCGCCGAGAGTCCAGGATGGAAGAGACTGGCCAGGCCGGATGGCCATCAATCATCCGGGGCGCGGGCTGCGCAGCAGGGGGAGGGCAAAGGGGGTCGGAGACTGCCAGTTTAACCTTGGATACGTGGAAGGTGGGATGGATGCGGAGGGAGGGGGGAATAGCCACACGCACAGCCACCGGGTTGATAATCCTGGTGATGGGGTATGGGCCCATAAAACGCTGTGCCAATTTTCTCCTCTCACCCTTAAGAACGACGTCCTGAGTGGACACGTAGACACGTTGGCCTACCTGATAGGCAGGGGCAGGTCTCCTGTGCCGGTCCGCCGTAGACTTGTTGCGCTCCGCCGTGCGTAAAAGTGCGCTGCGCGCCGAAGACCAGATGGAGCAGCACCGCCTTAGGTGCGCCCGAACTGAGGGGACAGTCAATTCACTCTCCTGCGTAGGGAACAGAGGGGGGTCGTAGCCTAGGGATGCCTTGAACGGGGACATCCCGGTAGCAGAAGAGCGGGCGGTGTTATGGGCGTATTCCACCCAGGCGAGGTGTGTGCTCCAGGACGCAGGCTTGGATGTAGTGACGCAGCGGAGCGCAGCCTCCAGCTCCTGATTGGTCTGCTCACACTGCCCGTTGGATTGGGGGTGATGGCCGGAGGAGAGGCTTACCTTGGCTCCCAGGGCGTTGCAGAAAGACCTCCAAACGTCCGAGGAAAACTGGGGACCCCGGTCCGAGACCACGTCTACCGGAATCCGTGCAGCCTGACCACGTGCTGGATGAGGAGGTCCGCCGTCTCCAAGGCAGATGGAAGCCCCCGTAATGGAATGAAGTGAGCAGCCTTGGAGAAACGATCTACGATGGTCAGGACTGTGTCGAAGGTGTTGGAGACAGGGAGACCGGTGACGAAGTCCAGGGCGATATGCGACCAGGGCCTGCCAGGGACGGGCAGGGGCTGGAGCAGGCCCGCGGGGGGGGGGGCATTACCTGATTTGCTGGTGGCGCAGACGGGGCAGGCCCGGGCGTAGCGGGCAGCGTCCCTCCGCAGATCCAGCCACCAAAAGGATCGTTGGAGTAGGTCGATCATCCGGGAGGACCCAGGATGGCAGGTGAGCTTAGATGTGTGAAGCCAGTGGATGACCTCCCCCCGGACAGTGGATGGCACAAAAAGCCTCCCCTCCGGTCCGCCGCCAGGGTCCGGTTCCAATTCCTGCGCCTTCCGGATCTTGCTTTCGATGTCCCACGAGACGGCCTCCACGATGCACGACCTGGGCAAGATGGTGTGGACTGCGTCTTCTGATGCCTCAGGGGCAAATTGCCTAGAGAGGGCGTCGGGTAGGCCGTTCTTGGAGCCAGGCCTAAAGGTGATGTTAAAGCGGAACCTGGCGAAGAACAAGGACCAACGCGCCTGGCGGGCGTTCAGACGTTTGGCAGATCTTAAATATTCCAAGTTCTTGTGATCGGTGAGAACCATGAACGGCAGGGCAGCCCCCTCTAGCCAGTGGCGCCACTCCTGAAGCGCGAGCTTGATGGCGAGGAGCTCTCTGTCCCCCACGTCGTAATTACGGTCCGCCGGGGACAAGCGCCGAGAGAAGAAGGCGCAGGGCCGTTTGATCCCGTCGGTAGGTGACCGCTGAGACAACACCGCCCCCACCCCCGTGTCCGAAGCGTCCACTTCAACGATGCACTGCAGTGCGGGGTCGACTTTGCTGAGGACCCGGGAGGAGGAGAACTCCGCCTTCAGCGCCTGGAAAGCAGCTGCGGCCTCTTCAGTCCACCGGAACGGGGTCTTAGGGGAGGTGAGGTGGGTCAGAGTGCCGACGATGGCTCCAAAGTTCGGGACAAAGCGGCGGTAGAAATTGGCAAACCCAATAAACTGTTGTACCTGCTTCCTTGATGTAGGAGTGGGCCACTCTACCACCGCTTTAACCTTCGCTGGGTCCGGGAGCACCTGGTCATGAGAGATGACGAACCCGAGGAAGGACGTAGTCTTGGCGTAAAATTCACATTTCTCTGCCTTGACATATAACCAGTTCTCCAGCAGCCTCTGAAGAACCCGCCTCACGTGGACCCGGTGCTCGTCCCTGGATCTGGAGAAGATGAGGATATCATCCAGATAGACGAACACGAACAGGCAGATGAAATCCCGGAGGACGTCATTAATAAGGCGCTGAAAGACGGCTGGAGCATTGGTCAACCCAAACGGCATAACCAGGTATTCGAAATGGCCGTTCGGGGTACGGAAGGCTGTCTTCCACTCGTCTCCCTCCCGGATCCGGACGAGGTGGTATGCGCTGCGAAGATCCAGCTTAGTGAACCAAGTCGCCCCCTGGAGGGAGTGGAAGGCGGTGTCCATTAGGGGCAAGGTGTAGCGGTCCCTCTCCGTGATGTCATTTAGGGCACGGTAGTCAATACAGGGATGAAGGGAGCCGTCCTTCTTGCCCACGAAGAAAAACCCAGCGCCTAATGGTGATGACGAGGGACGGATAATTCCAGCACTCAGCGACTCCTTCAGATAAGTATTCATGGCCTCCTTCTCTGGCGCAGACAGGCTGTAGAGACGTCCCGAGGGTAAGGGTGCCCCCTGGCGGATGTTTATAGCGCAGTCGTAGGGACGGTGCGGAGGAAGAGACATCGCCTTGGATTTGCTGAAAACCATACCCAGGTCGTGGAACTCCGAGGGCACCAGGGTGAGATCCGGAGGCGCGGCGTCCTTGGGAGTAGGAGGAGAGGACGGGGCGCAGGCAGCGGATTGAAGGCAGGTGCTCATACAGAAGGAGCTCCAGGCGGACACTCTGGCGGACTTCCAGTCCAGGGCAGGATTGTGGAGGCGGAGCCATGGGTATCCAAGAATGACGGGTGACACTGAATTTGGTAGGACGTAAAAGGAGATTTCCTCCCGATGGTTTCCAGAGATAATTACTGGGACGGGGATGGTCTGGTGTGTTACTTTTCCCAGGGAAACATGGGAGAGATTGACTAGGGCGAGAGGAGACTTGAGGGTTTGGCAACGGATGCCCAATCGGGTTGCCAGGCTCTATGAAATAAAGCTACCCTCCGCGCCTGAGTCCACCAGTGCATGAGTGAGGTGCCCTGTGGGATTATGACAGAATCGGATGGGCAGCATCAATTGAGTGAGGGGAGTTAACCGATTAGCGTCCGCAAGGCCCCCTACAGTGACTCGCGGACATCCCCGTTTGGCTTTTGTGGACAAAGCTCCACCGTGTGTTGGCTGTCTCCGCAATACATACAGAGACCCAACTCACGGCGGCGTTGTTTCTCCGCTGGGGGGAGCTTTGTCCAGCCTGTCACCATCGGCTTCGACTCCTCGGAGTACCCCGGTGACGGCAACGCCAGGGGGCGAGCTTGGGGCAGGCGAAACGAGGCACCTCGAGGGCGAGAAGAAGAAGACTTCCGCTCCGAGGCACGCTCGCGCAACCTGTTATCCAAGCTGATGGCAAGGGAAGTTAGCTCCACTAATGTCTCCGGGATATCCCGTCCAGCCAGTTCATCCCTCAGACCTGCGCTGAGACTGCGAAGGAAGATGCCGCAGAGCGAACGTTCTCCCCAGCCAACCTCCTCCGCAGCGACCCGGAAGTCGATCGCGTAGTCAGCTGCCGACCGGCTTCCCTGCTGAAGGCTGAGAAGACGATCGACCTGAACGCTCTCTGTACGCGAATGATCGAACACTTCCAGAAACAGTCTCACGAACTGGCCATAGGTGAGGGTGGCGTAACTGGGCTTCGCCATTACGGCGTAAGCCCAGGTAAGCGCTCGCCCCTCCAAGAGGTTCCCTATGTAGCCAATCCGGCTATGGTCAGAGGGAAAGTCTCCGAGCACGCGGTGAAACATGGACTCACACTGCATGATAAACTCCCGCGCTCCACGAGCCTACCACTAAAGCGGGCGGGGGTCGGAATAGGTGTGAGCCGTGCCGGTGCAGCCGGAGCAGGTTGGACGGCCACTGGAGCAGCAGGAGCCACGCCACCCAGACGAGCCGGGGGGAACGGCTGTTGGGGGTCCAAGCGGTCCAATCGGTTAGTTATTATAATTAATTGATTTAAAATCACCTGTTGTTGGTGGGCTATTAGATCCACCCGAGCCTCAAGGGTGGAAAGGCGGTGTGCGAGCCCGCTGTCTGCCGAGCCGCTCTGCTGAAGCCGTACTGACATAATGCACGGCTCAGGAGACACACACGCAGGCTCAGGGTAAATCCAATAGCTTTATTGACAACAAGTGTGTATGAGTGCGTGTCTGCGAAATGGGTATGTGTTGGTGATGGCGTCTGCATCAGGCACGGGGGCAGGAAGCCGTTCAGCCGGACAACCCTATGGGAGAAGCAGAGGGAGAAGGGTAACGGGCACCACACCAACACAGGAGATATGATAATGACTGTTGGTTTACTTGGTTTGGGCAGGTGGCTGGCGTAGCAAGGGCGTAGCCCGGTAGACAGCGACCTGGAGCACCTGACGCAGCAGCGAGGAGATGATGGCTGGAGAACGTTGTCCGCCGCCGGGAAATCCACCTATGCACAGGGGAGCAAACTGGGAGGAAAAGGTAAGAGATCCTTACTTGGTATCTTGATTGGTGAAGGGGGTTCCTTGCAGCAAGTGACGCCGATGTGAACAGACGGCTTCAGGCCGAAGCCCAGGGCGAGGCGGCTTAAATCCTTCGCCGCTGACGAGGTGCAGGTGTGCGCACAGCTGGCGCCGCTGATGAGCAGCGGGACGTGACAGTATTAAACAAACACACATGAGAGAGAGAGAGAGAGAGAGAGAGAGAAAGAGAGAGAGAGAGATGTGATTTACGTCATGTTGCCACATTCTGAAAATGCATTTGAAGCAAAACCTCTAATAATCTTTCTCTGTGAATTTAGGTGAAGAAGAATCGGCTTCACTGGACCAGCCAGCAGTGTCTGAAAGTCTGCTGGCTTATCATGGTAAATCAAATCCAGACCTTAGTTTACACATTATATTATTTAGCCCTAAACAGAAAACTGAAAGATAAAGGAATATTTTAATGCCAGTGTGTTCATGAGCCAGCTGTGAAAATTATTAAAAATTTTTACTTCAGGTACTTTACCAAGTGAAGACACTGATTCTCAGGCCATGTCAACAGGTCATGCTGAGAAGGATGATGTAGACGTTCATGCTGCAAACACAAATGCTGCCCCACCTGGTCCTGATGGTATGCGGCAATGTTTGATGTGCCTTCTATATAAATAACATGGTTAATGGTGAAATACTGACTACTGCTTCACCTTGTAACATACAGTTGCAATTGCAGTCAGTCATTCAACCCCTACTGCAAATAAGGTTTATTGGCAAAATGTACAAACTAGCAGCTGTTTGCAATAAACAAATCAAACGTGAAAAATTTAACCAACTCACCACAACTAATACTACAAGTGGTTTCTCAATATTAAACACAAAATTCCACTTTTAATGACTCCTGTAGTTTCATATTTATTCCATCTTTTCATGACAGACATCTTTAGTAGAGCACCCTTTTGCTGTTATGACCTTCTGCAAACGTGATGCATAGCCAGACATCAGCTTGTGACAGTGTCACAAGCTGTGACAGCAGCAGAAACCCAAGGATATTAGTGAACTGGAGGCCTTTGCCTAGGAGGAATGGGCTAAGATTCCTCACAACACTGCCGGAAGCTGGTGTATGGCTATGGATCACATTTGCAGCAGGTCATAACAGCAAAAGGGTGCTCTACTAAGCACTAAAGGTGCTTATCATGAAGGGGTTGAATAACTGTGAGACTGCAGTAGTCATTAAAAGTGGCATTTTGTGTTGAATTGGGAGAAACCACTTGCAATATTGTGTTGAGCTATCTAAATTGTTCTTGTTTGATTTGTTTATTGCAAACATCTGCTAATTTGTACATTTTTCATGAACTTTTTTGTCTGTGCAAGATAGCTATAGGCCTACCAGTAAGTACTGCAGCATGTGAACGATGCTCCTCTGCTCTTAAACTGATCAAGACTCATTTGTGCACAACTATGTCAGACAGACAACAGACTGAGCAACCTGGGTGTCTTTAGCATTGAGGCCAGAAGAGCTAAACCACTTGACATGGATGGGTTCAGAAACGTTTTTGCAAGCCATCACCAAAACAGGAGAATTAGTCTCTTTTAGATGGGTTAACACAGAGCCTGCTGTATTATAGTTTGTGACAGCACTTTGACAGGAGAAGTAATCTGATCTTGCAAGAGGAAACTAAGATTGGTCATTGCATGGAATGTTTGCATTCTAAAAGTGGCAAAACAAACATCAAGAATTTAAAAAAAAAAAAAACATTTGTTGAATGTAAACATGAGTTTATGAGTTAAACTAATAGTTATAAATATGCTGAAGAGAAGCAGTGTAATATTTAAACGTAGTCACGTGGCAATAAACTATAAAACCTCTTCCTGGCTTGGCCACTGCATATAAGCTCTGAGTCCGACCTTGGCCACGCCAGTAAAGATTTTCTGGATATGCCACTGCACACCAATGCATGCCTGAATGAGCCCTGTAGAGGTGCTGGGCTGCCTTAATAACTTCTGCAGCTGATGTTCTACCTGCTGTGAAATTCCCAACAATGCTGTCATATTCAGGTTTACAACGTTATCCGGTGGGGCACACAGTTGGGAAAATGTCACTGCCTCCTCCAGAAACTGCACCTGGATGACGGTTGTTTATAGCATTAAACTGAAGCTGGTCAGTGTCCAGTCTCAGGAGCTGCTAGCCCTCTAGCCCTTGTTAGCATATCGATAGCAATAGTATGTGGGTGGATACAAACTACAGATGCTTCATGTCACCAGCAGACATCCATCCATTTATCTGCAGGTAAGTGGCAGTCTCATTTTCAAAGTAGTTTACTTTCCAATGTTGATACTCATGCTATGTATCCACCTCCTCGTCAGAGAAATTCAGCCAGTATTTAAGCAGTATTTTCAGCTACAAAAGTGCAGTTTGATAAGCGTCTTCTGTCCATCCCGACCTACTCTGCTCCCTCCGACTTGCACGACCTGTACATCATTGGTTGATGTGCAGGTTGATGTGAAGAATCTCTGTGTGTGTGTGTGTGTGTGTGTGTGTGTGTGTGTGTGTGTGTGTGTGTGTGTGTCTATCTGTGTGTCTGTTCCACACATATCTCTTGAACTGTTCATTTGACTGGCCTAAGATTTTAAACGTGCTTTGCTGAGGTTATGAGGGTGTGCATCCCCGAATATGGAGTCACTCAGTCAAAATATGTAATTTTTATCAATAAAAGTTTAGCCACTGCTCTGTCACTGCTCTCTGTCTCTTCATGCCCTGGCTTCAAGAAGTGTGGGCGGGGTTTCAGGTTGATTCCATGCTGACTGGATATTACGCGGCATGATGGCCATGCTGATTGGATAATACACGGCACCACGACCTGTCAGTCACCACAGTGTGCCCTGGACAAAACAAGGAAGTGAAAAACGACAAATTTGACTAGAAAAACAACACTGAAGATTTAAGGCTTAAAAAAAATTATACCATAAAGTTGCCATGATTGCGTAGGTCTAAAGGATAATTTGGTATATGTAGAGAACATGAGGTGCGCAAGCAGACTGGGCGGCACATCAGCAGGGACTGGATCTGACAAATCAACCCAGAACATGCCAGGAGAAGCAGCGGCCAGACACGACCTGGCTCAAAGGCACGCTAACTGATGGCGATAAAAAAGTTATTTTCAATAAAGGGAAAATAAAGATAATGCATGGAGTGTACTTTTGCCCTGAGGCTGATTTATCATGGAAAACAGCTGAGCTCTGTGGTTTGAGCGATCAGCTTATTGGATCCACCTCCTCTGGTGTTCTGACATTTTGGCATATCTATCAGAACAGCATGAACAGCTGATGGTACAGACTGCAAAGGTAAAAAAAAAAAAAAAAATGGGGGGAAGGCCCTACAACCTTTGTTCCACAAATGTGGGACGTATCAACCATACGCTGGATATGTCTGAAAATTTTCAGCATGGGGAACATATTTTTTCCAGTTTATAAAATTTTTCATGGGTCTGAGGTGCGTGCGAAAAAAAAAAAAAAGCATTTTGGTTAATGCGACCAACTCGTTCGGACACGAATTCATGTCTTTACATTGAGTTTATATGTAACTGTATTGTGCAAAAAATTTTGCTTTGCGTTTGGTCTGAACACACCTTTAGTGTCCAAAACAGGGAACTTCTATCTGTTGTAGTTTAGACCTCAATTATGACATACTCTCACTGGGGCTAGTTCACCCATGCAATTCTTAAAGGGTACCTGTA
This sequence comes from Pholidichthys leucotaenia, assembly GCA_020510985.1. NCBI lineage: Eukaryota > Metazoa > Chordata > Actinopteri > Cichliformes > Pholidichthyidae > Pholidichthys > Pholidichthys leucotaenia. The sequence continues at coordinate 142,020,441 of CM035838.1, forward strand.
GTGAATTTTAATCAAACGCTATTTCAAAGGATCAAATATGATACTAGTGGTTCCATCCAATAATTTTGGTCATGATTCCTTCTCAAATACATGCGAGTTTCAAGTCACTGCTCTCAGTCAGTCATGGTCAGCGGCATCTTGCCTCCTCCATGGCCAGTTTCAGCACGGTAGTGACGCACAGTCACTTTGTGTGATTGAGTGGGCTGCAGTATAGCAGTGAACAAAGTTTTAACATCAGAATTTTATGTAATTTTTTGCAACCATGTACAAGCAAATCTATCGGCATATAATTTAACAAAATAAGATTCTAGTATATAAAGATTTATTCAACTTGTTCTAAAGTTACTTGACTGGGAACTTGCCTGTTCGTCAGGTCCCCTTCAGCTGCTGGTCCCCAGAGGTATCTGCGGATCATGCCGTCAATGAAGGCCATTTCCAAGGACGGTTTGTGCAGTATATACACACTTGGACAAAATTGTTGGTACCCCTCTGTTAATGAAAGAAAAACCCACAATGGTCACAGAAATAACTTGAAGCTGACAAAAGTGGTAATAAATAAAAATTCTATGTAAATTAACCAATGAAAATAATACAGTGCTTTTGAATTGTGGTTCAACAGAATTATTTTAAAAAACAAACTCATGAAACAGGCCTGGACAAAAATGATGGTACCCTGAACTTAATATTTTGTTGCACAACCTTTTGAGGCAATCACTGCAATCAAACGATTTCTGTAACTATCAGTGAGACTTCTGCATCTCTCAGCAGGTATTTTGGCCCACTCTTCATGAGCAAACTGCTCCATTTGTCTCAGGTTTGAAGGGTGCCTTCTCCATACGGCATGTTTCAGCTCCTTCCACAGATGTTGAATAGGATTTAGATCAGGGCTCATAGAAGGCCACTTTAGAATAGTCCAATGTTTCGCTCTTAGCCATTCTTGGGTGTTTTTAGCTGTGTGTTTTAGGTCATTATCCTGTTGCAAGACCCATGACCTGCGACTGAGACCAAGCTGTCTGACACTGGGCAGCACATTTCTCTCTAGAATACCTTGATAGTCTTGAGATTTCATTATACCCTGCACAGATTCAAGACACCCTGTGCCAGATGCAGCAAAGCAGCCCCAGAACATAACAGAACCTCCTCCATGTTTCACAGTAGGGACAGTGTTCTTTTCTTGGTATGCTTCATTTTTGCGTCTGTGAACATAGTGCTGATGTGCCTTGCCAAAAAGTTGCAGTTTTGTCTCGTCTGTCCATAGGACATTCTCCCAGAAGCTTTGTGGCTTGTCAACATGCAGTTTGGCAAATTCCATCCATCTTCTCCCGCTTAATCCTTTTCGGGTCACGGAGGGGCTGGAGCCTATCCCAGCATCTTTGAGCGAGAGGCAGGGTACACCCTGGACAGATTGCCAGTCCATCACAGGGCCAACACAGAAAGACAGACAACCATTCACTCTCACATCCATACCTAAGAACAATTTAGAATCCCCAGTTTTTTGATGCCAATTAACCTAACTTGCATGTTTTGGGGTTTTTTTGGGGGGGATGTGGGAGGAAACCGGAGAAATCCCGGAGTAAACCCACACAGACACAGGGAGAACATGCAAACTCCACACAGATCACTGTTGGTCGGGGGCTGGGATCGAACCCAGGATTCCCCGGCCAAGGGTGAGTTGCTGTGCCAGTCTGGCTTTTTGATGATTTGCTTTCAACAGTGTTGTCCTCCTTGGTTGTCTCCCATGAAGTCCACTTTGGCTCAAACAATGACAGATGGTGCAATCTGAAACTGATGTACCTTGACCTTGGAGTTCACCATGAATGTGTTTAGAGGTTGTTCTGGGCTCTTTTGTTACCATTCGTATTATCCATCTCCTCCTGCGGCCACGTCCAAGGAGGTTGGCTACAGTCCCGTGGATCTTAAATTTCTGAATAATATGTGCAACTGTAGTCACAGGAACATCAAGCTGCTTGGATATGGTCTTATAGCCTTTACCTTTAACATGCTAGTATAATTTTCTTTCTAATCTCCTGAGACAACACTTTCCTTTGCTTCCTCTGGTCCATGTTTAGTGTGGTGCACACCATGTCACCAAACAGCACAGTGACTACTTGTCACCCTTTAAATATGCCGACTGACTGATTACAAGTTTGTAGACACCTGTGATGCTAATTAGAAGACATATCTTGGTTGAACATGTCCCTATGGTCACATTATTTTCAATCTTTTCTAGGGGTACCATCATTTTTGTCCAGGCCTGTTTCATGAGTTTGTTTTTTAAAGTAATTCTGTTGAACCACAATTCAAAAACATTGTCTGATTTTCATTGGTTAATTTTCATAGAATTTTTATTTATTACCACTTTTGTCAGATTCAAGTTATTTCTGTGACCATTGTGGGTTTTTCTTTCATTAACAGAGGGGTACCAACAATTTGGTCCACGGCTGTATTCATGCAGATTTTGTGCCATTTTCAACTTGGATCTCGACCCACTGAGCATCTGAACACATTTACTCGTCTGCGGTAAACACGTTACTCATCCGCGGTGAAGCCAGAAACAACGATTGTACATCACTTCCGGCCAGCGATGGCTGCTCCCCATTGGTTTTGACCGAGCGTTTTTCATGGAATAAAATTATTCAGTATGCTGACTCTAGGGTTTTTTTTTACTGAATAAACACATTTTTGGTTTATAAGTAATACCTAAAGCAGTATTAATGTCGTTAATCCTTTAATGCTGTTGTTTCCTTTAAGGTTATTTCTCCCCACCTCACACACCCAAATCTCTGGCTGTCCTGCACACACACACAGTGTTCAGCAAACCCAAGCCAAGAAGCTGCAACCTCTTGTAGAAACATACAAGGGGGGGCTGAAAAGTTCATAGTGGTCAAATTTGACCAAATGTTGTTTATTTTTCAACATGGTCTCCCCTTTGGTCCACACACTTCTTCCATCGGTGTTGCAGCACTTGGATCCCTGCAGTTCAAAAATAAACCACATTTGATCAAATTTGACCACAATGAATTTTTCAGCCTATGAACTTTTCAGCCCCCCCTCGTATGTAGCTTACGTGTCCATTTGCTCATACATGAGAAACCCTGCTCCCCAAAGCCGACCTCTCCTGGTGGCCCAAGGCCAAGAGAACTGACCACGGTTAATCAACCACAGCATCGCAAAAGAAGCAGATTTTAACTCATCATAGTGTGACCAAGGGGATGGGCAGTGAAGCCCAACTGGTGACATCCAGTCGGGGGGTTCAAACTCACAACCTTCCACTCCGGAGTCCTACACTCTACTTGTGTCACCAAGAGGGTTGACCCACTTGGCAAGCCAAGTAGGGATGTTTTTATTGGCTTCGTTACAATAGTGTGAGCTGGCCCCTTTTTTGCGCCTTTGAGGCCTGGGTCTGCTTTGGTTGTTATGCTGGTCATTCATAGCTTGCTACAACATGGGTGGCAGTCTAAAGTTGTGTGACATCAGAAAGGTCAGCCCAAACGCACACCTGTGCAACAATCATGCTGTTTAATTGACATCTTTATATCTTGTGATACCTTCCATGGATTAGAGAGTTGATCATTGCTGAGACATAAAACTTTCTGTTTTCGGATGTCTTGTTTTTTATATGGAATTCAATAACATGAACACTAAAATGCCGTCTTTGACCCTGTGGAATCCCTCAGGCAGCTGCTAGTAGTCTATGACATGCAGACACTAACAGCGTGCTTAGGAGGAAAGGGACAGCTCGTAAAATGATTTAAAAAGATGACTTGTGGACTTCCGGTCTGGACACCATGGTGATAGCAGCTTAACGCTGAAGCTCCCAGACCCGATCCAGGAAAATACTTTGAAAATCAGATTTAACTGATTTTTGGAAGAGTGAAAATCAAGAGACAAAGTCACCATGCCTAAAGGAAAACAGAAGAAATCGACATTTACCAGGCCAGGACACGCATCGGCCGGAGAATCTGATCCGGATGATTTCCATTAAGAAGACAAGGAGCTGAATGAAGCTAGCAACAAGGTTAGCTTAAAAATGGTACTTAAAGAATTAAGACGATTTCGCCGTGAGTGTTGGGCCGAATTTCGTGAAATCAAAGACGAAATAAAAAGGACAAACAGCAGAGTGGACCAGGCCGAGGACCGAATCATGGAAGCAGAGGAAAGAATAAAAGGGCTGGAAGATACCGTGCTGGAACTACACAAACGACAGTCTAGACTGGAGGCTAAGCTAACCGACCAAGAAGGAAGACTAAGAAGAGACAACATAAGAATTCATGGTCTGAAAGAAGGAGTCGAGGATGGTTTCACCACAGTGGCGGCATGCGTGGAATCCTTACTGAGAGAGAAGTTGGATATTCCCCAAACCACCGACTTGAAGATAGAAAGGGCGCACCGTATATTAGCCCCTAGGCCGGCGGCGGAAGCGCCACCAAGATTGGTGGTGGTGAAGTTCTCCAACTCCAAAATAAAAGAAGAGGTTGTAAGACTGGCTGGCAGAAAAAAGGATTTATGCACCAAGAGAGAAAAGTTTTTGTGGAACATGACTACGCCCCAGAGGTCCTTAAAAAGCGTCGGGAATACAACGACGCTAAAAAGATACTACGAGAGAAGAAACTGCGCTTTCAGACTCCATTTCCGGCGAAGCTGTGGGTTTTTTACGGGGATGAGACGTGTCTCTACAACTCGGCGGAAGAAGCAACCACGGATATGGCGAGAAGAGGACTCCCGGTAACGGTGTACAAACCCGCAGCAGACCCGATCGAAAGAATCAAGGCTCAATCGTGGTCCACACAGAGACCCTCAAAATCCACGGGCCAGCAGCGGGAAACCCAGCGCCAGAGCTATAAGGAAAAACTGGCCGTTTACAGGAGGGAATAACGATATTTTTAGTCAATCTGCGTATCCAACCCTCCTCCTACAAGGTAATAAACATTAAAGGAGATGCAGAATCAGCAAGTGGTAAAGCATTTTATGGAACAGACATAATATTAGAAACAAATAAGTCTTTAAAAAAAAAAACTTGTTAAAATAGAAATGTGACAATGAACCACATGATCTCTTCACACTAACAAATACTGTATTAACGTGACTGTTTGCTGTGATGGTGGTGGGAGGTTGCACACAATTTCATAGGGTATAGGCATAAAAAAAAAATCATTACAAGTTCGGATTGGGATCTGAAATTCACGTTAAAAACATGGGACAACTTACAGGGGTAAGAGAGGGCCCTCAGCACGTAACGGAATCTGAGGAATTTCCCTCAGAGCCAACACACCATCAAGGCTCTTCTAAGGTCACTAAAAAGACCTCAGCTCAGGAAGATCTTTTGTCAGTTTTTTGTTTTAAAGTTTTATATACTATGTTCTTAATGTTTTTTATGTTCTTAATGTTCTTTCAGTTTCTGAGTAGCATAAAAGAGGGCCACCACACTGTTATACTAAATAAGACAACACAATGGAGAAACAGGGTGTAACCAAAATAATCTCATATAATGTAAAAGGGATCCTGAATCCAGTTAAAAGATCCAAGATTCTAGGCAAAATGAAAAAAGACAAAGCAGGAATAATGTTTTTACAGGAAACCCACCTAACAGACATGGAGCACACTAAACTCAATAGACAAGGGTTTAAACTGATCTCTTCATCTTCATATAAGTCAGGGAGGAGGAGGGGGTAGCGACATTGATCTCAACCAAAATTATATTTGAAAAAAAATCTGAACACAAAGATAAAGAAGGGAGATACAGTATGGTACTTGGGTGGCTAGAGGGAGAAGATATCACCCTGCTGAATGTATATGCACCTCCAGGGGCTAACTGGAAATTTTATAAAAATATATTTGACCTAATGATAACTAAAGTCCAAGGTTTAGTGATATGTGGTGGAGACTTCAATCTAAGACTGAATCCATACTGGGATGCATCAGGTAATTCTCCACATCAAAATAACACTCAAAGTAGAAAAACTCGGATGCTACTAAAAGAAATGGGAATCTGTGACGTGTGGAGGGAATTCAATCCCAGTGTAAAAGATTATACATTTTACTCAGCACCACATTCATCATACTCAAGGATTGACTATTTTTTTATGTTTAATAGTGACATTGGAAGAGTAAAAACAAGTAAAATAGGACTGATGGATCTCTCTGACCACAGTCCGATCTATATGGACTTAAGTATCCAAAAATACACAAATAATACATTTTCTTGGAGGTTAAATTCAAATGTGCTGAAAGGACCACTGATAGATGAATTGGAATCAGATATTCTCAGATATTTGGAAGAAAATGATAATGGAGAAGTATCCCCTTTAATACTGTGGGACGCATGCAAAGCTGTAATAAGGGGAAAGATTATCGCAAAACTGGCAATCCAAAAGAAACTGAGACAAGACAAATTAATCACATTAGAGTCAGAACTTAAGAACCTAGAAAAAGAGCACAAAGATAACACTCATTCTAATGACTCGCTCAAAATTAAGGAAATTAAAAAACAAATAAATGAAATCTACACAATAGAAATCCAGAAGAAACTTACATTTCTGAAACAAAAATACTACGAAACAGGCAGCAAATCGGCAAAATTGCTAGCCTATAAATTGAGGAAACAACAAATGGAGAGAGCAATCTACAAAATCAGAGACCCAGTATCAATGAAAATAAAATTTAGAATTCAGGATATTCTTAAAAGCTTCGAGAACTACTATAAGAACTTGTACTCCCTCAAAAAACATAAAAACGCATCCGAAGCATTCCTAAACACATTAAACCTTCCCCAACTTACTGAGTCACAAAATAAAACACTACTGTCAGAAATACAACCTAAAGAATTAGAAAAAGCAATTATGAAACTTAAAGCTAACAAATCCCCAGGAGCAGAAGGCTATACAGCAGAGTAGTACAAAACCTTTAAACAGCAACTATCTCCTCTCCTCCTGAAAACATTTAACTATGTCCTCCACACAGGGGAAATCCCCCCTCCTGGAGAGAAGGGGTCATTGCAGTCACACCTAAACCTGAAAAGGATAAACGAGACTGCTCCAACTACAGACCAATCAGTGTGTTAAATCAGGACTATAAGCTTTTTTTTTTTTCCACAATATTTTTTATTGAACCTTTTTTTTTTTTACAAACATGGCACAAACAATCAAACACTAGCACTAAAGTAATTTAAAAATTTTAAAAAAAAAAACACGAACTACAAAAAAAATGTACTAAAAACACCAACAACCACTAACAAAGGCAAGTCATCAACAATGCTCCTCTGTTTAGTCTAGGTAATCTATTACATAAGTATACATATTATACATTCACCAATTTGGAATTTGCAAGGTCCACACACATCATTCACCTTCTTCTTCAGAAGTTATGTTTAATTTCTTTACATAATCAATGAAAGGTCTCCTTATATTCTCAAACATGTTTTCCTTTGATTTCAGTATGTATGTTATTCTTTCTAGTGGAAGGTTTGTTAACATCTGTCTTAACCACTGAGTCACATCTGGTCTATGAGTCTTTTTCCACAGTAGTGCAATACATTTTTTGGCATTAAGCAAACTGAGGTCTATGAATGCTCTTTCACTCTTATTAAAGTTATGCTTTTCTGGATACAGACCCAACAAAAACAGTTTAGGGTTCAATGTGAATTGTTTTGAAATTATTTTTTCAATTGTTACCCTCACCTCTTCCCAAAACATTCTGATTTTTCTACATTCCAATAAACAGTGAAATAGGGTTCCTTTACTTTCCATACATTTTGTGCATGTATCTGGTATGTTTTTGTTATAGCTATTTAACTCCACTGGTGTAACATACATCCGCATTAACCATTTAAAATGTATCAATTTAAGACGTACATTTATTGATTTGGTTTGAGCTTCTGTACAAGCCAATTCCCATTGTTCCTCTGAAATTTCAATTTGCAGGTCTTCTTTCCAATAATTCAGTCTTTTCTGTGAGTTTTCACTTGAGAATAGTGTCAATGAGTTATAAAACTCTGAAATAATACCCTTTCTCTTACTATCTTTCGTCAAAATTTTTTCCAAGGATGAATAAGTAGGTCGGGTGAGAGCATTATTTTGATTTGATCGAATAAAATTCCTAAGCTGAAGATATTTAAAAAAATGTGTTCTATTAAGATTGAATTTGATCCTCAGTTCTTCAAAAGACATTATGTTATCTGAACGTGACAAATATAAGTCTTGAATCTTTTGAATCCCTTTCAAATTCCATACTTTAAATACAACACTCGGTCGGAGTCATTCCCAGTGAGAGTTGGACTCCGCCAGGGCTGCCCTTTGTCACCGATCCTGTTCATAATTTTTATGGACAGGATTTCTAGGCGCAGCCAGGGAATGGAGGGTATCATGCTTGGTGACCACAGGATCTCATCTCTGTTGTTTGCAGATGATGTTGTCCTGTTGGCTTCATCCAGCAATGACCTACAGCTCTTGCTGGGACGGTTTGCCGCTGAGTGTGAAGCGGCTGGGATGAGAATCAGCACCTCCAAGTCCGAGTCCATGGTCCTCAGCCGGAAAAAGGTGGATTGTCCTCTCCGGGTTGGGGACAGGCTCCTGCCCCAAGTGGAGGAGTTTAAGTATCTTGGGGTTTTGTTCACGAGTGAGGGGAAAATGGAGCGAGAGATCGACAGACGGATTGGAGCAGCATCTGCAGTGATGCGGATGTTGTACCGGTCTGTTGTGGTGAAGAGGGAGCTTAGTTCTAAGGCAAAGCTGTCGATTTACCAGTCAATCTACGTTCCTACTCTCACCTATGGTCACGAGCTTTGGGTAATGACCGAAAGAACGAGATCACGGATACAAGCGGCTGAAATGAGCTTTCTCCGTAGGATTGCTGGACTCACCCTCAGAGATAGGGTGAGGAGTTCAGTCATCCGGGAGAGGCTCAGAGTAGAACCGCTGCTCCTCCACATTGAAAGGAGTCAGTTGAGGTGGTATGGGCATCTGATTAGGATGCCTCCTGGACGCCTTCCACTTGAGGTGTTTCAGGCACGTCCCGCTGGGAGGAGACCCCGGGGCAGACCCAGGACTCGGTGGAGAGACTATGTCTCCCAGCTGGTCTGGGAACGCCTTGGTATCCCCTCTGAAGAGCTGGAGCAGGTGGCTGGGGAGAGGGAAGTCTGGGCTTCTCTGCTTGAACTGCTGCCTCCGCGACCCGGACCTCCGGAAAAGCGGTAGAAGATGAATGGATGGATGGATGGATACTTTAAATACAGCATCCGCTCTCCCTGGTGTAAAATATTGATTACCCCATATTGGGCTAAATTGTGATAATAAGTGTGGTTCTTTTAAATATTTTTTTGTTTCACACCATATTTTGATCATATGCTTTACAATTGGATTTTTAACTTGTTTCTGTAATTTTTTAGCCGAGTCTGAGTATATGAATAAGGGAAGAGGTAAAGGTAAATTGTATGATTCCATTTCAGCCCAGTGAGGGAGATCATTTGATGAAAAATAATATGTCATAGACCTCAGTTGTACTGACCAGTAATACAACATAAAGTTTGGACATTTCAGACCTCCACGATCAAATGGTAAATATAGTAAGGACAAACGTAATCTAGCCTTCCTATTGTTCCATATAAATTCCGCTAACTTTTTTTTAATTCTTGAGAATAGATCTGAAGGTGGTGGTAAAGGAATGTATTGAAATAATAAAGCATTTTTGGTAAGATATTACTTTTAAGTATATTAATTCTCCCGATCATCGACATTGGTAGTGACATCCATCTCTGAAGTAACTCATTAATATCTGTCATTAAGGCTTCATAGTTGGCACTGGCGACTAATTCTAGCTTAGGCAAAATTTGAATTCCTAAATATTTAAACTGATTTCCATCCATCTTCTTCTACTGCTTTTCCGGAGGTCCGGGTCGCGGAGGCAGCAGTTCAAGCAGAGAAGCCCAGACTTCCCTCTCCCCAGCCACCTGCTCCAGCTCTTCAGAGGGGATACCAAGGCGTTCCCAGACCAGCTGGGAGACATAGTCTCTCCACCGAGTCCTGGGTCTGCCCCAGGGTCTCCTCCCAGTGGGACATGCCTGAAACACCTCAAGTGGGAGGCATCCAGGAGGCATCCTAATCAGATGCCCATACCACCTCAAGTGACTCCTTTCAATGTGGAGGAGCAGCGGTTCTACTCTGAGCCTCTCCCGGATGACTGAGCTCCTCACCCTGTCTCTGAGGGTGAGTCCAGCAATCCTACGGAGAAAGCTCATTTCAGCTGCTTGTATCCGCGATCTCGTTCTTTCGGTCATTACCCAAAGCTCGTGACCATAGGTGAGAGTAGGAACATAGATTGACTGGTAAATCGACAGCTTTGCCTTAGAACTAAGCTCCCTCTTCACCACAACAGACCGGTACAACGTCCGCATCACTGCAGATGCTGCTCCAATCCGTCTGTCGATCTCTCGCTCCATTTTCCCCTCACTCGTGAACAAGACCCCAAGATACTTAAACTCCTCCACTTGGGGCAGGAGCCTGTCCCCAACCCGGAGAGGACAATCCACCTTTTTCTGGCTGAGGACCATGGACTCGGAATTGGAGGTGCTGATTCTCATCCCAGCCGCTTCACACTCAGCGGCAAACCGTCCCAGCAAGAGCTGTAGGTCATTGCTGGATGAAGCCAACAGGACAACATCATCTGCAAACAACAGAGATGAGATCCTGTGGTCACCAAGAATGACACCCTCCATTCCCTAGCTGCGCCTAGAAATCCTGGCCATAAAAATTATGAACAGGATCGGTGACAAAGGGCAGCCCTGGCGGAGTCCAACTCTCACTGGGAATGACTCCGACCGAGTGTTGGCAATACGAACCAAACTCTCACAACAGTCGTACAGAGACCGAATAGCTCGTAACAACAAGCCCGATATCCCATACTCCCGAAGCACCCCCACAAAAATCCACAAGGGACGCGATCAAATGCCTTCTCCAAGTCCACAAAACACATGTAAACTGGTTGGGCAAACTCCCACGAACCCTCAAGAATTCTCGAGAGGGTAAAGAGCTGGTCCGATGTGCCACGGCCAGGACGAAAACCACATTGCTCCTCCTGAATCCGAGGTTCGACCAACGGCCGGACTCTCTTCTCCAGTACCTTGACATAGACCTTCCCACGGAGGCTGAGGAGTGTGATCCCTCTAAAGTTGGAGCACACCCTCCGGTCTCCTTTTTTGAAGAGAGGAACCACCACCCCGGTTTGCCATGCCAAAGGCACTGCCCCTGACCTCCACGCAATGTTGCAGAGGCGTGTCAACCATGACAACCCAACAACATCCAGGGCCTTGAGGTACTCAGGGCGAATCTCGTCCACCCCCGGGGCCCAGCCACCAAGGAGATTTTTAACCACCTTGGCGACCTCAGCCCCTGTGATAGGCGAGTCATCCCCCTCGTCCCCAAACCCTGCTTCCTCTGTGGAAGGCGTATCAGTGGGATTGAGGAGATCCTCAAAGATATCCCCAGTCGAAGTCAGCAGTGTCCCATCCGCACCATACACAGTGTGGACGGGGAGCTGCTTTCCCCTCCTGAGCCGCCGAACAGTTTGCCAGAATCTCTTTGAGGCCGACCGAAAGTCTTGTTCCATGGCCTCACCGAACTCCTCCCATACCCAGGTTTTTGCTTCAGCAACCACCTGAGCTGCACTCCGCTTGGCCTGCCGGTACACCTCAGCTGCTTCGGGAGTCCCACAAGCCAACCAAGCTTGATAGAACTCCTTCTTCAGCTTAATGGCCCCCCTCACCACTGGTGTCCACCACTTGGTTCGGGGGTTGCCACCACGAGATGCACCAACCACCTTGCGGCCGCAGCTCTGGGCCGCCGCTTCAACAACAGAGGTGGAGAACATGGCCCATTCAGACTCCATGTCTCCAGACTCCCTCGGAATGTGGTTGAAGTTCTTCCGGAGGTGGGAGTTGAAGACCTCCCGGACAGGGGCCTCAGCCAGACACTCCCAGCACACCCTCACTATACGTTTGGGTCTACCAGGTCTGAATGGCTTCCTCCCCTGCCATCGGATCCAACTCACCACCAGGTGGTGATCAGTTGACAGCTCTGCACCTCTCTTTACTCGGGTGTCCAAGACATACGGTCGCAGGTCTGATGATACGATAACAAAATCGATCATCGACCTGCGACCTAGGGTGTCCTGGTGCCAGGTGCACATATGGACACCCTTATGCTTGAACATGGTGTTCGTTATGGACAGACTGTGGTTAGCACAGAAGTCCAATAACTGAACACCACTCGGGTGTTCAGTTATTGGCATCAAACTGACATTTGACATTATCAAGCATTAAACTGATTTACAACATTGAATTGATTTACCTCAGGAGCTGGGTGATTTCTCTGGGTCTCATTTAGCATTAATATTGAAGATTTAGTTTTATTTATTTTATATCCTGATATTTCCCCAAAGTTCTTTATTAAATATAACAAGGTCGGAATTGATTTTTTAAAATTTGACAAACAAAATTATGTCATCGGCATACAGGGAGATTTTATGTTCTGTTGGTCCTACTTTAATTCCATATATTTGTGGATGTAAACGTACTGCCATCGCTAAAGGTTCAATTGCCATAGTAAACAATAAGGGTAAAAGTGGACAGCCTTGTCGACATCCTATATTGATTTTTATTGATTTTGAGATATTGCTGTTTGTTAGGATTTCTGCTGTAGCATTATTGTATATTATCTGAACCCATTTTATGAAATTATTTCCAAGTCCAAACCTTTGTAGAACTTCAAAAAGATAGGGCCATTCGACCCTATCAAAGGCCTTTTCGGCATCCTGTGATAGGAGAGCTGTATCCGGTGCTTCTTTATTGGAATAAATAATATTAAATAGTCTTCTTACATTATGGAAGCCTTGTCTTCCCATTATACAGCCATTCTGATCTCGGTTAATAAAATTTGGTAATATTTCTTGTAGTCGTCTTGCTAAAATTTTATGGGTGAGTGAGAGGGGTGTGCATGGGAACATGTGGGTGTGAAGGTATGGGGAGGGGTGTGCCTGCGAGTCCGGAGGTGCTGGATTAAGGGGGGTAGTGCCTCTCGGCAACGTGGGCTCACCTGGGCGAGGGGACTTCTTTGGACGTGGAGGTCCCCGGGGTGTGTGGCCGAGGCACTGGGGCGGGGCCGCTGTGGGGGTGCCTGGGGGGGCTCGCGCCGGGGGGCGCTGGTTGGTCTCTGTCCTGGGGGGTGGGGTCGCTGGCTTCCTGGTGCCTGGGGCCCGAGGGCGGATGTTGGCCCCGCTGGGGGGGTGGGAGTCGAGCAGGTCCGGGGGTGTGGGCTCACCGCGCCGGCCGCTGGGCGGCCTGCCCTCCCTTGATCGTCCCTCTGGGGGTGGATTCCTGGCTTTCCTGGGGCTTGCTGACCTCGGGGCTGGGGGTTGGTGGCGCTGCCTTGCCTGCTCGGGGTCCTCGGGGGGGAGAGCTGCTGAAACCGGCCCTCCGCTCGTATGTTTCCTGACAAACCACTCACATGCACACACTTATTTTGCGCGCGTTCTCATATATAGGCACACAGACATACATGCACAAGTGTCTCTCCTTTAACAGGTGCAGAAACCAGACTCGTGTTGAGACATCTCCGGTGGAAGAAGCAGTTTGCCTTTTGTTTGTTTTAGTTGTCATTTTTTTTTTGTCTGTTCCCCTCCCTTTTCTTTCCCCCCTTCACACACTTCCTTTCCCTCTTCCCCATCCTGTTGGGTCTTCCATGGGTAAAACAATTAAAATAAAGTATTAAAAGTTATTACAGGAGGAGTTTACAACAATATACAGTGCAAAGTTAGGTACTGTATAGGCTCCTCTTGGCAAAGTAAATCTGTTTTGGCACAGTAAGGGTGACAGATCCCTGTTCTGTTTGCCTAGCTGCCTGACAGGTCAAGGGGGGAAAAAAAGGAAAAAAAAAAGCCATTCTGATCTCGATTAATAATATTTGGTAATATTTCTTGTAGTCGTCTTGCTAAAATTTTACAGATTATCTTAAGGTCAGCATTTAATAGGCTTATTGGTCTCATGTTTTCACATTTATTAGGGGGTTTACCTGGTTTTGGCAACAGTATAATTAAGGCATTATTCATGTATGGTGGTAAATTACTATTGCTTCTAAAACCATTTCCAAAAGTGGTTTTATTAATTTATTCTTAAATTTTTTATAGAGGTCAACTGGAAGACCATCTGGTCCTGCTCTTTTTCCTGATTTCATATTATCAATGGCTAGCCCAACTTCTTCTTGACTAATTTTAGACTCCAGTATCTCCCTGTTTTCATTTGGAATACACGGTATAGATAGTCCACCCAAAAACCCATTTAGTTTTGTTAAGTCAGTTTCATTTTTTGTATCATATAGTTTTTCATAATAATCTCTAAAGGCACTATTAATTTCTAAAGGATCTATAACTGCCTGTCCGTTACTTATAATACTGGTAATTGGTGTTTTAAATTCTAATTGTTTAATCTGCCATGCCAATAATTTTCCTGATTTTTCACCTTGTTCATAAAAGGTTTGCTTCAATCTTAGAAGACTCGATTCAGTTCTATTCGCTGATTTTTTGTCATATTCAGCTCTCAGAATCAGTAATTCGTTCTCTAACTATGGGTTACTTCCTGCATACACTTTTTCTTGAAGAATTTTTATTTTACGTTTCAATTGGACTCTCTCCTCTCTCCTCTTCTTAGATTTTGAACCTGTGTAATTAATAATATGCCCCCTTATAAAAGCTTTGAAAGCCTCCCACTTTATACATGCTGATGTTTGTGTAGTATTGATATCAAAGAACTCATCTATCTGTTTTTCTATGTACTTAACAAATTTCTCATCCTGAAGCCATTTATGCTGAAAATGCCACCTACCTGGATCCTTTGTCAATTTCTTATCTACATATATTAGACAGCAGGGTGCATGATCAGAGATCACGATGTTATCATAGAAACAGTTTTGAATCTTGGACCTTAATTCTGTGGAGATCAAAAAGTAGTCAATACGTGAGAATGTCTTATAGGTATTAGAATAACAAGAATAGGCTTTGACTTGTGGTTTCATTTCTCTCCATATATCTAGCAATCTCAATTCTTTCATAAAATGATTAATTGTCATCCTGCATCCATTGTGCGTACAGTCCAGTCCTGTTGATCTATCTATACTGGGATTCAATGTACAATTAAAATCCCCTGCTATTATATGTTGCCTTGTAAGTGATGATAAAGTAAGAAATAAATTAACAAAGAAGTTTTGATCATCAGTATTGGGACCGTATAAGTTCACCAGATTTATATTTTCTAATAACAAAGATCCTTGGACGATTAGATATCTTCCAAATTTGTCTCCAATTACACTTTTCACTTGAAATGGGACTGTTTTATGTATGAGATTCATAACTCCCCTGGCTCGGGATGAAAATGATGAGGTGAACACATTTCCTTGCCATCTTCTCCTAATTCTTTTTACATCCTCCTCTATTAGATGAGTTTCTTGTAAAAACACAATTTTTGAATCTATGTCTTTTATTTTATTCATAACTTGTTTCAGTTTTTTTAGATTTTGTAGACCTCTGCAATTCCATGAAGTTAAATTAAGATTAACGCTTTGATCTATGACCAATAAGGAGTTTGAGATTACCTTGCAATATAAACATGCTCATACATATAAGCAAAAACATGGATGGTTGAACATTCATCCTACAAACTACACAAAAACAAATTCCCTTTCCCCACATTTGTGGTAATCCCCCCAAAATCAAAAAAATTCCATCTCCCGTTATAGCTAGTGACTGTTCCACACCTGCGAGAATCAGTCAAACCACTCTCTCTTTCTCCTCTCAATCACCCTGACTCTACTACCTTTTTAATGACATTAACTCTCTTCTGTAGTTTTTCCAACATAACTTCAAAGTTTTATAGCAACTTTGTACATCATAGCATTTTTATTTTTTTTTTATAATACAGTCTCTATTTTGTAGACATGTTATATGTTTCAGATCAATCAGATGCCTGTACAAATACTTAAATGTTCTACCTTTATCATGTTCATGCTTAGCTCCCACCAGTTTCCTTTTGGATCTGCTTAATGAGCTCCTGCGCCTCTTGAGGGGTCTTGAAGGTGTGGGTTCTCCCCTTATATGTGACCAGCAGTCTTGCCAGATGAATCACTCCGTGACGAATCCCGAGGTTGCGCAGCTCTTTACGGGCGGGGTCGAACTGCCTCCTTAATTGTTGAATTCCTGTGGCCAAATCTGGGTAGAACTGCACCTGTTGATCCTGGTATTTAATTTCCCCTTTAGCTCGCGCCACGTTGGTGACCGTCATCTTGTCTCTGTAGTTGAGGAACTTCATATTCAGCGTCCTCGGTGGTGTCTTATTATCTCTCGGTGGGCCGATTCGGTGAGCGCTCTCTAAGACGACCGATGACTGCAGGTCCGCGTTGTTCAGCACTTCTGGAATCCACTTTTCCAAAAAGGAACATGGGTCCCGTCCCTCCGCTCCCTCCGGGAGACCCACCAGCCTCAAATTATTCCGTCGCGAGCGGGATTCTAAGTCCAGGACATTATCTTCCAGACGTTTAGATTTTAATTCCAGTGTTTGCACCTTTGATTGTAGGCTGGTAACATCATCTTCAGCGCTTGAGATTTGGAGCTCCGCCTGCGATACTCGTTCCATACAGCCGCTTATTTCCTTTCTCATTCCTTCTATCGCTGCTATAATTCCATCAAATTTAGACGAAAAGTCTGCTCTCATGGAGCTGATGGCAGCAAGCATCGCATTTGTCCCCTCCTCAGCAGTTGCCGCTCCGCCGCTGGTTCCCTCCTCCGCCATAGTCTCTGGAGATTTTTCTGCTTTGTCACGAGCGTGGAAGTCTGTTAGTTTGGATTGTTTTGTCGAATTACTTTTTCCTCTGCCTAATTTCCCAGCCTTAGTCCTTACCATATCCACGCCTAAACGCTGGGATAGGTTTTTGTTCCAATTAAGAGAGTTTTAGCCTACTTTTTATTTTTAGAAGCAGAGCAGTGTGAAACACGTCTTCCTACGTGGCCGCCATAACCGGAAGTCCTGACTATAGCTTTTTACCACTATCTTTGCCAAAAGGTTAGAAAATATACTGACAGACTTAATTCATTTAGACCAAACAGGTTTTATACGACAAAGACAGACACAAGACAACATTAGACGCACTTTACACATAATTCATCATATAAAAAAATATAACTTAAATGCAGCCATATTGGGATTAGATGCTGAAAAAGCATTTGATTTGGCTGACTGGCCTTTCCTATATAGAATCTTATCCAGTTTCAATTTTGATAACAACTTCATTAGAACTATCCAGGCATTATATAAAAAACCAACAGCTAAAATAAGGATTAACGGTAAATTATCATCATCTTTTGAACTAGAAAGAGGATGTCGTCAGAGCTGCCCCTTGTCTCCACTGCTCTTTGCAATCTTCATAGAACCTCTGAGCCAATGGATAAGACAGAATCAAAAAATTCGAGGTATTACACTTGGTCAGAAGGAACACAAAATAGCACTCTTTGCTGATGCCATTTTAATATACCTGGGGCAGCCGGACACCTCTTTTCCAGAACTAATCTCAGTTTTTTCAGAGTATGGAGATTTATCGGGGTATGAATTAAACATGCATAAAACCCAAGTTTTAACATTCAACTATGACCCAAATCAATATTTACTAAGCAAACTCAAAACTAACTGGGAGATGGAATCTATGAAATATCTGGGGGTCAATATCCCGAAACAACTCAACAAAATTATAACACTAAACTATGATCCACTGATGGCAAAAATAAAATCTGATCTAGCAAGATGGAATATGATACCATTCTTGGGTACTGCACAAAGAATTGAAGCAGTCAAAATGAATATACTTCCACGTCTTTTATACCTTTTCCAAACAATACCGGTAGAACCTCCCAAAAAAACATTGCAAGAACTGGACAGAAGGCTCTCAAGATTCATATGGCAGGGCAAGAGACCTAGAATCAGATATAGAACCCTACAGCTAAACAAAGATAAGGTGGGCTCGCGCTGCCAAATATCAGGGACTATTTTAAAGCCGCACAAATTAAAACTTTAGTAGAGATATGTAACCCAGTCTACACTGCACAATGGAAGGAAATGGAATGCCAAATAACAAGTGACATCCCCCTACAGGCGATAATAGGGAACAATGCCTTACCTAAACTTTTGAATAACACTAACCCGTGGATAGAGACCCCGCTAAAAATTTGGTTTAAGATAGTCAGAGAAAATCAAACTAAAGAACCCTGTCGATTACTGCAATGGATAGCCTATGATCAAGACTTTACTCCTAATAAAACAGACACTAGATTTAAAAAGTGGAAAGAGAACGGACTGATAAAATATTACGATTTTTTTTAAAGGGCAAATTTTAAGAAGTTTTGTAAATAAATCAAGACCTTTACAGGTTCTTTCAGCTTAGACACCACATAAACAAAATACTTAAAAGGGAGGATTTGGAAAGGGCCCAGTCAGGTGTTCTGAAGGTCTTCTTAATGGCATATAAAGGGATCCCAGGGATCAGATACATCTCTAAAATATACCAAGGTCTTCAAGACTTAAAAGGAGACAACACATCATATATAAAAGAGAGATGGGAAAAAGGGGGGAATTTCACTTTACAACTGGAAATATGGGAAAAGCTAAATAAACAACAATGGAAAAGTACCTCATCCCTGCAGTGGAGAGAATTTGGATGGAAAAATTTGACAAGATTTTTCAGAACACCTGCACAAAACAAATTTACTCATAAGGGGTTGAATTGTTGGCGCTTGTGTGGTGAAGAGACTGCAAATCATTTTCATGTGTTTTGGTCATGCCCAGTTATCCACCAATATTGGACCAATGTACAGACAATATTGGGGAAAATATTCAAAATAACAGTCCCCTTTTCTTTTGTAACTTTGTATTTGGGTTTACTACCGGAATCACTGGAAAGACGAGGAGAAAAATACTTATTCACTGTTTTAATATTGGCAAGTAAAAAAGCTCTAACTAAAAAATGGATGTTGAAGGATTGTCCTACACCCGAAGATTGGATTAACGTGATTCAAGACATTTACTCGTTGGAAAAGTTGACATTCGCACTGAGACAGGACATGGATGGGTTCTTGAACTTTTGGCAACCCTGGATCGCATATGTGTCTTCCATTAGATCTAATCTTTGACAAATTCCATTTCAGTAATGGCACCTCTCTTTGTTCCAATGCTACTCAGATGCTCTTTTGTTTTTATTTATTTATTTATTTTTGTTATTTTGTTTTGTTTTTGTTTTTTCTTGTTTTGTTTTTTGTTTGGTTTTTTTTGTTCTTTCTTTAATTTCTCTTTTTCTTTCACTTAAAAAAAGGGTGTTGTAATAATTATTCTTCCAATGTTGTCAAAAAACAAAAAAAGGGAACATGTGATGAAAATGTAAACAATGCAATGACATGTATACCCTTTACAAAAACTTAAATTAAAAAAAAAAAGATGACTTGTGCAGTGCGGATGTTTCAAGCTCTTATTGCCTGATATTTCACATATGGCTGCAAAAGATGACAAATTTTTGTGGTCTGGTGTGAAATTTTGTGTGTTCTATGTGCTTCCAGACATCCTTTCAGCGTCATGTCTGCAACCCCTGCAGTCATGGAGCTTATGCTGCATTTTTGTGTGGATGCGTGTGAAGTTGTTTAACATGATTTCAAGCAGTCAAAAAAGTTTTATCAAGCTGTTCATATACTCTATTGCAGGGGTCACCAACTAAAACTGCAAGAGGTCCAATAAGTCAGTCCTCCTCCACAGCTGAGGTCCAAATTAGGGGTGGGAATTTTTAGGCACCGCAATTTGGTTATGATTAAGGGTCTCTATTTGATTCTGAAACAATTCTCAGTGCATTTTTTTTGTTTTGTTTTCAGGATTCTTTTCCTCTCACTGTGACAGTTTGATGCTTTGAAAGCCAAGTGTTTGCAATGACCCATGAATTTACTTCAAACATCTTTTAATAAAACAAATGGAAGAGAAATGTAGCAAGCCACATGGACAAATTTATCTGAAAATGTGCTTTTAAGAACTGTCATCCTTTCGTGGACATCCTTTAAGAAGAGCACAGCTGTCTCCAGGCAGGCCAATATTATTTGTTTTACAAATTATTTTATTAAGCTGACATTTTAGCTGCTTTTAGCTCTGTATTAATTTTTTAACAAAAAAAAAATAATTCTTTGCTCAATTTCAAACATGTAATATTCCATCATAATAATACAGGAGAACACTAAATGTGTTTGTTGACTCCAAATATATAGCTCTAAAATTCTAAAATCTACAACTTAAATCAGGAGAACACAAACTAAATTACATACATTTTAAAAAGATTAATATCTAAAAAAAACCACCAAATTCTCACAAAAAGTCCACCTCTATACTATATTTTCAGTATTAACAAAGCTTCAAACCGTAAACCTAAAAAAAGGGACCCAAAATATAATTCCACACTGCAGAATTCCTCAGAGGCATTTGTTTTTTTCCACAGTGTTCTTATCTTTTTAACCTTGTCTGTGTAGAGAGGAGGTGGATGTGTGTGTGGGGTGTTTCATGTTCAGTAACGCACAGAGCAAATGATTGTTTTTACATGATGTCAGGGGGTCACGGAAATTACCTCACTACAGTGGGTTGAGAAAGTATTCGGACCCTCTTCACTTTTTTCACTTTTGTTATCATGCAGCCTGATGCTACAGTCATTTGAATTATTTTTTTTCCCTCAATCAACACTCAGTACCCAATAATGGCAAATTGAAAACAGAATTTTTAGGGTTCCAAACAGCTATGCTTTCTTCATCTTCTTCTTCTTTTTCCTCTTTATCTGCTAAAAGTGCAGGGAGAGCAAAAACAGTAACACATAGAAACTTGAAATTTTACAGTCTGATCTGAAACTCTCCCCACTACTCAGAGACAAAAAGAAAATTAAAAAAAATCAAGGCACTCCATACACAGGTGGCGCTACAATAGTTTTATGTTTTTGCAAATATCTTGAGAATGGCTGGGCCTAGACTAAAAATTCTTTCATCATTTTGTTCACTGAAAACTTCCGCAACTTTTTGTCAACGGTGGCAAACCCCAAAAATGAAGTTTTCTGCATCATATTTTGAAAAATGTGTAAGTGTGGTGGACACAGTACACGTGGCACTCCACCCAGGACAAAGGGGTTGGTGGGGGAGAAGATAGTTAGGGATGCTCATGGAGAAAGGTGAGGGGAGCCAAACAAACAAAGATGTGCCTTTTGCCCCGTGCCATGCCAGGTTCACACCTGAAGACGCAGGGGTGTGTAACCCTTGCCTTACGTTAATTAGGTAAGGGAAATTATTAAGTGTAGACCAGTTGCTAGGTTCGTAAGGATTACAATAGGGAATTAAAATGAGTGTGGATTGAAATAGCTGGAGGCAAGAAATGAGCAATAATGGCTGTTATTTTTAAAGATAAAGGGAACAAAATATACAAGCAATTTACAACTATACAAATCTAACAACGGCCGGCATGAAATAAAACCCCAAAAATGTCCTACTGAGCTCAATGTTTGTTTGTCTTTTTGTTTTAGTCATTTGACCAGTCAAGATATCTTGTATTTCCAGACTCAGGTTTCTTTTCCTCTTTTAAAGCGGCGGCTGGAGTTGCTACCACTTTGAATTTTGTGCACTGGAGAGAGGAAGGATGTTCTTCAATCGAGATCTTGGTTCAGATCTCGGTTCAGTCTTGGTTCAGGTCAGGCTCACCGTCTCCATTCGGAGAGAATCCAGGATCCAGAAGGTTCTTAATCAGCAACCAAAAAAAACCTAGCCTGCACAACAATAATGGTATTATTGTTTACAGCTAGAGTAATTCATTTTCCAATCTCTTCTTATATAACACTATAGCTTAGTGTTTAAATTCTTCCCTCATATTACTATTGTTACAATCCAGTAATATAGTAATATCTTACAATTCACATTTCACATCTTACATCTTACATCCATGTGTTCTTTTCTCACAATTTCTCTGGTGGCACATGAAATATTTTTTTTTTCTCATGTAACCAATTAAATGAATTTCTCTTTTTATCTCTACATCATTTAACCATGAAATTATGATTAATCCTTTTTAACCTTTCTTTGTAAATCATGAAATGAAATACAATTAATTTATCACATAACCAGGGAATATACTGTCCCATTACTTCCAATATTCCCTTTTAAAATCAGTAAAACCCTGTCTGAGCTACTGGGTTTAGCATAACCTATGAATTTACATAGGAAACCAACACAATGTGCTTTTAGCATCAACTACACATTACATTCTACAGAAATAGTGCAAAAGAACTAAAAGTACTTCAGTATACTGTTGTGAACTGAAATCACATTTAGGAAAACCATACAGACACAAAGATAGCCTTTTACATTGCTTTTAAACAGGAAAAATCCACTCGCGATTAGCATTAGCATGATGCTAACATTAGCATGGCGTTAGCATGCTTCATTTAGTACACACTCGGTTTTCACTCACCAAGATGAGATATCAGCATGAACACAGCAAAAGTCACAGCCTCATGGCCTCTCAAGCTCGTGCTCCCATCAACTTAAGACAATAAAGGTTTCAAATTAGCGTTTGGAGAGTGTTTAGATCCATTTTTTTAGCAACTTTCAGTAGTAACTCACCAAGAAGACCCACAGGCCTCCACACAGATTGTCCGCTCTCAGATTTTTTTTTTTTTTTTGTTACTTATTTGTACCCGTAGGTAGACTTGGTCGCAAAAGACTGAAGAACAGGGTGCGCACCTCGACACTCTGCTCGGAAGGTGGGGCTAATATCGCTCTTAACGAGTGAAAAGACCAAGATTGCCCAACGTGACCATGAAACAGGAATTTAAAAGTTGGATAACGAGGATCACACTTCCTCTTCCCAAAATAATCGTTTTTCAAAATAAAATCACACAATTGTATTAATACAATTGAAATCTGAGAAAAAGGGTCATTTTCTCAGCTGGGTTACAGGTGCAAATGTATTGTAGTAAGACCAGCTCTGTGACTTGTGGGTCAATGTTTTGTTGATGTATGTACATGTCTTTCACATCTGTATGTTAATGTGTTTATCCTGTGTGCTGGAGGCGGGAATAAAAGTGTATGAAAGAGTTTGCTCAGATACTCAGAGGACAGTTGTTTTGTGTTGGAATTTGAATAAAGTTCGAGTGTCGTCTAGCTCGCTGTCTCGTCTGCTTTCATCTTCCACACAGGTGAACTCAAAATGAACTCCTCCTAGGCCATTGATTGCATGAAATTAAGCAGAGATCATCTACAGACTTTAATAATGAAAAGTTCAAAGATGTCAATCTGTTTTGATTTTCTTGGTCAATCAAGCTGTACAGTTTCTCTTTGGCATGTAGTTTTGGGTTTAACTCCAGATATACTGATTCAAATGTGATGAAACTTCAGACTCACAATCAGAACAGCATTCTTCAGCTAACCAGCAAATTTCATGCAATTCTGATAAATGTTCAAAAAAATCATATTTACAAAATATCTATCAACCTTTTTGTCTTGTCAGTGGAATGTTTTTAAGCATCTAACCCAAAGCAGCTGTGTGGTGTAGGGGATAAGATCCTTGTCTATCATGCAGGACTCCTGGATTGAAATCCTTCTGGTAGCATGTCGTTCTTCTAAAGTGCAACTTACCTCTTCTGTGCATTTGAAAACAGTGTTAAATGCTGTATTACTGCTGCTGGGAATCCTTTCAATTGAACATTTATTATTTGAGAAAGAGTGAAAACTAAAGCAGGTGTGTGGTGTTGTGGTTAAGGTGAGTACTTGGAAAGCAGGAGGTCCTAGGTTTGAATCTTGCTAGGAAGGTCTTTTTCTTCTAAACAACAACTGAAGCATGGCTCTCCTGTAATGTTTGCAAAATTATCTTGATGGTACACCAAGATCTGGCCGAGTGAATGTCACTCCATCCATAGACTGAGTGGGCCCACACTGCCTTCAACAGCTCTTTTTTGGTGTCATTACTGGGGGGACAGCAGATGTGGCCTCTGTCCCAGCAGCGAATCAAAGGTAACGACTTTAGCCACCAACAACAAAAAGTCCTGTGGTTGGCTGTTGGGACTGGGGTTGTGGTCACCTTGGTTGTGGCCTTTTTGTTGTTCCTACAAGGAACAAGAAAATTACATAGTGCTGCTCTAAAAACTAATGTGTAGCAGACCTTAGGTTTTAAATGCTGTTGCTAAGCAATACAAGACCTTGAAGTCCACAGTTGCTTGGAACCCGATGATTGCCGCTTGTGACTAAATTTTTATTTTATTTTTTGGTAAATTTATAAAAAGAAAAAACAGAAATATCATATTTGCATAAGTATTCTGACACTTTGCAAAATCACTCTTGGGGCCTTCTCATGGATACCTGTTCTGATAAATGACATAAAGTGAATAGAATAGAATGGTGGTGGATATAAATCCTGAGTGCTCCTTTAAAGCATGATCGGGGAGGAAAGTAAGCTAAATAGGCCATGGGCCAGATAGGGTCACTGTGCACCCTCCCACCAAACAACAAAATTATGTTTTTCTGAAGTGTATGGATATACTGAACATGAAAATAAATGTTAACATTGAAAATTGTGTGATGCAATACCTATCTTGACTATTTGAATATGGGTACCCAGTTTTTTTTCACGTGAACAATGTCCCAAAATCATATTATTATATGTTATATTATTATTATTATATTATTATAACATGGTGACATAACAATATTAAAACTGCAGGATGTCATGACTGCCCAACCATGATACAATTTGGTACCAAATGGAATTCAACATCTATCTGAAATAATCTGCTGAAGAAAACTTTATATACATACATTACATATGCAATGTTTTATTATCATGGAAATGAAAACATGTAACACACGTAAGTATCTATGAGTACTTGTGATCTCAGTTACAGGTGAACAGAAGTGTTGGATTTAATCCATTTATTTAAAGTTATATTATATATTGTCTAAGCTTCCAGAACCATTTCTGTCAGATTAGAAATGCAGGACAATGGGTACTTTTCTATCTTCATTCTTCTTCTTTCAGATGGTTTCCTTTATCATTGGTCCCAATAGCAGATCACGGTCTGCACATTTGATTTGGCAAGGATTTTATGCTGGATGCCCTTCCTAGGGCCACTAGGTCGCCACTCCGATCATCTGTATTCAAGATAAGTAGAAGAATAAAGTTAGATCAATGTAAATGATATCAGTCAAGCACAAACAATAGACCATAGTGCTCTTACACTAAAAGTAAAGATTATCCAGCATTTCTAATGTGATAGAAATGGTTCTGGAAGCTTAGACAATGTATAACTTTAAAGTGACACAATCAAATCAAGTTTTTTTCTGTTGTTAATATGTCAGTAACATGTTTTCTGCGACTTCTAAAGACATATCAAGAGCAAATTCAGTCCCAAGTCTCCAGTCACTGTTTTTCTGCTGTGAATTTCCAATTAAGTTCTCTGCCCCCCCCCATGCCAAAAACAAATGTGAGTTTGGACAGAGTGTTTCTAGTTATTAAAGCATTCCTGCTTAGCCTGATTGGTTATAACATTAATCAATCAGGCTAAGCACTGGGCATGGCTACAGATCTGAGTTCACTCCCTCGGGGGAAGCGAGAGGAGCCGAGGAGCAGCAAGAGCTTTTCCTATTTGGGAACAATGGCAGATTATACATGTTCAGTTTTTGGCTGTATGAGCAAGAAATCCTCTTCTTTTAAATTACGTGTCTTACCCACAGACATGAAAATACGACAGCAATGATTAAGTTTATTTGGAAAAACCTCAGTGCCCCTGCTGAATTACCAGAGAGGGGACACAAGTTTGCAGCCTGCATTTTACCCTGCATGCTGGGGAAGACGGCTGCCCCCTCCCCTTGGAGGTGCGTGGCACAATGGCCAGGGCGAGCTGACAAGACTGCACACACTGCGGTCATGGTTCTGCGGCAGGCGGGCGCAACAGACCACCGGTGCCCAGCGAGCTGCTTGGTGGTCGCAGCCTGCCGGCTTGCTTACTTCACTCCCAAGCAGAAGAGACTTGGAGTGAGCCAGGGAGACCCTCAGTGAGTGGGCAACCAGAGACCAGCGTGGAGCCCTCCAGCCTCCAGGCAGGGCTGGGCAGCAACTCTCCGCTCCATCAAGAATGATCCTTCTGCAGGTTCACCTATGACTTTTAATTCCTCAAGTTGGATCGCCTTCTCAGTGCCCAATGTCCTATTCTTCCCACAACTGGTGGGTGGGAGTATGAGTGGAACTAATTAGAATATTCATTGATCCGTGCATACTTAAGTAGGTGGAAGACGTAAAAGCTCTTTCCAAGCAATTCTAAAGCAATGAAAGTTTTTCTGTGTATAAAAAGCCACAATATACTATTATGGGCAATTCACATTTGTTTTTGTGGTGGTTTTAGAGTCGCTGGAGTGCGTCTTTAAATAAATGGATTAAATCCATCCATCCATCCATCCATCTTCTTCCGCTTAATCCTTTTCGGGTTGCGGGGGGGCGACAAGTACTCATAGACACTTATGCGTGTTATGTTTTCATTTCCATGATAATAAAACATTGTATATGCCAGGGGTCCTCAAATGCTTTTGGCAGGGGTCCACATTTGTTTTTTTTTTCCAGTGGGCTGGAGGTCCAGAGCAGTGCCAACATGCTGCATGGGTGGATATTTCATTTCTATGTTGGGAAGGTCAATAAACTGAATATTTTCTGCAGAGTAAATACTGTGGGGACACTAAATATTATTGTAGTCGATCACAAATTCTTGAGAAAGAATGTACAAATGTACACTTGTGGGAAAAAGCTGCAAATTTACAATAAAAGTCATAAATTTATGAGAAAGACAACTGCAAATTTACAAGAAACCGTTGCAAATTTACAAAAAGTCAAATTTACTAGCTTCACATTCATGAGAAAAAAAATGTAATTCTGCAAGAAAAAATCACATATTTAATAGAAAAAGGTTACAAATTCCATCCATTCATCCATCCATCTTCTACCGCTTTTCCGGAGATCTGGGTCACGGAGGCAGCAGTTCAAGCAGAGAAGCCCAGATTTCCCTCTCCCCAGCCACCTGCTCCAGCTCTTCAGAGAGGATACCAAGGCGTTCCCAGACCAGCTGGGAGACAGTCTCTCCAGCGAGTCCTGGGTCTGCCCCGGGGTCTCCTTTCAGAGGGATGTGCCCGAAACACCTCAAGTGGAGGCGTCCACAAGGCATCCTGATCAGATGCCCATACCACCTCAACTGACTCCTTTCAATGTGGAGGAGCAGCGGTCCTACTCTGAGCCTCTCTCGGACGACTGAGCTCCTCACCCTATCTCGGAGAGTGAGTCCAGCAATCCTACGAAGAAAGCTCATTTCAGCCACTTGTATCCGCGATCTCGTTCTTTCGGTCATTACCCAAAGCTCATGACCATTGGTGAGGGTAGGAACGTAGATCGACTGGTAAATCGACAGCTTTGCCTTAGAGCTTAGCTCCCTCTTCACCACAACAGACCGGTACAACGTCCGCATCGCTACAGATGCTGCTCCGATCCGTCTGTCAATCTCTCGCTCCATTCTCCCTTCACTTGTGAATAAGACCCCAAGATACTTAAACTCCTCCACTTGGGGCAGGAGCCTGTCCCCAACCCGGAGAGGACAATCCACCTTTTTCCGGCTGAGGACCATGGGCTCGGACTTGGGGCCCCACCCTGGAGCCAGGCCTGGGGGAGGGGCTCGATGGCTAGTGGATTTTGGCCGGGTTTCCACCCAAGGGACCCGGCCGGGCTCAGCCCGAAGGAGTTACATGGGTCCACCCTCCAGTGGGCTCACCACCTGCAGGAGGGATCATGAGGGTCCGGTGCTATGTGGATCAGGTAGCAGTCAAAGGCGGAGACCTTGGCGGTCTGATCCCAGGCTTCCTAAACTGGCTTTTGGGACGTGGAATGTCACCCCTCTGGTGGGGAAGGAGCCTGAGCTGGTGCATGAAGTTGAGAGATACCGGCTAGATATAGTCGGCCTCACCTCAACACACAGCTCCGGTTCCGGAACCAGTTTCCTGGGGAGGGGCTGGAGCTTGGCCTACTCTGGAGTTGCCCCGGGCGAGAGGCGACGAGCAGGTGTGGGTATTCTTCTATTCCCCCACCTTGCTGCCTCTATATTGGAGTTTTCCCCAGTGGACGAGAGGGTTGTTTCCTTGTGCCTTCGGGTTGGGAAACAGGTCCTGACCATCATTTGTGCCTATGCACCAAATGATGTTTCAGAGTACCCACCCTTTCTGGAGTATCTGACTGGGGTGCTGGAGAGAGCTCCTCTTGGAGACTCCATTGTCCTACTGGGGGACTTCAATGCACACGTGGGCAACGATAGTGAAACCTGGAGGGGGGTGACTGGGAGGAAAGGCCTGCCCGATCTGAACCCGAGTGGTGTTCAGTTATTGGACTTCTGTGCTAACCACAGTTTCTCCATAAAGAACACCTTGTTCAAGCATAAGGGTGTCCATATGTGCACCTGTCACCAGGACACCCTAGGTCACAGGTCGATGATTGATTTTGTTATCGTGTCATCAGACCTGTGACCGTATGTCTTGGACACCCGGGTAAAGGGAGGTGCAGAGCTGTCAACTGATCACTACCTGGTGGTGAGTTGGATCTGATGGCAGGGGAGGATGCCATTCAGACCTGGTAGACCCAAACGTATAGTGAGGGTGTGCTGGGAATGTCTGTCTGAGGCCGCTGTCCAGGAGGTCTTCAACTCCCACCTCTGGAAGAACTTCAACCACATTCCAAGGGAGTCTGGAGACATGGAGTCTGAATGGGCCATGTTCTCCATTTCCATTGTTGAAGCAGCTGCCCAGAGCTGTGGCCACAAGGTTGTGGGGGCATCTCATGGTGGCAACCCTTGAACCAAGTGGTGGACACCAGTGGTGGTGGGGGATAATTAAGCTGAAGAAGGAGTCCTATCAAGCTTGGTTGGCTTGTGGGACTCCTGAAGCAGCTGAGAAGTACAGGCAGGCCAAGCAGAGTGCAGCTCAGGTGGTTGCTGAAGCAAAAACTTGGGTATGGGAGGAGTTCGGTGAGGCCATGGAACAAGACTTTCGGTTGGCCTCGAAGAGATTCTGGCAAACTGTCCGGCGGCTCAGGAGGGGGAAGCAACTCCCTGTCCACACTGTGTATGGTGCGGATGGGGCACTGCTGACTTCGAGTGAGGATATCATCGAGCAGTGGAAGCAATACTTCGAGGATCTCCTCAATCCCACTGATACGCCTTCCACAGAGGAAGCAGGGCTTGTGGACGAGGGGGACGACTCGCCTATCACTGGAGCTGAGGTCGCCAAGGTGGTTAGAAATCTCTCTGGTGGCCGGGCCCCGGGGGTGGACGAGATTCGCCCTGAGTACCCCAAGACCCTGGATGTTGTAGGGCTGTCATGGTTGACACGCCTCTTCAACATTGCGTGGAGGTCAGGCCAGTGCCTTTGGCATGGCAAACTGGGGTGGTGATTCCTCTCTTCAAAAAAGGGGACCGCAGGGTGTGCTCCAACTTCAGAGGGATCACACTCCTCAGCCTTCCTGGGAAGGTCTATGCCAAGGTACTGTAGAGGAGAGTCCAGCTGTTGGCTGATCCTCCGATTCAGGAGAAGCAATATGATTTTTGTCCTGGCCGTGGCACATCAGACCAGCTCTTTACCCTCTCGAGAATCCTTGAGGGTTTGTGGGAGTTTGCCCAACCAGTTTACATGTGTTTTGTGGACTTGGAGAAGGCATTCCACCTTGTCCCTCGTGGTTTTTTGTGGGGGGTGCTTCGGGAATACGGGGTATTGGGCTTGTTGTTACGAGCTATTCAGTCTCTGTATGACCATTGTGAGAGTTTGGTTCGTATTGCCAACACTTGGTCGGACCCATTCCCAGTGAGAATCGGACTCCACCAGGGCTGCCCTTTGTCACCAATCCTGTTCATAATTTTTATGGACAGGATTTCTAGGTGCAGCCAGGGAATGGAGGGTGTCATGCTTGGTGACCACAGGATCTCATCTTTGTTGTTTGCAGATGATGTTGTCCTGCTGGCTTCATCCAGCAATGACCTACAGGTCTTACTGGGATGGTTTGCCACTGAGTGTGAAGTGGCTGGGATGAGAATCAGTACCTCCAAGTCCGAGTCCATGGTCCTAAGTGGGAAAAAAAAAAGTTACAAATTTACAAGAAAAAAGATTGCTGATTTTTGAGGAAAAACTGGCAAATTTACAAAAATAAGATTTACATTTACAATTAATTGCAATAAATTTATGAGAAAGTTACAAATTTATGAAAAACGCTGCAAATTTTAAAGAAAAAAATTGTCCCCCCTTGGACCCCCTAGCTCTCCGCCCGTGTCACGAGGTTGTTCTGCTGTGGGAGGAGCTGTGTGAATGCAGCAACTTTCCGCGGCAGTTAGTAAAACATTAGTGCACATAATTCCACAGGTGCACACACACACACACACACACATGGGCAACATGCGCACTCTTCAAGGTTTGGTGGCAGCAAGGCCAAGTTGGTGGTAGCGGTCAGATGGCTGTGTTTGGAACGGAGTGCTGACAAGCACAGGTGTCGCACAAGGCATGTACACAACACTGATTCAGTCACATACAGGCTGCAAAGTTGATAAGCACAGAGGAGTGTATTCAATAAAGGTGAAATAAAATGAACAAATAACGTAGTCCTTTCATCAAAAATACACAGAATTTCTAACAAATATCAGCCTTCTAATAAAAACTGGAAACAACCCTACCACTGTCTGACGGTAGTTCCCTGGCTTTTGTTTTGCATCATGTTTGGCTCACTGGTCCGTGAAGTGTGGTGGTACAGGGTACGGGATGGTGTGAAGCAGGCGGGGACCCTGATTATCAAAGGTGGAATGTGGCTCCCTTTCCAGGTTGTTGTTGTCCGGAAACCAGCGGTGGTCGCAACTGTTTTCTTTCTCTCCTCGGGGTGGGGTGCGCGGTGTGATTTCACCTGCTTGCCTGCCTTCACTGAGCATTTTGCCCTTTTTGATGGGGCCTCAGACCTCACTCCATCCAGAGCTGTCCTTATGTCATAAACTATTCAGCTGGCAGCCATTACAATGTTTGAGTTCCCTTTTTTTTGTCATTTTTTTTTTCTTCAAATGGCATTAAAAGGCGTTGGGGTCCGGACAGAAGACCCTCTGGGTCCAAATGCAGACTGGGATCCACCATTTGAGGACCCTGGGTATATACTATGTGTGTATATAAAAGTATATTCAGCAGATTATCTATCTATGAATGCAACAAATCTCTGTCTGTTTGTGTGTCTGTGTGTGTGTGTGTGTTCCTCAGATATCTCCCAAGCCGTGTGTCAGACTGGCCTCAGATTTTATAAATGCTTTGCTGAGGTTATGAGGGTGTGCATCCCTAGTATGGAGTTGCTCAGTCAAAATATGTAATTTTTATCAATAAAAGCTTAGCCACCGCTGTGTTTCCTCATGCTCTGGCTTCTGCGCGTGTGGGCGGGGTTTCGGATTGACTCCGTACTGATTGGATAATATGCAGCATCAAGACCAGTCACCAGAGCGCTCCGTAAACAAAACAAGGAAGTGAAAAGCAACAAATTTGTCCAGAAAAAGACAATACTGAATATTTAACGCTTAAAAAAATTATACTGTAATGTTGCTGTGACTGCGTAGCCCCAAAGGATAATTCGACATATGTGGAGAACACGAGGTGCGCGGGTGCACTTGGGGTGGGAGGCAGCAGCCGGATCGCCTTACCGCAGTCCTTCGCAGGGAGCCAAGGCCCAGCCTGCCTGGTTAATGGGAGTCTCGGCTACTGCTTCACCCATGTGCCACTGCTGTTCTTTGCAGCACCACGGGTTCGACATGGCGCTCCTCCCAGTGCATGATTGTGGAGCGGAATGGCCAGATCAATTGCATATCATATGCGATCACATATGCATGCTTTGACTAAATGCCCAAATAACAAAATGAATCATTTTTTATTCACTGACAAAAGGGCAACACTGATGCTACAGTTGTAGCCACATGGGTCATTCTGCTGTGTATAATAATATTGGTGTTTTGTACTTATAATATTGCTAAAATATAAAAGGATGCACCATAATGGGTCTCAAATATTGTAAACGTGTTCTGTGATAGTACTGCATAAGTGTACTGATGACAGACTATAAACTACACATATCAACTAAAACAATTATAATGATGACTGAACAACTCCCATCCCCCAAAGTGCAAGATACAACACTTATGAATATAAGTCATAAAAGATCACACAAATAAGTCTGACAAACAAATAAACAAGGGTTCTTAAAATAGTTGCTAATATTGGATGTCCCATTCATTTTCAGTGATTCTGTAATATTCACACAATCACATAAATCTTAGTGTTCAGTCCCTTTCATATTTGTCAAAGTCTAACACGTGGGATTACCTACATATGTATACACAACACCTCTTTGTATTCCACTTTCAATCACAGCCTACATTTGGGCCTGTAAAGCCTAATTGGGCTACCTGTTTTCAGATGAGAATATTTGCTTTCTACAGGCATGCACTAGTTTCAGATAGATGCTGCATTCCATTTGGTACCAAATTGTATCATGGTTGGGCACAGTCATGGCATCTTGCAATATAATATTATGTCACAATGTTTTGACTATACAATAATGATATAACATATAATAATATTGTAACCCAGTGTTAAAAACGTGGATAGAATTATGAATGTCGATACCGCTTTAAGAAGAAGGGGGGACATTCATTTCACAATGGGAGTAGATAGTTTAACGTGAATTAAATTATAAATATCGATACCGCTTTTAGAAAAGAAAAACACCCATTTCACAATGGGAATACATAATTTGAATATGAATATTTAAATGAATATATATTCATAAATAGTTAGGAACGTTTTCTAGAATATTCTGATAAAGTTCCTAGTATTGTGTGTTGATATTTATTGTAACCAATGGGTGTGCCGTTGCTGGGTCACGCCACCCAATGGGTTAAGCGCTCTCTCCCTGGGTCTGGGATGACTTGCATTTTTGGCTCAGTCACGCCAGACGCTGAAAGACACAGACCAGAGAGAGAGACGGTCCTTAGTGATATGGCGACGCTAGCGTGCTGGTAGCAGCCTTTGCCTGGATAAAATCCTTGAAATTGATTGGGATCCAAAGGTTGTTGACGCCATTGAGCGCGGGAACTCCATTGAAGCACGAGCCACTTGGCATGGCCAGGTTCTTGTTTTTTTTTTCTCCCTTTGGACTGGTTTGACCAGAGCGTGGATCTCCAGATCTGGATGGCGAGCCGAAGCCCGAGTCCTAGAAACTGCTAAAGGTGACTCCACTAGTCACCTGGAAAGGACCAAAACAAGGACTGTGAATTTTGTAAATATATTTGGAGTTTATGGATTTTTTTTTCTATTTTATCGCACTGTGTATTTATTTATGTGTACATCTTTGTAAATAATATACATAGTTGCAAGTTCCATACACTGTGTGTGTGTGTGTCATCTGTTGTTGCACCTCCCAGGCTCCTACGAACCCAGAGTCGGTCTGACCTGGCCCAATTATCCCTTTTCCCTCAGGTAGAAAAGTTAAGGTAACTACATTGCCATAACACAACACTACCAAAAGGGTACTACACCTAAAGTGAGTAGGGTGAGTGGGTGTTAGTAAGGGTTACACACAAAAATCTGGCGAGCGCAGGTGTTAGTGGGTGTTACCCCCAATTACCCCGCAAGTATTGTACCACCCTGTGTATACTGTTGTTACAGTGGTATATTGTTACAAAATTTGGCGAGACAAGTAAGTGTCACAGGGCTACAATATGATTTGGGACCTTAAACATCCAGTTGTGTTTCTTTTCGGAAAGGCAGTTTGTGCAAAAAACTGGGTACCTATATTTAAGTAGTCAAGGTAGGTATTGCATCCCAAAATTTTCAATTTTAACATTTATTTTCATGTTCAGTATATCCATAAACTTCAGAAAAACATAATTTTGGTGATGGGGGGCTGGGGGGGGGGGGTGAGGTGACGCTGTATATACTGTACCTGTTCCTTCAGCTTTTGACATTGTAATGTTGGACATAAATGAAGGATTTGCATTAGGGATTTCCAGAATCAATTCAATTCTGATTCACAAGGTCCTGATTTGAATTGATTTGATTCTATCCGATTTCAGTTCATTTTGGGATATTATCATATAATAACTGCTTTCCTTGCATATAAAATAATTTTTTGCAAATTTCACACATATGAAAAGGCAATATATTAAAAAATTGATCATAGGATTTTGTGAATTGATAGTTTTCCAAACTAATTATAATGCAAACAACTCATACACTCATTTTAATATTCATTTTAAAACCCTTTCCTTTTCCGTCGGGTAAGATGCACATGCTCATGTATCCCACTCCTGAGGGGAGGGGGAGGGAGCTTTGAGGGCTGTGAGTGTAGTGGTTCAGGCTGTACACGGTTCTCCCTCTCCCTTAACTGCTTATTCCCCACAGCTGAGTTCCTCACCTGCCTGTAATCAACCCCACTCCTTAAATAGGAGCTACACTCTGCAGACTGCAGGAGCTTGTTAGACTCGCTTCCTGCCGCTTCGGGATCAGCTACCCAGTGTGTAGCCTCCAGTCTACACTCTCCTACCATGCCACCTTAAGCCCTCATCTATTTTTCCTCAAACCTCTTCTCCTCATTTTCCTCAGGACACCCTTGGCGGAGTGGACCTTTTCCCCTGGCGGAACCGTGGATCCAGATTCCCCCTTACTCACTCTTCACCCCCCAAGTAAGTCGACTTACCAACGTGCACTAAGCCGATGCCCTCACCTCTCTTTCCCAAGTGTGACTACTTACTCAGCGTTCCATTCACCTTACTAAGACCCCTTTCACCACGCTGAAGAGTCACAGAGGGAAACCTGTCACCACCGGGTTCCTAGACCAAACCTGTAAGAAAGAGAGAACATAAGTTAAGATCAAACACAGTCCTTGCCCCTGTAACTAATCATTTTTCTCTTCTCTCCTCTGCAGGGTTGTCGGACTCTCCGTGCCATCACCCCAGCACCTTTACACAATAAACTCACATTATTGCATTGCAACCTTGGTCTCTCTTTCTGTCTGCATTTGGGTCTATTACTGCTTACCATGTCAGTGAGATTTGAAAACCTGTATTTCCTCTGTGAAGTAAAGTAGGAATGTTGCCTTCTCTGTTTTCTCCTATTTTTTTTTTAAATTTATGAGAAACGTCATAAATTTACAAGAAGAAAATTGCAAATGTCACAAACTTAATAGAAAAACCATGAATTGATGAGAGTTGTTATTCACTCCTCAGGTCAGGTTTTTAGTAAATACTTATTCTTACTCAATTCAACTTACTCTTACTCAAGGTCTGCATACAGACCCAGAGTGAAAGCCATCAGACCAACAAAAAAGCAGGTACGTGTGTGGCCAGAGGGGGCCTCAGATGCTCTGAAAGACTGTTTCAGCACTACAGACTGGGACACTTTCAAGCAAGCAGCCACCCACAATGAACACACAAACATAGAGGAGTACACTGAGGTTGTTGTAGCGTACATAGCTAAATGCATTGATGATGTCACTCACTGCAAAACTGTCACTGTTCGTGCTAACCAGAAGCCATGGATGACAGCAGAGGTTCACAGGCTTCTGAGGGCTTGGGATGCAGCCTTCAGGGCTGGTGGCACTGCAGGACTAACAACAGCTAGGGCCAACCTGTCCCATGGTATCAAGGATGCAAAACGACAGTACAGCAAGAAAATATCCAGCCACTTCAGCAACACCAGAGATGCACGTTCTCTCTGGCATGACATACAGACCCTCACCAACTACAAACCTCCACCTCAGGCCTGTGCAAGTGACATCACACTGCACTTAAATGACTTCTTTGGCTGCTTTAAAGCACAAAACAGCACATCAGCACAGAAGACCACTCCTCCCCCAGATGAGCAGGCTATAAGTCTGGGTCCGGCTAGCGTGAAGAGGACCCTCTCCAGGATCAACCCATGCAAGGCAGCTGGACCAGACATCATACCAGGTTGTGTTCGGAAGGACTGTGCGGAGGAGCTCAAGAATGTCCTGGCCAACATCTTCAACATCTCCCTGAATCAAGCTGTTATCCCCATGTGTTTCAAAACTGCTACCATAATACCAGACCTAAAGAAGCCCATCCCATCCAGCTACAACGATTACCGGCCCATAACACTGACCTCCATCATAATGAAGTGCTTTGAGCAGCTGGTCATGCAGAACATTAAGTCCATCCTCCCTTCCTCCCACGACCCATCTCAGTTTGCATACAGGTCAAACAGATCCACAGAAGATACCATCTCTGCTGCTCTCCATCCAGCACTCACCCACCTGGATTCAAAGAACTCCTATGTGCGAATGCTGTTCTTGGACTTCAGTCCAGCATTCAACACAATCATCCCCCAGCACCTAATACAAAAACTCACTTGGGAATCAAATCTTCTCTCTGTAACTGTGTGCTGGACTTTCTCACAGGGAGGCCATAGAATGTGTGGGTCAGCAGCAACACCTCCAAGACCATCACACTGAGCACAGGGGCCCTGCAAGGGTGCATGCTCAGCTTCCTGCTCTTCATCCTACTGACCCATGACTGCGTACCAGCCTACAGCACCAACCACATCATCAAGCTTGCAGACGACATGACAGTGGTGGGCCTCATCAGCAACAATGAAGAGGCCAACTACAGAAATGAGGTGAGCCAACTGATCCTGTGGTATAGAGACAATAATCTCTTCCTGAATGTGGAAAAAATCAAGGAGATTGTAGTCGACTTCAGGAGAGGACACACACAGCATCCCCCTCTGATCGTCGATGGAGCAGCTGTGGAGAGTGTGAGCAGCACCATGTTCCTGGGGGTGCTCATCTCTGAGAACCTCTCCTGGTCCAACAACACCACATCACTGGCCAAGATGTTCTCAAACTCGCCTCTACTTTCTCCACAAACTGAGGAGAGCACGAGTCCCACCCCCATCATGTGCTCATTCTACTGGGGTACCATTGAGAGCATTCTCACCAGCTGCATTACGGTGTGGTATGGAAGCTGCACCACCTCCTGCTGCAAGACGCTATAACACACAATAAAAGCAGACACCAAGATCATTGGTGCACCTCAGCCCTCCCTCTCGGACATCTACCACACCCGCCTCACCCGCAGAGCCATCAACATTGCAGGCGACACCTCCCATCCCTCACACTCCCTTTTCAGCTCCCTGTCCTTGAGGAAAAGGTACTGGAGCCTTCAGGCCCGCTCCACAAGACTGCTAAAGAGCTTTGTTCACCAGGCCATCAGCCCCCCCCCCCCAATCCCTGGACCGTAACACACTCACCTACATAATAACTACCTCAACTGTTTGCACAGAAAGACTTGGCACACCAACAGTAATACATCTGCTGCTATATGTCTCTGCATCTTACTGCAGCCATTTGCACAAATACCATACTTGCTGCCGTTTGTCTGTATTGTAAGATACTGATCATGTGCAGTCCAATCTGTCACTGTCTGCACCTACACTACCGTACTGAACTTGCATTTACAGGTATTACGGCTCTACTTTTTCTGTATATAGGATTGCTGGGTTTTATCTTTTATATTATTTGCCCTAAGGGTAGCATTACTGTACACAGACTGCTGCTGTTGTTTTTC
This sequence comes from Pholidichthys leucotaenia, assembly GCA_020510985.1. Lineage (NCBI taxonomy): Eukaryota > Metazoa > Chordata > Actinopteri > Cichliformes > Pholidichthyidae > Pholidichthys > Pholidichthys leucotaenia. The sequence continues at coordinate 142,058,192 of CM035838.1, forward strand.
ATCCTTATTCCTTCTTTTCTTATATATTGTGCTCACCACTAAGAGAGAGAGAAACAACATTTCAATTCTCCATGTCCTGTATATATAGACATATTGACAAATCAAAATCTTTGACTCTTTGAAGTAATTTATTTGGAGACCACTCTAACTAATTAATTTAATTCAACTTTATTTATATAGCGCCACTTCACAACAACAGTCATCTCATAGCACATTGCAAGGTAATGACTTGAGTGCATCTGGATACTGTGCCACAGGGGTCTCCTGTCATGTCTCTGCCTGGAGGCGGCAGATGAGGTTTTTGAGGTTGGATCCAATGTAGGAGGCAGAACGATGGTGCAAGGGTATTTATTGACAGAAAACTGAAGAAAATAACAGTTCAGGGGCTGCAACAAAGCTTAATCAGACTTCCGCTTCCGCTTCTACTTCCGCTTCTGAGAGAGAGCAGACGCTTTTCTTCCCTCTCCCTCCTAATCCTCTCCCTTCTGATCCCAGCTTGCAATGTCACTCTTCTCCTGGCTGAATCTTAATCCAAATGGAAATTATGGATCTGGAAAGCGGCTTATATGCGATTGTCACCTTTAAAAGAAGAAGCGGGTCAGGGGGAACCCAAGGGAGACTCATGGCATTGGAATTCATGTGTCTGTGTGATTCGACTGAGATTGAACTGATCACAGGATCTTCTGTTTTGGCCCCTGGAGTTTTCCTAGTGTATCGAAATTATCTGGGTGAGCTAATCAAATGCGGACCCCGGCGTAGCTCCCTTAACAAATTCAACAATTCGTCCAGCTGGGGGGAGCACTGACTGTCAGCGGCAGGATTAACATGGAATTTACTACCTGGCATGCATTGAAGAGAGAACGAACTCTCTGGACATGTTTTACCTATGTTTCGGTAGGTGGATAACATCTGTGGATCGCTGAGTGCTCTCCAGAGAATGATCTAAAGTATGATTCAAGCCTGTATGAAATTGAAGCACAGAATCGAAGAGAGAGAAATTTTTTTATTCTCTGAGTGCACTGTGCAGATTTGACCTTGTGTTTTGGTACCCTTGTTTACATTCCTCCTCGATAAGATAACGCCAGAGAAGTGGCTTATGTCTACCCATACATCAACAATCAGTTGTTGTCGTCAGCGGATTGGTCTCTCGAGGACAATGCCCATGTGCCTTCTGCAAGGAAGAGGAAAAGAGAGACAGACTCTGATCTCTGGTCTTGTTTATAAGTCACATGATTATAACATCTATCCACTGCCTGGAGGCGCCCTCTGCTGCCCACTAACAACTGTTACACTCACACTACACAATGACATGCAAATATACACACACTGCTCTCCCTCCCTCTGCTGTGTGATTGTATCTATTGTCTGCTAATGCATGAGGGTTTTTTTCTGTGTAGTCAAAATTTGGCTCATATACGAGCGTTTATTCTGATTACTATGTTTTTTCTCTCTCCTATTGTGTTTTCCTCCCCCTCCCCTCCCCTCTTTACCTCCACTGTTGACAGGCGCCTTGTATGGCGACGCGTCATTGGATGCGCCTAACGTGCGCGTCCAATGTCAAGTCAAATTCCTTGTGTGTTTACTTGTAAATATACTTGGCAATAAAGCTGATTCTGATTCTGATTCTAATCACAGACCTAAATGACTGGAAACTACGGAAGAAACTGACAAGGATGAATGATGAAAAATAAATGATGACACTACACCAAATAGAAACCGAGGCTAACATACATAGGGGGCAAACTAACTTAAGACAGCTGGGACTAATTAAGTCAAACAGAAGCTCATAAGACAGAACAGGAAATGAAATTACAACAACAAAACTGGGCAGAACAAACCAGGAAGTACTTCAAAATAAAAGTTAACCTAAGAACCAACAACAGAACATGAATAAGATAAGATAAGATAAGATAAGACAAGCCTTTATTAGTCCCACAATGGGGAAATTCCAGGATTGCAACAGCATAGGGACAGCAACACTCAGAGCAACAATCAGAAGGCAAGAAAAAACAACATCTAGTAAATATATGTCCATATTACTATAAATGTATATATATAGACACACAGTGCAGAGCATTATGGCTGGTGAATGTGCAGCAGAAAGTCTAAGCTCTCTCTCCGCGGATGCAGCGGGCCAGCTGGAAGTCTTTGGGCATGATGGTGACCCCCTTAGCGAAGAAGAGACCACCAGGTGGGTCTCGCTGGTCTCCTGCAGAGCCATGACGGCGAAACTCAGGAAACGCAGGACGGTCTTGAAGTCCTGAGCGATCTCCCTCACCAGGCGCTGGACGGGCAGCTTACGGATGAGCAGCTCCGTGGATTTCTGGTAGCGACGGATCTCTCTCAGAGCCACGGACCTGTGACGGCGAGGCCTCTTCACTCTGCCGGTGGCCAGAGCGCCTCTCCGAGCAGCCCTGTGGCTAGCTGTCTCCTGGGGGGCTTCTTCCTCCAGTAGATTTTACGGGTGGTCTGCTTGGTTCTTGCCATCGCTCTTTATTATTCTGTCTTATATTTCTTTCACACCGCCTAAACTCCAGCCCGGCACCCGCTTCGTTTTCGCTACAGCTCCCGGTATGTCGAGTTTCCCATTAGCACCGGGCAGCGGCCAAGTGCTAGCTAGCACTAGCTCCTCCCCGCTGTAACGTCTCCCGCTGCAAACCGTGGCTCCGTCCGCCGACCCGGGAGACCCCCGGGGCGATCCGTGCGTCCGTGATATATACAGAGTGAAAGGTGTAGAAAGAAGAAGGAAGATAAAAAAAAAGGCTGTTGCAACAGGCAGCCGACTCGTGTGGCGCCGCCGGTCCGACGGAACCAGAACCGGAAATCAGAACAGAAATCAGAACACCACGAAACAAACCAAAACTGGGAGAATACGTGGTAGAATAGTGATAAATGATAAAAATACAACTTAAAGGGTGGGGCATGTTCACCAGAACATGTCCCCCATGACATCTCCAGCCTTTCATATTCTGCGAGCTACATTTATATAATGAAGTTGTGGGAGAGCTACTCTTTTTTAGTAACATTATTTAGCTAATTTCCATATATACACATATTGTGTATAATAACTTAAAATCGCAAGCATATGCATGTTGCATTCTTAAGTATTTATTTTAATATTTAGAATACTAAAAAGTGCCAATGTTGCACACAAGAAGAAAGCAATGCTCTCGACAGCATAGTGAAAAGTTTCGTCCATTTAACTGAACTCTTGTACAAAAAATACAGCTAGCATTCAGAAGCACAGCTGCTTTTTTTTTTCGCTCTCTACAACTCTCTGGTTCCACGTTCTCACTCCTCCTCCTAGCCACTCTCCATTATTCATTCATTCATTCATCTTCTTCCGCTTAATCCTTTTCGGGTCGCGGGGGGGCTGGAGCCTATCTCAGCATCTTTGGGCGAGAGGCAGGGTACACCCTGGACAGATCGCCAGTCCATCGCAGGGCCAACACAGAGAGACAGACAACCATTCACTCTCACAGTCGTACCTAAGGACAATTTAGAATCCCCAGATTGATGCCAATTAACCTAACTTGCATGTTTTTGGCATGTGGGAGGAAACCGGAGATATCCCGGAGTAAACCCACGCAGACACGGGGAGAACATGCAAACTCCACACAGATCACTGTTGGTCGGGGGCTGGGATCGAACCCAGGATCCCCCGGCCAAGAGCAAGTTGCTGTGCTGCCGCAGTGCTAACCACTCTGCCACCGCGCCGCCCCGCTAGTCATAGCTTTATACTGCCATCTATAGGCTCAAACATGTAACTGCATTGTAAATTAGAAAACAAAAGGTCACAAAAGTCATGAAAAGAAACCATATTAAAAACCCAAAAAAGACAAAAATTTGGGGGGGGGGTATGCCACACTCTCCCGTGCTTAACTAAATATCGTCCCAACATTTTCGGTCTCAGTTCATTCTGTCTTCAACAGTTTGAACACTTACAGGTTTGAGTCCATTTTTCAAGAGACATACTGTATCTGATGACAGATTCCACATAACATATCTCATTTTCATGTCATGTGCTAAACGGTGGAAGTCATTGTGCACTACAACCACCATCCGTTTACTCCGCTGTGTTCAGTTCAGTTCAATTCAACTTTATTTATATAGTGCTATTTCACAAAACAGTCAACTCATAGCACTTTCAGCTGTAGGGGAAACCCCCACAATTGCAGAAAGACCCCAGCAATCAGACGATCCCCTGTTAGCAAGCACTTGGCAACGGTGGAGAGGAAGAAACCTCCAGCAGAACCAGGCTCAGGGAGGGGCAGTCATCTGCTGCGACTGGCTGGTGGGTGAGGGGATAGAGAAGAAGAAAAGAACAGACATGTAGAGAGCCAACAGCACGACGGGGATTCAATCTATGGGAGAGAACAAACAGATGTTAATGACCAGCAAAAATATTTCTTTGAGAGTGAAGAAAGGAGTGCAGCCCAGTGCATTGTTGGAGGTCCTCCGGCTGTCTAAACCAATTAGCAGCATAACTAAGGGAGTGAAGGTTCAGGGGCACATGATCCCACCCTAATTATAGGCTATATCAAAAAGGAAGGTTTTATCAATATTCTTAAAAACAGAGATCAAGTCTGACTCCTAGATCTGGATTGGCAGGTGGTTCCAAAGGAGAGGAGCTTGGTAACTGAAGGCTCTGCCTCCCATTGTACTTTTGGAGATTCTAGGTATTACAAGTAATCCTGCATTTTGGGAGCGTAGTGCTCTGTTAGGATAATAGGGTAGAATCAGATCTTTTAAATAAAAAGGGGCCTGATTATTTAGAGCTTTGTAAGTGAGTGTGGTTTATATTAACCATATATTCCATACCTACATATGTATAGACATATTAGAATGTTTAGTGATTACATATGTGCAATGACCTCACGCCTCAGAACAGGACAAGAGGTCTCGACCGCCAGCGAAGATCAAAGAGCATACGGAGTCGCAGCGGTGGAGACCAGATGGATCTCCCTGACTACCCAGGGTCAGGTGGAGGAGACAGAGGACAATGGAGGAGATCGATCTCCCTGACCACCCAGGGTCAGGTGGAGGAGACGCAAGACAAAGGAGGGGGGATTAAGTTAATGCGGGATGTCAGCTTTGATATGCAATGTCTTTTGTTGTGTGTAGGTATAAGTATGAAGGTCTGAATGTGTTCAACCTCTTATTCTGCTTCTGCACTGAGATGAGACTTGTTAGAGGAGCGAAGCTGATATTAAACTTTGGTTTATAAATCACATCGCCTCGTTCTTCCAAGCTCTTCTACACTGGTGACCCTGACGCGAGGATGGAACAGAGACGTTCTCCCGCGATTGACTCATCAGAGGCGACCCAGGCAAGCGCCGGCGCCCATGCAGACAGGGGAACAGATGGACGACGTTCCCCCACGGCAGAAGCCACAGAGAGGGCTCAACCGAGCACCACCCTCGCCATGAGAGCTGAAGAAAGGCGCTCTCACCCGGCGGACACATCAGGGACGGCCCACACAAGCGCCGTCACCGTCAAGCTGCCAGACTTCTGGCAAGAAGACCCGGGCTCATGGTTCCAGCAAGCTGAGGCTCAGTTTGCACTGGCGGGCATAACGGCAGACGACACAAAATTTTATCACATCGTCGCCAAACTCGACGCTGCCATGTCGAGATGTGCGCGGAGCATAATCCAACGGCCGCGCGCCCATGACAAATATAGAGAACTTAAGGCGACCATCGTCGAGAATTTCGTCCCCTCAGCTGAAGAGAGAGCAGAGAAGATTCTGGCGATCTACGGCCACAGAGGATGCAGACCCAAGGCCCTCATGGAGGACATGCTGCAGCTCAAGGAAGAGGACAACGACAACTTCCTCTTCCAACACATCTTCCTCAGTACTCTGCCGCCACACATGAGAGGGACGCTGGTCAACATGCGGTGCAGCACCCAGCAAGACTTCCGCGCGCTGGCCCGCGAAGCGCAGCAACTCATCAACGCCTGCGGCGAACAGATGGCCACAGCAGCATCCGCAGATCTCAGCGCGGATACCCAGAGCAGCGGAGAACCACAGACAACCGAGCAGAGCCCGCCCACCATGGCGGCAACATGACCAAGACGCAGCAGGCGGAACGACATCTGTTATTACCACCACCGTTTCGCCGAGAGGGCGTACAAATGCGTTCCCCCCTGCAAGTTCAAAAAGTTCGGGAAACGCCAAAGCCAAGAACCGTTAATGGCTGCGGTTCTCGGCGAAAAAAATAAGCTTCTTTATGTGACTGACGGACACACCAGGAGACAGTTCCTGATTGACACCGGAGCTCAACTGAGTTTTATCACCCCTTCCCACGCAGACCGGGCCATGGGTCCCCGGGGTAATGGGGCGATGGCAGCCAACGGCTCCATCATCGACACTTACGGTGAAAGGAACCTGCCTCTTTGCATTCACGGCCGCAACTATAAATGGACATTTATTGTAGCGGCGGTGAGTTTTAACTTGTTGGGCGCTGATTTTTTGTGTGCACATGGGTTGTTAGTCGATCTAGCAAATAGACGCTTGGTTAATGCACTGTCATTTTCTTCTATCCCCTGCTCAGCTCGAGTTTCTCCACCATGCGTGCAGGCCAATGTCACAACAGCAGGAGGTAAGTTTGACCAACTTCTCACCCAATTTCCAGCACTCACAGTTCCCAAATTTTCAGCAACAGTAGCGAAACACGGGGTTGAACACTTCATTCCCACAACGGGCCCACCCGTATTCGCCAAAGCTCGGCGCTTAGACGCGACCAAGCTCGCCATAGCACGGGACGAGTTTACCACCCTGGAAAAATTAGGCATTATTAGACACTCGAAAAGCCCCTGGGCATCGCCACTCCACATGGTCCCGAAAACCGACGGTTCTTGGAGACCGTGCGGCGATTACCGCAGATTAAACAATGCGACAGCGCATGACCGCTACCCAATTCCTCACAGCCAAGATTTTTCACTACATCTGGCGGGTGCGCGCATTTTTTCTAAAATAGACCTGGTCCGCGGCTATCCCCAAGTCCCCGTTCGAGCGGAAGACATTCCTAAAACGGCTGTAATAACCCCTTTCGGTCTTTTTGAATTTTTGCGGATGCCGTTTGGCCTCAAAGGCGCTGCTCAAACCTTTCAGCGGATGATGGACGCGGTATTACGCGATCTCCCCTTCGTGTTCGTCTACCTTGACGATATGCTGGTAGCCAGCCCGTCAGAGGAAGAACACGAACAACACCTCACTACAGTTTTTCAGAGACTAGAAGAGCACGGGTTAATAATCAATCCAGCCAAATGCAAATTCGGCGTGTCACAAATTGATTTTTTGGGACACAGAGTTTCACCGAAAGGGGCAGTCCCATTGCCAGACAAAGTCTGCACGGTAAAAAATTTTCCACGACCACAAACGGTCAAATCGCTGCAAGAATTTTTGGGAATGGTTAATTTTTACAACCGTTTCCTCCCCCGCGCAGCTCAACTCATGCAGCCCCTGTATGCCGCACTCAGAAAACAAAAGCCTTCCAACGCGGTCGAATGGACCCCGGAGCGCGAACGCGCCTTCGCGGAAGTAAAAAGTGCTCTAGCGAACGCCACATTGTTGGTTCACCCCAATCCCTCGGCCCGCATAGCGCTAACCACAGATGCTTCTGACCTGGCCATAGGGGCAGTTGTGGAACAACACGTTGGCGGAACCTGGCAACCTTTAGCATTTTTTAGCAAATCGTTAAACCAAACCGAGCGTAAATACAGCACTTTTGACAGGGAGCTGCTAGTGCTTCATTTATCCATTCGCCACTTCCAGTTCTGGTTAGAAGGGCGGCGTTTCATGGCTTTTGTAGACCACAAACCGCTCACTTTTGCAATGGCTAAAATTTCAGAACCATGGTCAGGCAGGCAACAAAGACAGCTAGCTGCAATTTCAGAGTTCACCACAGACATTCGACATGCGGCAGGCAAACTTAACGTGGTAGCAGACTGCCTCTCTCGCGCTGTGACATCGCCAGAGCACGACGAGACAGATTATACTACCTCAGCCGCAGAACTCTTCGCCAACGCGGACACGTACGCGGCCCCAATTCACGTAGGGATAGATTACGCAGCCATGGCAGAGGAGCAAAGCGGTGACGCGGACGTGCGCACACTCCTGTCTGGACCAACAGGGTTAAGACTGGAGGAAAGGGGTTTACGTGACGGTGTACCCCCCCTAATCTGCGACATCTCAACCGGCCGACCTCGCCCGGTAGTCCCAGCTGCATGGCGCCGCCGTATTTTCGACTCAGTTCACTCCCTCGCGCACCCAGGTGTGCGCGCCTCGGTTAAAATGGTCGCCAAAAAGTTTGTGTGGCTGGGCCTGCGCAAAAATGTAAAGGAATGGGCAAAAACTTGCATGTCTTGTCAGCGCGCCAAAATACACAAACACACAAAAGCCCCTCTAGAGCCTTTTCGAATCCCAGCTAGAAGGTTTGACCACGTTCATGTCGACCTCGTGGGACCACTACCTTCGTCTCAAGGCTTCACACACCTGTTAACAATGATAGACCGTACTACGCGCTGGCCTGAGGTGGTCCCTCTGGCGTCAACCATAGCAGCGGAAGTCGCTTGCATTTTTTTGACAAACTGGGTGGCACGTTTCGGCGTCCCATCGGACATCACGTCCGATAGGGGGCCTCAATTTGTCTCAGAGCTTTGGTCAGCCATGGCCAGCAGCTTAGGGGCGACAATTCACCGCACCACCGCTTATCACCCTCAGGCTAATGGGTTATGTGAGCGTTTTCACAGATCTTTAAAGGCCGCCCTCAGGGCCTCGCTAACGGACACAAATTGGGTAAATAAACTTCCCTGGGTTTTATTGGGGTTGCGTGCTGCGCCTAAAGAGGATCTAGACGCCTCCCCAGCAGAGTTAGTTTTTGCACAACCTCTCAGACTCCCAGGTGAGTTTTTACAAGAGAACCCAGAGCCTGGGCATCTTCCAACCCTGAGGCCTTTAGGCAGTAACGGACCAGACACTTTCCCCGGACCGGCACATCACTCTTTTCCACGGGTTTTTGTCCCCCAAGCTTTAAAAAACGCCGAGTTTGTTTTTGTTAGGCATGAAGCTTTAAAATCAACCCTCCGTCCACCATACGACGGACCATTCAGAGTGCTGGAACCTGGTGATAAGCATTTTGTGCTTGATTTAGGGGACAGAAAAGAAACAGTCAGCATTGACAGACTTAAACCTGCTTTCTTGTTGAGAGACGAACCTGCACGGGTGGCGAGGGCACCTCGGCGGGGTAGACCCCCCAAGAAAAAAGACTCAACCCCCCTGCAGGGAACAAATAACCACTCTCCTCCCCAAGCTGCAGATTCCTTACAGGAGGGTCCCACCAGGACGCCAAAGCGGACCTACAGCAGATTCGGGAGAAGATTAAAACCCAGACGGCACAGGGACTGATGCAAATTAACCAAGAATTGTTAACTATGTTATCAGATTGTGCCGTGACAGTTTTAAGGCTGATTTGTGATATTACTATACTGTTATGGTTACCACTGAATTCTCTACAGGAGCATGACTGCTGGAAAGATTCTTCCTTGTTTTCCCTGTCAAGAGGTTTAACAGCATAGTATGTCATAGAAATTATCTTAAACTGTAGACTTACTTTGATTGTCCTTTTCTTAGTCGTTTGGGGGGGGGCTGTGGTTTATATTAACCATATATTCCATACCTACATATGTATAGACATATTAGAATGTTTAGTGATTACATATGTGCAATGACCTCACGCCTCAGAACAGGACAAGAGGTCTCGACCGCCAGCGAAGATCAAAGAGCATACGGAGTCGCAGCGGTGGAGACCAGATCGATCTCCCTGACTACCCAGGGTCAGGTGGAGGAGACGGAAGACAAAGGAGGGGGGATTAAGTTAATGCGGGATGTCAGCTTTGATATGCAATGTCTTTTGTTGTGTGTAGGTATAAGTATGAAGGTCTGAATGTGTTCGACCTCTTATTCTGCTTCTGCACTGAGATGAGACTTGTTAGAGGAGCGAAGCTGATATTAAACTTTGGTTTATAAATCACATCGCCTCGTTATTCCAAGCTCTTCTACAGTGAGAAGGATTTTAAACTTAATTCTAAACTCTGTGGGAAGCCAGTGAAGGAAGGCCAGAACCGGAGAGATATGATCTCTCTTTCTAGTACCTGCTAAAACTCTTGCTGCAGCATTCTGGATCAGCTGAAGACTTTTTAAAGATGTTTTAGGACAACCTGATAATAAAGAATTACAATAATCTAATCTAGAGCTAACAAAAGCATGGATTAGTTTCTCAGCCTCACTCTGAGACAAGATGCTTCTAATAAATTAAAATTAAATTAAATCACCCTTTATTGTCATTCAGCTGTACAACCAATCATGTACAGTAGAACGAGATTGTGTTTTACCTATCTACTGTGTTAATCACACACACCCCAAGTGTAGAATCAGAGGGCCGCTGCCATGCAAGGCACCTCCTCAAATTTCCCTCCTCCATTCCATTATTGCTGAGCACCAAGCTGGACGGCAGGAAGTTCCACTTTTTTTATATGGTCTTTGGCATGACCTGGCCGGGATTTGAACCCCTGCCTCCCGGGTGTGGGGCGGATGCTCTACCAACTGAGCCACCACTCCGGTAATTGTGGACATACTGACAGAAATTCACGGTGGAAGTCATTTACTGGCACATTAAGGGCTGGAAATACTGCTGGACACAAGATCCTGTTCATGATGTGCACATGATAATTGATTCATTTGTTCCATAATTTCATGTTATATCTGCACAGAGCATTTAGATTACCTTTTGTTTTTGCAGCTGCGCTGGGGAAATTTTATTCTTTTTTTATTCACATTTGTAAAATTATCACAGTTTTTGCAATATTACGCAAATGATATAAGGCAGTCTTAGAAATGAGTTTAATATGTGAATTAAAAAACAAATCTTGATCAAAAATACCTCCAAGGTTCCTCACAGAACTATTAAGAGAAAGAGGAACCACATCCAAACTAAGAGTTTGATTTGGAAAGGTATTTCTAAGGTTTTTTTGGACCAACTAGAATTACTTTAGTCTTATCTGAATTTAATAGCATAAAATTACAAGTCATCCAAGCTTTGATTTCCTTAAGACAGGTTTCTAACTTGGCAAATTGATTACTATCATCTGGCTTCATTGACAGGTATAATTGTGTGTTATCTGCATAACAATGAAAATGTATACAGTGCTTTCTAATAATGTTGCCTAGCGGAAGCAAATATAAACTAAAAAGAGTAGGGCCTAGCACAGATCCCTGTGGAACTCCGTGTCTGAGCTTTGAGTTGGAAGAAAACTCGTTATTGACATGAACAAACTATAACCTATCAGATAAATAAGATCTAAACCACTGCAACAAAGTTTCATTAAGTCCAACATGGTGTTCTAATCTATCAAGTAAAATATTATGATCAATAGTATCAAAAGCTGCACTAAGGTCTAAAAGGACAAGTAAAGAAACAAGTCCATTATCAGATGCGATAAGGAGGTCATTAGTGACCTTCACTAAAGCTGTTTCAGTAGTATGATGGATTCTAAACCCAGATTGAAACTCTTCAAATAAACCATTTCCCTGCAAGTGGTCAAAAATGTTAGAATGTTATGTCAGAATAACGTGAGACTGAAGCCACATTCAACTGAGCACTGAACTGGCTTTATTATAAATACAACTCAATATATTCTCTAGCCGTAGCCCGCATGACATCATCACCCTCAATCCCCCAATCAGGCAACAGCAAGCCCCAAAAGTCAAATCCCCACACAACACCCCCCCTCACAAAAATGGAGAACCCTCAGAAAATAAATAACAAATGTGCTTTGGGGTTTTTTTGAACAGCCAAAACTCAGTCAGCCAAATGGGCGTCTGGGTAGACTACCACAACGCCTCCCCTGTGTTGGGGTGGATTATTCTGTTGCCCATTCCCAACACACATTAGCTAACGCTGTCTTTAGCACATAGTCCTCCAGGTACCTGGGCCTCTGACATGTTCTAGCCAAGCGTCCCCTAGAAGGGGACCCTGCTCCAGGCACCGTCGACCACACCTGCGAGTCCTTAACGCCCGCATCCAATGAGTCCCAACCCACACCAGTCCGTTCCACCGTAGCTCCTGGACTCTGTTCAGGCGAGGACCTCCTGAGTCGACTGAAGTGCCACTGTGACCCGTACGAAAACTTGAACGAGTCCTGGCCAAGCCGCCTCACGATCTGTAGGGGCCCCGTCCAGAAAGGTTGCAGCTTATGCGTGCAGTTAGGATGTTTGATCCAAACTCGATTCGACACCTCCAGTCCGTGAGCTCTCACCCTGTACTTCCTGTTGAACCGTTGCTTCATCTTTCACTGTTGAGCAACAACCCAGTCCCATGGAGAATTTGTGCTCCCTGGAGAAGGGGTCGTGGGTGGTCTCAGTCGGTCCAAAGGCAGGTGGAGTTCACGCCCCAGCATGAGTTTCACCGGGGAGCACCCTGTCGTGGCATGGGCCGTTGCCCTGTAGTGGAGGAGTGTGCTCTGGAAGGTGTCCGGAAACGTGAAGTCGTCCGCCAAGTGAGCTCTCTGTCCGTTTTTCAGAGTCTTGTTGAAACGCTCTACGCCATCATTGGCTTGGGGGTGATACAACACAGTTTTGATGTGATCCACGCCCCTAGCACCCAAAAACTCCTCAAGCGCCCCAGAGGTGAACTGTGGGCCATTGTCTGTAGTGATTGCATTCAGGACCCCCCATCTGGCGAACAGTGATGAGAGGAAGCTCGTAACCACATCTGTTGTGACTGAATTATTGGGCAACACCTCCGGCCATTTAGAAAACAGATCGTTGACCACAAGCAGAAACCGGCTGTTTGGGGGTACTGTATGCAGTTCACCACAGATGTCTAATTGGATGTGCTTCCAAGAGCCCTCTGGGTACGGTAATGGACACAGGGGTGGAGGGGGTGGTCCGCGAGTCTTTCCGCTCTCCAAACATGGGACACAGTTCCTTACTATGATTTCAATGTCCTTATCAATACCAGGCCACCAAACTGAGTCCCTGCAACACTGCTTCACCCTGACCATGCCCAGGTGACCCTTGTGGAGCATCGCCAGAAATCGTGATCTCAGAGACACCGGGATTAACGTGCAGTGTTCCCTCGCCACACACACACCATTCCAACAGCTCAGTTCGTCCTTAAACCGATGAAAAGGTGCCAGCTCGCCCTGTACTTTCGCGGGCCAACCCTCCCTGATGATCGAGCACAGTTGTGACAATGTGGGGTCCCGTTCTGATTCTGTGCGGAGCTCTTGGAGGGATACCATGTCCTGGAAGGGTCTGTGCAGCATGTTGACCAGATCCGCCTCCGTGGGATCGTCAATGTCATTGTCTGGTTGTGCGGTGTTGGTTGTGGCACGGGACAGGAGGTCCGCCACTATGTTCTCTTTTCCAGGAGTGAACTGAGTAGTAAAGTTGTAGGTCCTCAGCCGCTCCATCCACCTGTGGATACGTAGGGGTCTGTGTCCCGAGCCCGTCATCTCCAGCAGTGTTGTCAGCACCCGGTGGTCCATCCGCAGGGTGAAGTGGCGGCCGTAGAGATAGATGTGCCACTGTTCACACGCCCAGACACAGGCAATCGCCTCCCTCTCACTCACAGCATATTTCTGTTCAGCCGCTGAAAGAGACCTCGACGCAAACGCCACTGGGTGCTCGGTAGCATCTTGTACCTGAGACATAACTGCCCCCACCGCCAAACCAGATGCGTCACAGGTCACAAAAGTTAGCCATTTTGGATCAAAGTGGGCCAACACTGGGGGGGAGGGGGGTTGAGACTTCAGCTTAGTGACCGCCGCTGAACAGGCCGGGGTCCACTGCTATGGTGCATCCAGTTTCAGAAGGGCCTGGAGTGGTTCGATTGTCTTAAGAGTAAATAAAACATCTGTGAAAGTTCACCATGCCCAAGAACGAGGAAATCTGTGTGGGTGTCGTGGGATCTGGAAGATGCAGAACTGCCTCCACGTTCGAATGTAGGGGCCTCAGACCCTCTGTCGCCAGCCGGAATCTCACAAACTCAATGGAGTCCACCGCGAAGATGCACTTTTCCCCATTCAATGTGACTCCGTGCTCCTGTAGCACCTCCATCACCTGGCCCAAACGACCATCGTGCTCCTCCCGCGATGCGCTGTGCACCACAATGCCATCCAGATACGCCACCACACCCTTGAGGCCGGCCAGAATCGTGGACGTGACCTTTTGAAAACAGCTGGGTGCTGAGCTGAGACCAAAAGGCATGTGGGTGTACATGAAAACGCCCTTGTGGGTCACGAACGCTGTCAGATTCCTGCTAGCTAGGTGAAGGGGCACCTGCAGGTAACCCTGGCGAAGATCCAGATTCGTGAACACCTTTGAGCCTCTGAATGTTGTGGTGAGTTCCTCCATGATGGGAAGCGGGTACTTGTCCAGAACAATTGCCCTATTCACCATCCTAAGGTCGATTCACGGCCAGATGCCACCCATCTTTTTTCTGGCCACCATGATGTTGGATTTCCAGGGTGAAGCATCCACCCTCTCGATGATGCCAGCTTCAAGCAGTCTGTTCAGTTCCGCCATGACATCATCCTGCAGAGCGAGAGGAAGCCGTAATGCTTGAATTTTCGGTGTCATGCTTGGAACGATGAGCGGGCAGTGGTAGAACGCCTTAATGTATCCAAGGCCCATGAACAACGCCGGCCAGCAGACATGCCATTCGGGGAACACTGTCAGTACCGTTGAGCCCTCTGGGTCCGTGATGGAGAATCCCAGTTCACCCAGCAGATCGATCCCCAGCAAGTCAGCCCCCTGGCGCGAAACCTGAAAGGTGAATGCGGGAACAATCTTTAACCCACATTTCACCGAGAAGCTGACCATACTCGCCATTTCAATTTCGGCGTGACCGTACCCAAACATTTTCACCACCCCTGAATTGATGGTTCTGCCCGGGAAAAGTCTTTTCAAAGTAGCCATACTTAATATGGACTTACTGGCTCCTGAGTCCATCATAAGCGGCACATCAACTCCGTCCAGCTGCAGGACATACCACTTAAACGGTCCCTTCTTTGTGCCCGCTACACACACCTGCGTCATGCCCTTGGGCTCTGCCACCGATGGTTTAGTAGTGATAGTGCAGGCCCTGTCCCGCGCCACAGTCCTCCGCCTTTTGGGGATCCGCCCCAAAGAGTTAGGTACGTTGCTAATGGCCAGGCTTGGAGGGAAAACTTGAGTAGCTATGGTCTCTTTAGCCAATACTGGCAGGCCCAGCTGGACGGTGGACTCAATCTGCCTAGTCAGTTCAACCACCTTCTCTAGCGTGAGGACATCCACAGCCAGCGTCACCTTGTCCTTCAGCCACTTGTTGTTCGTACCGTGAGCTGGCTTGTCTCAGACTAGCTCCTCCTCAATAAGCCCGAAGGCACGCTGTCTTGCTAAGCTACGGAGTTCCATAATGAAGGATTGAGCGGACTCACCAGCTCGCTGTTGGCGGTCAAAAAATTTATATCTTCGCGCCATGATGTTGGAATGGTCTCTGAAGAAATAGTCCATTAAGTCCAAACCTTCCTTCAGCGAGCCGCTGCCATCCAGTCCAAAAAATATCCATTGGCCCTCCTCACCAAGGCAGTGAACAAGTAGGCTCTTCCGTCTCTCTTCATCGGTGCTGCTCAGACCGACCACAGCCACATACACTTCGAATGTCTCCCGCCAGCGGCCCCATGGTATAGCTGGCATGCCCGGAGACTGTAAAAATGGAGGTGGTTGTCTAATGCACGCTCCCATGGTTTATTCTCGTCCCCAAAATATTATGTCGGAATAACATGAGACTGAAGCCGCATTCAACTGAGCACTGAACTGACTTTATTATAAAAACAACTCAATATATTCTCTTGCTGTAGCCCACCTGACGTCATCACCCTCAACCCCCCAGCCAGGCTACGGCAAGCCCCAAAAGTCAAATCCCCACACAACAGATAACTACTACTCTTGACTGGGAAAGGTGTGACCTTTGACCTATAGTATAATTCCATAGAATCTCATGTCACTTACAACTCAAAACTAGTCACTTTTCTTCATTATGAGTGTTTTTATAGTAAAAGTCTTTTGTAAACACATTATCTTATAGCCACCATTTCCTCTGCAGTGCTCCTCGAGTGTATAATTGTAAATCTAAGAACTGACTCTTTGTGGTCCTATCACAACTAAAATCAATTATTCTTTAACATCTTTCTTTTAAACCTTCTCCACCCGTTACTTTTACTTGAACATGAACTAGAAATAATACAACCATTCTAAACTGGATGGCATGAACATTTAGCACTAAAATACATCTTATAAACGCAATTCAGTGAAATGCAGGCTGTCCCAACCTATCATATGTGAATGCTTTGGGAGCATGTCTATTTCTGAAAGGATATGGTCTTGCAGGTGGTGAAGATGGTGGCGATGCCTCTCTGTCGATTCTCGCTGTCTCCAGCTCTGCATCCTCCCTTTCCTCAACTGGGCCTGCCGCCTCAGCCACTTCATGCTCTAGCTCAGTCTCATCTGTTCTTCTTGCTGTATGTCCACATCTGATGTCCACTGGGTCTGTGGTCCTATCCTGTTGTCCCCCTCAGGTGCCGGTGTTGCCGTCTGTGGCTGGAACTCTCTAGCCTCAGCTCTGAGGTTGCTCCTGGTCCATGCTACAGGATCTCCTTGCGGCCATCCAGAGATGCATTGCCAATCATCCTCTTCGCAGTCAGATGCAGACTCTGGTTCTGCAATTGTGGGGGTTTCCCCTACAGTTGAAAGTGCTATGAGATATGAGATGACTGTTGTTGTGAAATGGCGCTATATAAATAAAATTGAATTGAATTAATGTCTTTCCTCTTTCTGTGTTCTCACACCCCTTTGCTCCTGTGGGTCAGGCCAGCGCTGGTGCATGGCAGCTCTGCCACCATCACTGTATAAATATGTGTGTGAATGGGTGGATAGCAGGATCTGTAAAGCGCTTTGGTCATCTAGAGATGAGAAAAAGCGCTATATAAGTGAACACCATTTACCATTTACCATTCCAGGTTGTGCGACTCAACTGGCAGGAAGATGGAAGCAGCAGATTCCGATGAAGCAATCTCGTGCGACCCTGACCATCCTCTGGTTGTACTTCATAGACTGGGCTTTCTGGGTGTTTTCTTTGCACAACTACATGCCCTTTTTGTTCCCAGAATGACCTGAGTTTCCCTGGCCCACCTCTTTATGTCAGGTTCCTAATGAGAACTCTACAGGCAGGGTACAGCTCTACCCCTTGGACTTTTTGGTCATACAACCTTTTTCCCCTCTTTCCAGAGGCCTTTGCAGCCTTGGAGGCTAACTGGTATGCCTCTTCCATCCTCTGTTTCCACTTCATTGCATAATCTTCATGAGATCCAATGCCATCAGAGTGTGGAATACCGAACATGATATCAATGGGAAACTGGGGGTTATGACCAAAGAGCAGGTAATATGGTGCATATCGGGTGGACACATTGGGTGTGCAATTGTAGGCATGCATGACCTTGGCAAGAGAACTTTTCCAATCAACTTTGGCTTCATCATCCAGGTTACGCAGCATGGCCAGCAGGGTGTGGTTAAAGCATTGTACTTGACCATTCCCCTGGGGGTGGTACGGGGTAGTGCAAGAACCTTGGATGCCACAGAACTTTTGGAGCTCAGCAAATAACTGGTTCTCAAACTCCCTGCCCTGATCGTGACACAGTTTAGTAGGGAAGCCAAATTTGAGGACAACGTCACCAAATATCTTCTCAGCTATTGTTCGAGCACCATTGTTTGTACACGCATACGCTTGAGTGAATCGTGTGAAATGTTCCATGACCACAAGGATATACTCATATACACCTCTACACTTCTCTAAGTGCATGAAGTCAATTGAGATCAGCTCAAAGGGGTATGTAGTCACAATATTAGTAAGTGGTGCTCTGACTGCTTTTGGTGGTCTTTTCTGTTTCACACAGCTACACACCTTGTTGATGTGATGTTCAATGTCTCTCTGCATATGAGGCCAGAAAAAAGCTCTCATGAACCAGATGGAGTGTATGGTCAACACCCAAGAGTCCCATTTCTTCGTGCAGTTCTTTAAAAATGAGGGGGCGGAACATTGGGGGCACTACCAGTTGTGTTTGTGTGGCTGTCTGTCACCGAAGAACACCATCAGCATCAATCTGCAGCTTAGCTTTCTCTCTTGCAAACACAGCCAACTCGCTGTGAGTGTCCTTCACCTTTGGCCACTGACGTAGTGTGGTGTACTGTTTCACCTGCTGCAACAGTGGGTTCTCCTCTTGAGTAGTTGTCAGTGCTTGAGGTGAGATCTGCTTTACCGTGTCCACCTGGGGCTCACTGCTCAGCTCTGCGATGGCTGCGGTGATGGTCACTGGACACAGCAACGGCTCTCTCCTCCTGGTGAACTGACAATTCTTTGGAGACACTGGACAAGATTTCAGGCTGTATCTGTTGGGAACAGGTGAGCATATACTTTTCTATGTCAAGGGGCATTCTTGATAGCCCATCTGCATCAGAAGTAGACTTCCCTGGCCTGTACTTTATGGTGAATTTGAAGTCTGTCAATTCAGCCACCCATCTCAGCATTGTGGCATTCAGTTTAGCAGTTGTCAGCACATACAGTATGTAAGAAGGTTATTATCTGTATATACTACAAATGAAGGAGCATAATACAAATAATCCCTAAACCTCTCGCATATTCAAATCAAATCAAATCAAATCAAATCAAATCAAACTTTATTGTCATATTGCTGTACATACAACTGTAGTGCAGGCAAGATGAAATTGCGTTTCTCTCGGCATCCATATAAATAGAAGCAGCATGATTTAAGACACACTCCCACACAGCTCCACCCCCCACCCCCAACCCCACCCCCCCATCCATTCACACATCCCTGAGACATACTTGGGGGAAAAAAAAACAAAACAACTAACTATAATATACAAATAATATACAAAATGTCCGTAGGTGCAGTAGTGTGTATGAGAGATTCCGGGTCAACTGTTCAGCATCCTGACAGCTTGTGGAAGGAAGCTGTTGATCAGTCTGGTGGTTCTGCCTCTGATGCTTCGGAATCGTTTACCAGATGGAAGAAGTTCAAAGTGTTTATGCAGAGGGTGAGAATGGTCCTTGACAATGTTCAGTGCCCTGCTCCTACAACGGTTCTGAAAAAGTTCTTGGACAGAGGGGAGGGAGGCTCCAATTACCCTTTCAGCCCCCTTGACTATCCTCTGCAGGGCTTTTTTGTCTGACATACTGCAGCTGGAGTACCATGTAGCAATGCAGTACGTCAGAACACTCTCCACCACACCTCTGTAGAAGGTCCTGAGGATGCAGATGGGGAAAGAGGCCTGTTTGAGTTTCCTCAAGAAGTGCAGTCTCTGCTGAGCCCGCTTCCTGATCCCCAAGGAATTCTTGCTCCAGGTCAGGTCCTGCGAGATCTGCACTCCGAGGAACTTGATGTTCTCTACTCTCTCCACTAAACGGCCGCCGATGCTGAGGAGGACGTGCTCAGGCTGTGACCGCCGGAAGTCGATAATCATCTCCTTCGTTTTGTCCACGTTCAGCACCAGATTGTTCTCCCTGCACCAGCCCTCCAGGTCTCTCACTTCTTCCCTGTACATTGATTCCTCATCCCTCTGAATAAGTCCCACCACCGTGGTGTCGTCTGCAAACTTAATAATCTGGTTCCCCTCGTGTCTGGATACACAGTCATGTGTTAGAAGTGTAAACAACAGTGGATTGAGTACACAGCCTTGAGGGGATCCGGTGCTCAGCGTGACAGAGTTGGAGATGTTGTTACCAACCCGGACAGACTGAGGTCTCTCAGTCAGGAAAGCCAGGATCCAGAGACATGTGGCGGTGTTCAGACCGAGAAGAAGTAATTTCTCCATCAGTCTCTAGGGAATAATGGTGTTGAATGCTGAACTGAAATCAATGTACAGGAGTCTGGCGTAGGTGTCTTTCTGGTCCAGGTGGGTGATGACAGAGTGTAGGGTGGTGACTATAGCATCCTCCGTGGAGCGGTTTGAACGATATGCAAACTGGAGCGGGTCGTGTGATGCAGGGAGGCAGGCTGTAATGTGTGGTTTGACAAGCCGTTCAAAACACTTCATCACAATTGGTGTCAGTGCAACAGGACGATAGTCATTCAAACAGGACACAGCTGGTTTCTTTGCCACCGGTACAATGATAGCGGTCTTGAAGCATCTGAGAACGATGGCCTGACTCAGGGAGATGTTATAAATGTCAATCAGGACATCCACCAACTCGCTCGCGCAGTCTCGGAGCACACGTCCCGGAATGTTGTCCGGACCTGCAGCTTTGCGTGGGTTGACACTGGTTAGGGTCCTCCGTGTGTCCACTGTGTTGATGGTAAAAGCTGGTCCAACCGATGGTGGGGGTGGGCCAGCCCTCCCTCTGATTGTCGAGTTTGATGCTTCAAAACGTGCAAAGAAGTCGTTAAACCTGTCTGGAAGCGAAGCGTCATCATCATCGACCCCCTGCCTAGACTTATAGCCCGTCAGTGTCCAAACTCCCTGCCACATCTGCTTGGTGTTCCTAGTGTCACAGAGGTGTCCCTGGATTTTCTCCGCATAGGCGCGCTTTGCCGCCTTAATTCCCTTTGAGAGCGCAGACCTGGCTGAGCGGAGGGTGATCCTGTCCTTCGCTCTGAAGGCTGCATCTCTGGCTGTAAGCAGCGAGCGCACCTCTGCAGTCATCCAGGGCTTATGATTACCCTGCATAGTGATGGTCTTCACTGTAGTGACATCCTCTGTGCACTTCGCGATGTAGCTGGTGACTGTATCAGCATACTCCTCCACATCTGTCTTGTCTTCCTGGGAGGCTGCTATTTTGAAGATCTCCCAGTCTGTGTGCAGAAAACAGTCTTTCAGTGCAGAGGTTGCACTCTCTGGCCAAATCCTGATTTGTTTCACTGCTGGCCTGCTGCGCTTCAATAAAAGTTTGTAGGCAGGCAGCAGCATCACGGACATGTGATCAGAACTGCCGAGATGGGGGCGGGGTATCGCTTTATATGCATCTGTGTTTGTGTACACTAAGTCCAACATATTCTCTCCTCTGGTCTTAAAGTCTACACATTGTTTAAACTTGGGGAGCACAGTCTTTAGGCTGGTGTGGTTAAAATCCCCTGCAACCACCACAAAACTGTCCAGGTGTGAAGTTTGGATTTCGCTAATAGCATTGTGCAGTACCCCGAGTGCCTTCTTAGCATTAGCTTTAGCATTAGGGCTCGGCGCTATGTAAACACCAGCTACATACAGGTTGCTGAATTCCCTCGGCAGATAAAATGGCCGACAATTTACAATTAGGAACTCCGCCAACGGAGAGCAGTGTTTAGATACTAACGTGGCATTAACGCACCAGTTCTTATTAACATAGATGCACAGCCCACCCCCCCGGCTCTTACCGGAGCTCGCCGTTTCCCTGTCGGCACGGAACATCGCCATATCTTCCAGTTGAACGGCCTCGTCAGGAATGTTGCCGTGGAGCCATGTCTCGGTGAAAACAAACACACAGCAGTCTCTCCACTCTCTCTGGGTTTCTCTCAGCAGACACAGCTCGTCCACCTTGTTTTCGAGGGAGTGGACGTTAGAGAGAAGAAGCGACGGTACCGTTGGTCTGGAAGGGTTAGCCTTTAGCCTAGCATGGATCCCGGCCCTTTTTTCCGCGCTTTTGCTTGCGTTCACTCCGCTTCCGCTTCCTCCTCTCTCGGGTAGCTTCCAGCGGGGACTCCGCCAGAATTCCATGCTGGCGTAGAATGTCCAAATCACAACCGATCGCCGTGATTCTTGCAGTGTGCAGTACCTTGATGTTTAATAAGGTCTCACGGTTGTAAGTTTTACAGAATGTACGTCTGGGATGATCAAAACACTCAAAACTCTCACACTCCTTGATGCCAAGAGGGGCCGCTGCGTCCGAGCGCGCTGCCGCCATCTTAATATTGCCCATTTCATTGCTAAAACTTTAGCTTACCAGAATGTAGATGGTAATTTTTCCTCTGAAGCAGGTGCGGGAGCCATAAGCAGTGACCTTTAACCTTCCTTCCTGTTTTTGTTAGAACACCACTCCAAGTCCCTCCTGGGATGCATCACAATGCAGAACAAATGGTTCCTCAAAATTTGGATAACCAAGCACGGGGGGACTGGACAGGTGGTCAGTCAGCTGACTGAGGACTGCAGTGTGCTCTTCTGTCCATGTTATGCACTGGTGTGAAGGTACCTGGCTTTGCTTCTTCTTTCTCACACTGGTCTTTTGCTTCTTAATGACTCTTGTGGCATCAGTGGGGCATAGAGGGGCCTAGCTATATGTGAGAAATTTGGGATATAAGCTCTGTAGTATGAGATGAACCCCAATATTTTCCTCAATTCACCCAATCTAACTGGCTTCCGGTGTTTCATGTCTTGCACTGGGGCTGTTTCTGTAGGGTCCATTGTGTAGCCTTCTTTAGTGACAATTTTCCCCAGAAATCTGACACTGTTTTTGAAGAGCTCACATTTCTTTGCAGTCAGTTTAACTCCATGTTGTTGGTAACATTGAAGCCCTTTTCTAACATCTCTCAGATGGCTCTCGAATGTTTGGCTATGTATGAGATTATCATTGAGATTTGGCTGAGAGATTTCATCTTTCAGTCTGATGAGGCATTCCTCCATGCTGCACTGGAATTCGAAAGGTGCAGCAGACAACCCAAATGGAACCCAAACCTATTCATATACTGTAGGCCCCAGGGCGTTATGAAGGCTGTGAGTGGTCTACTACTTTCTTCCATAAACCCCTGGTGGTAGGCCTTGCTTTGATCTAACACTGAAAACCAGGCACAACCATGTAAACTGTCATGAATGTCTTGAATGCGGGGAATAGGATTGCGAACGGGCAGAGACCTCTGGTTGAGTTCTTGATAATCGCAGCACATACAGAAGTTCCCATCTTTTTTGCACACAAACAATGCGAGATGAGTAGTGTGACCTTGATTTTTGGATCCAGCCCCTGTTTAATAGGTCTTCTAAAGACTTCTCAACGTCTCTATGCAGTGGTTTAGGTACAGACACATAGGTACGTCTTACTGCTGTAGTATCTGTGAGTCTGATTTTCAGTTGCAAGGAAGGGATGCATCCCACCTCATCATCGTTTCTGACGAATGCTTTGCACTTCTCCCTCAGCATTTGCTTCACTTGTCACTGCTGAGCTGGGGGGAGGTGAGTTAGTGTGATCAGTGGGTCCCAACTTTCCTCATCCTCAGCTGTCTTTCCATCAGGCTCAGGCTCATTATCTCTGCTGATCCCCAGAGGCTTGACTGGAGAAGCAGGCAGGGGAGTGACTGGTTTGGCTTCCATGGGATAAACGGCTTTGACAAGCTGGACCTGCCCCAACACTGTGCGTGGGCCCAGGATGACATCATGGCAGGTGTTATTGGTGACAGTCAGGGTTAAATGTGAATATATTCCTTTTCCAAGAGTTATCATGCTCTCTGACATACTCAGACCATTAAACCATGGGGCGTGCTCATCAGGCAAAAAAAGGGGCTTCTTGGTTGGACAGCTGAGGGCCTGTTCTCACAGAGCATTTAACATTTTTCACTTGGCCACCTGGGATTACTTCCTTCTGCCTGCCGACTCTCACCACACAATCACTGCATTCAGGGTCGCTGTTCTTAATCATCTTCACCAACATCTCAGTCTTCTTACAGTCAATAGAGAAAGCTGTGCTAACAGCCTGTGTTATTACTTTGTGTGGCTGCTGCACACCATTTTTCAGTAACAGTTTAATTATGTTATACCCAGTGATCGGGTCTTCTGCGGCTCCTTTCTCACCTGTTACGAGCATGGGCATCTGAAGTGTGAACAGCAGGGCTTGTGAGGGGTCTAGTTGAAATGTGACCATCTAGAAAAGGGATGTCTATTTGGTTGACGGCTTTTCCCACAAGGGCATCTGGGCCAAGAAGTTCTTCAGTGCTCTGCACCTTCACCTTTGGAATACACTTTCTCCTCCAGGTGTCATTGATGAGGCAAATTTGTGATCCCATGTCCCATAATGCTTGAGTCTTCACCCCATCTAGGTAACAGTTCACCATGCTTCAGAGAGGATACATCTTGGTATCCTCTTAAGCTAGTAGGGGTGAAATTCGTCTTGCCACGCTTGCGCAAGGACATGAAAGAATGGGCTGCAGCTTGCATCATGTGCCAGCAGGCCAAAGTGCACAAGCACACCAGAACTCCCCTCGAGCCGTTCCAAATCCCGGCTAGGAGGTTCGACTCAAACACGTGACGGCACCAAGAACTCAGAACCACTGGGCGTGGGTGGCCGTCACAGAACAAGGGAGGGCACCATTCTTACACCACCCTGCTCTCCAGCCTTAACCCCATTGGCGCAGACTGGAGCGTGCAAATGTCCGCGTCCCCAGTGTGCTCTGCGGCCATGGCGGGGAAATCTATTCCCACACAGACCGGGGCAATTAACGTGCGTGACAGGCAATCGGCCACGATGTTGAGTTTACCAGCAACGTGTTGAATGTTGGTCGTAAACTCCGAAATTGCGGCCAACTGCCGTCGCTGCTTTGCCGACCACGGTTCGGAAACCTTGGACATGGCGTACGTCAGTGGCTTATGGTCTACGAACGCGGTGAACTCGCGTCCCTCCAGCCAGAACTGAAAATGGCGCGTCGCCAGGTGGAGAGCCAGCAATTCTCTATCAAATGTGCTGTATTTGCATTCGTTGTTGCGCAAAGTTCTGCTGAAAAATGTGAGCGGCTGCCACGAACCTGAGATGCACTGCTCCACTACTGCCCCTATGGCAATATCAGACACATCCGTGGTGAGCGCTATCCGTGCAGACGGATCCGGGTGGGCCAGCAATGTGGCATCCGCCAGTGCCACTTTGGCTTTTGCAAAAGCCTGGACTCACTCGGGAGTCCAGTCTATGTTTTCCGCAGGTTTCTTTTTTTTAAGCGCTGCATACAACGGCTGCATCAGCTCGGCTGCTCAGGGAAGGAAACGGTTGTAAAAATTAACCATTCCCAAAAACTCCTGTAGTGCCCTCACGGTCTGCGGATGTGGAAAATCCGACACCACGCGCACCTTGTCTGGTAACGGGATTACACCCTCCGGTGAAATGCAGTGGCCCAAAAAGTCAGTCACTGGCACACCGAACTGGCACTTTGCCGGGTTAACTATCAACCCGTGTGCTTCCAACCTCTGGAAAACTGTCTTGAGATGGGTGATGTGCTCCTCCTCCAACGCGCTGGCTACCGGAATGTCATCTATTGTAAGTTGACAAACACAAAGGGCAAGTTGTGAAGCACTGCATCCATCATCCTCTGGAAGGTCTGCGCCGAGCCTTTTAATCCAAACGGCATGTGTAAAAGCTTGAAAAGGCCAAAAGGAGTTATTACCGCTGTTTTTGGAATGTCTTCCGCACGTAGCGGGACCTAATGGTAACCGCGGACCAGATCCACTTTGGAAAAAACACGCACCCAGGCCAGGTGCATGGAAAAATCCTGGATGCTTGGAATAGGATAGTGATCGTGTTCTGTAGCGTTATTCAAGCGCCAGAAATCGCCGTATGGCTGCCACGACCCGTTGGCGGCCATGCTGCAAGTTGGAGCACTTGTGTCGTCAAGTGCTCCAACAGCCCGTGGAGCACTTGATGATGCCCAACCATTCTAAGCTGTCGAACTCCTCGCATGCGCTGGCCAGTTTAGCTGAGTCCAAGTGCCGAGGTCGTGTGAATACCGGTGGCCCTTTTGTAGTTATGAAATGTTCGACCCCGTGTTTCGTTATCGTAGCAGAAAACATTGACACCGTGAGTGCTGGGAACTGTGCGAGTAACTGTTGGTACTTACCCCCTGGAGCTATAACATTAACCAGTGTTGTCGACCCCGCTCCCCGAGCTGTACAGGGCAGAGAGGCAAAAGAGATAACATCTACTAATCTCCTATTAACAACATCAACTAATAACCCATAAGCACATAAAAAATCTGCGCCTAAAATGGGGGCGGAACATGCAACTACCACAAAGATCCAATGAAAGTTGCATCCGTGTAAGCATATTGTCAGTGTCCTGCTCACCAAATGTCCTGATGGTGGATCTGTTGGCGGCCGTCAGCTCGGGACCGCTGCCCCCTGCCACCCTGTCTGCGTTGACCAGCAGAATGAGGCTCTTCTGGGAGCTGGAGTCCACCAGAAACTGTCTCCCCAAACGTGTGTCTGTGACATACAGCAGCTTGTTTCTGTCGCCAGCGGTCACAGCTGATACTGACTGCTGGCCGTGCCATTTCCTGACTTCTTGAATTGGCATGGTAGGACGCATCGCTGGGTGTTTGAGCCGAAATGGTGTTGATAGAAGTAGATCGCCCCGTTCCTGCGTCTCCTGGCGTCTACTCCGGCTACCACCAAAGGCTCCTCGACCTCGCTGGAATCCCTCGTGGACGCCGGTGCCACTGCATTCACGCTGAGCATTCTGGTCACTAAAATGATGCAATCCACTTCCTGTGCCAGTGCGCGGTAGTCCTTCGTCACCAGCAACGGTGAGTCGGTCAGGATTGCCCTCGCTGCAGCCGGTAGGTTCCTGAGGAACAGGTGGGCAAACAGGAAAGACTCGTCGTTTCTAGCATCAGTGCCAATATGCTCTCCATTAGCTCTACGGCTGATCTGTCCCCCAACTCTGAACGTGTTAGGAGTCCTTCTGCCCTGTCGCTGTCCGAAAGGGTATAGCGCTGGAGAAGCATCCTCTTGAGCGCCTTGTATTTCTCCCGGGCCGGCGGCTCCTGGAGCTGGCTTGTCACCTGTTGCATGGCGCGCGTGACCAGTGCAGCGACCACGTAGTAGTACTTTGTGTCATCTGTTGTTATCCCGCGGAGTGCGAACTGGGCTTCTATGTGTAAAAACCACACTGTCGGGTCGTGAAGCCAGAAGTCCGGGAGTTTGACTGAAACAACGCACACGGCGTTGGTGCTCTCCCTCCAGGTAGTCTCCGGGGCGGTGCTCGTCTCGCTCTCCACATCTTGGGGTCGCCAGTGTGGAGAAAGGATGAAGGTGAGGCAACAAGCTGAACGACACAAGACTTTATTCTTTCACCAACAAACAGTAAGGCAAAAGATCTCCCTGGGTCTCTGTGCATCCCTCTTTTATATCTTTATTACCATGCATCGAGACCTGCAGCTTCCGACCATAACATATTATGTGTAGAACAAAGCCTGTGTGGCACATTAACATGACGTAACGCCAGTGCCGCTCTCACACCATCCTCACAGCGGTCCAGCATTTTCTCCTCTCCTCGGTGGAGAGTCCTACTGTCCCGTCTGATACACCCCCCCCCCCCCCCGGTGACACCTTCTCTTTCGGTCCATTGTTCCCAGGGTGGCGAAGTCCAACATCATGCCCCCACAGCATCCTCCCCCACTAGTTTCCATGAAAACCTTGATTTCACCAAGCAAGAAAAGAAAGCATTGTAATATCTTACCCTTGCTCAGCCATTTGACTTCAGCATGAAGGAGGAGATCTCCATACTCTGCTGAACAGTCCTCCAAGAAAACCTTGAAGCTCCGGTGCTGCTTGGCCTCTGCACGAATGGAGTTGTTGATTTTAACAACTGGCGTTATGACATGATCAAATCCCATGACCTTTGCACAGATAGCCTGTTGGTGGATGATGCAATGACAGTTCAGGAATTTTGGAAAGTCTGGGTCCACTTTGCAGTGAGCAACAATCCTGAGTGACGTCTCATCATATCTGGTGCCCCATTAGTTGTTACCGAGACTAGTTTTTCCACCTTGAACCTTTTTTTGCACAAAGTACTGCTTTATGGCACTGTAAATATCCACTCCCTTGGTGGTAGTTTTCAGTGGGAGTAACGTCAAAAACTCCACTTTAGTGGAAAAGTCATTGAACATCATCCGTATGAAAACAGCCAGCTGTGCTGTATCACTGAGTCTACAGACTCATCACGCTGGAGTGAAAACCAAAGGCACCTATTCAGGTCTGACTCCAGCTGTCTGACTGCATCCGCAGATAGCACATACACCCTCTGCGCCACAGTGTTCATACCAAGCCGGACGTCAGCAATAGTGGACAGAATCTCTGTCTTATTTTTATGGTTCTGGAATAATGATTCTGCCACCGCGATCATAGCCTCTTTAATTATACCGCCATCAGTTATGGGCTTTTTGTGCTTGGCTAGGATGTGTGCCACTATGCCTCGGTTGAAGCTCTGGCCTTCTTATGGCCCTTTTCCACTAGCACCTACTCAGCCCGACTCACCTTGACTCTACTCGGTTTGTAGGGTTTTCTGTACCTGGTACTAGGTACTATTTTGGTACCTACTCGAGCAAGGGTCCAACCATGTTAAGTCAAGCTGAAAATGTGACGTCAACAGATTGCAGGCCACTGATTGGCCAGGGCGTAACGTCAGTGGATGAGAGCGACATCTTCAAAGATTCAAAACCGCCATTTGTAAATTTGGCCATGAGTTTTTATTATTTCTATGATAATCAATGATCACACTCACCATCTTCGGCGTGAGCAGCCATCAGCTCAGAGACCTCCTAGTATACCTTCATTTCGGGTCATTCTGCTGGCGAAGGGGCTGAAAAGTTCATATAGTGGTCAAATTTGACAAAATATGGTTATTTTTCAACAGTCTCCCCTTCGGTCCACAGTTCTTCCATCAGTGTTGCACCGCTTGGCTCCCTGCACTTGAAAAATAAACTACATTTAGTCAAATTTGACCACTATGAACTTTTCAGCCCCAGCGGCGGCGGAGTGACCCGAAATGAAAAAGTATACAAGGAGGGCTCTGAGCTGATGGCTGCTCATGGGGAAGATGGTGAGTAACTCTGTGCTTTGCTTGTATTTTGTGCAAAGTATTCGCTTCTGAGAGCAAAATGTCAGCATGTCAACAACATCACGAGATAACGGGCTAACTTCCTGTAATAAACCCACCCACCTTGAGGTGGTACTCAGTTGTAATGGAAAATGACCTAATTCGTGTCAAGCCGAGTAGAGTCAGGGTGAGTCGAGCTGAGTAGGTGCTAGTGGAAAAGTGGCTTTAGTCAGTTTAGTGAACAGAGATTGTTGTTTTTGGAGCATAGCTTTAAGCTCTTTTACCTTCTCATTGTGGAGGCTGCTTCCCACTGGAAAGTCTTGGGAGAAGTTGCTGTGAACTTTGGTGAAATGCTGCTCCACCTTGCATCTTTCACCGACTGCCAGGCTCGCACCACAGATCAGACACACACACTTGTCTTTCACATTTGTGAAACAGAAGTCCATTTCCCAGTCTTGGTGAAAATAAGTTTTGGACCTCTTACTGGCATGACTGGAATCTCCTGCTGACATTGTTGCTGGGCTAACCTCCTACCTGCCTGGCACCTGGCTGGTCAGCCTGTTCCCCCCACCCAGCTCCACTGACAGACAGCAAACCAGCGCAAATGTATGATTGACAACTAGTTGACAAGCAACCGTTTCATCTCAGGAGGAGGGCAGGACACTTGTAATTTTGATTGGATCGTAATTTAGACCTGATTTACCAAATGACAAATCAAATTTGTTTTCTTGTATTATTGACCCCTTGGTGAGCTACTGGAAAGGGCCTCACGAGCTACTTGTAGCTCGCAAGCGACATGTTGAAGACCCTTGCACTACCACTTCTAGTTATAAAATGCTTCTTTGGAGTAATAGTGGGATGGGAATAGTTTCAATTAAGTTTGATGTGGCAGTATAATGGAATAATTACTGTTGTGAACAGAGTTAAAAATCATACAGGCTCACTGATGGCTCACAACACTAGAACGCAATATGACCCATTATTTTATAGATAACTGTATAGATGATGGTACATAGCATACTGTATATGCTGTTTAGGTGATACAGTATACAATGAAGGTGGCAGTGTATATTTTAAGCTTAATAATGTGTAAGTTTCACATACACTTCTGCCAGTGCCAGTGTAATTAGGGATTAAGTTTATTGTCATGTTTACAGTTCTCTCTCAGCATAAAAAGATTAGGAAAGAAAACATTTGTCATAACTCACTTCTGCTTTGGGAAGATTGTTCCTAGCCAACATTTTTTACTGCAGGACATATCAGTTAGTATATAAATATACCCATATGTCAGGATGTGATAAGAAAGCTTCTGCATACAAGTGCATACTGATTTTATAAGGCAAAGGGCAATGTAGTCGATGCACTAATGAAGCAAAAGCTGTACTGTTGTCACTGTCCCTTAGAGAGGGAATATGAAATTTATTTAGAAATTCTGAGAAATGTTTTGCTGAGTAGTTTTTGTGGTGGTATCTTTTGAAGTGTATATGTGTGTGTGTGGGGGGATTGCTGACATATTAGGACAAATTTAAATAAACCAAAATAAAACAGTCTTCAGTAAATAGAATCTTTTGGGTGACATGTTTACCCAAAGATGTTTAAAATGGGATTTGCTGACGCAGACATTTGTTCACAATGCATTCTGGGTAGCAAAGACAATTATTTTAATGTCACTTGGACCTGTCGACCAGCTCACAA
This sequence comes from Pholidichthys leucotaenia, assembly GCA_020510985.1. NCBI lineage: Eukaryota > Metazoa > Chordata > Actinopteri > Cichliformes > Pholidichthyidae > Pholidichthys > Pholidichthys leucotaenia. Next base: position 142,088,764 of record CM035838.1, read on the forward strand.
CCACTTGACAACAGTTAATGAGAAACTCTCCACCATCTCGAGCTGCAGAATCTCACTGTCCCCATCACTCTGTCTGCTAGGAGATATTACACAAGTTCCTCCCCCACCAAAATACAGTAATCCAGTGCTCATCTCTCCAACTATCACCAAATAATCTTTGAAAACTGGAAAAACACTATTTTGTCACATCTCTGACTGAATTAATGTACTTAAAGCAGGGTTTTTCAACCTTTTTTTAACCTCTTGCACTCTGTTGTACCGCGGACGGGCAAGTCTCTGCGTCCCAGAGCGCACGAGGGCACTCTCGTGCGTCCTTGAGCGCACAAGGGCGCACGAGAGCGCACTGAAAAAAAAAAAAAAAAAAGTTCTTCCACTTCAGACACAGCCGCGAACAGATCGGATATGATTGACCTCTCATTCGACTAATAAGAGCCTTGAATTGGGTTTCTGAAACCTTGAAGAACCAATGACTGAAAACCTAGCAAGAAGGACCCGCCTACCAATGCAGTGAGCCAATTGAAGCACAGAAGTTCGCTGAGCTGTTTTGTCTAAAGCTGGGTGAAGAGAGACTGCTTCAGCAGCTACAGGCAGTGCTTTATTTTTTTTTTAAATTCCAGCAGAGTGTTTAGGATTCTGTTATATGGTCATCATAGACCGATGGAGGCCGACGACGAAGGTTGTAAATCATTCGCCAAAACCGCAATCATGGAATTATGTTTTGACCGGGTCGTGAGACCAGAACCACGAGCGGACCAGCGTCGCGTTTGTCTGACAATGAGGAAGAGAAGTTGGCCAGGACAATGTGGCTGTGAAGAGGTAAGGTGTTATAAGCCAAATTATTTTTTAATCCCTGAAAATTGTAATCAAAAATGACTTTTGACCGATCGGTAAATTACAACTGTGCGGCGCACGATGTCCGAAGTGCGTGCGCCGCGGTACACGGTTCATTCGCCGCCTCCGGACCGTGAACGCCCCCCCCCGCCGCTACTATTCTGTAGGGGGGGGGGCGCGGTGACTGTGCTGCTGTGGCCACATCGCCACATCCGAGTGTAATCCGTTATGTAGCGATGGCCGATCTCCGTCCTCTGTAGCGAGGGGGGGGGGGGGACAACCCCCAGCCCTGAGTGTCACCTTTCATTAGAGCCCAAAATGAAGCTTCTACATTGAATCATTCAAAAGTTACAGACGTTTTTCCAAACTGTGCCATTTGGCACAATTTGGCACAGTTCCAAAACGCCTGGGAACTACCTGAGAACAAAGCTGTGTAAAATATTCATTTTTTGTGGTATTGTTACAAAATTTTGACCTCAGCTGGATAACACTTGGTTCTACATTTCTGTTGCATTTTCCAGCCCGGATCTGAAGCTGTGTGTTATTTGCAAGCATTTGTATCCAAAAAAACACCCAGGCCAAATTTATTTTCTTCAAGTTCAGTATGTTTAGATGACTGTAACTCAGTGGCCGGAGAACTTAGAGAGATTATGACTGTTTTGCCATAAAATTCAAAGTGTTTTCTTTTAAATGAGACCAACCCCATGAAGATGCTGCAAAGGGTTGAAGAACAGCTTTGGATTTAATTTGGGCACATTATTTTTTGGCGTTTTTAGGGAAATTGACCGGAGTGCAAGGGGTTAAGCCACAGCATCATTCTTACATTGAAAAAATCCTGCGGCACCTCACCAACTCAAAATGTTATACATTGACACATTGTAGCCATTATAGCATATCTAATGATCCATCCATCCATCCATCTTCTGCCGCTTAATCCTTTCGGGTTGCGGGGGGGCTGGAGCCTATCCCAGCATCTTTGGGCGAGAGGCAGGGTACACCCTGGACAGATCGCCAGTCCATCGCAGGGCCAACACAGAGAGACAGACAACCATTCACTCTCACATCCACACCGAAGGACAATTTAGAATCCCCAGTTGATGCCAATTAACCTAACCTGCATGTCTTTGGCATGTGGGAGGAAACCGGAGTACCCGGAGTAAACCCACGCAGACACGGGGAGAACATGCAAACTCCACACAGAAGGGTCACTGATGGTCTGGGGGTGGGATCGAACCCACGATGGTTCCAGGTGGAATCGATCCCATGACCTTCTTGCTATGCTGCCACTGTGCTAACCACTGCGCCACCGTGCTGCGCATATCTAATGATAATTTAGTCTTTTAATTAGACCTGTAATAATATATTTTGGCAGACAATAAATTTTTAATAGTAAAATTTTCATTTATCACAGATGTACAGTATGTTTAACGGTTACAGATTAACACAGATATACGTTAATATCTGCATTGTTGGTCAAAGGCTCCTTTATACCAGACTGTGGGGAAATGGAGGGCTCTGCATATGTGCAGTTTTGTTCCAAAACTGAGTGATATGGTTATGTTTTTAATGCATTTTTCGTTACAACTGTTTTCACATATAGGCCACATACCAGCTCATTGACTTTACTGGGCTCTCTTCACTCATTTGGCTTCAGTCCAAAATGCTCCCACACTGGAGCTTTGGAATTCAGTTTTCTATTTATTCTTCCAAACTTTCTGTAATTGTGCAGCTGTCAGGAAACTCAGCCACGAGTGGTCCTGATGTGCTCACATTGTAATTTCTTTATACGCAGTGAAACAGGGTGTGATTACATACAAATGAGTGTTGATATTCCACTGTTACCAGGAGAATAAATGAATTTGAAAATGAGCATTACCAGGGGTGGATGGACAGATGGGCTAACAGAGCTCTGTGACACTTTTATCCACCACTTTTTCAGTGCGGAGGTCATTTCTGAGGGAGGTGGTGACATTTTCCTGGCTGGTGTTGTGGACTCACACGTGGCACTGTTTTCTCCGCGGGGTAAGTTTGTCATCAAGAAGAAGATGATGAAGAAGAAAGATTATATATATACAGTGGTGTGAAAAAGTGTTTGCTCCCTTTATGGTTTCTCTTTTTTTGTATGTCTGTCACACCTAAATGTTTCAGATGATGAAACAAATTGAAATGTTAGACAAAGATAACACAAGTAAACACAAAATGCAGTTTTTAAATGAAGGTGTTTATTATTAAGGGGAAAAAAAAATCCAAACCTACATGGCCCTGTGTGAAAAAGTGATTGCCCCCTAAACCTAATAACTGGTTGGGCCACCCTTAGCAGCAAGAACTGCAATCAAGTATTTGCAATAACTGGCAATGTGACATAATGTCGGGCCCAGGGAACACGCAGAGAGGCTCAAGTGTGATTCAATGATTTTATTATGCAACAACAGGTGTATGAGTGCGTGTGTGCGGGATAAGATGTATTGCTGGAGGACGGGATGCGCGGAGGGCGAAACGGAGCACCGTACAGCCAGGCAACCCTAAGGGCAGAGCAAACACAGGGATTAACGGCGGGTTTACACCCAGCAGAATTAATGCTCAGTCTGGTGCTTACTTGTAGATGACTCGGTGGCTGGTGTCGGCTTAAGCCGCAGGTCTCCTGCCTGGAAGACAGCGTCCTGGTGCACGATCGGCGAGGTGAGGAGAGGAATGGCGAGGATGAGGGAGGAAAATCCACCGCCAGAGGATCCACCTGTGCACAGGGGAGAAACTGGAGAGAAGGTAAGTGGAGGAGTAGCTTACGTGCTTGACGAGGGATCATTCAAAGAGCGCAGGCCGTAAGGGAGCGGGCGTGCACTGGAGTTGAGAGCGTTGATGGTCAGACGGCTCCAGGCGGAGGCTCCAGGCGGAGCGGGCTGTATAGCCCAAGATTGATGAGGCGCAGGTGTGCGCGCAGCTGAAGTGGGAGACAGGCAAGAGCGAGTTGTGACAGTACCCCCCCCCCCCCCCCCCGAGCAGCGCCTCCCGGCACTGGCTTACCTGGGTACACCCGGTGGAACTTCATGATGAGGCGTTTGTCCAGCACAAACGACGGGTGCACCCAGGATCTCCACTCAGGGCCATACCCCTCCCAGTCCACCAGATATTGCAGACCGTGACCCCAGCGGTGGGAGCCCAGGATGGAAGTGACTCTCCACGCCGGGTCGCCGTCGACCATTACGGGAGGGGGTGGAGCCCTAGGAGGAGGATAGAGTGGATTAGTCACCAGGGGCTTAATCTGGGAGACGTGGAATGTTGGACAGACATGGAGGGAGGGGGGGAGAGCCAAACGCACAGCCACTGGATTGATTACCTTGACCACGGAGAAAGGTCCAATGAAGCACTGGGCCAGCTTCTTCTTCTCAGCCTTCAGGTTGATGTTCTGAGTGGATAACCATACCTGTTGGCCCACTTGGTAATGGGGAGCGGCTCTCCTACGACGATTCGCTGTACTGGAGTTGCGCGCCGCGGTGCGTAAAAGCCCTTGGCGAGTCGTGGTCCAAAGGCGCCGGCAGCGCCTGAGATGAGCCTGAATGGATGGTACTGCCACCTCTCCCTCCTCTTCAGGGAACAGCGGAGGGTCGTAGCCCAGAGACGCCCGGAAGGGAGACATCCCAATAACCGACGATAAAGTGGAATTATGGGCATATTCTATCCAGGGCAGGTGGGCGCTCCAGGAGGAGGGGCTGGAGGCGGTGATGCAGCACAGTGCAACTTCCAGCTCCTGATTCGTGTGCTCGCACTGCCCGTTGGACTGGGGGTGGTGACCAGACGATAAGCTCACCGTAGCCCCCAAGGCATTGCAAAAGCACCTCCAGACTCTAGACACGAACTGGGGCCCCCGGTCAGAGACGACATCCACCGGGATCCCATGTAACCTGACGACGTGCTGGACCAACAAATCTGCCGTCTCCCGTGCCGTAGGGAGGCTGCGGAGCAGCACGAAGTGGGCTGCCTTCGAGAACCGGCTCACAATGGTCAGGATGGTGTTGAAAGAGTTGGATGTCGGGAGACCGGTGACGAAATCCAAGGCTACTTGAGACCAGGGCCTTCCGAGGACTGGCAGGGGATGGAGGAGCCCCGCTGGGGGAGAGGTTGAGGTCTTACCAGTAGCGCACTGGGGACAGGCACGGACGTAATTGGCGACATTGTCCCGGAGGCCCGGCCACCAAAAGGACCTCCGGAGGAGCTCCACCAGGCGGGAGATCCCAGGGTGACAGGTGAGCTTGGAGGTGTGAGCCCAATGGATGACGTCACCCCGGACGGAAGACGGCACATACAACCTCCCCACTGGACCGCCGCCAGGATCAGGTTCGGCCTCCTGCGCCCTCCGGACCTTGTCTTTGATGGACCACAAGACGGCGCCCATGACGCATGAGGCCGGCAGGATGGTCTGTTCCTGTTCCTCAGAGACCTCCGGAGCAAACTGCCTGGACAGCGCGTCCGGCTTGGCATTCTTGGAGCCAGGGCGGTAGGTGATGAAGAACCTGAAGCGACCAAAGAACAGGGACCAGCGCACCTGGTGGGCATTCAGGCACTTGGCCGTTCTCAGGTTCTCCAGGTTTTTATGATCTGTCCAGACCACGAAAGGTTTTGCTGCCCCCTCCAGCCAGTGGCGCCACTCCTGCAGCGCGAGCTTTACCGCAAGGAGTTCTCTGTCGCCAATGTCATAGTTCCTCTCCGCTGCAGACAGGCGCCGGGAGAAGAAGGCGCAGGGACGCACCACCCCATCCACCGGAGAGCGCCGAGACAACACCGCTCCCACCCCCGTGTCAGAGGCGTCCACCTCGACGAGGCATTGTAGCGTGGGATCCACCTGAGTCAGGACCCGGGAGGAGGAGAACTCCATCTTCAGCGTCGCGAAGGCTGACACAGCCTCCTCAGTCCACCAGAACGGCACCTTGGGGGAGGTGAGGCGGGTCAGGGGAGATGCGATGGAGTGTATTTGGGGACGAAACGGTGGTAGAAGTTGACGAATCCCAGAAACTGCTGGACCTGTTTCCTGGACGAAGCGGGCGGCCACTCAACTACCGCCTTGACCTTGGCAGGGTCAGGGATGATTTGGTTGTGAGAAACAATGAAGCCCAAGAAGGAGGTCTTGTCGGTATAAAACTCGCACTTCTCTGCCTTCACATAGAGCCTGTTTTCAAGGAGACGCTGGAGGACCCACCTCACGTGAACCTGATGCTCCTCCCGGGACCGGGAGAAGATCAGGATGTCGTCCAGGTAGACGAAGACGAACACCCCCAGGAAGTCTCGAAGGACGTTGTTTATGAGCCGCTGGAAGACAGCTGGAGCGTTGGTGAGCCCAAACAGCATGACCAGATACTCAAAATGGCCGCTGGGCATCCAGAACCCCGTCTTCCACTCGTCGCCCTCCCAGATCCGAATGAGGTGGTATGCGCTGCGGAGGTCCAGCTTCGTAAACCAGGAAGCCCCCTGGAGAGAGTCGAAGGCGGAGTCCATCAGAGGCAGCGTGTATTTATCTTTAATCATGATGTCGTTCAAGGCCTGAAAGTCGATGCATGGCCGAAGGGACCCATCCTTCTTATCAATGAAGAAGAACCCCGCTCCGACTGGGGACGAGGAGGGGCGGATGATGCCCGCGCTGAGCGATTCCTTTATATAGGTGTCCATGGCCTCCCGCTCCGGAGCCGACAGGCTGTATAAGCGACCAGATGGCAAGGGCGCCCCTGGGCGGAGGTTTATGGCGCAGTCATACGGGCAGTGGGGGGGAAGAGACAGCGCTTTGGATTTGCTGAAGACAGTCCCAAGATCGTGGAACTCCGGAGGCACCTTGGAGAGGTCCGGAGGAGGAGAGTCGGAGGAGGAGAGAGGCAGCGAGGGGGCGCAGGCAGCAGACTGGAGGCAGGCGCCCAAACAGAAGGTGCTCCAGGAGAGGACACTTCTGGACCACCAATCGAAGGCCGGGTTGTGGAGGCGCAGCCAGGGGTAACCCAGAATGACGGGAGCAGCTGAGGTAGGCAGTACGAACAGGCTAAGGTCTTCTCTGTGATTTCTGGAGATGATGATGGAGACGGGAACTGTCCGGTGTGTGACCTTCTCCAGGGGGGTTCGTGAGAGAGTAATGAGATTAAGAGGGGCTGGCAGAGCTTGGCAGGGGATGGCCAGGCGGGTTGCCAGGCTTTTGGAAATAAAGCTTTGTTCCGCCCCCGAGTCCACCCGTGCATGAGTGAGATGCTCAGTGAGATTGTGACAGAATCTAATTGGGAGGAGGCACTTTGATAGGGAGTTAGACTGGGTTGAGTCCGCGAGACCCTCTACAGCGACTCGCGGACTCCCCCTTTTGGCTTGACCGGGCAGGCTTCCACGGGGTGCTGGTCGTCTCCACACTACATGCAGAGACCCAGCTCCCTGCGGCGCTGTTTCTCCGCCAGCGGAAGCTTGGTCCACCCAATCAGCATTGCTTCCGGGTCGTCGGCGGACTCTGGCGCGGGCAACGCCAGGAGGCGAGGTTGAGAGATGAGGGAGGAAGCTCCGCTTGAGCGGCTGAACGTCTTCCGCTCGGCAGCCTGCTCTCTCAGCCTCTTATCGAGACTGATAGCAAGGGAAATCAATTCGGACAGCCGTTCCGGCAAGTCCCGGCAGGCCAGCTCATCCCGAAGGCTGGGACTCAGGCTACGGGCGAAGATGCGGCAGCATCCCCCCACCCAACTTCCGCCGCTACCACCCGGAAGTTGACAGCGTAATTGGCCGGCGACCAACTACCCTGGCGAAGGTTCAGCAACCGGGTGGTTAGCACACTGTCACGGTCCGAATGATCAAAAACTTCATTAAAGTCGTGCACAAACTGGGCATAGGTTAGGTTTGCGTAGCTGGGCCTCGCCATTACGGCGTAGGCCCAAGCTAGCGCTCGCCCTTCCAAAAGATTAGCCACATACCCAATTCGGCTGTGATCAGTTGGGAAGTCCCTGGGGACGTGCTGGAACACCAACTCACATTGAAGGAGGAACCCCCAGGCTTCGTCGAGCTTTCCGCTGAAGCACGTGGGCGTCGGAATAGAAGTGAGCCGGGTGGGCGGCCCCGGGCTAGCCTGGCTAGCCGGAGGAGCGACGGGAGCTGGCCCGCTGTGCTGAGCCGGAGGGAACGCCTGCTGAGGATCCAGACGGCCCAACCGGCGGTTAATTTGGGTGAGTTGATTTAGGATAACCTGTTGCTGATGAGTTATCTGATCCACTCGAGCCTCGAGAGTGTTTAGACGGTGTGCGAGCCTGCTGTTCGCTGGGCCGATTTGCTGGAGCTGTACTGACATAATGTCGGGCCCAGGGAACACACACACAGGCTCAAGTGTGATTCAATGATTTTATTATGCAACAACAGGTGTATGAGTGCGTGTGTGCGGGATAAGATGTATTGCTGGAGGACGGGATGCGCTGAGGGAGAAACGGAGAGCTGTACAGCCAGGCAACCCTAAGGGCAGAGCAAACACAGGGATTAACGGCGGGTTTACACCCAGCAGAATTAATGTTCAGTCTGGTGCTTACTTGTAGATGACTCGGTGGCTGGCGTCGGCTTAAACTGCAGGTCTCCTGCCTGGAAGACAGCGTCTTGGTGCGCGCTCGGCGAGGTGAGGAGAGGAATGGCGAGGATGAGGGAGGAAAATTCGCCGCCGGAGGATCCACCTGTGCACAGGGGAGAAACTGGAGAGAAGGTAAGTGGAGGAGTAGCTTACGTGCTTGACGAGGGATCATTCAAAGAGCGCAGGCTGTAAGGGAGCGGGCATGTGCTGGAGTTGAGAGCGTTGATGAGCAGACGGCTCCAGGTGGAGGCTCCAGGCGGAGCGGGCTATATAGCCCAAGATTGATGAGGCGCAGGTGTGCGTGCAGCTGAAGCGGGAGACAGGCGAGAGTGAGCTGTGACACAATGAGTCTTTTACAGCGCTGTGGAGGAATTTTGGCAAAATCATCTTTGCAGAATTGTTGTAATTCAGCCACATTGGAGGGTTTTCAAGCATGAACCACCTTTTTAAGGTCACGCCACAACATCTCAATCGGATTCAGGTCAGGACTTTGACTAGGTCACTCCAAAGTCTTCATTTTGTTTTTCTTAAGCCATTCAGAGGTGGACTTGCTGGTGTGTTTTGGATCATTGTCCTGCTGCAGAACCCAAGTGCGCTTCAGCTTGAGGTCACCAACAGATGGCCGGACATTTTCCTTCAGGACTTTTTGGTAGACAGCAGAATTCATAGTTCTATTTACCACAGCAAGTCTTCTAGGTCCTGAAGCAGTAAAACCGCCCCAGACCACCACACTATCACCACCATATTTTACTGTTGGTATGATGTTCCTTTTCTGAAATGCTGTGTTACTTTTACCCCAGATGTAATGGGACACACACCTTCCAAGAAGTTCAACTTTTATCTCGTCAGTCCACAGAGTATTTTCCCAAAAGTCTTGGGGATCATTAAGATGTTTTCTGGCAAAACTGAGACAAGCCTTTATGTTCTTTTTGCTCAGCAGTGGTTTTCGTCTTGGAATTCTGCCAGGTAGGCCATTTTTGCCCAGTCTCTTTCTTATGGTGGAGTCATGAACACTGACCTTAACTGAGACAAGTGAGACCTGAAGTTCTTTGAATGTTGTTGTGGGGTCTTTTGTGACCTCTTGGATGAGTTGTTGCTGCACTTTGGGGGTAATTTTGGTCGGCCGGCCACTCCTGGGAAGGTTCACCACTGTTCCATGTTTTTGCCATTTGTGGATAATGGCTCTCACTGTAGTTCGCTGGAGTCTCAAAGCTTTAGAAATGGCTTTATAACCTTTTTCAGACTGATAGATCTAACTTTGTTTCTCATTTGTTCCTGAATTTCTTTGGATCGCAGCATGATGTCTAGCTTTTGAGGATCTTTGGTCTTGATTTCTTGATTAAGAACAGGTGTGGCAGTAATCAGGCCCGGGTGTGGCTAGAGAAATTGAACTCAGCGTTCCAAAGATGTGATAAACCACAGTTAATTTATGTTTGGGGGGGGTCAATCACTTTTTCACACAGGGCCATGTAGATTTGGATTTTTTTACCCTTAATAATAAACAGCTTCATTAAAAAACTACATTTTGTGTTTACTTGTGTTATCGTTGTCTAATATTTAAATTTGTTTGATGATCTGAAACATTTATGTGTGACAAAAAATGACAAATCAAGAAAGGGGCAAACACTTTTTCACACCACTGTGTGTGTGTGTGTGTGTGTGTGTGTGTGTGTGTGTGTGTTGAAAGCAGAGTACAGTGTGTTGATGTTTTGGGGGGTTATATTTAAAAAAAAAAATTACATAAACCGATTTGCAATAAAAAACTGTTCAATGAAAAAAGTAGGCTTAGGTTCGTAACTGCTTTTGTAGTTCTTGAAAACTTATGAGTTTCAAAAATGAAATTGTAAACAAGTAAAATAAATTTTGAAAATTTTCCTTTTCAGCATATCACAATTCCTAATAGCTGAACAGTGTGAAGGTTTGGTCGTCCTCCAGCATTCTAGAAATATAGGCTATTCATTAAAAAACAAAAGTAAATTCTATCACAAATACTTTGAACATCCATTTAAATAGTAGTGCTACGTGACTGTATGCAGTCAATGTACAATTACCTACACAGTAACTTAATGCAATGAACAAATTCAGTAAGAACTGAATGCAGTTGATGCATAAGATAAGTAACATTAATTTTAAATCTTTAAATCACCCACAGAGCCATCAACATTGCAGGCGAAGCCTCCCACCCCTCACACTCCCTCTTCAGCCCCCTGCCCTTGGGGAAAAGGTACTGGAGCCTCCGGGCCCGCTCCACAAGACTGCTAAACAGCTTCGTTCATCAGACCATCAGGACCCTGAACTTTGTCCACTCCCCCCTGGACCTTAACGCAATCACCCACACAATAACTACCTCAGATGTTGACACAGAAAGACTGGTACACCAACAATAATACATTTGCTGCTGTATGTCTCCACACTTTAACTGCAACCATGTGCACAAATGCCATATTCTGCCGCTGTCTGTCTGTCATTGTTATACTGATCATGTGCAGTCCTCTGTTACCATCTGCACCAACACTACTGCATTTAACTGCAACTATGAGTATTACATCTCTAGTTTTCTGTATATAGGACTGCTGGGTTTTGTCATTGTTAATCATTTATCACTATTTGCACTATGGGAGGTCTGGGTCTATCTTTTGTTGCCATTTGCACTACAGGTTGCATTACTGTACATAAACTACTGCTGTTGTTGTTTTTGTTTTTCCAGCCTTATTCTTTTTTCTTTTTTATATTGTGCACACCATTGGAGAGGGAGAGAAACACCATTTCAATTCTCCTGTATGTCCTGTACATATAGTAGTACTGACAAATAAAATCTTTGAATCTTGAATCTTAAAATCGGCAAAAATATAAACTTCCATCCATCCATCCATCCATCTTCTACCACTTTTTCGGAGGTCCGGGTAGCAGAGGCAGCAGTTCAAGCAGAGAAGCTCAGACTTCCCTCTCCCCAGCAACCTGCTCCAGCTCTTCAGAGAGGATACCAAAGTGTTCCCAGATCAGCTGTAAGATGTAGTCTCTCCAGCGAGTCCTGGGTCTGCCTCAGGGTCTCCTCCCAGCGGGATGTGCCTGAAACACCTCAAGTGGGAGGCGTCCAGGATGCACCCTGATCAGATGCCCAAACCACCTCAACTGGCTCCTTTCAATGTGGAGAAGGAGTGGTTCTACTCTGAGCCTTTCCTGAATGGCTGAGTTCCTCACCCTGTCTCTAAAGGTGAGTCCAGCAATCCTACGAAGAAAGCTCATTTCAGCCACTTGTATCCATGATCTTTTTCTTTCGGTCATTAAACAAAGCTCGTGACCATAGGTGAGGGTAGGAATGTTGATTGACCGGTAAATCAACAGCTTTGCCTTAGAGCTTAGCTCCCTCTTCATCACAAGGGACCAGTGCAACGTCTGCATCACTGCAGATGCTGCTCCGATCCGTCTGTCAATCTCTCGCTCCATTCTCCCCTCACTCGTGAATAAGACCCCGAGATACTTAAACTTCTCCACTTGAGGCAGGAGCTTGTCTCCATCCTGGAGAGGACAATCCATCTTTTTCTGGCTAAGGACCGTGGACTCGGACTTGGAGGTGCTGATACTCATCTCAGCCACTTCACACTCAGTGACAAACTGTCCCAGTAAGACCTGTAGGTCATTGCTGGATGAAGCCAACAGGACAACATCATCTGCAAACAACAGAGATGAGATCCTGTGGTCCCCAAGCATGACACCCTCCATTCCCTGGCTGCACCTAGAAATCCTGTCCATAAAAATTATGAACAGGATCGGTGACAAAGGGCAGCCCTAGTGGAGTCCAACTCTCACTAGGAATGAGTCCGACCGAGTGTTGGCAATACGAACCAAACTCTCACAACAGTCATATAGAGACCAGACAGCTCGTAACAACAAGCCCAATACCCCATACTCCTAAAGCACCCCCCACAAAAAACCACGAGGTATGCAGTTGAATGCCTTCTCCAAGTCCACAAAACACATGTAAACTGGTTGGGCAAGCTCCCACGAACCCTCAAGGATTCTCGAAAGGGTGAAGAGTTGGTCCGATGTGCCATGGCCAGGATGAAAACTACACTGCTCCTCCTGAATCCGAGGTTCGGCCAACGGCCAGACTCTCCTCTCCAGTACTTTGGCATAAACCTTCCCAGGGAGGCTGAGGAGTGTGATCCCTCTGAAGATGGAGCACACCCTCCGGTCCCCTTTCTTAAAGAGAGGAACCACCACCCCAGTTTGTCATGCCAAAGGCACTGTCCCCAACCTCGCCACAATGTTGCAGAGGTGTGTCAACCATGACAGCCCTACAACATCCAGGGCCTTGAGGTACTCAGGGCGAATCTCGTCCACCCCCGGGGCCCGGCCACCAAGGAGTTTTTTAACCACCTTGGCAACCTCAGCCCTTGTGATGGGCAAGTCGTCCCCCTCGTCCACAAGCCCTGCTTCCTCTGTGGAAGATGTGCCAGTGGGATTGAGGAGATCCTTGAAGTATTCCTTCCACCGCCCGGCGATATCCCCAGTCAAAGTCAGCAGGACCCCATCTGCACCACACACAGTGTGGACAGGGAGCTGCTTCCCCCTCCTAAGCCACCGGACAGTTTGCCAGAATTTCTTCGAGGCTGACCAAAAGTCTTGTTCCATGGCCTCACTGAACTCCTCCCACACTCGAGATTTTGCTTCAGCAACCACCTGAACTGCACTCCGCTTGGCCTGCCGGTACACCTCAGCTGCTTCGGGAGTCCCACAAGTCAACCAAGCTCGATAGGACTCCTTCTTCAGCTTAATGGCCCCCCTCACCACTGGTATCCACCAAATGGTTCAGGGGTTGCCTCCACAAGATGCACCGATGACCTTGCAGCCACAGCCGCTTCAACAATGGAGGTGAAGAACACGGCCCATTCAGACTCCATGTCTCCAGACTCCCTCGGAATGTGGTTGAAGTTCTTCCGGAGGTGGGAGTTGAAGACCTCCCAGACAGAGGCCTCAGCCAGACATTCCCAGCACACCCTCACTATATGTTTGGATCAACCAGGTCTGAATGGCATCCTCCCCTGCCATCGGATCGGTTTGTTATGGACAAACTGTGATTAGCACAGAAGTCCAATAACTGAACACCACTCAGGTTCAGATCGGGCAGGCTGTTCCTCCCAATCACCCCCCCTCCAGGTTTTACTGTCGTTGCCCACGTACGTATTGAAGTCCCCCAGTAGGACAATGGAGTCTCCAAGAGGAGCACCCTCCAGCACCTCAGTCAGAGACTTCAAAAAGGGTGGGTACTCTGAACCATCATTTGGTGCATAGGCACAAATGATGGTCAGAACCCATTTCCCAACCTGAAGGCACAGGGAAACAACCCTTTTGTCTACTGGGGAAAACTCCAATATAGAGGCAGCAAGGTGGGGGGATACAAGAATACCCACACCTGCTCGTCACCTCTCACCCAGGGCAACTCCAGAGTAGGCCAAGTTCCAGTCCCTCTCCAGGAGACTGGTTCCTGAACCAGAGCTGTGTGTTGAGGTGAGGACAACTACAACTCAGTATCTCTCAACCTCATACACCAGCTCAGGCTCCTTCCCCACCAGAGAGGTAATATTCCATGTCCCAAAAGCCAGTTTAGGAAGCCTGGGATCAGACCGCCAAGGTCTTTGCCTTCGACCGCCACCTGATCCACATAGCACCGGAGGGGTGTAAGGGGTCTAGCTCAGTGGTAGGTGGTTGGGCTGAAGATCACATGGTCTTCCATCCAATCTCTCATGTGTTATTATATAAACTAAAGTATCTAAATTCTTCGGATACTTAAAAAAAACAAATTAAAGTTATAAAACAAAATAAAGTGCTGTTACAAGATTTCATGATTTTTTTTAATTAATTAATTAATTTATTTATTTTTGCTCATTCAGAATTCGCTGGGAGTTTGCTAACGTGGTGCAGTGTGCATTGTTCAGCAGGAGGACTTACAACTTTTTTCCACTTCTTTCAACTCTGGGTGATGGCGGTTAATGTGAGCCTCAGTGTTTGTAATGTTACCAAAGTACTTGACTCATTTTGCAAACTTTACATATTACATGTGTCATGTCTAGCACTTTCTTTCCCGGAATGTTGTAGAAACAAAATGCGCCCACACACTTGCCTTCATTGAAGATGGGACTGTTTGAATTTCTTGCTGCTCCATTTTTTCTTTATTCCAACTGTTTAATCCGGGTGCTAGCTAGTAAGTGAAAATGAGGAAATTGCTGGCAATATCATGCTGATTTTCTTCAGATTTTTCCCACAATTAGAGCTCTCAAGGCAGGATAAAGCAGACTGAACATGTTCTAAAAGCTCAGTCTGAAACAGTCTGTTTTCAGCCTGACATTAATAAGCCCCGTAATGTGATCCATTAATTAAATTATCTTGCTATGTGTGCAAGATGATTTAAGTATGCATTTAAAAGTAACGTGAAAGTTACTTTTCCAAGTAACTAGTTACTTTAATCATGCAGTAATTGGTAAAGTAACTAACCTGCTTTTGAAAAAAGTAACTAGTAACTGTAATTAGTTACTAATTTTTGATAACTTGAGCAACACTGTCCAGAGGGGAACACGTCAAACAGGTGGTGTGTGGGATATGAGGGGTTTCCTGTGATGGCCTTGATCTTTCTGAGACAGGAGGCTCTGGGGATGTCCTCCAGGGAGGGTAGAGGGCCAACCATGATTTTTTGGGCGGTGTTGATGACCCTCTGCACAGCCTTCCTGTTCTCGACCGTGGAGCCGGTGTACCACACACCCAGATAGCAGGTGAGCACGCTCTCCACTGAGCAGCAGTAGAAGGCCAGCAGCAGCTTCTGGTCCAGGTTGTTCTTCTTCAGGACACGGAGGAAGTGCAGCCGCTGCTGGGCTTTCTTCACCAGGGCCTTGGAGTTGACAGTTCGGGAGAGGTTAGAGGAGATGGGGTGCCCAGGAACCTGAAGGTGGAGACGGTTTCCAAATGGTCGCCATTTATGAGGAGGGGATGGGGGTGGTCCTGTCTGTTCTTTCTGAAGTCCAGTATGAGTTGTTTGGGTTTTTAGACATTCAGTTTCAGGTTGCTTGCTTGGCACCACAGCAGCAGATTCTCTACTTCTGCCCTGTATGCCTTCTCATCGTCATCAGTGATGAGCCAAACTAAGTTGGTATTGTTCGTGTACTTCACGATGATGGTGGTTGGGTGGGTTGGAATACAGTCAAAGGTGTACAGGGAGTACAGTAGAGGGCTTAGCACACAGCCCTGGGGGAAGCCAGTGCTGAGAGACAGTGTGGAGGAGTGGTGGGGGCCGAGTCTGACTGTTTGTGGGCAGTTGGTGAGAAAGGTTTTTATCCAGGAGCAGGTGGGAAGGGGGGATCTGGAGGAGGTGCAGTTTATTGATCAGAATGTCTGGATGATGGTGTTGAAAGCTGAGCTGTAGTTTACAAAGAGCATTGTCACGTAGCTCCTTGGGTTCTTCAGGTGGCTCAGTGCTCTGTGGAGTGTGGTGGTGATGGCGTCTTTCGTAGACCGGTTCTCCCTGTAGACGAATTGGTGGGGGTCGAAGGAGGCGGAAAGATTGTCCCTCGAAACACTTCATGACTACAGATGTGAGTACTATGGGTCTGTAGTCATCCAGGCTGTCAATTGTGGACTTTTTGGGGATGGGGATGATGGTGGAGGCCTTGAGGCAGGAGGGGATGGTGGTGTACGTTAGGGAGAGGTTGAACAGCTTGGTGAGGATCTCTGCCAGCTGGTCTGTACATGATTTTACCACCCCTCCTAGGATGCTATCAGGACCAGCAGCTCTGTGGGAGTTCACTGCTCTCAGTTGCCTCCTCACCTCATGCACCTGTAGAAAGAAAGAGCGGAGGGGAGAGAGGGGAGGAGGGGGGACAAGTTGGGAGGTGAGCTCGAATCGGGCAAAGAAACTGTTAAGCTCCTCTGCCAGAGTGAGGCTGCTGGCCGATGTTGGGGGGCACTTTCCCCTGTAGTTGGTGAGGGTCTGGATGCCTCTCCACATCTGTCTGGGGTTGTTGTCCGTGAGGAAGTCCTCCACTTTCCTCCTGTTGGCATTCCTAGCATGTTTTATGCCTCTTTTCAGGTTGGCTCTGGCAGTGCTGTACAGACAGCTGTCCCTCTGTCTGACGGCTGCATTGCAAGCTCTGATCAGAGCCTGGACCTCTCTTGTCATCCAGGATTTCTGGTTTGAAAAGATCCAGATGTGTTTGGTGACTGTCACATTTTCTACACAGCATTTAATCTAGAAGAGGACAGACTCGGTGTATGAGTCCAGGGGCCTCATGTACAAAGGGTACTTACGCACAAAACCATGGCGTGCGTCCTTTTCCACGGAAAATTTCAGATGTATCAAGAATGAAATGACCGTGGAAGTATGCACAGCCTAACAGCAACTACGTACGTTTCTACTGTTTCTACTGTTATTGGTCCTTTGGCGACACTTAGGTGATGTTGGGAGACTGATAATGACGTGAAAATTATTGTTTGCACCAGAGACACATGATGAACAAACATCCAAGTGTGCACAATTAGATGAGTGGATATAAAAGCAAGCACAAAGAAGTGCAGAAAATGCCTCTAACACCAATGACGTTAGTATTATTAGAGGATATTGTAAATTGCGCAGTGAGAAAAGAAAGGGTATTTAGCAACAGAGAAGATTTTCTAGCTCAGGATGATGACTGGCTTGTCAGCCAATTTAGTTTTCCACGGGCAGTCCTTGTGGAACTGTGCTCAGAGCTATGGCCGCTCTTGGAGCGTGACATGACGAGAAGCCGTGGGTTGCCCGTCCCAGTGCAGGTGCTGACAATACTGGGGTTTCTGGCAACAGGGGCATTCCAGAGGGAGCTGGCAGACCCATCGAGAATTTCCCAATAGACCCTGAGCTGAGCTATGCCAGCTGTGTGGGATGGCATTTTCCGGCTGTCACCCAGGTACATCATATTCCCGTACAGTGCAGTTGAATAGGCCAACATCAAAGTGCAATTTGCAGCGAGAGCCACTTTTCCTAATGTAATCTTAGCTATGGACTGCACACACATTGCTATAAAATCACCTTCACAAGATGAATATGTGTATGTTAACAGGAAACATTTCCATTCTATCAATGTACAAATTATATGTGATGTGCGACTAACCAACATTGCTGCAAGGTGGCCTGGTTCAATGCATGATTCATTCATTCTAATGAACAGCATTGTTGGAAATGTGGTGCACCCAAATATGTGCCACCACATTTGTTTATTTGTTATTTAATTTGTGAAAAGGGGTTTTCTCTAGTGACTTTTCAGTTTAATTTTTGTTTTATTGAAAATGAGGAATTATCCTTTAACTTTGTGTCTAATATTCACATAGGAGACAGACAATAAAATAAAGCAGCATTCAGGTGGAACCTTTGACACCAGAGTAGGTGCACCCAGATTGTATTAAGGGGGTGCACTTCCGCCCGTCTTAGATGCAATCTGGAGAGAGAACTGTGTACTTCGTGTCTTTTTTCCGTGTCTTCTCCGGCTCTTTATCTCTCTCCTCCCCTAACTGACTGGATCCCAGCTTGCTATTGTCTGTCTGCGTGTCTCTACTGCTGATTATCGAACGAAATTATGGATTTAATAAGCTGGGCTTTGAACGCAATTGACACTATTTTTTCAACGAGGAAAAGTGCCCCGGGGGAGGCAGTTTGCCCCGAAGGAACAGCGGCCGCGAGCTATTTGAAGGACACAAGTAATTGGAAACTCTTGTGTCTGTGTGATCTCACTATCGAAGATGTTGAAGATTTATACCTCTTCGTAGCAATGGTCATCGGAATTCTACTGATTGGATCTGGGATTGTTCTGGTGTACCGTAAATTGATGAAGATGGACGGAGCCTATCAAAATGCTGACCCGGCGAGGCTTAACCATCAAATTGACCAATTGGGCAGGACTCTGACAGCGGCTAATGGAGAACTGTCTAGGAAAATGGATTACATCATGATCACGCTGAGAGCCGTCCATGATGATTTCAACGTCCAGCAATGAAGGATTTAAGTACTGAATCTGTAAGAGAATATAAAGGGTTTTTTTTCGCTGAAGTCAGTACTATTCGACTCATTCGACCTGCCCTTACAATCACAGTCCTCCAGATTATCTGCAGTTTTTGTTTTCAACATGTGAGCAGCATTGACTCTCATGGACAGCCAGCTGTCTGGCAAACTTTACCATCTGCTGTGCAAGGACACAAGCCTTTGCCAGACGGTAGACATAACATCTCCTGCTGAAGAGACTTTGTTGTTCTTAACTGATATAAACACCCTCATTCAACACCACACTCACACTGACTCACTATACTGATGAGAAGATTATTCATTCACTGCTCTCTTTGTGTCCTTGTATAGATTCTATTGTCTGCTACTTGTGCATTGAGAGCTTTTTTTCTTGTAATCATAATATTGATCATTTATGACCAGTATTCTGACAATGCTTTTTTTTCTCTCTCCTATTGTGTTTATCCTTTTCCTCCCTCATGCTTCCTGTTCCCCGTCTGCTGACAGGCGCGTCACTGATGCTGCTGTGTCACTGAAAATGTCAACTATGTCGTTTTCAGTGTCAAGTCAAATCCCTCGTATGTTTATCAGTTGTTTACTGTGAATGTACTTGGCAATAAATCTTTTCTGAGTTCTGAGTTCTGAGTTCTTTGCTGCTGAACCTTTACCTGTTTTACAGGAAATACTTTTTGTTGCGGGTTTGCCACACCTGGGACCCGTAACAAATCGTGGGGGCTTATCCAGGAAATGCACGCCATTGATGGATGGACAGATGCACATCCAGTGAAACTGAACTTTGCGGCCAGTGTGACTGCACATTGCCAGAGCAAGGGGTCTTCCAATGTGCAACTGAGAGGCGAGGTAACCAGTGCCAGAGGAGTGCCAGCCTAAAGAGTGCACGACTGTAAACCCAGGGAGCTGACAACAATCGGGATGATGGTCAACGAGAGAAGAGGAGTGGTCTGGAGCATAAAGGAGAAGCTACACTTGCTAACAGCCAGTGAAGCTTATGATGTTGCTTCCAGCATAGGAACAGTTGGAAGAGCTTGATGCAACTCAGCTAAGCAATGATCATGAACAGAGCTGCGTCAAGTACCTACAGTATCTGCTTACCTCAGCTCTTCAGCCTTATTGGAGCATGATGATAGAGGTCGACCAATATTAAAGAGGTTAGAGAGTATCGTTGATGGTGTTATCATGAGCCATAGCCTGGGTCCTGTGTCTTCTGAACTTGAGGTTGATCCTGATCCTTCTGTAACACCTTCTTCTTCACCTTTGGGTGGGGCTCAATCTAAGTCTTTTGTGGGTGATGTTGGGATGAATGCATTAATTACTTATTGTGATGACTTACAATGCAAAAAGAGTTCTGCTAACACACATGACACAGATGAATCACCACCTACCTCAGAGAGCTGTAACCAGCCCAGAGGACAACACAATCATTTGACAAACACACACATAGCTTCTGGTTCACTCCACTTACTGGTTTGCTTCACTGTTAATGTTATTCCATGATAACACCACACAGCCACATGTCACTTACCCACTTCCCACCATGTCCAACAACTGTTCTAGCCACACTGGGGAGGGAATGATTGCTGTTAAAGATCTGCCATTGCTGTCAAGAAGAGAGTTTAAGATACATGGGGGACAAATTAGTGGCACTTCTTCTGAAATAAGCTACAGCACCATCTCCAAACAAATTGATGAGGGTCTCAAAGAAAAACACACAGAGGGTGAGGTCATTAGAGGAGTGCTTCTTACAGTCAAGCCTGGCAACTTCAGAGATATGTTGACCAATAAAGAGGACCTCACAGTTAAAGAACTCAAAAGTTTCCTACAGTCTCATCTTAGTGAAAAAAATAGTACAGAGTTCTTTCAAGATCTAATGTGTGCCAAACAATATGAGCATGAGACACCTCAGCAGTTCTTCGTATATAGAATGATTGGACCTAAACAAAAGATAGTGTTTGCATCCAAACAGTCATACTCGGCTGTAAAGTATGATGCATCAACAATCCAGTGCGTCTTCCTGAACACCATCAATCAGGGCATTGGGGAAAAATATGAGGATGTCCGCCGAGATCTAAAGGCTCTTCTTGCGGACCCAGCAGTTACTGATGAGGCTTTGTTGTGGCAAATAATAAAGACAGCAGCAGAAACTGAGAGAAAGCGCAGACTTAGCCGCACTGCTGCTTGTAAGGTCATCCAAGCCCACACCACTCATGCTGAACCTGAGGGAAAAAGCAAAGGTGAGGGAAAAGCTAATACCATCAATAAGAATGACTCATTTCAGAGACTACGTGCACAGGTTGAGGCATTGACTAAAGCTATGGAGACAATGAAGACCTTCATAACCTCACCTATAGCATCTGAGTACGGTGGTATTCCCACTCATCAGCTTAACACTGACTGAGCTAAATCAGAAAAAAGGTCAAAGAGATCCTATGGCTGCCCAAATTGTGCCACCCAATCCAGTCCTAACTGTCACCACTGCTTTGCATGTGGGGAAGAAGGCCATCGCGCCATTGGCTGTTTGAAGAAACATAAGCTGTTGGGAAACGAGACCCGGTCGAGGCGGAGCGACAACCCTCGACCGGTCTAGTTCATAAGTCCCATCCAAAAAGGAGGTCAAGGCCACACAAGATTGGGTCTGTCAACACCATACAGACTGTAAATACAGCCAAACCATGTAAGCTAGTAGTGCCACTCATAGGCCGCAAATCTCTACTGAAGTGCAATATGACTGGCTATGATGTTACTGTTTTGTTAGACACAGGAGCTAACATAAGCCTGTTAGATCATGCCTGGAAAAACAAATACATTGCAAGTCAAAAGGTTCGGCCTCTCAGCAAGCTGATGAACAATGATCTCAATGTGTCTGCTGTCACAGGGGAGGAGGTACCCTACGATGGGTGGGTTGAGGTTAGGGATGGGCATAATTTACCGATTAACCGATAATTGATCATTAAGAATTTCACCGAGGAAGTTCATTTTTGTCGACAAACCGTTTTTTTTTTTAAACAATCCGAATGTAGGTTATTAGGACTAGTGCACGGCCGTCCTCAAACAATGCAATGCATTTAACTGTACCACTGGCAAAATTTGGGCACCAGGGGGCAACATTACACCATCGCCGTACCCTGGCGTGCCTCAGTTGATACATGCGAGCTTCCGTAGGGCAATCGGCAAATCATGAAGCGGTTACGGCGAAGTGTTGCGTGGGACCATTTCAATTTAAAAAATGACCAGGTGTACTGCAATCACTGCAATGCAGCATACAAATATACCTCATCGACAACACAAATGATGTATCATTTGAACACCACTCATCCAAGCCTGATAAAAGACGGTGGCGGCGGTTCATCTCTAACCCAGGCTAGCCTGGACTCGATGCTAGCACGGAGGAGCTGCAGTGCTCAACGAGCAGAGAAGGTCACCGAACTGATAGTGAAGATGGTCGAAATAGACATGCTCCCTGTCAGTGCCGTGGAGGGCAAAGGTTTTCAGGAATTAATCAAATTTTTGGAACCGGAATACACCATGGCGTCAAGACGCACCGTGACGAGACGCAATGCGCAATGCGTGTGTTCACGTTTTACTGCAAACTTGTCTTAATAAATTCATCCTCGAAGAAAAACACTCTGTATTTTTTTTATTATTATTCTCAATACATAAGAGTACAGTGATCCCTCACTTATCGCGTCACCCATAAATAATACGTACGTTCATTCTCTCACTCTCTCTCTCATTGTCACCATGGGTTGAGATGCCGTCTCGGCACTCAGCCCATGTTTTCCCTCATCCCTGCTTCCCATTGAGCAACGTCTCAGCTGGCCCCCAGCTGGCAGCATTATGGACGGCTGGGGCCAATTAGTCTTCATCAGCTGGGGCGCTGCCAATGAGGATAAATAGGAGCAGCCTCGATGACTCGGGGCTGCGACATAAACACATTGCTAAGCTGAAGCCCCTTCGTCTGGTGTCAGCTTATACTCCTCTTGCAGCATTCCTGTGTTTGTATCCCGCTGTGAGTATGTACGTCTTGCTACCCCCACGTCCGGTACGAGCTGCTTACCTCTGCGCTGTGCAACCTGTGAGTGTACGTCTGCATGAGTATCTGTGCTCTCCTCATCCCTTCCCCTTTACCCTGAATAAAATATCACGACTCACTGGCTTGCCCCTGGCTCTGATTGCCCGGCTCCCTAGAGCCGGATATGACAGTATGTCGCAGCCAGAAGAGCTACCGGCGGCCGTGAGTCGCCGTGGAAATGTACCTTTCTGTCCGGGTGTCAGCGCTGCTAGCATGCCGTTTCCCAGGAGTCACTTCCGGCGCCAGGGCGACGAGCTGAGGTCCATCTCGGAGGCTGTCGACGGGACGTTCTTCACCCTGCACGACGCCTCCAACGCGAGACGCTGGCATCCGGGCCGTGCTGAGGAACTCCTGGACTGTCACCCTCACTCTCTGTACCATCTGGAGGACAGTGCCAGGATAGACGCTGCAGGTACACAGCGAGAGAAGCTCCACGGGGTGGATGGAAATCCCGGCAGGGAGTCGAAGTGGGCGACGTCTTTCCCCGCTTCGGAGTCCCGTTCCTGCCGCTATTCCAGTCCGGGAGTTCGCGCCAACCAGAGGACTTCTCCCGACCTGCGCCACGTCACTCGGGATTCCCTTCAAGGAGCCGCAGCTGACAGCAGTTATGTCCGGGGTCAAGTGGCTGTCGCGAGCTCTACTGTGTTTCCTGTCACCACCTTCAGGCATGTGGCGGCGGCAGTGAGATTGATGGTGAGGACTTCAGGGCTACGAAGCTTTCCCGTGCTCGACGCCTTCCTCGTCTCGATCTCCGATCTGGAGCGGCGAATCCTGGGTTTCCCCCTCGCTTCGTCCCCTGGGAGTAGTCGTCATCACATCGCCGAGTCACCTCTGCACGAACCTCGTCCGGATCCAGTTCTGGGTCATCGTCAGGACCGTTCCTCCCACGCAGCTGTCATCCCTTCGCCTTGTCAGTGTGGAGACTCTACAGCCTCGTCCCCTGAGCCTCGTTCCCCCGCTGTCATTCCTGGACATTCGGGCTGGCTCACCCCGGCTGTTTCCCCCTCCTCCTCGACGCGCTTCCTGACCGCTGTGTGTGCCTGGAATCCCGGCCTGGTGAGCTCTCTGCTGGAGACAACGCGAGCGACCCTCAGACGAATTCCCGGGGGGTCCTCCGTTATCGCCGGGCGGGGAGAGGAAGAAGCAGATTCCACTACAGCAGGCGATACTCAACCTCCAGGGGGCAGGCAAGTCATTGTTTTTTCACACCTGCTTAATGATTTGCTCTGTCACATCCCTGGAGGAGAAGTTCAGGGTTCGCAGCTCCCTGAACTCTCCCCACCTGCTGTAACCTGTATTCCTAATCCCGCATCCTCTGTGTCTCTCTCCGCCGAGCGGTCCCCGGCTCCGGGTCAACGTGGTGGGATATGGAGAGGGCCTGTGGTTCCGCAGCTACATTGCAGACGGAGGAGGGGGACTGACTGCTGCGTGGAGTCTACGCCGACGACTGAGCGTCCCCGGGTCTCCACGGAGGAGCGGTTCGGTCCGGCGGGACGAGATTCTTCTGGCTTCACGCCGAGTGGATCGTCGGCGGGGTTACCTGAGCTGGAGGGATCTCAAGCTGCGCTGACCATCGTGCTGGCTGCGGGGCCCGACGCGGCTAGATGGGAGCCTGACAACGACCTCCTGACGACGGATCCTGGATCTTCGCAGTCCTGGACGGCGTCAGAACCCGAGATCAGGCGAGTGCTCTCCTTTCTTTTCTCTCTTTTTATCCCCGAGCACTTCAGCCTATCTCCAGGGGAGACGAGCCGGGTGCAGCCGTCCGCTGCGTCTGAGCTCGTCTCGCCGGGTTCTGGCGCTGCCGGTGATCCTGATCCCGGTTCTGTTTTCTCTTCTGAGCCTTCTTCCAGGGTCACCGGCAAGGAGTTGCTGTTCCTCGTGGTGCTGGAGGGTCCGGGTTCAACGTTGGAGGTCGGTTCTGGTGCAGTATTCAACGTGGGTTCGCCCGAGACCCAGTCGGGGTCCAACGTGGGTTCGCCTGAGGCCCGATCGGGGTCCGACGTGGGTGCTGCCCCAGTATTGTCCAGGTCCGGTGAGGAGGTGGCCGTTTTCCTGCGGCCTGACGCCCGCCGCCCTCGTCATTGGCTCTCCCCTGAGCCTCTTCCACCGGGATCCGCTCTGATCCTTCGCCCGTCTCAACGGTCCTGGTGGTTGAGTGATGCGGGTCGACGACCCGACCCACAGAACTTTCGGTTCGGTGATCTGGTTCCCCCCACTGGTCTGTTTCCCTCTGGGCAGCCTGGTTCGGCTGCCGGTGGACTGGATTCCTGGGATCTGGGTCCAGAGTTCGCCGTCCGAACACATCTTCCCCTGATTCGCCAGCTGGACAATGGGCGGGGAGATCTCCGGAGCCATCTCGGCCATTTTTGGATTCTGCCTGCCATTCACCTCGGGTGTCACTTTTTCTTTTGTTATTAGGGTCACTCGGGTGTAATGTGTTGTCCTGTTGGTGGATTCGTTTTTATAGTGCTGTGTTTTCCATCGCTCATGCTCAGCATTTTACTTTTTGTGCCATGTTTTTAGCCTCGTTTTTTGTATTGTAGAGTTATGTTTTGTTTTCCGTAACACCATGCTCTGCAGTTATCCATTTATTCCAGTCACTTTCATTTCTTTAGGTGACTGGGTATTTATATATTCGTGTGTGTGGGTTTTTCTTTGCCTGCACTCAGTATTTCTTTTTTGTCCTGTTGGTTCATTATAGAGTCATGTGCCTTGTTTTCCGTAACACCATGCTCTATAATTGTCATTTGTTCCAGTCACCCTCACTTTTCTTGGTGACTGTGTGTGTATGTACTTAAATTAGCACTGTGTATAGGTTCCCCTTTATTTAACCGTACTCAGCATTTTTTTGCCCTGTACCTTTTTGGTGGTTCTTTTTTCCTTGCTCTGGGTCACGCATGGTTGGTACTCTCTGGGTAGTATGTAACCGGCGTGCTGACCTAGTTCTTCTCCCCATCTGTACCTGGGTTAATTATTCTGTTTTGTCAGTATTGTATTTGGGTTTTTCTTTCCCGCTACCCTACATTGCCCCATTGGTGTTGTCCTTCCCTTGGCTTCTTCCCCTCCGGTCCGCCTCCCTTCCTCCCACCCTAGGTGTGGGGGGGGGGGGGGGCTGGGATGTTCCTGGTCGTTCAGGAGCCCGACCTTGAGGGAGGGGCTCTGTCACCATGGGTTGAGATGCCGTCTCGGCACTCAGCCCATGTTTTCCCTCATCCCTGCTTCCCATTGAGCAGCGTCTCAGCTGGCCCCCAGCTGGCAGCATTATGGACGGCTGGGGCCAATTAGTCTTCATCAGCTGGGGCGCTGCCAATGAGGATAAATAGGAGCAGCCTCGATGACTCGGGGCTGCGACATAAACACATTGCTAAGCTGAAGCCCCTTCGTCTGGTGTCAGCTTATACTCCTCTTGCAGCATTCCTGTGTTTGTATCCCGCTGTGAGTATGTACGTCTTGCTACCCCCACGTCCGGTACGAGCTGCTTACCTCTGCGCTGTGCAACCTGTGAGTGTACGTCTGCATGAGTATCTGTGCTCTCCTCATCCCTTCCCCTTTACCCTGAATAAAATATCACGACTCACTGGCTTGCCCCTGGCTCTGATTGCCCGGCTCCCTAGAGCCGGATATGACACTCATATGATACGCGTGTGTGTGTGTAAGTGTACATACATACGTAGATGTAAATAAAGTGTACATAAATATGTTTTTAGAACTCTTTTATTCTTATAACAAGATACGTAACTCAAGATGAAAATGATTTACTGCACAGGTTAATGAGAGCTTTACTGCTCCTCAGGTGCTAGAGGCGCAGGATCATCGAGGGAAGCTGCAGAAGGCGGCGTAGTGGCTCGACGGGAAGACTATTTCGCACAAAATGGCACAAGAGAACAGCAAAAAGTTCCACGCGGCTAGACTAAGCAACACGAGCGATAGAGCAATGAATGCGGTCTTCGTTTGTTGGGTGGCTGCTCGGCAGGGAGAGAAGCTGGGTAAAACGTCTCGGCCAATCAGCTTGCGGGGTGAAACGTCTCGGCCAATCAGCTTGCAAGATTCCCGAGCCGAGCCAACACAAGAACAGCGAACAGAGAAAGAGGGATTTGAGAGAGAGAGGTGGATTTGAGTTGTGCGGCTCTCCGTGTTGATACCTGATGTTCTAATGTAGTCTACCTGCCTTGTTACCTACCTAAAAATGTTAATGATTAACCGATTATTAATCATTAATTCTCCCGACGATCGGTGAAGAAAATTTCACCGAATGCCCATCCCTAGTTGAGGTAGTAGTAAACCTGCAGGGTAGTGACGATCCAGACCTATCCATACGATGGGGTTTAATGTGATCCAAGAGCTGATTAAGAACAATGAAAGCAGACCAAAACTTCTCCCAATCCTCTCAAACCTCCTTGCGGGTGCTATGGAGATTGATGAAGCTGCTGCTGAGGCAGTTAGTTTTATCCAGACTCAGAAATACCCAGAAGAAGAACATGCTCTCGTGAAAGTGGGTCTTAAGGGGGTCACTGTCCAGCAAGGACACGTCACCTACATTAAGTGCAGAGTGCCAGAAAGTATTTGTGTCCCAGAGTCACTTGTACTGTTTGAACCCACACTTAATAGTGTCCACCTAGAGCCACTGAGCATTGGGGCAGGATTAATAGAGATTCACCAAGCAGAGAGATGTTTCATTAAAGTGCCGCTGTCAAACCACACCAACCACAGTGTTAGTATTCCCGGCTTAACCATCTTAGGCAGCGTAGAACCAACTAACAAAGTTGTAGAGACAGACGGTCCCAGTAATGACAGTGAGGCAATCCATGTTGATGTCACTGACTCTGTTCCACATTCCAGTCATGACCAGGGGTCACCCACACAAGCCCTGTGGCACCCACCTGTTGATATTAGTCATCTGACAGACAAACAACAGTGTGAGGTAAAACAAATGTTGTTTGAAGAATCAGGTGCTTTTGTTCGTGATGATGAAGACATAAGTAACTCCAAGCCTGCAAATGACTATCAGTCTTAAAGATGACATTCCAGTCCAGCGTATGTACGCCTCTACCCCTAAGCCCCTCTACACAGAAGTCAAGCAGTACATACAAGACTTGCTTGCTAAAGGCTGGATTGTAAAGTCAAAGTCACCATTTGCGGCACCAGCAGTCTGTGTCAGAAAAAGAGATGGTACTCTTAGGCTCTATATCGACTACAGACTATTGAACCAGAAAACAGTGCCAGACCGCCACCCATTACCTCTCATTCAAGACCTCCTTGACACCCTTGGAGGCCACAGCTGGTTCAGCATTCTTGACCACGGTAGAGCCTACCACCAAGGCTATATGGCTGAGGGCTCTCGCCGTATGACCACTTTCGTCTCTCCTTGGGGGCTTTATGAGTGGGTGAGAATACAATTTGGTCTGTGCAACGCTCCCGCAGCTTTTCAGCACAGTATGCAGGAAATGCTTGACACCCTACGTGATGATTACTGCATTCCTTATCTTGATGACATCCTTTGCTATTCACAGTCCTTTTCTGATCACCCTGAAGCCGTTCGTTGAGTCCTCAGGGCCCTACAATGTCATGGCGTTAAGCTACGCCCACAAAAGTGTGAGCTCTTTAAGTAAGAGGTTAGGTATGTGGGGAGGTTGGTCTCAGCTAATGGTGTGGGAGTTGATCTTAAGGACATTGAGGCTGTGAAATCATTCAGGGAGAAAAGGCCCACCACAGTGGGAGAAGTCAGAAAGTTGCTTGGCTTCCTGAGTTATTATTGAATGTACATACATCCAAGACTTTTCCTGTATCGCCAAACCATTGTATGGTTTGTTACAAGTGAAAGGTTACCCTGAAGTGGTACAGAGGGTGAAACAAAAGAAGGGTAAGAGAGCTCAGTTACCCTCAAAGACACCTGTGCAGTGGACTAATGACCACCAGCACGTTCTTGAACAACTCACTGACATCCTTTCACATCCTCGTGTGCTAGCATACCCCAGTTTTGAGCTTCCGTTTGTTCTGCACACCGACGCCTGCAGTAAGGGGCTTGGTGCTGTCTTGTATCAGCGGCAAGACGGAAAGTTGAAAGTAATCATGTGTGGCTCTCGAACTTTGACCCCCACTGAAAAGTACTACTACTACTGCCTCCACTCTGCAAAGCTGGAGTTCTTGGCATTAAAATGGGCAGTATGTGAAAAGTTTAGGGATTATCTGTTTTATGCACCACACTTCACAGTGTATACCGACAATAATCCACTAACTTATGTGATGAGCACAGCAAAGTTAAATGCACCTGGTCATAGGTGGGTGGGAGAGCTTGCCGATTTCAGGTTTAACATCAAGTACAGGCCGGGTAAAATCAATGTGGATGAGGACACTCTCTCGCGCCTCCCACTAGACATCAACAGCTATGTAGTTGAGTGTACTGACGAACTCAGCAATGATATTATTCGTGCCACATGGATGGGGAGTGAAGCTGCTAAGAAGCAAGCCATTGCCTACATTGCTGCCCTTAACCTAACCCATTGGTCAGCGCTACACACAGACACTCCATTACCTACCATAAGTCGCACAGAGTTAACCAGAGCTCAAAGGCAAGATTTGGCCATAGGTGACCTCATTAGGCTTAAAAAGTCGAAAAGGGCTTTGACAAATGATAACAGAAACAAAGCAAGTGGTTAAAAGACTCCGGCGTGAGTGGTGTAAATAGTACATTGATCATGAAGTGCTGCACAGTAAAGCTTGTGGGAGACAGCAGCTTGTTTTACCAGATGAGTTCTGTCCCCTTGTTTTAAAACATCTTCATGATGACATGGGCCATTTGGGGTCATTAATCTTGCTAGGGATCATTTCTATTGGCCCTTCATGCAAAAGGACATTGAGGCTTATGTCACCAGAAAATGCCCCTGTATCACACAAAAGAAGCCAGCCACTCATGTCAGAGCCCCAATGGGAAACATCACCACTAATACGCCTTTAGAGCTAGTGTCCATAGACTACTTGCACTTAGAACAGAGCAAAGGGGGCTATGAATATATTCTCGTAGTAGTCGACCACTTCACGCGGTTCGCTCAGGCGTACCCTTCTCAAAACAAGTCAGCACAAACTGCAGCAGAGAGGATTTTCAATGATTTTATCCTCCGCTTTGGATTCCCAGCTCGACTGCATCACGGCAAGGGTTGTGAATTTGAAAATGCCTTGTTTAAAGCCCTGCGACAACTGGCTGGAGTCATTCACTCCAGAATGACTCCATACCACCCGCAGGGAAATCCAGCCGAGAAGTTCAATCGGATGTTACTTCAAATGCTCAGGACACTGGGGGAAAAAGAGAAGGGAAACCGGAAGGAGCCCCACAACAACCAGACAGGTGCTGGCTAATGAGGAATGCATACCTGCCAACTACTCCGGTTTTGCCCTAATGGTTCCGGTTTTCAAGACCCCATTCCGGGTTACGGCTTTATTAATCAAAATTACGGTTTTTCACTAAAAATTCAGTCAAAAATTTTAAATCGTAAAAAAAAAACATGAAAGCAATTTCAAACACGAGATCGCTAGGAATCGTATCTAGATTTAGAACAGAGCAACACGTGATGGCGGCTGGGATGGTCACACTTTTTCAGTGCTGAGACAAAGTTGCTGATTTTGCCACTAAAATCACTAACCAACAGTGAATATCGGATCAACATTTGTGACGCACACACACAGGCTGAATTTCCACCTTGGTTGAACCAGCTTTTGAAGTAGAAATACCCCTTTATTCGCCTTTCACCGAGCTCTGTGAGTAAACTGAGTAGCGTTTCTTTTCGTGGTTCGCTGCTACGCTTTACCTGAAGCGTTTGCTAAGCTAACACTATCGCTATTGAGGGTATTGAGGTTTCTATTCTCGCACAAAATCCCGGAGAGGCGTGCGTACATGGCGAGATGTAAACACGATGTAAACTGCTGCAGACGTTCGCACGACTGCACTTCAACCCTGGCAAATGGACCATGGATTCGACATCTAAAGGGAGAATACATTTTATATAATGCCTAAGATTCTGAAGAACATGTGCTGTGTAATTGCAAGTCTTGTCATGCTTGGTGTATCATGTAAACACATAAAATATCAGAGCGATTTTGCCGTCATTACGCACGTGTCATACAGTGCTAGTATACCCTGCTGATATTTCTAGTCTTCTAGTTACCTCCACCAAGGAGGTTATGTGATCATCAGCGTTGGTTTGTCTGTTTGTCTGTTTCTTTGTTAGCAAGATAACTCAAAAAGTTATAGACGGATTTTCATGAAATTTTCACAGATTGTCAGAAATGGGGTATCCTACAGATGATTAGATTTTGGTGGTGATCCGGATCACCGTCTGGATCCAGGAATTTTTTAAAGGATTCTTTTTTTTTTTTTTTTTTTTAAACATTGCGAGATAGGGCCATTTTCAATATTTTATTTATGATGTTAAACACTGTATG
This sequence comes from Pholidichthys leucotaenia, assembly GCA_020510985.1. Lineage (NCBI taxonomy): Eukaryota > Metazoa > Chordata > Actinopteri > Cichliformes > Pholidichthyidae > Pholidichthys > Pholidichthys leucotaenia. The sequence goes on from CM035838.1 coordinate 142,119,703, forward strand.
GGGGAACTGTGGCGCTTGGCGGAGGTCTGCGCTCTCCGAGTGCTTTTCTAGTATTCATAATACATCACATCTGGCCTATTCGAAGTTCTATGCAGTGTTAAGATAGTCTTTTGAATGCAAATTTAATGAATGAATGAATCTTTATTTTGGATAGATTAAAAGTAAAGATTAAAAAGAAACAGAATAATATAACAAAGGCAAAAAAATCCAACAAGGTCAAATTAAACAAGAACTCCTCTGATTATACAGTTCAACATAAGTTATCTAAAATGGGTGATGGCTGAAGCCGCAGCTTATATTGCCCACCCATATTCCATCCAAGAATTCAAAAGAAAAACAAAACAAGAGCGATTACAATTCAGAACAAAGCTAAGACAAAATGTGACAAAAAAAAAAACTAAGTAACAACACAACGCAGACTGGATATGACAATACTTATGTGATTTTACATGTCATCTTGTATATATGTTTGGAGTATTTCTTCCTTTAGTTTTTGTTTAAATTGTCCAAGTGTTGTACATGATTTTAATTCAGGTCCAAAATCATTCCATAATCTGACTCCTTGCATTGAAACACAGTGTTGCTTGGTGGTAGTTCTCACTGAAGGTTTTTGAAATATACATATTCCTCTGAAATGATATTGTTTCTCCCTTATTTGGAACAACTTTTGGATATTTACGGGCAGTGATAGATTCTTAGCTTTAAACATTATTACTGCAGTTTTAAAGTCAACCAGATCTTTCAACTTGAGAGCTTTTAATTTAAGAAAAAGTGGATTTGTTGGTTCCCTGTAAGCAGCTTTGTTTATTATTCTAATAGCTCTCTTCTGAAGCATAAAGACTGGATATATGTTTGTTTTATATGTATTTCCCCATACTTCAGTACAATATGTCATGTATGGGAGTATTAATGAATGATACAAAGTATATAATGTGGGTTGATTCAGCAAATATTTCGCTCGGTGTAGTATTGAAATTGATGTAGATATTTTACCTTTAATATAATTAATATGTGACTTCTATGTCAAATGCTAATATTTGTTTGACACTGGGGCCCCTGGACCCCGGCTAGCTACTAGGCTTTTCAGATTTGAAAGTTGAAGAAATATGAGGTTGTTAGCTACATTCTAACTTGATTTAATGCTAATATTTGTTTGGCGTATTTCATATTATATTTGTTTGGCAAATATTAGCATTATTATTATTAGCATTAGCATTATTAGCATTAGCATTAGCATCGGCCCCTGGACCCCGGCTAGCTACTAGGCTTTTCAGGTTTGAAAAGTTGGCAGGTATGGGAATGGTCAAATGAACATGAACAAACTGAAAACAATTGGTTGAAGAGGAAGAACAGGTTGTATGTGGCACTAACAGTAAGGGAACGGAAAACCCATCAGGATGAACCCCTCAGAAGATCGACACGATCCAGGAGACCACCCCAAATACTGACTTATGAGTCTCTTGGCCAGCCATCCTACCAACCACATGCCACAGTCAATCATGCTGGGTTTATCATTCCACCACCCTTTCCAGCCTGGGGAATACACTCATTCCCAATGTCACCATACATACCTTATCAGGCACTGCCTTATACATTTATGATGCCATATAGCATTCCAACTTTTGCATATTGATTAAAACACTTGCACTAAGTTTAATTGTGTTGAAGATAAGCAAATACATGTAAAATGTTTGAGAGTTTGACAGTGTTTTGTACAAAGTAATGGTAATTTTGATTGTGTCAGGAGCCACTTTAATTTGTCATGGAGCATGTGGTACACCCAAATATGTGCCACCACATTTGTGTTTATTTGTTATTTAATTTGTGAAAAGGGTTTTTCTATAGCGACTTTTCAGTTTAATTTTGTTTTATTGAAAATGAGGAATTATCCTTTAACTTTGTGTCTAATATTCACATGAGAGACGGACGATAAAATTAAACGATAACGATAACGAAAATTATGATACGATAACGATAACAAAAATTAAGATAAGATAAGATAAGCCTTTATTAGTCCCACAACGGGGAAATTCCAGGATTGCAACAGCACAGGGATAGCAACACTCAGAGCAACAATCAGAAGGCAAGAAAAAAAAAAAAAAAAAAAAAAAACAAGCAAGAGCAGCTAATATACTGTACATATGTACATATTACTATAAAATATATATACACACACACACACAGACACACAGTGCAGAGCATTGTAGCTGGATGGAATAAATATATGAATATATGAACACACAGTGCAGAGCATTGTAGCTAGATGGAATAAATATGTAAATATATAAACACCCACAGTACGGAGCATTGCAGCTAGGTGGAATAAATATGCAAGTATATAAACACACACAGTGCGGAGCAATGTAGCTAGATGGAATAATATGTAGATATATAAAAACACAGTGCGGAGCATTGTAGCTAGATGGAATAAATATATAGATATATAAATATAAACACACCCAGTGCAGAGCATTGTAGCTAGATGGAATAAATATGTAAATATATAAACACACACAGTGCAGAGCATTGTTGCTAGGTGGGATGAAACAGCATAACCGTCTATTTAGTTATCCTACATGGTATGATTATGTGCCCATACATATTCTCACCCTCCATAGCGACCGGTATGTTCCTAGTTGTATGCCGGAGAGGACCATTGTGTAAGTCTATTGCATCTTTTGCATTCAAAAAAAAAAAAAAAAAAAAAAAAAAAAACACTATTAGTTTGTTACGTCTTTTTGCTATCTCTGCGAGCAGCCCTGCTTAGGTTGTACAGTCTGACAGCCGTTGGTAGGAAGGACCTACGAAACCTCTCGGTTGTGCACCTGGGATGATGTAGTCTGCTGCTAAATGAGCTCCTCAGTGCATCCAGTATGTCCTGCATAGGGTGGAACTCGGACTCCAGCAGAGATGACAGTTTAGCCACCGTCCTTCTCTCTCCTATCTCCTCCATCGGATCAAGGCGTTGCCCCAGGACAGAGCTAGCTTTCTTAATCAGTTTGTTCAGTCTCTTCCTATCGGCTGCAGTAATGCCACTGCCCCAGCAGACCACTCCAAAAGTGATGGCTGATGCCACCACCGTGTCATAGAATGACTTCAGCAGCGCCCCTTGTACACCAAAAGACCTGAGTCTCCTCAGCAGGAACAGCCTGCGCTGTCCCTTCTTGTAGAGTGCGTCAGTATTGTGTGACCAGTCTAGTTTATTGTTCAGATGAATACCCAGGTACTTGTAGGATGTCACCATCTCGATGTCTGTTCCCTGTATATTTACTGGTGCTGTGAGGGGCTGCCCATGCCTGCGGCAGTCCACCACCAGCTCCTTAGTTTTCCTCGCGTTGATCTGGAGGCAGTTCCGATGGCACCAGTCCACAAAGTCCTGGATAAGCCCTCTGTACTCAGCTTCATCTCCGCTGGAGATGAGACCAACGATCGCAGAGTCATCAGAGAACTTCTGTAGATGGCAATGTGTTGTGTTGTGTGAGAAGTCCGCAGTATAAAGAGTGAACAGGAAGGGAGCCAGCACCGTTCCCTGGGGGGCCCCCGTGCTACTGATGATCGTGTCGGAAACACAGTCCCGGGTTCTCACAAACTGAGGCCGGTTCGTGAGGTAGTCCAGGATCCATGATGACAGGTGCTGGTCCACCCCTGCGCGCAGCAGCTTGTCCTTCAGGATCATCGGTTGGATGGTGTTGAAAGCACTGGAGAAGTCAAAGAACATGATCCTCACCATATTCCCGGGCTTCTCCAGGTGGGACAGAGAACGGTGAAGGAGGAAGATCACCGCATCCTCCACCCCAATGCCATGCTGGTAGGCGAACTGGAGTGGATCCATCGCTGGTTCCACCAGGGGGCGGAGATGAGCAAGGAGCAGTCTCTCCAGGGTCTTCATCAAGTGGGACGTCAAGGCCACCGGTCTGAAGCTGTTCAGGTCTTTGGGGTGGGAAGTTTTTGGTACAGGTACCACACAAGATGTTTTCCACAGCTGTGGTACCCTCCCCAGTTTCAGGCTCATGTTGAAGATATACGTCACAATCCCACACAGCTGGTCTGCACAGGACTTGAGGAGCTTTGCGCTGATGCCGTCCGGTCCCGACGCCTTCCTCGCCTTGATCTTCCTCAGCTCCGTCCTCACCTGGGTCTTGGTCAGGGTCAGGATGGGGGGCTGTGTGTTGGGAGTGGGGGGGGTGTCGGTGGAGTGGGGAGTGGGTAGCAGGACTTGATTTCTTAGAGGCAGCAGTGGTTGTTGTGCAGACAGGGGGGAGGGCGGTTGGTCAAATCTATTGAAAAACAGATTCAGGTTGTTCGCCCACTCCCTGCCCCCCGTGGCCTGGGGGGAGGTATTCTGGAGCCCCGAGATGGTTTTGAGGTTTCTCCAGACCCCGCTGATGTCGCTCTGTTGCAGCTTGTCCTCCATCTAATTAATGATAAAATCCAGCATTCAGATGGAACCTTTGACACCGGAGTAGGTGCGCCCAGATTGTATTAAGGGGGTGCACTTCCGCCCGTCTTAGGTGCAATCTGGAGACAGAACTGTGTACTCTGTGTCTTCTTTGCTGCTGAACCTTTAATTCAATTCAATTCAATTCAGCTTTATTTATATAGCGCCATTTCACAACAACAGTCATCTCATAGCACTTTCAATTGTGGGGGAAACCCCCACAATTGCAGAAAGATCCCAGCAATCAGGTGATCCCCTGTGAGCAAGCGCTTGGTGACTGTGGAGAGGAAAAACTCCCTTTTAACAGGAAGAATACTCCAGCAGAACCAGGCTCAGGGAGGGGTAGTCATTTTCTCTTCTGTCCTCCAAAGAGAGCAGTCGCATTTTTTCTCTGCTCCCGCTCCCCTCCCTCCCTAACTGACTGGATCCCAGCTTGCTATTGTCTGTGTCTGCGTGTCTCTCTACTGCTGATTCATCCAACGAAAATTATGGATTTAATAAGCTGGGCTTTGAATGCAATCGACACTGTGTTTTCAACGAGGAAATCAGGCCCGGGGGAGCCTATTTGTCTCGCAGGGACTGCTGCTGCGGGTTACATTAAGGATACAAGCAATTGGAAACTCTTGTGTCTGTGTGATCTTTCTATTGAAGATATTGAAGATTTATATCTACTCGGAGCAATGGTCACCGGAATTCTACTGATCGGCCTTGGGATTGTTCTGGTGCACCGCAAATTGAAGAAGATGGACAGAGCTTACCAAAAAGCAGACCCGGCGAAGCTCTCTCATCAGTTCGACCAACTGGGCAGGACTCTGACAGCGGCCAATGGAGAACTGAACAGGAAAATGGATTACATCATGATTTCGCTGAGAGCTGTTCACGACTCGATTTCAAAGTCTGGCAGTGATGGATCTGGAGCACTGAATCCGTAAGAGAATGGAAAGTTTTTTTCTCTGAAGTCAGTGCTATTCGACCTGTTTTTCGGCACCCTCAGCACTCAGTCCTCCTGATGATCAACAGTATAATTGTTTTCATAACATTGGCGGACAGTATCTGACTCTCATGGACAGCTGTCTGGCTCAGACTATTCCATCTGCCGTGCTCAAGGACACGTGCCTTTGCCTTAGACACTAGTCATAACATCTGCTGAGAGAGAGACTATCGCTGTTCTCCTAACTGATTTACACTGATTGCAACCAACACACATACAGCTGACCCATTTATACTGATGAAGACATATTCATTCACTGCTCTCTCTGTGTCATTGTGTGGATTCTATTGTCTGCTAATTGTGCATTGAGAGTTTTTTTCTTGTAATCACAATATCGGTCATATAAATGAACTTTATTTTGATAAACAATGCTTTTTTCTCTCTCCTATTGTGTCCCCTCCCCCACTCCCCCGCCTTCTATTCCCCTCCTGCTGACAGGCGCCTCCATGGCTTGCCGCGTCATTGGGAATGTCATCTATGACGTTTCCATTGTCAAGTCAAATTCCTCGTATATTTACCTGTTTATTTACTTGTAAATGTGCTTGGCAATAAACTTATTCTGATTCTGATCTGCTGCGACTGGCTGGGGGGTGAGGGGATAGAGAAGATGAAAAGAACAGACATGTAGAGAGCAAACAGCATGATGGGGATTCAATCTATGGGTGAGAACAAACAGATGTTAATGACCAGCAAAAATATTTCTTTGAGAGTGAAGAAAGGAGTGAAGCCCAGTGCACTGTCGGAGGTCCCCCAGCTGTCTAAACCTATTAGCAGCATAACTAAGGGAGGGTTCAGAGACACATGATCCCTCCCTAAATGTAGGCTATATCAAAAAGGAAGGTTTTAACCCTATTCTTAAAAACAGATCGAGTCCGACTCCCGAATCCAGATTGGCAGCTGGTTCCACAGGAGAGGAGCTTAATAACTGAAGACTCTGCCTCCCATTGTACTTTTGGAGATTCTAGGTATTACAAGTAACACCCATTAGAAGCAGTAAATTTAATATGTGAATTGAAAAACAGATCTTGACAAAAAATAACTTCAAGGTTCCTCACAGAACTATTAAGAGAAAGAGCAATCACATCCAAACTAAGAGTTTGATTTGGAAAGGTATTTCTAAGGTTTTTTGGACCAACAAGAATGACTTCAGTCTTATCAGAATTTAATAGCAGGAAATTACAAGCCATCCAAGCTTTGATTTCCTTAAGACAGGCTTCTAACTTGGCTAATTGATTACTATCATCTGGCTTCATTGACAGGTTTGTCAATGAATGAATTGTGTGTTATCTGCATAACAATGAAAATGTATACAGTGCTTTCTAATAATGTTGCTTTCTAATAATGTTAATAATGAAGGGCCTAGCACAGATCCCTGTGGAACTCCATGACTGAGCTTAGAGTTGGAAGAAAACTCATTATTGACATGAACAAACTGGAACCTATCAGATAAATAAGATCTAAACCACTGCAAAGAAGTTCCATTAAGTCCAACATAGTGTTCTAATCTATCAAGTAGAATATTATGATCGGTAGTATCAAAAGCTGCACTAAAGTCTAAAAGGGCAAGTACAGAAACAAGTCCATTGTCAGATGCGATAAGGAGGTCATTAGTGACCTTCACTAAGGCTGTTTCAGTACTATGATGGATTCTAAACCCAGATTGAAACTCTTCAAATAAACAATTTCCCTGCAAGTGGTCAAATAACTGTGTAGCAACAACTCTTTCTAAGATTTTTAAAATGAAAAGGAGATTAGAGATTGGTCTATAGTTAGCTAAAACTCCTGGATCCAGTGTTGGCTTTTTGAGTAAGGGTTTAATTACAGCAGTTTTAAAAGCCTGCGGTACATGGCCTAATATCAATGAAGAATTGATTATTTGAAGAATAGGGCTACCAATACTGTAAATGGGAAGACTTCTTTAAATAACCTGGTAGGAATAGGGTCTAAAAGACGAGTTGAAGGCTTGGATGAGGAAATTATTTTATCTAACTCTAAAAGGTCAATTGGAGTAAACTCATCCAAACAGATATCAAATGAAGGATTTCCTGTTTTACAGGAAATCCTTTTTGTTGTTGGTTTTCCACACCTGGGACCCTCATCAGAAACAAACTACAAGCTGGCACTGTGCCGATGGGTGGCTTCTTGGTGAGTAAATTCATGTAAATGTCCTAAATAACCCACCTCATGTGCAACGTGCCTGTGTGCCCCCAAATGTTACCCTATCTTCAAGGCTTCATTACAAGTCAGTGGTCCGAGTAAGTGACTTCCTTTTTTTTGCTGATTAAACTAGTTTCACAGCATTCTACCAAGCCTCCAATTGCCTCTGTGTGTACAGTAGTTATGTCAATAAATACATGTGTAAAGTCTGAAATGCAACAGTCTCACCCTTTCCCCGGTGCACTTCATTCATTTAGTAGTGTGTGTAATCCATGTATGTTGTATATAAATATAAAAGATGAGATTTGCATATTGGACATAAAATATGTACTTGTCGAGTCTAATATGATCTGCTTTCAACTGATGGGTGACCGTGACTACCCACTAAATAGGTTCATATTGTCTTCTTTTTCATTACTGTTTTCCTTCATTCAACGAGCTGTTTCACCCGGCTGGTCACACATCACAGCAATCAGCTGATGCTTCTGAGGATGACTGCAGACATCACTCGAAACATGTCAAGGTTAAATAAACATATCCTTCTCATCCCTGTTTGAATCAAGGAAAACAGTAAACTAATCTTATAGGACAAGCAATTGAATGAAGAGCAGGCAATTGAATTTCCTGTATCCCGCACTATTGCCGGAGGACAGCATGCCAAACAAAACATTTTTACCCACCTTTACCTCATTCAGGAGTACCGCCAACTCACAGTCCGTGAAATTCCATTAAATCCATTATTTTTGATCGTGGCTAGAGGAGAATAAAATGTGCAGGGCTTATATATATCTACTTGCATATCTATTTGCATGTAATTGCATATTCAAATTGAGGCGTGTCAAGGGAGGAGTCCGGTATTTCCTCACATTAGTTCAATTTCAAGTAGATTGGGATGTACGAAGGAAATGTGCTTGGATTCCTACGTGCGCACTGTTTCATACATCTGTTTTTTTTGTTTGTTTTTTTTTGCTTACGGCGTTTTCTTGATTTAAACGTACATCATCTTTCAGTAGGAAATCCACGCAAGTCTTTATACATGAAGCCCCAGGTCCTGCTGTTCAAGGATGTTCCAGTCTGTGCAGCTAAAGCAGTTTTGTAGCTGGAGGAGAGCATTTTCAGGCCAGGTTTTGTTTGTTTGGTTGAGGGAGAATTCTTCCTAAGGGTGTCAAGCGGTGGCCCTCACAAGCCACCATAAGACGTCACACCGTCACCAAAGAGTTGTATTAGAGTGTTTATTTACGGTGAAATCACAATAATACAAGCCGCTGCGGCTATGACACATAGTCTACACACACAGGGAGGCGTAAGGCTGACAGAAAGCTCACTTATGGGTCCACAGGGTTAGACAGTCACACCACAGACGATCAATGACGGTCAGTACAATGAACCATCGACGACACTGCTGCAAGGATGCAACCGCTGGCGCCGGTTTAAGAAGCCGGCCACTAACGACCACAAATGGAAAACAGCTGTTCAGGCCTTGACAGCTGAGCGGAAGCTTCCCCGAGCGCTGTCACAATAAGAGCTTGGAGAGCCAGGATAATAACGCCGCTGTCAAAGCCTGACAGGAATGATGGATGGCCCAAGTGCGAATAGTAGCGCTCGGATCATAACAAAGGGGGGTGTAAGCAGGTATTAGAAGCAAGGAGAGATGGGTGAGCAATATAAGCTGCGGCTTCAGCCATCACCCATTTCGGATAACTTATGTTGAACTGTATAATCAGAGGAGTTATTGTCTAATTTGACCTTGTTGGATTTTTCTTCCCCCTTTGTTATATTATTCTGCTTCTTTTAATCTGTACTTTTAATCTATCCGAAATAAAGATTGATTGATTGATTGATTGATTGATTGATTGATTGATTGATTGATTGATTGTACAAGGTGAGGGAGGGGGGTGGCTCTGTAGGTGTGCTTAATGTTGCTGTAAACATGATCCAGTGTTCTATCCCCTTTTGTGGGACACTTAACATGTTGGTGGAATTTGGGGAGTACAGTCTTTAAGCATCCTTTGTTAAAATCCCCTGCAATAATGTGGACTGCGTCAAGGTGATCTTTCTGTTGTCTGCTAATGATGTGCTGGAGGTGGCTGAGTGCTAAGCTAATGCTAATGTCTGGAGGAATGTAAACAGCTGTTACAATTACTGCCGTTAGCTCGCTGGGTAGATAGAAGGGCCTACACAGAAAGGACATTGCCTCTAAGTCAGGTGAACAGCGGCTTTGAATTATTCTGCTGTTATTACACCAAGTCTGAAGCACATAAACACAGAGCCCACCACCCCTGCTCTTACCAGAATTGGTGTTGCGGTCGAAACGGAGTGTAGTTTGGCTGGGTAATTCCACAGTGGCATCTGGGATGAGTGGGTGAAGCCAAGGCTCGGTCACAATCAGAATACAACAGTCCTGAACAAAGGGACTCCTGGACACAGGCATGCCTCACGATAATGGGACTCACTATGACATCATCAACAATCATAGGACACCATCAAAGATCAAAGACAGGCATCACTGAATGAGTGCTGACGTACTTGCTTACACCCTTTCTTACACCTGCTTTCTATGGGTATGCAGAAATATTTGCTTATACTTGGTTTCTATGGGGATGCACGGATATGCACGGGTATGTACTAGTATAGACAAAAGGACCATGCTGTCATATACACAATAGGACACAGCACTTTAAACCACACCCATTTGAAGCAGAAAATCTGGAAATCTTAAAAAAATATCACTCAATATATTCAAGAAATCTCTGTCAGTTTGTGTGTAAATCTAGAAATCTTACAACCATTCGAAGTAGCACATCATCACTGTCATCATCAGACATCATAGGACATCTTCAGAGATTAAACGCAGGCATGACTCATGATCAGAGCAATCACTATGACATCATTAAAGATCAGAGGACAGACTAAGACATCATCAAAGATCAAAGGCAGGCATCACTGAATGAGTGCTGTCGTGCTTGCTTACACCCTTGCTTAAAAATCCTTTCTATGGCCATGCAGAAATAATTGCTTATACTTGGTTTCTATGGGCATGCACGGGCTTGCCAGATTTTTGTGTGTAACCCTTACTAACACCCACTCACCCTATTCACTTTAGGTGTAGTACCCTTTTTGGTAGTATTGTGTTATGGCAATGTAGTTACCTTAACTTTTCTACCTGGGCAGAGGGATGATTGGGCCAGGTCAGACCGACTCTGGGTTCGTAGGAGCCTGGGAGGTGCAACAACAGATCACACACACACACACACACACACACGGTGTATGGAACTTGGAATTATATATATATATATATATTATTTTAACAAATGTGTATTATTTACAAATATGTACAATCAAAAAAACACACAATTGTCACAATAATAATAATAAAAAAAAATAAAAATACAATACCCCAAAATATAGTTACAATATTCACAGTTCTTGGTATCAGTCCAGGTGACCAGTTGGGTCACTTTTACCAGTCTCTAGGATTCACGCTTCGGCTCGCCATCCAGATCTGGAGAATTCACAGTCCTCTGAATCCAGCACAAAAAAACCCCTGACCTATAAAATAGGTCAGAACACAGCAAATGAGCTAGGCTCTACAGCTTATCACAAAATATTTCCAATTGTTCAACAAAATATATTTTTTAAACACCTTTAAATCACAGGTATAACCTTCTCCATTAAATACATTTAATGGCAAGGGAATTGGGACCTTTGCTAACCGCCACAGCAGAAAAATGTCTTTTTCTGATAAAAAAAAAAAAACTAGCCGAAAATTAGCATCGACAGTTAGCATGCTAAGCTAGCGATTAGCATTCCCATACACAACCATGGCACTTACCACGCTAGGTGACATGTGCGTCAAAAGGATTCCCGCGCTCAACGGTGTCGACAGCCTTTGTATCCCAATCTTAAAATTTAATAAATGGGGCGTTAGAATTTGCTAATACAGCAATGTCTCATTTCTCATTTTGGTTTAGGCTTACCAATTTCAAGGGTTTTATCCGGGCAAAGGCTGCTACCAGCACGCTAGCTCTCCGTCTCAGCAAGGAGACGTGCTTCCTCGTCGGTGTCTCTGCCGTGACTAAGAGCGTTCTGTGGATTACGCCAAAACCGAGCGACAAAGTGCGTGACCCCGTTGGCTGGCGGAACCCCATTGGCTGTTGCTGCCAAGCTAACAACGCAGCCATTGGTCACCCAAAACGCCAAATAAAACTATCGGGAACGTTATCAAAACTTTCCAAAGAATGTTCCTAACTATTTATAAACATATTTTATGAACTTATATTTATCTATATATTTATCTCCAAAGTATCCCTTCCCATTGTGAAATGAGTGTTTGTTTGTTGTTTAAAACTTTATTGATATTTACAATTTTATTCGTGTTTTTAACACTGGGTTACAAACAGCAGGAACCAGGTAACCGGTCCTCCTTCGGATGATGGTGGAGTGAACACCAGTGCAGGGGGAGTCTTCGCAGGACAGCTTCCAGGGAGAGACTGGAGACAGACTGGCCAGGCCTGAGTGAGGGGAGAGGGTGAAGTTTGCTGTGACAGTGAACAGTGGTAAGTCGACTTACTTGGGGAGAGGGATGATGTGCTTAATCTGGAAATATCCAATCCAATCCGTGAGGCAGCTTGTGAGTCCGAGCAGGTAGAGGATCAAAGCACCGCAGATAAATGCTGTTTAGACAGGCAGATTCCAAGACAACAGGTAGGCACAAGGTCTAGAGCAAGCAAAAGGGTCAAAAGCACAGTGAGGCAAGACAAGGTTACATTGATCGATGTCATAATTTCTCTCCATGGGGGGCAGATGCCGAGAGAAAAATGCAAAAAGATGGATCTTATTATCAGTGGCCGAGTGCTGGGAGAGGACTGCCCCTACCCCAGTGTCTGAGGCATCCACCTCCGCCATGAACTGCTGTTCCGGGTCGGGCTGAGTGAGGATGGGTGCTTCTGTGAATTTGGCTTTAAGTAGGGAGAAAGCTGTATTGGCCTCATCTGACCAGACGAAAGGTGACTTAGTAGATGTCAGATGGGTCAAGGGGGAGACTACTGTACTGTAATTTCTGACAAACCTCTGGTAGAAATTGACAGACCCTAAAAACTGTTTGGAGATGCTTCCTGGAGGAGTGTATGGGCCAATCAGTGACTGCCTGAACTTTTTTGGGGTCTGGTTTGATCTGGCCATCAGAAATTATGAAACCCAGGAGAGGTTGTAGTGGTGTGGAACTCACATTTTCCTGCCTTCACATACAGCTGGTTTTCCAGGAGCTGTTGGAGCACCTTCCACATGGACCTTACATTCTGCCAGAGTACGAGAAAAAATCAAGATGTCATCCAAATACACAAACACAAAGGTATCTACAAAGTCCCACACAACATCATTAATTAGGCACTGGAATACTGCTTTGGTGTTGGTGAGGCCAAAGGGCATAACCAAGTACTCAAAATGGCTGGTAGGGGTATGGAATCCTATCTTCCATTTGTCTCCTTCACAGATTCGAACCAGGTGGTATGCGTTTCTGAGGTGCAGTTTGGTGTAGATGGTGGATGTTGGTGGAGTGCTCAGCCGCTGACCTGCACCCTTGGTGTGCCAGAGCGTGGGTTGGGCCCATGTCCTCACCTTGTTTTATAGTTTCTATTTTCTTGTCACTGGGGCATGGGCTTAGCTCACGTCCTCGCCTTGAGTTGTTATATGAAATTATGTTTCTCCTATCTACAATGTTAATCACATCTAAAATCAGAGGGGTCACTGTCATGCAAAGCACCAACACAAAAAACTTCGGTAACCCGCATCGGGGACCTCATTGCTCCTGCGGTGGCCTCCCCAGCGAGGGAGGTGGTGCTCCCAACATCACCTGGGACTGCATCCCGATCCTCGGCGGCCTCCGGCGAGATCAGCTGCTCTCCGGCGACCCTGGCAGGGGGCTCCGACCCCGGAGGGAGAGAAAAAGAGACCAGGTCAGGGTCGCCAGCAGCAGCAGAGCCTGGTGAGGCGGCCCCGAGGGCTACTACGAGCTGCCCCGGGCCCTCCTCGCCATGAGTCAGGTAGTGTGACATTGACATCTGGGGTATTGACACAATGGAGCACACTTGCCTGAACTCGGGTTTCCACTGCTGTCCAGGACTCCGGCGATTTGGGGTGTGTAGCCTCAGTCGTTGCGCCCGGTGCTGTGCACCCCGTCGACTTCCTCATGAACCATTGGACCTGCATCGTCGTGGGCTGGAACCTCCCGGGCCTCCGGTCCCTCTCCCCTCAAGCAACCTGGATCAGGTGCCGGCGAGCTCATGGGGGTACATAGAAGGGGTTGGGTGAGGTTAAGTATGAGCGTGTTGCATGCCACTGGGGCAGAGCACTCAGAGGGTTGCTCACCCCGAGTCTCCTCGCCAGGAGGCAGGCAAACTTGTTCATCAAGCATGATAGTTAAATGAGAAGTAACTTGCCTGTCCTCCTGACATAAGACGTCCTCCACAGCCTTAGAGACGTCTCCCCCCTCCGGGCGTTCCTCCTCGTGCAGCGCCAGCGAGACCGGAGGCCTCCTCTGGAGGCCTCCTCCAGCAGGGGTTCCTCCTCTTCTTCGTCCTGGATGGCTCAGGAACCAGGTAGTCCGGGACACAAAGCGCCATGCTGGACAGTTCCGTCTCCTCTGGGAGGGGGGGAGGGGGTTGTGAGGAGTTCAAGCGCTGGGGAACCCTCGTCCGACCTCTCCTCGACCCGGCAGTTGAGCGCAGCAAGCAGGTTCAACCATTCCTCGTCCGTCGGCAGATCCAGAGATGGAACCTTCACAGCTGAGAAGGGGCATCCTTGGGCCTCCCTCTCACAGTGCTCCCCCTCAACCCGGCAATTGAGCGCGACGAGCAGGTTCGATCACTCCTCGCCCGTTGGCAATCCCGTGGGTTGAGCAGGCATGGGGGGTGGAGCTCTCACAGCCGGGGAAGCGCGTCCTTCGGCCTCCCTCTTATGGTGCTCCTCTTCAACCCAGCGATTGAGCGCGGTGAGCAGGCTCGACTGCTCTTCGTCAGAAGGCAAATCCGGGAGTAGAGCAGTCGTAAGCGGTGAAACCCTCACAGCCGGGGAAGCGCGTCCTCGGTCCTCCCTCTCACGGCACTCCTCCTCGACCCGGCGGTTGACAAAGGCAAGCAGATTCGCCCACTCCTCGTCCGCTGGTGGGCTTGCGGGAAAACGCCTCCGTGCAGGCTCTTGGGCAGGATCATCCAGGGCCTCAACCTCCTCCATCGTCAGGTGGGCCGGTTCTTGGACCGGCGGGCCCTCAGAAATTAAAGGAGGAGACACAGAGAGGGGAAGAAAACAATCATTAATTGCAGCTGGAGGAGAGGACCCAGTGGACTGCTGATACTGGGCCTCTCCCTCGGGAGACAGACAAGATTCGGTGTTAATAAATGATTTAGAATAAAAAAATACTTGCCTGTCATCCTGGTTGATGACATCCGCAGCTGCAGAGGGCAGAAAATCATCCCTCTCCATGCCAGCGATGACTTGGACCCCTCCGCAGACTATTGGAGGAGCCGTCTCCCTGACAACGGAGGTAGGCGTGGCCGGGGTGAATCCAGCGGACCGCTCGGCGGTTGAAACGATGATGGCCGCTGCAGAAAACGGAGGCTTCTCCCGGCGTTTCCTTGCAGGACAGCACTGTCCTTTGTGTTCCAGAACAGACCATGCTGGAGTGAGTGGAGGGTTGAGCAGCGAAAGCAGATCTCCGTCTCGGCATTGCAGGAAATGCCAGACCAGGGAAGGAACGCTGGAGCGAGCAGACTGTGGAGAGCAGGTCGGCGTACTGCAGGTAGGTCCGTAACCCGGGATGCGCTTCCACGATGCCTACTGCTCTGTCCAAGTTTTCCAGCATCTCCTTAGGATCCCGGGCAGCGAGGGCGTCATTAACGAAGTCCTGCGCGAACTCCGCAGCCCATTCATCCTCTACCATGGGGAACCCCGCTGCTGTTCCTTTTCTTCACTGAGACCGGGGCATGACGAATTCCAACACAGGTTAGTCCAGAACAGAAAAACAGTTATAATGAAAGAAGGGAAAATGCTGTGTGGGCGAACCCGCTAAATCCTTTTTGCAGGCTGGGTCATTCTGTCATGAACCCTCCTGTGCACTTTTCCAATGCGCACGGTGAGGGGAGAAAGGATGAGGATTTAAGTGCAGGTTGACACCACACACTTTTATTAATATGGTGAGCAGGCAAACAGTCACAGTTTCTGCAATTCACACTGGCTATGGAGTCCTCCAGGATGCTCAACAGTCTGGATGAGAAGAACGGGGAAAGACCACACACAGATAATATTCACGAGACTGGAGCTGTCCGAGTAAGTCTGAAAGCATATGGTGAAACACAGTCCTTAGTTGACGTGACTCCATACGAGAACCGTCGATGGAGTACAATGACCCAGCAATGCATGATTGGAGACAGGCTCCTTAAGAACATGCATTGCTGGTTTCACAAATTGGTTACACCTGGGCGAGGAGCGGGAAGATGGCATACGGGAGTGGGAACAGCTGGTAGCAATAGAGAGGGGGCGTAGTCCAACCGGCAAACAGTTAGCGCTCACTCCAGCGTGAGCGCAAGAGGCTGCCTCCCTGCTGCTGGCCAGAAGACAGTGGCTATGGGCACGGCAAGGCACACAGAAATACGTTACAGCCGTGGACAGAATTGTTGGTACCCCTCTGTTAATGAAAGAAAAACCCACAATGGTCACAGAAATAACTTGAATCTGACAAAAGTGGTAATAAATAAAAATTCTATGAAAATTAACCAATAAAAATCAGACAATGCTTTTGAATTGTGGTTCAACAGAATTACTTGAAAAAACAAACTCATGAAACAGGCCTGGACAAAAATGATGGTACCCCTAGAAAAGATTGAAAATAATGTGACCATAGGGACATGTTCAACCAAGATGTGTCCTCTAATTAACATCACAGGTGTCTACAAACTTGTAATCAGTCAGTCGGCCTATTTAAAGGGTGACAAGTAGTCACTGTGCTGTTTGGTGACATGGTGTGTACCACAGCAAACATGGACCAGAGGAAGCAAAGGAGAGAGTTGTCTCAGGAGATTAGAAAGAAAATTATAGACAATCATGTTAAAGGTAAAGGCTATAAGACCATCTCCAAGCAGCATGATGTTCCTGTGACTACAGTTGCACATATTCAGAAATTTAAGATCCACGGGACTGTAGCCAACCTCCCTGGACGTGGCCGCAGGACAAGACGGATAATATGAATGGTAACAAAAGAGCCCAGAATAACCTCTAAACACATTCATGGTGAACTCCAAGGTCAAGGTACATCAGTGTCAGATCGCACCATCCGTCGTTGTTTGAGCCAAAGTGGACTTCATGGGAGACGACCAAGGAGGACACCACTGTTGAAAACAAATCATAAAAAAGCCAGTCTGGAATTTGCCAAACTGCATGTTGACAAGCCACAAAGCTTCTGGGAGAATGTCCTATGGACAGATGAGACAAAACTGGAACTTTTTGGCAAGGCACATCAGCTCTATGTTCACAGACGCAAAAATGAAGCATACCAAAAAAAGAATACTGTCCCTACTGTGAAACATGGAGGAGGTTCTGTTATGTTCTGGGGCTGCTTTGCTGCATCTGGCACAGGGTGTCTTGAATCTGTGCAGGGTACAATGAAATCTCAAGACTATCAAGGTATTCTAGAGAGAAATGTGCTGCCCAGTGTCAGACAGCTTGGTCTCAGTCGCAGGTCATGGGTCTTGCAACAGGATAATAACCCAAAACACACAGCTAAAAACACCCAAGAATGGTTAAGAACGAAACATTGGACTATTCTAAAGTGGCCTTCTATGAGCCCTGATCTCAATCCTATTCAACATCTGTGGAAGGAGCTGAAACATGCCATCTGGAGAAGGCACCCTTCAAATCTGAGACAACTGGAGCAGTTTGCTCATGAGGAGTGGGCCAAAATACCTGCTGAGAGGTGCAGAAGTCTCATTGACAGTTACAGAAATCGTTTGATTGCAGTGATTGCCTCAAAAGGTTGTGCAACAAAATATTAAGTTCAGGGTACCATCATTTTTGTCCAGCACTGTCTGATTTTCATTAGTTAATTTTCATAGAATTTTTATTTATTACCACTTTTGTCAGATTCAAGTTATTTCTGTGACCATTGTGGGTTTTTCTTTCATTAACAGAGGGCTACCAACAATTTTGTCCACGTGTGTACTAACACACATACAATGTGGCACGTACCCATAGAGCGGCCAGGACCGAGCCGGGGGGAGCCAAACTGGCTTGGTTCCTGACAGATTACAGTTTTAATAAAAACCTTTTAATAACAAAATATTGCTACAATATAAAATGATGCACTACAATGGGTCTCAAATATTCATTAACATATCCTGTTATAGTACTGCATCGGTTTATTGATGATACACAGAAGAAAGCCAATATTACACTGAACTCCATTATTGAACAGTGATATAAACTAAAATAATTATAATGGTGACTGAACAACTCCCATTTCCCAAAGTGCAAAATACACTATTATGAATATAAGTGATAAAAGATCACACAAATAAGTGATCTGACAAGCAAATAAACAAGTTTTCAATAATTACAGTGGATATAAAAAGTCTACACATCCCTTTTCAAATGCCAGGTTTTTGTGATGTAAAATAATGAGACCAAGACAAATCATGTCAAAACATTTTCCACCATTAATGTGACCTATAACCTGTACAACCCAATTGAAAAACAAACTGAAATTTATTAATGGGAAAAATTAAAAACTTACAATAGTTTGGTTGCATAAATATGCACACCCTTAAACTAAAACTTTGATGCAGCACCTTTGGCTTTTATTACAGCACTCAGTCTTCTTGGGCAGGAGTCTATCAGCATGACACATCTCAATTTTAATTGCACTATAGACTCAGGGCTTGGGGGAATGGGAGCCCCACTGCCTATAGCAGTGGCTAGCGGTGCTTCAACCACTATCCCCCCAATTTTAACTGCACTCTGGTAGTTCACACACCTGCACACAACTACATCACACAACTAACACACACCCATCATGATTCAGGGAGAGGGGGATGGGGGTCTTCCCCCACCCCTGTTGCCCTCCTTCTGCCGGGGGCCTGGGGACCCAGCGGGATGCCTGGGGCCCATCATATTGTCAAAATCCCTGGGTGCTGCCAAATGAATAAGTGCGAGCAAGGGAGTGAGAGAGTGATTGAACAAGAGAGTAAGTGAGAGTGAGGGAACGATGAGTGGAGATGGTGATGGTGGGTCAGTTTTGTGTGGTGCTTTGCATGTTGGGTGGCATCTCGGAGCGCTTGTGGTGGTCCACTGATCAGTCGCTCAGGTGGGCGTTGGGGGTGGTTGTCTGCTTCTGTGGCCGTGGCCATCCTGGGGTGGGTCAGCGCGGGTGTGGCTGCTGGCCTGCGCTGGTGGTCTCTCCGGCTGCTGCCGGGCGCTGGTGCACGTTCATGCTTGCTGCATCTGCACTGTGGCCACCCTAAGTAATAAGGGTGAATTGTGTGTGGGGGAGAGCACGAATAGATGTGAGTAGGTCGGAGCATGAGTGAGAGTGTATGTATGGGTGAACGTGAGTGAGTGTGGCTGACTCTGAGGGTGAGTGGGAGAGGGAGCAAGATTGAGCGGGTACAGAAATGGGAGACAGTGGGTGGGTCTAGGAGTGCGAGTGTGGGACTGTGTGGGGGAGAGGGCGAGCGAGAGTGAGGGAGTGCGTGTGGGTGCAAGTGGGTGCGAATGAAAGCATGAGGGTGTGAATGCATGGGAATGGCTGGACTAAGGGGGTAGCGCCTCTTGGCTGTGTGGGCTCCCTTGGGCCGTGGGGGTCCCCAGGGTGTGCGGCAGTGGGGGCAGGCCTGCTGTGGGGGTGTCTGGGGGGGGGGCTCATGTCGGGGGCGCTGGTCTGTCTCCGGCCCGGGAGATGGGGACGCTGGCCTCCTGGGGCCCGGGGGCTGGCGTTGGCCCCGCTGGGGAAGGCAGGGGTTGGCCGGCCTGGGGGCATGGGCTGGCTGTGCCGGCCGCTTGGCAGCCCAGCCTCCCTTGGCCATCCCTCCTGGGATGGATGCCTGGCTGTCCTGGGGCTTGGTGGTCTCGAGACATTTGTGCTCTGTGGGGGTTGGTGGTGTTATCCTGCTTGCTTGGGGTTTCTGGGGGGTGGGGGGGTTGGTGTGACTGGCCACCCTCTACGTATGTTTCCTGACAAACCACTCACATGCACACACTTATTTTGTGCGTGCTGTCATACACAAGCACACATATGCACACAACCATATCTCTCCTTTAACAGGTGCAGATACCAGACTCATGTTGAGACCTCTTCAATGAGAAACTTTATGTCTTCTGTTTGTTTCAGTTGTTAGTTGTTTGTCTTCTTTGTCCCCCCCCCCCCCAGTTGGGTCCTTCATGGGTGGAACAATTTAAATAAAATATTAAAAGTTATTCCAAGAGTAGTTCATAACAATTTACAGCACATATACACTACCATTCAAAAGTTTGGGGTCACCCAGACAATTTTGTGTTTTCCATGAAAAGTCACACTTTTATTTACCACCATGAGTTGTAAAATGAATAGAAAATATAGTCAAGACATTGACAAGGTTAGAAATAATGATTTGTATTTGAAATAATAATTTTTTCCTTCAAACTTTGCTTTCGTCAAAGAATCCTCCATTTGCAGCAATTACAGCATTGCAGACCTTTGGCATTCTAGCTGTTAATTTGTTGAGGTAATCTGAAGAATTCTGACGCAATGAGCAAACACATTGTACCATTAGAACGCTGGAGTGATAGTTGCTGGAAATGGGCCTCTATACACCTATGTAGATATTACACCAAAAACCAGACATTTGCAGCTAGAATAGTCATTTACCACATTAGCAATGTATAGAGTGTATTTCTGATTAGTTTAAAGTTATCTTCATTGAAAAAAAACAGTGCTTTTCTTTCAAAAATAAGGAAATTTCTAAGTGACCCCAAACTTTTGAATGGTAGTGTACAGTATATGTACTGTATAAAGCTCCTTTTGGCAAAGTAAATCTGTTTGGCACAATAAGGAAAGCAGATTTCTGTTCTGCTCACCTAGCTGCCTGACAGGACAAGGGGGGAAAAAAAGCATGACACATCTTGATGTGGCAATATTTGCCCACTCTGCAAAATGCTCCAAATTTGTCAGATTGCAAGGGCATCTCCTGTGAACAGCCTTCTTCAGATCACCCCACAGATGTCCAATTGGATTCAGGTCTGGGTCTTCGCTGGGCCATTCCAAAACCTTAATCTTCTTCTGGTGAAGCCATTCTTGTGTTGATTTAGATGTGTGCTTTGGGCCATTGTCGTGCTGAAAGATGAAGTTCCTCTTTATCTTCAGCTTTTTAGCAGAAGCCTGAACGTTTTGTGCCAACACTGACTGGTATTTGGAACTGTTCGTAATTCCCTCCACCTTGACTAAGGCCCCAGTTCCAGCTGAAGAAAAAGAGCCTCAAAGCATGATGCTGCCACCACCATGCTTCACTGCTGGTATGGTGTTTTTTTGGTGATGAGCAGTGTTGTGTTTGAGCCAAATATACCTTTTGGAATTATGGCCAAAAGTTCAACCTTGGTTTCATTGGACCATAACATATTTTCCCACATGCGTCTGGGAGATTTCAGATGTGTTTTTGCAAAATGTAGCCGGGCTTGGATGTTTTTCTTTGTAAGATAAGGCTTCCATCTTGCCACCCTACCCCATAGCCCAGACATACAGGTATGAAGAAGACGGAAGATTGTTGTCTCATGTATTAAACAGCCAGTACTTGCTAGAAATTCCTGCAGCTCCTTCAATGTTGCTGTTGGCCTCTTGGCACCCTCCCTGACCAGTTTTCTTCTCGTCTTTTCATCAGTTTTGGAGGGACGTCCAGTTCTTAGTAATGTCACTGTTGTGCCATATTTTCTCCGCTGGATGATGACTGTCTTCACTGTGTTCCATGGTACAGTGCATCCGGAAAGTATTCACAGCGTTTCACTTTTTCCACATTTTGTTATGTTACAGTCTTATTCCAAAATGGATTAAATTCTTTTTTTTCCCTTAAAATTCTATACACAGTATCCCATAATGGCAAGGTGAAAAAAGTTTTTTTGAGACTTTTGCAAATTTATTAAAAATAAAAAAAAAACTAAGAAATCACATGTACATAAGTATTCACAGCCTTTGCCATGAAGCTCAAAATTGAGCTCAGGTGCATCCTGTTTCCACTGATCATCCTTGAGATGTTTCTACAGTTTAACTGGAATCCACCTGTGGTAAATTCAGTTGATTGATTTTGGAAAGGCACACACCTGTCTATGTAAGGTCCCACAGTTGACAGTGTATGTTGGAGCACAAACTAAGCATGAAGTCAAAGGAATTGTCTGTAGACCTCCGAGACAGGATTGTCTTGAGGCACAAATCTGGGGAAGGGTACAGAAAAATTTCTACTGCTTTGAAGGTCCCAATGTCCCAAGGTCCCAGTTGAATGTGATTGGTTAATTCTGAACACAGCCACATCCCCAGTTATAACAGGGTGTGCATATTTATGCAACCAGGCTATTGTAAGTTTTTTTTCCTTAAAAGATTTCAGTTTGTTTTTCAGTTGGGTTGTACAGGTTATAGGTCACATTAATGGGGGAAAAAAGTTTTGAAATGAGTTTTCTTGGTCTCATTTTTTTACATCACACAAACCTGGCATTTGAACAAGGGTGTGTAGACTTTTTATATCCACTGTTAGGTATTCTGTAATTAATACTCACACAGTCAAATAAATCTTAGTGCCGTTCAGTCCGTTTCATATTGGTCAAAGTCTAACATGTGTGATTGCCTATATACTGTATAGGCTACAACTCTTTATTCCACTTTCAAACAGAGCCTGCATTTGGGCCTGTAAAGCTTAATTTGGATACCTGCTTTAGACAGGAATACTTGTGTTCTATGGGCACTGCACTAGTTCAGAATGAAGAAAGAAGTGAAAGCCAAGTGCATCATGCGATGTCCCCCAGCTGTCTAAATCTATAGCAGCATAACTAAGGGAATGTTCAGGGTCACCTGATCCAACCCTAACTACAAGCTTTATCAGAAAGGAAAGTTTTAACCCTGTTCTTCAAAACAGATTGAGTCTGTCACCTGAATCCAGATGGTTCCATAGGAGAGGAGCCTGAGAACTAAAAGCTCTGCCTCCCATTGTACTTTTAGAGATTCTAGGTATTACAAGTAATCCTGTGTTTTGGGAGCATAATGCTCTGTTAGGATGGTAAGGAATTGTAAGATCTTTCAAATATATCTGTTTATATATGTATACACACTCACGCGCGTGCGCATGTGTGTGTGTGTGTGTATATATATATATATATATATATATATATACCGTATATATATATATGGATGTTGATTTTAACAAATTACATATTTTTATACATATTTATTTAATATATACACTACCGTTCAAAAGTTTGGGGTCACCCAGACAATTATTTTGTGTTTTCCATGAAAAGTCACACTTATTTACCACCATGAGTTGTAAAATGAATAGAAAATATAGTCAAGACATTGACAAGGTTAGAAATAATGATTTGTATTTGAAATAATAATTTTTTCCTTCAAACTTTGCTTTCGTCAAAGAATCCTCCATTTGCAGCAATTACAGCATTACAGACCTAACATGATTGCACAAGGGTTTTCTAATCATCCATTAGCCTTCTGACGCAATGAGCAAACACATTGTACCATTAGAACACTGGAGTGATAGCTGCTGGAAATGGGCCTCTATACACCTATCTAGATATTGCACCAAAAACCAGACATTTGCAGCTAGAATAGTCATTTACCACATTAGCAATGTATAGAGTGTATTTCTGATTAGTTTAAAGTTATCTTCATTGAAAAAAGTGCTTTTCTTTCAAAAATAAGGAAATTTCTAAGTGACCCCAAACTTTTGAACGGTAGTGTACTTACTGTAGCTGCTACTGAGTGATTGCTGCTAAACAGAATTTCGTTGTATCTTGATGTGCAATGACAGTAAAGTTTCTTCTTCAAATAACAAGGGGCCTGATTATTTAGAGCTCTGTAAGTGAGAAGGATTTTCAATTTAATTCTAAATTCTATAGGAAGCCAATGAAGGGAGGCCAAAACAGGAGAGATGTGATTTTTTTTTTTTTTAATACCCATTAAAACTCTAGCTGCAGCATTTTGGATCAAGTGAATACTCTTGAGAGATGTTTTGGGACAGCCTGATAATTAAGAATTGCAATTATCTAATTTAGAACTAACAAAAACATGGACTAGTTTCTCAGCATCACTCTGAGACAAGATGCTCTTTATCGTGGCAATATTATGCAAATGATAAAAAGTGTGTCAGTTCCAACAGCCAGTCACAGGGTGCTTAGTTGCTGGTGGCTGCAGCTGTGCCCTGTGATTGGCTGCTGGGACTGAAGTCACAGTCACCGTAGTTGTAGTCTGGTCCTACAAGAACAGAGCTGTTGCAGGCAATGTGGGCTCAGTCAGGCTATGGGGGAAGTGACAGTCACCCTGTCAAATGTGGATGTATCATCAAATTAATTTTGGAAACATTATTTTAAGGTGAAAATCTTACATAGTGCTGCTTTAAAAAAAATATTTGGTCAGTTAAAAAATATTTTTTTGGTATTGTGCCTCCATAAACAAGAACTTTATTTAATTTGGTCAGAGCTTATTATCTCAAAAGACCTAATAATTGGCAAACCTTTGCTCTTTTTGGGTGGAAAAACTCTTTCTTGGCATCTCTTATAGGCAAGTCAAATTTGTGCACTCTGATGGTGTATGCACTTTGACACCATAAGTTAACGATCAGTATCCTCCAATAAAATATAGATGTTCTTGGCCGGATTTGCTGTTGCTGCCAGTCCTTGATGAATGAGCAACTGTTTAAAATCAACACTTACTTATTATTTCACATATTTCTCCTTAGAGATGAGGGCATATTTCTCAGAAAGTGTGAGGGAGGATGACACTCTGCAATAGCTAAGAGAACACCCAGTCCAAGATGCCAGACTTTGAAATAAAATATAACCTCCAGCTGTAACTCACTACAGGGCTTCACTAAATATGGAAAGGCCAATTCTGTATTCACTTTTTCTTCGAACTTGACCTGTGTTTTTGTTTTCTTTGAGCATATAATAGGCTACAGCAAAGACAAATGTTGCAAACTACCATAAAATGCTTATTTCACTTGTGAGCTATGGTTTTTCATGATTGCGTCTAATAAGCAAATGTGTTTCTGTAGTCTTTGTGTACATGTCAGAGTCTCAGTTTCCTCCCAGTCCATTTTATTCTTTGTCATTGCCTGTTTATCTGCTCCTTTAGTCTTGTTTGTGGTGTCTAGTGAATCGACTAACCCCTTGTAAATAACAAGGAAATCAGCTTCATTTTTGGTGTTGTCCTTTTGAATCACTCCCAAATCCATGACACGATTCTCCCTGCAGTATTACAACCTCTTACATGAGTCAAGTTGAAGTGATCCTTGACACCGTGGCAGCAACACAGTTCACTGTATCCCCAGAGGCTTTAAATAACCCCAGTCATGAACAAATGCCACTATGCCTCAGGTAGCTTGGGATGACAAACAGCCCTCAGATCACATCTGACACAGAGCTCACCCTGATGCTCCTCTCTTAAAATGTGACTTCAGGATGTTGAACATGGTGAATACTGCATATTTTTCTACCGTGGAAAAATGTTTGACATTTCTTTTTTGCCATGTTACCCCTTGAAGTATTTTTAATAACTAATTGATCGTTTTGCTATTAGCGTGTCAAAGGTGTTACTTGTTGCATGGAAACAACAGTTAATTATCAGCACTTCAGTGCCATTTAGCAGTGTGAAGCTTTTTTCTTTCAGCTGATGGTTTGATTGGTCTAATGAAAGTGTCTGCATAGGAAATAATGATATATTTTGAAGAAAAAA
Organism: Pholidichthys leucotaenia; assembly: GCA_020510985.1. Classification (NCBI taxonomy): domain Eukaryota; kingdom Metazoa; phylum Chordata; class Actinopteri; order Cichliformes; family Pholidichthyidae; genus Pholidichthys; species Pholidichthys leucotaenia. Next base: position 142,145,254 of record CM035838.1, read on the forward strand.
AAAACAGGCATTTTCAGCTTGAAGGTAGATGTCATGAAGCATTTTTAAAACAGTTTAACAGGGGCAAGAATTAGAAGGTCAATAAAATGTCAAATTGTTGGACTGAACAGTCATTAAATCAAACACTCTATACTATTCACTTCACGAGGCACATTGAATGTATATTCAGCTCACAAGATAATATCTAATGCCTACAATAGCTGGCTTGCTGTTATATACAGTAGCTGGCACACCACCAGTACCATAAATCCAAGAATTCACTGGAACAGCAAGTGCATTAATCAAGGCTACAGTGCTAGCTTATAGTGCATTACAGGAGTTGTTCTATGTCAGACTTTTTCCAAAAAGGAAGTTTTTGAATTGCCCACCCTCTAATGTTGAATTTCTGACCCGAAACATGTTTCACCATAACATTTTCAGATAATCAGAAAGTCAAGATAGTCACCTCTGTGAAAGCTATTATCTTCTGCTACCTTCCTCTTTGTCTTGCAGCTAATACATTGTACATTTTACTAGAGCTGTTGATGTTGGGCTGTTTAACTTGTGTATGGTGCCAGTTGCCCAGCTTATGTGGTTAGAAATTCCAACTTTAGAGAGTGTGTGGGGGCACGGTGGGGGTTTCTCCACCCAGAGAGGGCAGGGGGAAGGGGGAACAATGGACCGAAGGAGGAGGTGTCACCGGGGGGTATCAGATGGGACTGTTGGGTCTATGCGCCCCCCGGGGAGACTGAGAGCTGTCGGAGCCGCTGAGGTTAGAAGAGTGTAAGAGCAGCCCTGGAGTAATGTCATGTTAATGTGCCACACATTCCTTTGTTCAGACGACAATGTGTTATGGTCGGAAGTCCGGGTCTCGATGCATGGAAATAAAGAGGTAAAAGAGGAATGCACAGAGACCTGGGATTGCTGTTTGCTGTATTTCATGTTGGAGAAAGAATAAAGTTTCTGTGTTGTCCAGCTCATTGCCTCGCCTGCCTCCTTTCTCCACACTGGTGGCCCTAAGACGTGCCATGGAAAGTGAGCCGAGAGTCGCCCCAGAGACTACCTGGAGGGAGAGCACTGGCGCCATGTGCACCGGCTCAGTCAAACTCCCAGACTTCTAGCTTCACAACCCGACTGCGTGGTTTCTGCACATAGAAGCTCAGTTTGCACTCCGTGGGATAACAACGGATGACACAAGATATTACTATGTGGTCGCTGCGCTGGATGCGCTTGCCACACAATAGGTGACGAGCCTGCTCCAGGAGCTGCCAGCCCAAGAAAATATGAAGAGGATGCTTTTCCAGCGCTATACCTTTTCTGACAGTGAGAGGGCAGAGAGACTCCTAACGCGTTCGGAGTTAGGGGACAGATCAGCAGTGGAGCTAATGGAGAGCATGTTAGCACTGATGGGGAAGGATGATGAATCCTTCCCGTTCACCTACTTGTTCCTCAGGAACCTACCGGCTACAGCGAGGGCGATCCTGGCCAACTCACTGCGTCTGGTTGCCAAGGATTGTGGTAGCTGGGACGGCCACCAGAGGTCGAAGAAACGGGGCGATCTCTCTTTATCACCGCTGTTTCAGCTCGAACGCTCAACACTGCCTGTCACCATGGCAATTCAAGAAGCCAAGAAGACGACACGATCGGAATTCAGTGGCAGCTGCAACCGATGGTGACAGGAACAGACTGCTTTATGTCACGGACACACATTTGAGGAGACAATTTTTGGTGGACTCCAGCTCCCAGAAGAGCCTCATCCTGCCAGTTAACGCATACAGGATGGCAGGACACAACGGTCCCGAGCTCACGGCCGCCAACGGATCCACCATCAGGACATTTGGTGAGCGGACACTGACGATATGCTTACATGGACGCAACTTTCAGTGGGACTTTGTGATATCTGCATGTTCCAGCCCCATTTCAGGCACAGATTTTTTATGTGCTTATGGGTTGTTAGTTGATGTTGTTAATAGGCGATTAGTGGATGCAATCTCTTTCACCTCACTGCCCTGTACAGCTCGGGGAGTTGGGTTGACAGCACTGGCTAACGTTACAGCTCCAGGGAGTAAGTACCAGCAGTTACTTGCACAGTTCCCAGCACTCACGGTCCCGACTTTTTCAACTATGGTGACGAAACACGGGGTCGGGCCCTTTATAACGACAAAAGGTCCACCGGTGTTTGCATGACTTCGGCATTTGGATGCAGCTTAAAATGGCCAGCGTGCGAGAGGGGTTTGCCAACTTAGAGCAGTTGGGCATCATCAGGTGCTCCAACAGCCCGTGGGCATCCCCGCTACACATGGTGCCTAAAGCCGACAGGTTGTGGCAACCGTGCAGTGATTTCCGGCGCTTGAATAATGCCACGGAACACGATCGTTATCCCATTCCACGCATCCAGGATTTTTCCATGCACCTGGCCGGGGCGCGTGTTTTTTTCCGAAAGTGGATCTGGTCCGCGGATACCATCAGGTCCCGGTGTGTGCGGAAGACATTCCGAAAACAGCGGTAATAACTCCTTTTGGCCTTTTCGAGTTTTTACGCATGCCATTCGGATTAAAAGGCGCCGCGCAGACTTCACCACAACAGACCAGTACAACGTCTGCATCACTGCAGATGCTGCTCCAATCCGTCTGTCAATCTCTCGCTCCATTTTCCCCTCACTCGTGAACAAGACCCCAAGATACTTAAACTCCTCCACTTGGGGCAGGAGCCTATCCCCAACCCAGAGAGGACAATCCACCTTTTTCCAGCTGAGGACCATGGACTCGGACTTGGAGGTGCTGATTCTCATCCCAGCCGCTTCACACTCAGCGGCAAACCGTCCCAGCAAGAGCTGTAGGTCATTGCTGGATGAAGCCAACAGGACAACATCAACTGCAAACAACAGAGATGAGATCCTGTGGTCACCAAGCACGACACCCTCCATTCCCTGGCTGCGCCTAGAAATCCTGTCCATAAACATTATGAACAGGATCGGTGACAAAGGGCAGCCCTGGTGGAGTCCAAATCTCACTGGGAATGTCTCCGACCGAGTGTTGGCAATACGAACCAAACTCTCACAACGGTCGTACAGAGACCGAATAGCTCGTAGCAACAAGCCCGATACCCCATATTCCCGAAGCACCCCCCACAAAAAACTATGAGGGACGCTGTCAAATGCCCTCTCCAAGTCCACAAAACACATGTAAACTGGTTGGGCAAACTCCCACGAACCCTTGAGAATTCTCGAGAGGGTAAAGAGCTGGTCCAATGTGCCACGGCCAGGACGAAAACCACATTGCTCCTCCTGAATCCGAGGTTCGACCAACGGCCGGACTCTCCTCTCCAGTACCTTGGCATAGACCTTCCCAGGGAGGCTGAGGAGTGTGATCCCTCTAAAGTTGGAGCACACCCTCCGGTGGAACACCTTGGTATCCTCTCTGAAGAGCTGGAGCAGGTGGCTGGGGAGAGGGAAGTCTGGGCTTCTCTGCTTGAACTGCTGCCTCCGCGACCCGGACCTCCGGAAAAGCGGTAGAAGATGGATGGATGGATGGATGGCGCAGACTTTCCAGAGGATGATGGATGCAGTGCTTCATGACTTGTCCTTCGTCTTCATCTATTTAGACGACATTCTGGCAGCCAGTGCGTCCAAGGAGGAGCACATTGCCCATCTCAAGACAGTTTTCCAGAGGTTGGAAGCGCTCGGGCTGATAGTCAACCTGGCGAAGTGCCAGTTCGGTGTGCCAGTGATTGATATTTTGGGCCACTGCATTTCGCCGGAGGGCACGATCCTGTTACCGGATAAGGTGCGCGGTGTCGGATTTTCCGCATCCACAGACCGTGAGAGCACTACAGGAGTTTTTGGAAATGGTTAATTTTTTATAACCGTTTCCTTTCCCGAGCAGCCCAGCTGATGCAGCCGTTGTATGCCACACTTAAAAAAAAAAAAAAAAAAAAAAAAAAAAGAAGCCTCCGGAAACCATCGACTGGACTCCCGAGCGAGACCAGGCTTTTGCAAATGCCAAAACAGCACTGGCGGATGCCGCATTGCTAGCCCATCCAGATCCGTCTGCACAATAGCACTCACTACGGATGCGTCTGATGTGGCCATAGGGGCAGTGGTGGAGCAGTGCATCTCAGGTTCGTGGCAGCCGCTAGCATTTTTTAGCCGAACCTTGCGCAACAACGAACACAAATACAGCGCGTTCTATAGAGAATTGCTGGTTCTCCACCTGGCGACGTGCCATTTCCAGTTTTGGCTGGAGGGGCACGAGCTCAGCGTGTTTGTGGACCATAAGCCGCTGATGTACGTGATGGCCAAGGTCTCAGAAAAGTGGTCAGCTCGGCAGCAAAGGTGCTTGGCCGCAATTTCGGAGTTTACTCCCGACATTCATCACATTGCCGGTAAGCTCATCATCGTGGTCGATTGCCTGTCATGCACGTTAATTGCCCCAGTCTCTATGGGAATTGATTTCCCTGCCATGGCCACGGAACAAGCCGGGGACGCGGACATTTGCACGCTCCAGTCTGCGCCGACTGGGTTAAGGCTGGAGAACAGGGTGGTGCAAGAAGGGTGCCCTCCCTTGTTCTGCAACGTCTCCACCGGCCTCCCGCACCCGGTGGTTCCGAGCTCTTGGTTCCGTCACGTTTTTGAGTTGTCCACCCCCTTTTCGCATCCGGGAGTGCACGCTTCGGTGAAGCTAGTGGGGGCAAAATTCGTCTGGCGGTGCTTGCGCAAAGACGTGAAAGAGTGGGCTGCAGCTTACGTCACATGCCAGCAGGCCAAAGTGCACAAGTACACCAGAGGCCCCCCTCGAGCCATTCCAAATCCCGGCCAGAAGGTTTAACCATGTCCACGTGGATTTGGTGGGACCCCTCCTACCGTCGCAGGGTTTTACGCACCTCTTAACAATTGTGGACCACACCACATGCTGGCCTAAAGTGGTCCCTCTGGCTTCTACCATGTCTGCGGAAGTGACTCGCGCTTTTTTGTCGGCTTGGGTTGCACCTTTCGGATCTCCATTGAACATCACGTCCGACAGGGGTCTACAATTCGTTTCAGAACTCTGGTCCGCTGGTTTCTACCACGTCCGTGGAAGTAGCGCATGCTTTTTTGTCGGCTTGGGTTGCACGTTTCGGATCTCCATCGGATGTCACGTCCAACAGAGGTCCACAATTCATTTCAGAACTCTGGTCCGCAATGGCCCAGAGCCTGGGGGTCAAAATTCACCGCACTACCGCGTAAACCCCCAAGGCTAAAGGGTTATGCGAGCGTTTTCACAGGTCACTTAAAGCAGCGCTCAGAGCTTTGCTCACAGACACAAATTGGGTCGACCGTCTGCCCTGGGTTCTTTTAGGGTTGCGCTCCGCACCTAAGGAGGATTTGGCAGCCTCCCCGGCACAACTCGTTTTTCCTCAGCCGTTGTGGATCCCTGGAGAGTTTTTACCGGAAAACTCTGCGCCCGAGGCTGATCCGCCTGTGCAATTTTTACACAGTACAGAGGTTTTGAGAGTACCGGGCCCGGCCCATTATTGTTTTCCCCGTACATTCATCCCAAAAAGCTCGCAGAATGCCAGTTTTGTTTTCGTCAGGCATGATGCACACCGGACCCCACTGCATCCACCGTACGACAAACCGTTCAGAGTGGTGGAACCTGGGGTGAAGCCTTTTGTGTTAGACTTGGGGGGACATAGGGAGACCGTCTGCATTGACAGACTGAAGCCCGCTTTTGTGTTGGCAGATGAGCAGGTGGTGTTGGCCCAAGCTCCCCGGTGTGGATGCCCACCGTTGGTGGCTCCGCAGGTTGAAGATCCTGCAGCAGGGATCTGCGCTCACGAAGATAATGTGTTTCCCCCTTACCTTTTTCCCTCCACAGACTGATGTGCCCTCCTGTACACCTTGCCAGCAGGGCGGTTTGACTGGACCGGGGACCCCCCCACTACAGCCGCTATGGGCGCCAGCTCAAGCCCAAAGGATGGGTGTTCGGGGGAAGGGGGGGCATGGGGGGGTGTTCCACCCAGAGAGGGCAGGGGGAAGGGGGAATAATGGACCAAAACAATCACTGTGATGAATAAATGGTGTAGCTGCTGAATACCTGTTTGGTTTTCAGTAACAACCGCTATTTTCAAAGTTCAGCAAGAGATTGACTGCGACAGGAAGTTGATCCTGGGCTGTAAAAAAGTGGCACTGCCGCATGTAGTGGCCTGGCATAGTTATTACAATACCTTTTATCGCAGCTCCCTTGTTGACGGCAGTGGTGAGTTAAATTTGTGTTTATTTTGAAAACAAAGCCTTATCTCAAAATTCTGGCAAATTAAAAGTCGAGAAAATATGGTGATACAATGATACAAGCCTTTAGTTCCACTGAATTTTGACCGGATGAGCTGAAAAGCTGGTAACAGACAGACAGATACACACAACCACACATCCACACACAGACACACTGAGTGATTACCGTATGCCTCCACTGCATATTGCATTGAGGCATAATTATCCAACTCCAATAAACACGGCAAATTAGAAATTAACATCAGATAGCTAGCCAACATTTGCTGCTTTGCTTCCACTTTTGCTTTAGCTTTAGTAATGAACTTTTTGTCCTTTATATCTCAGTCAGCAGATTTGATTTATCCAAACTGATGTATCAGCATACTATATAAAAATTTAAACTGCTAGTTTGCTTATAGCTGACTGTCAAAAGGGGCTTTTTAAAATAAGGTCAAGAAATTTCACAAATTTTCACTAAAAACTTGTAAACTAATGAATACAAGGGTGGCAAATAGGCAAGAAAAAAGTAGTAAATTGATGGGGTGGACTCCAGGAATGATATTTTGTGATACTTGTTGTTGTGTCCATACTTGATGTTAATGATGAGGAAGGCGGAGGGCAGATTCACACGCTTCATTAAACAACTCACAGAACCCGCTAGCAGTAACTATAGTGTTCTGTCTAGCTGTCCACGGTGAAAGAGGAAGTGCTCCTCTCTGCCGCAGCCCTTATACTCCGGCCGATGTCACCCCAGAAGGATGGAGCGCTGACCCCCTCTATTCCGATATTCCCTGGGCCGCCATCTTGCTACTGTAATCCCTATTTACATATGTAACACTTGTCATGATGGTATTTGTGGTAATATGCAGCGTGATGACGCAGCTGGCTGGTGACGTCATCACGCCAGCATAAAAAGTGGTGTGAAATAGTGTTTGCCCCCTTCTCGATTTCTCTTTTTTTTTATGTTTGTCACACTTAAATGTTTCAGATCATCAAACAAATTTAAATATTAGACAAAGATAACACAAGTAAGTTAAAAAAAAATGCAGTTTTTGAATGAAGGTGTTTGTGGCGGATTGGTGTAACCCCCACAACAGACTGGACAGACACAGCGCTCGGCTAGAGCAATTAACAGAACAGTGAAATGTGTGTATTAATGTCTACAGGCAGCCCCGCTTCTTCTGGCTCACTTCTGTGATGTTAATGTGCCTTTCATGCATTGTGTTCATGCGTCCTGTCCTTACTGTGACCTAGAGACTGAGATCAATATGTAGATGTGCCTTGTAACCTCTTTGTCTTGCAGCTGGAGCAAAGGCCAGCAATCTGCCTATTGTGATGTATGTCTCTCAAATGCAAATGTCTCATGCCTGTTCTGCAGTCTCTTTGATCATACCCACTGCTGGGGAATGCTCTTTTATGTATTGTTGTAGTTGGGTATATACAGTATACTGCACTGTAACCCATGCTCACCCTCTCATTCTCTCACTCTCACTTCAACTGCTGCTGGACACACACACAGTGTGTCTCTCTTCATTGAGAGCCGCTGGGCTCGCTCTTGGCGCGCATGCATGGCGCTGGGAGCGGAGCTCGTGACGGTGGTATGATATAATAAACTCTACTTAAAACCTCTCATCGCTCCCTTCATTTTATCATCCGCTTCACTGGTGACTCCGTGGACGCACACGTTTTGTGCGACGCAACCTTCTGGCTTGGACAGCCACGCTGCCGGTGAACGCAACACCCGGCGGTGATGCTCCGACAACAAGTGAATGCAGCAGCTCCCTTCTGCTTCAGGGAACTCTCCGGACATCACTCACGACCGGGAAAGCCGCAGCAACTTCATGGTGAGATCTGCACGCCTAGACCGGCACATCCACGCTTGGACCGGCCGCTCTCACAGCTTCTGACACACGATTCTGTGTCTCCTTACGAGAGCGCACGCACCTCGTCCTTTCTCCACAACGGCGACCTCCACGGCCAACGGAGCACACGTGGACCTGAACGCATCATGACCCATCTGCTGCAACTACAACGGGGATGATTAAGCTCCCTGACCCTGGCTTTTCCTCTCCAGCTGGCCCACCCACGCACGGAGCCCCGGCACACGCACCGGGGAGTTACGAGGACGGCGCACCACGCACGGGACAATTACGGCTCCACTGACCGCCTTCCTTCTGCTGCACACTGGCCCTTCAGGCTTGCTCGTTCACCTGAGGCACGCAGCTTGCTCACTGGATTTTATGGTCTTAGCCACGGCACACAAGGGGAATTCAGCTGTCTGCGGTTCCCGAGGCTTTAGTTTTGCGCCTGCACCTAAAAGTCAAACACGCCAAGTCCCTTTGCTTCCTTTTTTTTTTCCTTACAGCCTCTCCTGTTTTTCTTCGTGGCCACGAGAGGAGTCAGAGACTAATTTTTCTTCTTGTGATCTCCGCACGCCCAACGGGACAGCCCCTCGACGTCGCGGACCAGGACGATTTCACCGCTCCCGGCCGGCACTTACCACCCCCCACCCCCCGCCTGCACAGAGCTTCTCCTGCTCGCCGCCCAAGCTGCATGATCGAGACCTCGGCCGCCTGCCGAGCCCTCTGGGAGGGAGCGTGTGGCGGATTGGTGTAACCCCCACAACAGACTGGACAGACACAGCGCTCGGCTAGAGCAATTAACAGAACAGTGAAATGTGTGTATTAATGTCTGCAGGCAGCCCCGCTTCTTCTGGCTCACTTCTGTGATGTTAATGTGCCTTTCATGCATTGTGTTCATGCATCCTGTCCTTACTGTGACCTAGAGACTGAGATCAATATGTAGATGTGCCTTGTAACCTCTTTGTCTTGCAGCTGGAGCAAAGGCCAGCAATCTGCCTATTGTGATGTATGTCTCTCAAATGCAAATGTCTCATGCCTGTTCTGCAGTCTCTTTGATCATACCCAGTGCTGGGGAATGCTCTTTTATGTATTGTTGTGGTTGGGTATATATACTGCACTGTAACCCATGCTCACCCTCTCATTCTCTCACTCTCACTTCAACTGCTGCTGGACACATACACAGTGTGTCTCTCTTCATTGAGAGCCGCTGGGCTCGCTCTCGGCGCGCATGCACGGCGCCGGGAGAGGAGCTCGTGACGGCGGTATGATATAATAAACTCTACTTAAAACTTCACCAACGCTGCCTTTATTTTATCATGCCGCTTCAGTGTTCATTATTAAGGGTAAAATAAAATCCAAACCTACATGGCACTGTGTGAAAAAGTGATTGCACCCTCCTGTTAAAACATAAACTGTGGTTAATCACATCTTTGGAAAGCTGAGTTCAGTTTCTCTAGCCACACCAGGCCTGATTACTGCCACATCTGTTCTTAATCAAGAAATCACTTAAATAAGAACTGCCTGACAAAGTGAAGTAGACCAAAAGATCCTCAAAAGCTAGACATCATGCTACGATCCAAAGAAAATCAGGAACAAATGAGAAACAAATTGAGATTTATCAGTCTGGAAAAGGTTATAAAGCTATTTCTAAAGCTTTGGGACTCCAGTGAACCACAGTGAGAGCCATTATTCTCAAATGGCGAAAACATGGAACAGTGGTGAACCTTCCCAGGAGTGGCCGGCCAACCAAAATTACCCCAAGAGCGCAGCGACGACTCATCCAAGAGGTCACAAAAGACCCCACAACAACATCCAAAGAACTGCAGGTCTCACTTGCCTCATTTAAGGTCAGTGTTCATGATTCCCCATAAGAAAGAGAATGGGCAAAAATGGCCTGTATGGCAGAGTTCCAAGACGAAAACCACTGCTGAGCAAAAAGAACATAAAGGCTCATCTCAGTTTTGCCAGAAAACGTCTTGATGATCCCGAAGACTTTTGGGAAAATACTCTGTGGACTGATGAAACAAAAGTTGAACTTTTTGGAAGATGTGTGTGTCCCATTACATCCAGCGTAAAAGTAACACAGCATTTCAGAAAAGGAACATCATACCAACAATAAAATATGGTGGTGGTAGTGTGATGGTCTGGGGCTGTTTTGCTGCTTCAGGACCTGGGAGACTTGCTGTGGTAAATGCAACCATGAATTCTGCTGTCTACCAAAAAATCCTGAAGGAGAGTGTCTGGCCATCTGTTCATGACCTCAAGCTGAAGTGCACTTGGGTTCTGCAGCAGGACAATGATAGAAAACACAGCAGCAAGTCCACCTCTGAATGGCTTAAGAAAAATAAAATGAAGACTTTGGAGTGGCCTAGTCAAAGTCCTGACCTGAATCCGATTGAGATGCTGTGGCATGGCCTTAAAAAGGCGGTTCTGTCATGGTGTGGTCCTCGCGGACCACTAATGAGATGCTATAGGCAACCAGTGAGTTTGCATATTTATTAAAGAACAGAACAATGGAATGGAACAATGATGGAATGGAACTATGGAATGGAATGGAACAATGATACAAAATAATGAGCCTCGTGGGGCAAAACACAAATAAAGACTGTGGCCAAGACACACTGATGATATACACTAAGGAATAACTTACTGGGAGTAGCAAGGAAGAAAAGGATGACTGGAGCCGGGAAATAGGGACACCAGCCTAACGTTGAGGAAACCAGCGTTGTCCGTACGTGAGCGCGAGGTCGCAGCCCGAGTAACCTAAGCTGCTCCCTTAAGCAGGGCTAAGGATTAATCAGCTGATGAGACAGTCATCAGCTGAATGCAATTCAGCTGTCACAGGAGGAGCTCAGCTCTGACAGCCGGAAGCCCCTCTGAGACGCTTTCAGAATAAAAGCTCGGAGAGCCACAAGGAATTAACACAGAATGGGAGGAAAATACTCCATGACCCGAGTGCAGACGAAATCGGCGCTCAGACCATGACAGGTTCAAGCTTGAAAACCCTCCAATGTGGCTGAATTACAACAATTCTGCAAAGATGAGTTGGCCAAAATTCCTCCACAGCGCTGTAAAAGGCTCATTGCCAGTTATTGCAAACGCTTGATTGCAGTTGTTGCTGCTAAAGGTGGTCCAACCAACTATTAGGTTTAGGGGACAATCATTTTTTCACACAGGGTCATGTAGGTTTGGATTGTTTTCCCCTTAATAATAAACACCTTAATTACAAACTGCATTTTGTGTTTACTTGTGTTATCTTTGCCTAATATTTAAATTTGTTTGATGATCTGAAACATTTAAGTGTGACAAACACACAAAAAAAAGAGAGATCAGGAAGGGGGCAAACACTTTTTCCACACCACTGTATATATGTGTCTTGCACCGTTTGGGCCTATTTTATTATATTTTTGCTGTAATAACCAATTGGAGTGCAACATGCTTGCGCTTGCTTTTTCTAACCAACTCAATCTGTCTCTGGCCAGTACAGCCTGACATATCATATCATCTTATGCCTTAGCTAAGATGGGAATTCAGGTCTTCTTTTTTTTTCCTGTATCTATCTATTAAAGCATGAAATCTTGGTTTGTGTGTGTGTCTATCTGTTTGTCTGTTCCACACATATCTCTTGAACCGTTCATCAGACTAGCTTCAGATTTTATAAGTGCTTTGCTGAGTTTACGAGGGTGTGCATCTCCGAATATGGAGGTGCTCAGTCAAAACATGTAATTTTTATCAAATAAAGTTTAGCCACTGCTCTGTGGCTTCATGCCCTTCAGTGTGTGCAGGGTTTCTAATCGACTCCATGCTGACTGGATAATACATACGTGGATCATGACCAGTCACTCACCACAGCACTTAGTTTAAGATAAGATAAGATAAGATAAGCCTTTATTAGTCCCACAACGGGGAAATTCCAGGATTGCAACAGCACAGGGATAGCAACACTCAGAGCAACAATCAGAAGGCAAGAAAAAAAAAACAAAAAAAAAAACAAGCAAGCAAGAGCAGCTAATATACATATGTACATATTACTATAAAATATATATACACACACACACACACACACAGACACACAGTGCAGAGCATTGTAGCTGGATGGAATAAATATATGAATATATGAACACAGTGCAGAGCATTGTAGCTAGATGGAATAAATATGTAAATATATAAACACCCACAGTACGGAGCATTGCAGCTAGGTGGAATAAATATGCAAGTATATAAACACACACAGTGCGGAGCAATGTAGCTAGATGGAATAATATGTAGATATATAAAAACACAGTGCGGAGCATTGTAGCTAGATGGAATAAATATATAGATATATAAATATAAACACACCCAGTGCTGAGCATTGTAGCTAGATGGAATAAATATATAGATATATAAATATAAACACACCCAGTGCAGAGCATTGTAGCTAGATGGAATAAATATGTAAATATATAAACACACACAGTGCAGAGCATTGTTGCTAGGTGGGATGAAACAGCATAACCGTCTATTTAGTTATCCTACATGGTATGATTATGTGCCCATACATATTCTCACCCTCCATAGCGACCGGTATGTTCCTAGTTGTATGCCGGAGAGGACCATTGTGTAAGTCTATTGCATCTTTTGCATTCAAAAAAAAAAAAAAAAAAAAAAAAACCTATTAGTTTGTTACGTCTTTTTGCTATCTCTGCGAGCAGCCCTGCTTAGGTTGTACAGTCTGACAGCCGTTGGTAGGAAGGACCTACGAAACCTCTCGGTTGTGCACCTGGGATGATGTAGTCTGCTGCTAAATGAGCTCCTCAGTGCATCCAGTATGTCCTGCATAGGGTGGAACTCGGACTCCAGCAGAGATGACAGTTTAGCCACCGTCCTTCTCTCTCCTATCTCCTCCATCGGATCAAGGCGTTGCCCCAGGACAGAGCTAGCTTTCTTAATCAGTTTGTTCAGTCTCTTCCTATCGGCTGCAGTAATGCCACTGCCCCAGCAGACCACTCCAAAAGTAATGGCTGATGCCACCACCGTGTCATAGAATGACTTTAGCAGCGCCCCTTGTACACCAAAAGACCTGAGTCTCCTCAGCAGGAACAGCCTGCGCTGTCCCTTCTTGTAGAGTGCGTCAGTATTGTGTGACCAGTCTAGTTTATTGTTCAGATGAATACCCAGGTACTTGTAGGATGTCACCATCTCGATGTCTGTTCCCTGTATGTTTACTGGTGCTGTGAGGGGCTGCCCATGCCTGCGGCAGTCCACCACCAGCTCCTTAGTTTTCCTCGCGTTGATCTGGAGGCAGTTCCGATGGCACCAGTCCACAAAGTCCTGGATAAGCCCTCTGTACTCAGCTTCATCTCCGCTGGAGATGAGACCAACGATCGCAGAGTCATCAGAGAACTTCTGTAGATGGCAATGTGTTGTGTTGTGTGAGAAGTCCGCAGTATAAAGAGTGAACAGGAAGGGAGCCAGCACCGTTCCCTGGGGGGCCCCCGTGCTACTGATGATCGTGTCGGAAACACAGTCCCGGGTTCTCACAAACTGAGGCCGGTTCGTGAGGTAGTCCAGGATCCATGATGACAGGTGCTGGTCCACCCCTGCGCGCAGTTTAGTTTAGTTTAGTTCAGTTTATTGGTTTATTTGTCAGGGACCATATACAGAAAAAACATTAAACACAGGGTAAAGATGTTCTGTACCAGGTTGTAGCGTTCTCACTAATTTCCATCTGTAGTTCCCGAGGCAGGCAGGAAGATATTAAAAGAAAAACAGCATATATAGAAAGCAATTCAGGTCAGGTTTCAGAAACTGTTGACCCTGAAGCAAGCAGGGAGTTTAAAAGGTAAAAAGATAAGAGGAACGGCACACATAAAAACAATTTACGAGTACAATTTCAAATCTCATTTAAGGGAGAGAGTCAATGCTTCTTAAACAAAAAAAGGAAGTGAAAAGCAACAAATTTAACCAGAAACAGAAAATAGTGAAGATGCTTAAAAATGCTTAAATAATTATACTATAATGTTGCCGTGATTGCAGATGTCTGAAGGAGAAATCAGGGAATGTCAGCGGGGACCTGGAATCTGCCTAAAGAACACTGGTGTTGGAGAAGCACCGGGTGGAACGTGGTCCCTTTGCAGGACCGCAACTCGCAGTCACCAGTAACACTCCTCTCGGTGTGCTCGCACAGCTATCTAAAAATTAAAAGTTCATAATACCACCATGACTGTGGAGCAGAATGCCCAGATCAACTGCATATCATATGCAGCCACATACACGGTTTGACTAAACGATGACCGTCACCAAAATGGACACAAAAATGCTCAAATAACAAAATAAATCATTTTTATTTCAATATTTACTGACAAATGGGCAACACTGATGCAACAGTTGCATCCAAACAGGTCATTCTGCTGTGTATAATATAGGAGTTTTGTACTAATAATATCCCTAAAATATAAAAGGATGCACTAGAATGAGTCTCAAGTATTTGTAAACGTGTCCTGTTATAGTACTGCACGGGTTTATTGAAGATAGACTATAAACTACACATATAAACTAAAACAATTATGATCTTGAATGAACAACTCCCATTCCCCAAAGTGCAAGTTACACAAGGATTCCAAAAGTCGCTAACATTGGATGTCCCATTCATTTTCAATAATTCTATAATTAATATTCACACAATTAAATAAATCTTAGTGCCATTTAGTCCCTTTTATATTTGTCAGTCTAATGTGTGAGTGCCTAAATATAGGCTACATCTCTTTGTATTCCACTTTCAAACACAACCTAGTTTTGGGCCTGGAAAGCCTAACTGGAATACTTGTTTTCAGACAAGAATACTTGCTTTCTACGGGCATGCAGTACTAATACACTAAAATAAACTGAATGCCCTTAAAGGATTATAGCAGCACTTTATCACACCAAGCTAAATGTACACAATTTAGTTTAATGGTTTGCATTTTTGTAATACAAACTCTAATACACAGCTATAACAGAAAGCCAAACAAGCATGACTCAAAGCTAAGAATAAACTGATTTCAATTTTGGTCCATGGTGCTTTAGAAATTACATTAAGTGATAAACTAATTTTAAAAGAGAAAGGACAAATGAGCTGAGCCAGGGAAGAGAGAAAATATACTGGTGAGAGCCTGGGATTAGGGTTTATTAAAACAATTGAATTAGTAGACACAAAGGTAAAATCAATTCAGTGTGCATTAGTCCCTTCTCCTTTAATTCAAATGAATGTATACTGCATGCTCTTCTCAAGCCAAATAAGTATTCCACTCAGCTCCTGTGTGTGTCTGCAGCATGTTTTTTTCTTTTGTTTAGTGCCTCTCTTTTACCTCTTTGGCGTACAATTTTAGAATGTACAGTGATATTGTCATAGTAAATAAATTGGTAGATTTCTCACCTTTGAATTGCCCTCAACCCAGTGGCAAGATGTGAGAACTGATTTCAGAGGCAGAATAATGTGAGAGGGAGAACAGCGGGTTGCTAGCAATCCAGAAAAGCCTATGAGTCCACTGACACATGGCAGATATAACCACCCAGCCACCCACTCAAGTTCTTGGCTATAGTTTAGATTTATACCAATTAAAATTTGATTTCTCCTGCCCGTCTGTGCAAGCGCCGGCAGTTACCATGGATCACTGGCTGAAAAATCCAGACTGGTTGCATCCATAAATGCAAGTAATGTCAGCAAAATGAAGCTAATGCTTCTGATGTACCATTAGCAGTGTAAGTAGACCTCTCCTCTGAGAGTGGCTGTCAAAGCAAAGTCCAGCTGAGCTATCTGGTGCTATCAAGTCTGGGCTTGCTGTCTTGTATAATTCTTTCCTGTGGGAAAAGCCCGGTTTTCTGCCAAGTGTGGGCCATGTGTGAAAAAGTGATGATCCACCCCCAAGTCTGTCACAGCAAGAAGCTCTACACTTTCTGCACAGCCCTTTTTTCATGATTTTGCACAAAATTTGCTCAAATGGGGGGATTTTGCTTGTGTTTTTTGTCAATATTTCAACACTATCCAACCATTCTGCCACCCTCTAGACAGCACATACTGTCAAGGCTTAAATATTTTACCAGCATTGGTTTGTTTACTCCAAATCTCCAGTGAGGAAGGCAGATCTCTTAGCCTTTTCCAAAGTTGACTCTGACCTTTCTGTGAGCGACAAAGCCCCAAACAGAAAAGAAGGAGTAACTCAGCATAGTCAACCAATAAATGTCAGTACTTTTCCCATATGATTATATCACAAGTCCCCAAGGGATACAGCCTAAAATTTGCATATTTATTTCTAAATAATGACACTCTGCCATCCAAATGGCGCTTCTCATGAAATGATTCACATTAACAGCAAAATACTGATGCAAATCTGTCCAAATCTAATGACAGTGCAAATGACCCTACGCTGATCAGCATTTGGAGAGAGAGCTGTTTATCACCAAGCGGCTGCTGTCTTAAGACAGTTGGCAGCTTCCGTCCAAACAGTGGTACAGAACATTGTTCTGTTGCAGGATTTTCGTGTACAGGAAAATTGATTGCGCGCTTAGAAATCATCAAGCTGTCTCGGGGGAAATTGCACTTGCCAGGGCCACCACCTCAGTCAGCTTACACCCATCCTTCATGAATCAGAGCACAGCAGCACAGCAGACACTGTTCATTTCACACCGTTCCCATACTTTTATGAGCAATCTAGCTTTGAATTTTGACACATGCTCTTTAGGGTCTGACTCCACAGCACACTTCAAATAATGCAGGGCTTGTTGTTAAGTTTTAGCTACATCAAGCACATGGGTTCATGCATATTCTGTTAGAAGTATCAGTGCTTTTTCAGTCACGCTCCACCATTTAAATCTGGGAAAGTCAAGATGGCAGGTAGTTGGCATGGAAACCGCTTTCAATGGGGTGCAAGTGGATTGAATGGCACCGCTGGAGCTCTGGTGCCCCAAACTAATCAGCTGTATTGTCCAGTGGTCTGCCAGGACCTTCTCTGTCAGTATAGTAAACCTGAATCAAGTTAATGCTTTTTTTTTCCTTAGGAGCCCGCTTGCAGTGCACTGTTCCTTGGTAGGGCCCATTTTAATCATTGCACATACTGAACCTGCCATTACTACATACCTGGATGGTCACTAATCACATAATGATGACGTTTCTTTTTCAGTGAATCAAGATTAAATATTTGTGTAACATGGATGCTTGTAAGAGATTGAGATTGTGGGCTGGACTATTTTCTGTCTGTTGCAGCCAACATCACTTTTACAAACTTGTTTCCAGAATAGATTGACAGTTAATTCTGTAATTGTGGCCCACTTTATATTCATTATGCTGTCATTTCTTCCTCCAGCCTTGGGTGCGCCTTCGCCTCAGCCTCCTTATAATGTACGGATGCTGGAGTACTTATTCAGTGGAATGTTGCATTTTCTGAAATAAGCAAACTGTGCTCTCTGTGACCTCCAGGCCAACCCAGCACACCCACAATTTGAGTCTTTCACAATAAATTACAACATAAATGTATAACATGTTGGCTAGTTGTGATCACTTAACCACCAAGAGAAAGAATGCATGTAAAATGTGAAGGGAGTGCAACACACGTCATCTCTCACAAGGTTTAACAAGTATTTAAATGTTTTATATGAGGGCAGCTCATTAAAGATTTCCCCTGACCCACTTTTGGTTATTGTAGGAGGCTGAAAATGCACATGTATAATAATACTTATTGTAGAGTGTGGACTGGGGGGTTTGGACATTGGGGCTCGCCGTAGTCAGCATCATGACGTTGTCATGGTTTGTGTGCTGACTCTGTTGGCACTCGGGCTGTGCAGTAGCTCTCTGTTCTCTCCTCTGGCACGCTTCTAGACGTTTATTGTGACAGCGTCTCAGCGGGGCTTCCGGCTGTCAGTGGAGCCCCGCTGAACAGCCTGATTCCAATCAGCTGATGACCCTTCATCAGCTGATTAATCTATTCAGCCCTATTTAAGGGAGCAGCTCTGTTTGCTCAGGGCTGTGACCTACACCTGCCTTCCGGTCTGGCTTCCCTAACCCCGAAGTCAGTTCTTCCCAGCATTCAGGTTCTGCCCTCGCTGATCATATGTAAGTGTCTTGTCCTTATTTGTGTTTTGCCCCACGAGGCTTATTATTTTGTCATTTTGCCTTTATTCAATAAACGTACGAACTCAACGGCTGCCTGCAGCGTCTCACTGATGGCTCGTGAGAGCCATCCATAACAGTAGATCACAGCCCAAAGAGACGCCAGTGGCTGTAAATTTGTTTAATTGGACTTGTTAGTTCCCCTGTTCAGCGTACCAATTCAATTCAATTCAACTTTATTTATATAGCGCCATTTCACAACAACAGTCATCTCATAGCACTATCAACTGTAGGGGGAACCCCCACAGTTGCAGAAAGACCCCAGCAATCAGGCGATCCCCTGTGAGCAAGCACTTGGTGATGGTGGAGAGGAAAAACTCCCTTTTAACAGGAAGAAACCTCCATCAGAACCAGGCTCAGGGAGGGGCAGTCATCTACTGCGACTGGCTGGGGGGGTGAGGGGATAGAGAAGATGAAAAGAACAGACATGTAGAGAGCAAACAGCACGATGGGGACTCAATCTATGAGAGAGAACAAACAAATGTTAATGACCAGCAAAAAAAAATATTTCATTGAGAGTGAGGAAAGGAGTGAGGCCCAGTGCATTACTGGAGGTCCCCTGGCTGACTAAACCTATTAGCAGCATAACTAAGGGAGGGTTCAGAAACACATGATCCCTCCCTAATTGTAGGCTATATCAAAAAGGTAGGTTTTAGCCCTATTCTTAAAAACAGAGATCGAGTCTGACTCCCGAATCCAGATTGGCAGCTGGTTCCACAGGAGAGGAGCTTGATAACTGAAGGCTCTGCCTCCCATTGTACTTTTGGAGATTCTAGGTATTACAAGTAATCCTGCATTTTGGGAGCGTAGTGCTCTGTTAGAATAATACGGTAGTATCAGATCTTTTAAATAAAAAAGGAACCTGTTTGTTTAGAGCTTTGTAAGTAAGAAGAAGGATTTTAAACTTAATTCTAAACTCTATGGGAAGCCAATGAAGGGAGGCCAGAACCGGAGAGATATGATCTCTCTTTCTAGTACCTGTTAAAACTCTTGCTGCAGCATTTTGGATCAGCTGAAGACTTTTTAAAGATGTTTTAGGACAACCTGATAATAAAGAATTACAATAATCTAATCTCGAGCTAACAAAAGCGTGGATCAGTTTCTCAGCATCACTCTGAGACAAGATGCTCCTAATCTTGGCAAGATTACGCAAATGATAGAAGGCAGTCTTAGAAACAAATTTAATATGTGAATTGAAGGACAGATCTTGATCAAAAATAATTCCAAGGTTCCTCACAGAGCTATTAAGAGAAAGAGTAACCGCATCCAAACTGAAAGTTTGATTTGGAAAGGTATTTCTAAGGTTTTTTGGACCAACAAGAATGACTTCAGTCTTATCTGAATTTAATAGCAGGAAATTACAAGTCATCCAAGCTTAGATTTCCTTAAGACAGGCTTCTAACTTGGCTAATTGATTACTATCATCTGGCTTCATTGACAGGTATAATTGTGTGTCATCTGCATAACAATGAAAATGTATACAGTGCTTTCTAATAATGTTGCCTAACGGAAGCACATACAGTGATCCCTCGCTACTTCGCGTTTCACCTTTCGCGCCCTCAGTGCATCGCGGATTTTTCAAAAATATTCATCAAAAATTCAAAATTGAGAAAAAATGGCACGAAAGTTGCCCGGGCGCTAGCAGAAGGCAGGGAGACTACATTAGAACATCAGGTATCAACAGGGAGAGCCCGCACAACTCAAAATCCACCTCTCTGACCACCGCTCCACTCCTCTCTGCCCACCTCTTCACCGCTCGGGAATCTCGCAAGCTGATTGGTCGAGACGTTTTACCCAGCTTCTCTCCCTGCCGAGCGCCCATACCCAGCGAAGGAAGACCACATTCATTGTTCTTTATCGCTCGTGTTGCTTAGCGGCACTTTTCGCTGTTCTCTTGTGCCTTTTTGTGCAAAATAGTGCTTGTGACGCCCTGGGGGGGGGGGTGACGCTACTTCGCAGTTTTTCACTTTTCGCGGTCGGTTCTGGTCCCCATTAAACGCGATAAGTGAGGGATCACTGTATAAACTAAAAAGAGTAGGGCCTAGCACAGATCCCTGTGGAACTCCATGACTAAGCTTTGAGTTGAAAGAAAACTCATTATTTACATGAACAAACTGGAACCTATCAGATAAATAAGATCTAAACCACTGCAACGAAGTTCCATTAAGTCCAACATAGTGTTCTAATCTATCAAGTAGAATATTATGATCGATAGTATCAAAAGCTGCACTAAGGTCTAAAAGGACAAGTACAGAAACCAGTCCATTATCAGATGTGATGAGGAGGTCGTTTGTGACCTTCGCTAAGGCTGTTTCAATACTAATATGGATTCTAAACCCAGATTGAAACTCTTCAAGTAAACCATTTCCCTGCAGGTGGTCAAATAATTGCGTAGCAACAACTCTTTCTAAGATTTTTGAAATGAAAGGGAGATTAGAGATTGGTCTATAGTTAGCTAAAGCTCCTGGATCTAGCGTTGGCTTTTTGAGTAAGGGTTTAATTACAGCCGTTTTAAAAGCCTGCGGTACATGGCCTAAAGTTAATGAAGAATTGATTATATGAAGAATAAAGCTACCAATAAGTGGGAAGACTTCTTTAAATAACCTGTTAGGAATAGGGTCTAAAAGACAAGTTGAAGGTTTGGATGAGGAAACTATTTTGTCTAACTCACAAAGGTCGATTGGAGTAAACTCATCAAGACAGACATCAATTGAAGGAGTTGTAGTAGTTACAGTATTTAAGTTAACTGTGGGAAGAATCTGATTAATTTTATCTCTGATGGATGAAATTTTATTATTGAAAAAGTTCATAAAGTCCTGACTAGTAAGCTCTAAGGGAATGCTAGGATTGACAGAGTCCTGACTCTTTGTCAACCTGGCTACAGTGCTGAAAAGAAACCTGGGATTATTCTTGTTCTCTTCTATTAATGCAGAGTAATAACTCGTTCTAGCTTTTCTAAGAGATTTTTTATAAATTAAAAGATGATTTCTCCAAGCTAAATAGATTTCATCTAAATTAGTGGAGCGCCATTTTCTTTCTAATTGACGAGTCTTCTGTTTTAAGCTGCGAGTTTCTGTGTTGAGCCAAGGAGTTAGAAATCTCTGATTAGACTTTTTCTTTTTTAAGGGGGCCACCAAGTCTAGAGTCTAATGCAGAGAAGCTGTAACACTATCCACCATGTTATTAATTACAGAAGGCGCAAGCTGTCTATAGCTTATTTCCGTTGTGTTGACACATGGCATAGAGGAAACAATCTGCATAAATTTGGTAACAGCATCATCTGAGAGGCATCTACTGTAATAATATTTTTCTTTAGGAGCCAAATAGTCAGAAATAGTAAAATCAAAGGTTAACAGACAATGGTCTGACAGTACAGGGTTATGAGGAGACACTACAAGATTTTCAATTTCTATGCCATATGTCAGAACAAGGTCCAATGTATGGTGGAGGTAATGAGTAGAATTTCCTTCTTTCTGAGAAAACCCAATCGAGTCTAATATTGAATTAAATGCCACATTAAGGCAGTCACTATCTACATCCACATGTATATTAAAGTCCCCTACTATAATTATTCTATCAGATTTCGGCACTAAATCAGCTAAGAAATCAGCAAATTCAGATAAAAATTCTGAGTAGGTTGATGGGGGACGATAAACTATGGCAAGTAAAATTGGGTTTAACCAAAAATTGCTAAAGTGCCCAATACTGAGGACCAGGCCCTCAAAGGAATTATAACATGTTTTTTGCTTTACATTAACTAGTAATTTGGAATGGTAAATTGTTGCTACTCCTCCTCCACGACCAGAACTTCTGGGATTTTGACAGTTTAAATAATTAGAGGGAGATTCATTTAAACCAACATAATCCTCTTGCCCTTACCAAGTCTCTGTAAGGGAAATTAAATCAATCTGATGATCAATTAACAGATCATGGACTAAGAGAGACTTGGGAGTTAGAGACCTAATATTTAATAAACCACATTTAATTTTTAAATTATGAGGAGGAACAGAGGCCAAATCATTCAATTTAGAGGCTTTATGTTTAATTTGAGTTTTACCAATATTTTGCTTAATCACTTTGGGATGCTTATATATTATATTTTTATTTACTTTGGAGGGAGCAGACAATGATTCTCTGATGGGGAAGACAGGGGCTAAGTTGAGGGGTGGTGGATGAAGAGGAGCTGCAGAGAGGCGTGTAAGACTGCGATTCTGCTTCCTGGTCCCAACTCTGAGTAGTCAAGGTTTTGGAAATTTGGATAAAAAAGATGCCAGATTGTTAGATAAATGAGAAGCACCATCCAAAGTGGGATGAATGCTGTCTCGTCTCATAAGACCAGGTTTTCCCCAAAAAGAGCTCCAATTGTCAACGTAGCCCACGTCATTTGCAGGACACCACACAGACAGCCAGCAGTTCAAGGATGACGAGCGGCTAAACATGTCATCACTGGTCAGATTGGGGAAGGACCCAGAGAATACTACAGTGGCAGACATCGTTTTTGCAAAGTCACACACCGATTCTACATTAAGTTTCGTGACTTCCGACTGCCGGAGACGGATGTCATTAATGCCAGCGTGAATAACAATTGTGGAGTATTTACAGTTACTTTTAGCCAGCATTTACAAATTTGACTCGATGTCGCCTGCTCTGGCCCCAGGAATGCATTTGACTATGGCCACTGGAGTCTCTAGGTTCATGTTTCTGACTACAGAGTCGCCAATGATCAGAGTTTTTTCCTCAGCGGGTGTGTCACTGAGCGGGGAAAAACAATTAGAAATGTGAACAGGTTGGTGGTGTACCAGGGCTTTGCGACTAGGCTTCCTTCTCACCGTCACCCACCCAGTCTCCTCGCTGCTGAGGAGAGCCGGAGGACCGCTAACAGGGTTAGCTATGCTAGCTAGCTCTGCTGCAGCTAAGGGGCGTCCGTCAAAAGTAACTGGCGCAGATGGTGTTTCAATGCAGCGGAGCCGGGATTCCAAATCAGACAACCTCGCCTCGAGCGCCTCAAAAAGACAACATTTATTACATTTACCGTTATCACTAAAAGAGGCAGAGGTGTAGCTAAACATCTGACAGAGAGACCACACCAGAGGAGGAGAGGAAGGAGAGCTAGTAGCCATCGCTAGTGGCTAACCCAAAAGCTCAGGAGAGTGAGGAGAGCAAACCACACAGACAGACAGCAAAACAGGAAGTGATGATACGTTACCACAAGGAAGTGACGATCAATCCAGTCTGGACATGTACCAGCATGCTGGGAGATGGCGTCGCCGCTCAAGGGCTACGCTACGAGCCTGGGCTACGAGCTAATCATGGCTCTCATCGAGGTTGACGGAATCCTTTCCAACGCTCGTAGCCATCGCTTCCCCAGCAGCTTGCGCTGGTACCTGGACCTCGCCAAGGCAACTATCAACCGCCATCCTCGCTACACTGACCATCCTGAGATCACAGCGAGGAGGGCGGACATCGCTGCACAATGGGAGAGACTCTGCGGGCTGGAGGAAAACTCCGGCAGGAAGCCGAAGAGGAGGCATCCTCACTCCTCGCCTCGGGATCCCATTCCTGTCCCTGTTCCAGGCCAGGAGTTCACACCGCCCAGGGGTGATCCCCGAAAGAGGGAGACGTCAGTCAGGATTCCCCCGGAGAAGTTACAACAGTCAGCTGTTTCCATCCAGGACTGAGTGGCTGCAACTCACTCCGCTGTTCACCCCACGCAGATTATTTTTTTTTTTTTAGATTTAGTATACTTTATTGATCCCCAGAGGGGAAATTGAGGGTCATCCACCACCTGGATGGATGAAGCAGCCACGGTACGGCGCTATCCCTTAACCATTCACACACACTCACACCTTGGGCCACTTTAGAGTCTCCAATTAACCTAACCTTATAAAGCATGTGATAGCAGCAGTCAGGCTGGTGGAGAGGAATCCGGCGTTAAGTGACTATCCAGAGTACGCTGACCTGCTCGCTTCTGTTTCTGCGCAGGAGCGGCGATTCCCGAACCTCTCCATTGCCTCGCCCTCTGCCGGTAACCGTAGTCACACTGCTAACAGTAAGCCTCAGGAAGAACCCCGTCTGGATCCTGTTCCGGGTCATTGGAAAGACTCTACCTCTCTGACAGCTGCCGCTTCTACGTCTCGTCAGGAGGGAATTCCCGCAGCCTCTCCCCCCGGGTCATCTCTCCCTGTTGTTCCATCAGCTCCTCGTGCCTGGATCGCCTCAGCTGTCATCCCCTCCTCCTCGATGTCTTCCTCGGCTGCTGTGAGTGTTATGAGTCCTGCTTCGGCGACGCCCGTCGTGGGTCCATTGCGAGCGGCTCCTCCTCGTCCTTCCAGTGGGCTCTCCGTCACCATCCAGCGGGGAAAGGGAGGAACGGAGTCCACTGCAGCGGGTTCCATCGGGCCTCTACGTATCAGGCAAGTAACTTTTCATTCTGTTCCCACATTGGATGAATTGCCTTGCTTGATTCCTGGGGGTGGAGTTCGGGGTTCACAGTCCCCTGAACTCCCTCCACCTGCTGCAGTAATTGGTAATGGACCTGCTACCTTTGTGTCTCCTTCCCCTGAGCGTTCCGTGGCGCCAGGCCTATGCCGCCGGATGAGGAGGGAGCCTGTGGGCCTGGATAGCCTGGTTCCAGCCCCGCAGCCACGTCATGGGCAGAGGAGGAGAGCAGACTGCAGTTTGGAGCCTGCGCCGACGAGGAAGCATCCCAGGGTCTCCACGGAAGAGCGGTCCAACGCAGCGGGTCGAGGATCTCCTGCCGCCACGCCATGCAGGTCGTCGGCGTGGTCATCAGCGTTGGAGGGTCCTCAGGCTGTGGACATCATCATGCTGGCTGCGGGGCCCGCCATAGCAGAGTGGTAGCCAGAGGACGTCCTTCTGCCTTCGGAACCCAGATCGTCAAAGTCCTGGATGGCGACAGAACTCGAGTGCAGGCAAGTGCTCTATTTTGTCTTCCTTCTATCTATTCTAGAGCATTTTTGCCTGTCTCTTGGGGAGACGAGCCAGGTGCAGCCGTCCGCTGCATCCGAGCTCGTCTCACTGGGCTCTGTCGCTACCGGTGATCCTAATCCCGGTTCTTCTCCTTCTCCTGAGCCTTCTCCCAGGGTCACCAGTGCGGAGTCAATCCCGGTCGCTGTGCTGGAGGTTCCGGGTTCGGGTTTGGAGGTCGTTCCTGGTGCTGCGCCAACCCAGTCGGGGTCCATCG
This sequence comes from Pholidichthys leucotaenia, assembly GCA_020510985.1. Classification (NCBI taxonomy): domain Eukaryota; kingdom Metazoa; phylum Chordata; class Actinopteri; order Cichliformes; family Pholidichthyidae; genus Pholidichthys; species Pholidichthys leucotaenia. The sequence goes on from CM035838.1 coordinate 142,170,672, forward strand.
CAGGTGCGGCATTGACCCAATTGGGGTCCGACGTGGGTGCAGCTGAGACCCAATCGGGGTCTGACGTGGGTGCAGCCGAGACCCAATCGGGGTCCGACGTGGGTGCAGCTGGGACCCAATCGGGGTCCAATGCAGGTGCTGCTCCGACCCAATCGGGGTCCATCGCGGGTGCTGTTCCGGTCCAATCGGGGTCTGTCATGGGTGCCGCGCTGACCCGATCAGGGTCCAGCAGGGGCGCAGCACCGGTTCGGTTCAAGGTCGGTGAGGGAGCTGCAGATCCTCTGCTGCCTGACACTGGACTGGCCCATCAACCTTCCCCCAACTCATCTCCACTGGGGGCTATTGGGGTTCTCAATATTTGGCCCGGCTCTCCCTCGTCTTCCCACTCTCTAGGGAGGCTGTCTTCAATTTCTCCCCTGCGGTCCTGGTGGCTGAACAATGCGGGTCGGCCGCCTGGAGGACTGCCGCGCCTGTTTGGCATTCTGGGTTGGCCACCCGACAAACTTATCCTTTCGTTCGGCGATCTTGCCCAGCCGCCAGAAGAACTGTGTTTCCTGGCCTGGGACTGGGGTAGGCCGCCCGAACTGTTCCTTTTCCCCCTGTCGGCGATGTGGACGCTAGATGCAGGGCGGCCCCCCGAACTATTGGCTTTCATGCTGTGGTGCTTAGCCTGCTGTCATCCCTGTTTTTTTTTTTTTTCTTTGCTTCTGTAACCTTTTGGGATGTGCTGGTGTCTTATTAATGAAACTGTGTATCTCACTGCTCCCTAGCGTGTGTTTCCCCCCCCCCCCTATTGTGATTATTCTTTCCGTAGGCTGGGAGATGTCCTTTCGTTGCCTGTAATGGTTTATTTGCATGGATTTAAACTGCAGGGTTTCAACGTTATCTAGTGTGTTTTTTTTCTCTCCCTCCCTTCCTTTGTTGGGGGTTGATATGTGTTTTTTTCTTCCTGGAACTGTGTATCTTGGTCCTTAGACCCAGGTTTTCTGGTTGTGGCCTGTAGGCTTAGTTGTCCCTTATTTGTGCCTAGTATTCTGTCTATTTGTGCATTATGGAGTGTTTTTTTGTGTGTTTTCCCATGCTCTGTAGTGTCTCCTGATGGTATTTTCTGTCTTCACCCTTGTCTCCAGGATCTAGCCCTCCTCCGCCATTTTTCCCCCTCCTCCCTCCCTGGGGTGGTGTTGTTGGCCTCCCAGTTGGGGGGAGCCCGATGTTACACCGCGTCTAGAATCCACATCGGGAACGGGGGCAACTGTCATGGTTCGTGTGCTGACTCTGTCGGCACTCCGGCTGTGTGGTATCTCTCCATTCTGTCCTCTGGCGCACTTCTAGACGTTTATTATGACAGCATCTCGGCAGGGCTTCCGGCTGTCAGTGGAGCCCCGCTGAACAGCCTGATTCCAATCAGCTGATGACCCTTCATCAGCTGATTAATCTATTCAGCCCTATTTAAGGGAGCAGCTCTGTTTGCTCAGGGCTGCGACCTGCACCTGCCTTCCAGTCTGGCTTCCCTAACCCCGAAGTCAGTTCTTCCCAGCGTTCAGGTTCCGCCCTCGCTGATCATATGTAAGTGTCTTGTCCTTATTTGTGTTTTGCTTCACGAGGCTTATTATTTTGTCATTTTGCCTTTATTCAATAAACGTACAAACTCAACGGCTGCCTGCAGCGTCTCACTGATGGCTCATGAGAGCCATCCATAACAGACGTAGGTTATGGATGACGCTGGGGGGTGCCACCATTTTATATATAGTTAAGTGAAAATAATAAAAGGTTGTTGTTTGGTGCAAGACGGCTCACGGCTCACTTATTTCAGACATAACAAATGGCGCTGAGGGAAAAACCTTTACTCATGGAGCCGGTGAATCCTTTCCTCACCTCACTGGGGGTACCACCAATCCCGTGGTGCGCTGGTTTGACAAAGATTAATAAAGATTACATTGGTGCGGCTGGCCTGAGTGACACTGACAATGAGAAGCTGAAGAGCATGCTGGTTCTCAGTCTAGGCGAAGAAGGGCAGTGCGTGCTCTGTGCTCTGGGTACTCTGACCCACCTGCTCCTCTGATTTGCCAGCGCTTAAGTAGACCTTCTCTTCAGCGTCTCGGCACTGGCTCGTTGGGAATACTACCTGCAACAACAGTAATTACTGTATCTATTTTCCTCAGTCTTGAAAAACCCTTTAATCTTCTGGTTACCTTTTCACAGGTTGCCACCTCCTTTGTGGTGCGTCTCTGGGGTTGTTGTGCGCTCACCTGCCCCGCCATCATCACAGCATCAGCGACCGTCATCACCCGGTCAGACACCTCACCCAGCTCTCCTGTGTCATCCTGTTCCATAGGGAGGTTCGTCGTAAGTGCTGGGTTCTTCTGCCGGGTCCTTTATTACTCCCACGTGAGTGTGGTCCTATTTTCCCAGTGTCTAGTCTCCCTCCTAATTCACCTGCTCTCGTCTCTCATTTCAGGCTGTGTGTTTCCCCTGACGAGTTGTGTTTTTCTCTTGCGGAGGCGTTTCTTGCAGTTAATAAAATTCAATCTAAACTTTTACTCTGTGTCGTGTGTTCCTTTTGGTGTCATTCCCTGCACGTGAGCTGTCTTATTATTGCCAATCATGACAGAATGAGCCAGCCACGTTGCCAGCTCAGCGGAAGTGACTTCATCGAAACACTCTGCGTTAGAGCGTTTAGATGCCACAGAGAGACAGGTGCCCGTGCTTACTCAGCAGCTGCAAACTATTACACAGCAGCTGGGCACGGTCGCTAAACATTTGAGCCATCTGTCTCAGCCGGTGCCTGTTCCTCCGCCTGTTGCCCCAGTTTCTTCTACTGTGCGCCAAACCACCTCCGTTCCCTCGCCTGCCCCGTACATGGGGGAGGTGGGGAAATGTAACGGATTTCTATGCCACGTTTGGCTGTATTTGGGCCGGGGGGGGGGGGGGGGGTAGCCGAATGACACAGCCAAAATTTATTTTGTGACCCTCCTGCTGCAGGACAGGGCCCTCAACTGGGCCCAAGCCATTCTCGATGTCCCGGAGGGTCCCACTTATTCATTTGAAAGATTTGTGGGCAAATTCACTCGTGCGTTCGACTGTTCAGAAAGTGAAGGAAATATCATGAGCTGCTTAATGTCACTCTGTCAGGGTTGCCGGTCAGCTGCCGACTACTCTGTGGAGTTTCGGGTCATCGCGGCAGACTCGGGATCGAATAACGTTTCGTTATGAAGCGTCTTCCTCCAGGGTTTAAATGAACACCTCCGGGATGACCTAGCAGTTCACGCAGTTCCCTCCTCCTTGGACGGTTTAATTGATCAAGCTGTCAGTCTTGACAACCGATACTTCGAGCACGCAAAGGAGCACAAGGCCCCCTCCCACCCGTCCAGTGCGTGTGCATTCCCTTCGGCTCCTGACACAGCTGGAGCCGACTCTCTTTCTGAGCCGATGGAGTTTGGCTGGGTCCGTCTGACTCTGGAAGAGCGCCAGAGGTGGAAGAGAATTGGCGCCTGCATGTATTGTGGCTCTCTTAAGCACACACTGCAGGGATGTCAGCTTAAGCCAAAAGATGCGGCCTGTCAGTAGCCGTGGGGGAGCTGATGGGCAGGAAATCCAGTCATCCCCCCGGTAACCTATCCATTTCGGCACTCATTCAGTTTCCAGGGTTCGAGAGGAGGACTATATTAAAGATTCTCTGAATGCCGGCCTCATTCAGTCTTCATCGGCTCATCTTGGGGAAGGATTTTTTTCTGTCGGTAAGAAGGATGGTTCCCTATGCCCGTGCATTGATTATCGTGAGCTTAAAGCCATTGCTATTAAGGACAAATATCCCCTGCCCCTGATAGACTCCGCATTTGAGCTCCTTCGGCCCACGTGTGTATTTACTAAATTGGACTTGCGGAACGCATACCATCTGGTGCGCATTCGCAAAGGGGATGAGTGGAAGACACCCTTTAAAACACACCTGGGGCAATTTGAATACCTGGTGATGCCATTTGGGCTCACTAATGCCCCTGCCATCTTCCAACAGATGATTAACAATGTCCTCCGTGATATGGTTAATCAATTTGTTTTCGTTTATCTCGATGACATTTTGATTTTTTCACGCTCACCAGAGGAGCATACAGTCCATGTCCGGACCATTTTACAACGGCTCCTGGAGAATCAGATTTATGTTAAAGCCGAGAAGTGTGAGTTTAATACCCGCTCCACTTCTTTTCTGGGTTTTATCGTGGCTGAGGGAGAGCTGAGGGCCGACCTGGCCAAGGTGGAGGCTGTCCTGAATTGGCCTACACCCCACTCCCACAAGGAGCTTCAGCGCTTCTTGGGGTTCACAACTTTCATCACTGTTTCATTAGAAACTATAGTGGGGTAGCACAGCCTCTCACCCAGGTGACCTCGATAAAAGTGCCTTTTAGTTGGTCCGAGGCAGCCGAACAAGCCTTTCTCAAATTGAAGGATCTGTTCTCCAATGCACCTATCTTGGCCCAGGTTAACCCCCAGCTCCAGTTCATTTTAGAGGTGGATGCTTCTGACTCGGGGGTGGGCACTGTCCTATCGCAGCGCTCAGCCTCAGATCAGAAGCTCCATCCATGCGTATATTTCTCTCAGCGGCGCATGCCTGTGGAGAGGAATTACGACGTAGGAGAACTGGAGCTGCTGGCCATTAAATTGGCCCTGGAGGAGTGCAGACAGTGGCTGCAGGGAGCGCCCCAGCCCGTAATAGTGTGGACCGACCATAAAAACTTAGAATATCTTTGGTCAGCCCGCAGGCTGAGTGCCAGGCAGGCCCGCTGAGCCCTATTTTTCACTAGATTCAATCTTAACATTACTTATAGGCCTGGCTCCCGCAATATTAAACCGGACACTCTCTCCCACCAGTTCTGTCCCAACCCCCTCCCTCCCTTCCTCAATCCATTGTCTCACCCTCCTGTTTCCTTGGAGCACTCTCGGAGGTCAATGAACAGAGGGTCCGGCAGACGTTATCCACAGAACCCATTCCAGAAGTGGGCCCTGCTGATTGACTGTTTGTCCCGGACTCTCTTCGCAGCAACGTCATCAAGTGGGGCCACACCAACTTCTTTGCCTGTCATCCTGCCATTCATCATTATCATCATCATAGCAGTCTGTCGCGGGAGACAATGACTGTTTCATTTACCTGGACTATTAACCTCATTCGTTGAGTGTTTTGGTGGCCCACTATATGAACTGACGTCCAGGAGTGCGTTGGGTACCCGGAGGCACGCGGCGCGACGGCCGGGGCGAGGCCGCGCGCGGCGCTTAGGTCGGAGTTCCGCGGCGGCGGGCGCGCCGGACCGCCGGCCCCCAGCCGGCTCCACGACGGGCACCCGTCAGCCCCCGGGAGGGACCGCCGAGACGGAGCCGGCTCGGAGGGGGGGCCGGCGGCGGCCGGGGCGCCGCGCCGGCCGGCCCTCCTCCTTCCCTCCCGGCGGAGGGACTGGGACGGAGGGCCGGGCAGAGCCTCGGGACGCTCCCCCCGCCTCCCCCACGCGGGGGAGGGGAGAGAAAGCGGCCCTCGGCGGGAGGGCGCATGCGCACGCAGCGACCAGCAGCTAGGTGATATAGTGCGTGTGTGCGTGTGTGTGTTTTTTGTACTTTTTTACGTTTTTAGAAAATCCTCTGTGTCGTTTCTGCCCTGGAGCGTTGGTGGAATATATGGCGAACAGCTCCCTGGTATCTGCAACATGGATTTCCTGTCATATCTCGCACTACTGCTTTCTGTGCTGTGGCTCTTTGTCTCTGAGGTAAACGCGTTCGGCTCCATGGCGAGCAGAATAGCGGGCAGAATACAATATTCCAGGGACATGTTGCTGCGCTTTAACACAGCTGGTGCAGAGTCTCTGATTGCGCCCAGATTTCAGCTGCCGGACTTTATTTTGAGAGACGGACACAGCGGTGAAAAGAGAAGCGGCAGGAGGAAGCGTGGAAGACGTGGAGGTGTGAAATTGCGCCTTAGGAGACGTCAGTTTGGTAACATTCCTCTTCCTTCGATCATTTTTGGGAATGCACAGTCTGTGAGAAACAAGGTGGAGGAAATTCAAGGCAACGTACGTTACCAGAAGGATTTTAAGAACTGCTGCGTCATGGCTTTCACTGAATCTTGGCTTACTGCGCATGATCGAGACGCAGACCTGTGGATTGACGGCTTTGGAGCTCCGCTGCGCTCGGATCGGCAGGAAGAGGTAACGGGGAAACGTCAGGGGGGCGGAGTATGTTTATACATTAATAAGCAGTACTGCACATCTGTCACGGTCAGAGAGCGCATCTGTACACCCCATGTGGAGCTGCTGTCTGTGTCGCTTCGCCCCTTTTATTTGCCTCGAGAGTTTCCCCAACTTTTCATCACAGTTGTGTACATTCATCCGAGGGCAGACGCTGACTCCGCCTCCAGCACCATCTCTGATGTGATCCAGCGGCTGCAGTCAATTTCTCCAGAGGCGCCAAACTTCATTCTTGGGGATTTTAACCATGTTTCTTTAAAGAAGACACTTAAAAACTTTCATCAGTATGTCTCCTGCCCAACCAGGCGAAAAAAGACATTGGACCTGTGCTATGGATCCATAGAGAGGGCCTATAAATCACTCCCCCTTCCTCCTTTAGGATCATCAGATCACAACTGTGTTCATTTGCTGCCCACATATAAAACTGCTCTCAGAAGAGGCAAGGTGGAGATGAGAGACATTGATGTGTGGACAGAAGATTCAGAGCACAGCCTCCAGGAATGCTTTGACTGTACAGACTGGAAGATGTTCATAATGGCCTGCGGGGATGATTTGGACTCTCTGGCTGAGCTCACATGCTCATACATGGCTCACTGTCAAAATAAGTTTGTTCCACGTAAACGTGTCAAAATATACCCCAACAACAAACCATGGGTTACTAAATCAGTTAAATCCTGCTTACAGAGGAAAGCACTTGCCTTTAAACAGGGGTCTGTTTCTGCGCTACAGGTTGCCACTAAGGAGCTAAAGGCCGAAATTTTAAGAGCAAAACAGAATTATAAATCAGAATTGGAAAGCAAGATGGCAGCAAATAAACTTGGTTCGGCCTGGGCCAGTATGAAAAAAATTGCAGGCCTTCAGAGCACAGAGCGCAGTAATCGTGTGTTTTTAGATGGTTTTAGTTCAGACACAGAGCTGGCTAATGCTCTTAATTGTTTTTATGGTCGTTTTGACTCCTTTGATTTTAGCACAGAAATCCAAGATTTGAAACAGAAACTCAAAGACAATCAGCACTTTAATATTGAGATGCAGGATGTTGAAAGGGAGTTCCGCGCTGTAAAAGTGAACAAAAGTCAGGGCCCTGATAATATATGTGGACGCCTGGTAAAGTCCTGTGCACATGAACTGAGTCCTATATTTCACTACATTTTCAATAAGTCCTTACAGACACAACATGTGCCTAAGATCTGGAAAGAAGCCGTGGTTGTTCCCGTTCCAAAATCCAGCTGTCCTAAAACGGTAAATGACTTTAGACCAGTTGCTTTGACTTCAATTTTAATGAAAATTTTTGAAAAACTGGTCAGATGTGAGGTCCTAAAGCAGACTGAACATGCATTGGATCCTCTGCAGTTTGCCTATAGGCCTCACAGAGGAGTGGAGGATGCCACTGTCACTCTGTTTAACATGCTTTTTAAACATCTGGATTTTAATGGGACACACGCCAGGCTTTTATTTGTGGACTTTTCTTCTGCCTTTAATACAATCCAACCTCATATTTTAGTTGAAAGGCTCCTGCAACAATTTGATTTAAGCAATAATCTGGTGGGTTGGATTCTGGATTTCTTAACCAACAGGACGCAGAGAGTAAGGGTCAATGGTACATTGTCTGACCTAAAGTGCTCTTCTACTGGCTCTCCTCAGGGGTGTGTGTTGTCACCACTACTCTTCATCCTGTACACAAACATGTGTCGGAGCAGACATGACAACAGACACATTATAAAGTATGCTGATGACTCAGTCATTGTCAGTCTCCTCCAGGATGGTGAGAGTGGCCATGGCCCAGTAGTTGATGACTTTGTTCACTGGTGTGAGGATTCCTACCTGCAGCTGAATACAACAAAAACGAAAGATATGATTATTGACTTTAGGAGGAAAACTCCCAGGCACAAAGTCACCATACTAAAAGGCCAGACCACCGAATGTGTACAATCGTACAAATATCTTGGGACGATTATTGATAGTGGATTGAACTTTGAGGTGAACTGTGAAAGGGTGTGCAAAAAGGGTCAGCAAAATTTGCATTGTTTGAGGAAACTTGCACGCTTCCAAATTGACCGAACCATAATGACTATGTTCTATCGGGCTTTTATTGAATCTGTTTTATCCTTTTCTTTAATGTCATGGTTTGGTCAGATAAAACTGAAACAGAGGAAATCCTTGGATCAGGTAGTCAGATGGTCCAGTCGTTTGCTTGGTGAGTCACAGCTGAGCCTGACATCCCTGTACACCAGACAAGTACAGAGGATGGCCGACTCGATTTTAAATGATGACTCCCACCCTTTGCACTGCAACTTTCAGCTTCTTCCCTCCAGACGGAGGTTTGCTGTCCCAAAAAGTAGAACCCAGCGCTACAAAAACAGCTTTGTCCCTGCTGCTGTCAAAGAGTTGAACAAGCTATAAAAATTATATTGTACATATTTTATATTTACCTATTTTGTAAGATGTGTGCCTGTGTTTGTGTCTATGTTGAATGTAATTGTGGCTTGTAAATATGGATGTCACCAACTGCAAAACAAATCTACCTACGGGTACAAATAAAGTAACCTGAACCTGAACCTGAATGCTTGTCAGACCTGCTGCCGCAACAAAACAGACTCCTCGCCCGCTTCTGACCTGCTCCATCCACTTCCCATCCCTCACCGACCCTGGTCCCACATTGCCTTGGACTTTGTAACTGGACTTCCTCCGTCTCAGGGTAATACGGTTATCCTCACCTGTGTGGATCGCTTCTCCAAGGCGATCCACTTGGTTCCCCTCCCTAAGTTGCCCTCTGCCTTAGAAATGGCAAACCTCCTCACCAACCATGTCATCCAGTTACATGGCATTCCTATGGACATTGTGTCTGACCGGGGTCCACAGTTCACATCTCAGATTTGGAAAGCCTTCTGCCACTCCCTTGGCGTGACTGTCAGCCTCACTTCAGGATATCATCCACAGAGTAGCGGGCAGGCTGAGCATGCCAACCAATCCTTGGAGGCCACCCTGAGGTGTGTGGCAGCCTCCAATCCTACCACATGGAGTACCCACCTGACTTGGATGGAGTGCTCCCACAATACTGCTATCTCAACGGCCACTGGGTTGACCCCATTTAAGGAATCCATGGGGTACACCCCTCCCTTACTACCCATGGCGGAGAGGGACGTGGCAGTTCTATCTGTGGGGGCCCACGCACGTTGCTGTTGCCTGCTATGGAAGGCCACTCATGCTGCCCTTGCCCGGTCAGTCGAATGGAATCGCCAATACACCGATTGCAGGCAGGCTCCGGCTCCGAAGTATTCCATCGGGCAGCAAGAGTGGTTATCAGCAGACAGACCAGGTACCATTGAAGACGGAGTCCAGGAAACTATCTCCTCGTTTCCTGGGCCCATTTGCCATCTCCAAGATCATCAACAACATCACGGTCCACTTAAAGCTCCCACTGGTGATGCGGATACACCCCACTTTCCATGTCTCAAAGATCAAACCCCTCTCCGCCAGCCCTCTCTGTCCTCCCCCTAAGCTGCCTCTTCCCCCTCGGATCATCGAGGGCCAGATCACCCACACGGTCCAGAAGATTCTGGACGTTCATCATTGGGGCCGGGGGCTCCAATATCTTGTCCACTGGAAGGGCTACTGACCAGAAGAAAGGTCATGGATTCCTGGTTCTTACTTCCACGACAAGGGGATGGTCCAGGCCTTTCACAAGGCACATCCCACCAAGCCCAGTGGACCGCCAGGAGACATTCCTTGAGGGGGGGGGGCACTGTCATGGTCTGGTGAGTGCACTCCTCCCCTGCCCGTTCGGCTCAACCTTCACCTACTCCGCGGGCAATCAACTCCACCTGCGTGATGAGACGCACCTGCTCCTCTGATTTTCCAGCACTTAAATAGACCTTCTCTTCAACATCTCAGCACTGGCTCATTGGGTATACTACCTGCAAAAGCAAAAATTATCTATTTTCCTCAATCTTGAAAAACCCTTTAAACTTCTGTTTGCCTTTTCACAGGTTGCTACCTCCTTTGTGGTGCGTCTCCAGAGTTGTTGTGCGCTCACCTGCCCCGCCATCATCACAGCATTAGCGACCGTCATCAGCATCAGCGACCGGTGGGCGTGGCGGTGGCGCAGGTGTAGTGTGACCGACTACTGATCGGAGGGTCATGGGTTCGATTCCCGCTCTGTCTGCTGTCTGCTTGTCAAAGTGTCCTTGAGCAAGACATTGAACCCCCAGTTGCTCCTGGTGGCCTAGTTAGCCCCTGTGTGTATAGCAGCTCTGCTGCCATCAGTGTGTGAATGGGTGGATTGCAGGATCTGTAAAGTGCTTTGGTCATCCTAGATGAGAAGAAAAGCGCTATATAAGTGAACACCATTTACCCAGTCAGACACCTCACCCAGCTCTCCTGTGTCATCCCGTTCCATCGGGAGGTTTTCTGTAAGTGCTGGGTTCTTCTGCCGGGTCCTCTATTGCTCCCACGTGAGTGTGGTCCTATTTTCCCTGTGTCCAGTCTCCTTCCTAATTCACCTGCTCTCGTCTCTCATTTCAGGCTGTGTGTTTCCCATGGCGAGTGGCGTTTTTCTTGCAGTTAATAAAATTCCTTTATTAACTGCGTTCCTTGCAGTTAATAAAATTCAGTCTAAATTTTTACTCTGTGTCATTGTGTGTTTCCTTTGGTGCCATTCCCTGCACGTGAGCAGTCTTATTATTGCCAATCATGACAATCCCGCTCTGGTGTTCTCAGCCTGTAAGTTGTTTCTCTGTTTTTGGATTTGTATTGAGCACTTTTTTCGGACTTGTGTTTTTGTATATGAAATAAAATTCCACTAACTGCAATTCAGCACATGAGTCTCAAATCTCTGCCTTGAAAGACAATTCATGACAGGGATTGGAATTCGAACCACCAGCCCTCCAGTTATTGGGCAACCTGCTCTACCTCCTGAGCCGCTATGGCCTCATTTTTGTTTTTCTTTCAACAATAATGCAACTGTCAGCTAGAAAACACAGCTACACTGCAAAAAGGCAAATATAAGTAAAATGAAATAAAATTAAGGCTGTTTATGCTTGGTTTTTTGTCTGACAAGATATTTATTTTTTGCTGCACAGTTTATGTGTAAGAAAATTTTACATGCTTTCAGATAATTTTAACTTGTTTGAAGCAATTTGATAAGTCAAATTTTCTTGCTCTGTTGGCAGATAATTTTACTTAAAATAAGCAAAAAAGAAAAAAATATCTGCCAACAAAGTAAGATTAAATTGTTTAAAACAAGTAAAAACTTTTGTAAAGCAAGTAAAATCTTATAGAAAATTGCACAACGGAAAGAAATTCTTGTCTTGTCAATATTATCTTGGTGAGAAAAACAAGCATAAAACCTTGATTTAAGATATTTTGTCTTACTGAGATTTCCATTTTTACAGTGTGACAGATATTGCCTTCAGCATAAAATTACATCAGTGAAGTATTCATGTTTCAAACAATGCACAACAGCAGCAATGAAAAATCTGCACAGGTGGCTGGAAAGCTGAAAATACATGTCTTACCTTTTTTAGAAGTGCTTTCTTCTGGCTTTCTTTAAAGAAAAAATCCTTCTTTTGTCCTTTAAGTCCAGCTCTCGAATATCATCATATTCTATGAATGCATCCTTAATCCAGTCTACTTTTTGCCAAGTTTGGAGTCCACTGTCCCACGCACAGCTGTCTGATGTAAGCAATCATGGCCTTTCTTCTCCCTTCACCCTTTTCCTCCAGGTGAGTGCTTAAACAGTCCACCTGTCTCTTCCGTGCGTAATTAGCAGTCTCCACACAGTTGGTGTGTTGCACAGACGAGGTCCCGGCGGCACCGGCCAGAGGCACCGGCCAGAGGGACAGTGTCTTCAGCCTCGGTTGCAGAGGAGGTGAGAGGTGACGAGATGAGTGATGAGCTTTGTACAGTGCAGGTTGAGCTCGGTTTGCCACCAGGAGGAGGAGGTCTGCCACCACGGATTTCCACCTATGCACAGAGGAGCTGAGCGAAGCGTAGAGACGAGGTTAGGATGAGGCTTACTTGTCGTTGGGGAGCTAGGACTCCCAGAAGGACGACGAGGAAGGAAGGAATCAAAGGAGATGGAACTCTGGAACATGCAGGTGATGAAGAGGCAAAGAGGTCTTCCAGACCAGGGAGCTTGACGTCTCCGTGCAGACCTGAGGGTAGCACGGCTTAAATAGGCAGGTTGATGAGGAGAGCAGGTGTGTGCGCAGCTGTGGAGAAAATTAGGGCAACAGGCAGGCAGAGCGGATCACTACAACAATGCTACAGCCCAAAGAGCCGTCTTCTTCCACCGCAAAGAGCATGTGGGTGAGTCAACTCAACATTACAGCATGGGCCTCCAAGTCTTGGCGACTATGTGCGCCTTCAGGCCCTTAGAAGACGAGCTAACCCGTGACAAGCTAACAGACGGCACGAACAACAAGTAGCTAAGAGAAGAGCTAATGCTAACAACAAACAATCTCAAGCTAAGCAAAGTAGTGAGGATGGCGACCCAGATAGAGGCGGCCAACCAGCTAGCGGAACAACTAGCGACACCTATCCGACAGGCCCCTCAACCAACTCCGCAGGAGCAGGCTGTTATGGCTCTTTTCCATAGTCACAGTTCTTTTTTACTTGTTTCGATTCTCCACTACTTCTTTCTCCCTGGGTTGTTGATCCTTTACAGCCCTGTAAAGCCGCGTAAGCTCGGTAGTGGGCGGGATTGAGGCGGAGCCACAGTCTGCTGACGTCAACACGCGACCGACTCCTTCACAACAAAGAAAATGGCGCATTAGGAGCGGAGGATTTCCACGTTGCTTCTTCTCTGGCTTTTGAACATAATAAATGAATGTTTTTAACCGGAGAAGACGACGTGCATTGAGAGAACACACGTTGGGGCAGTACCAGAGACTCGTTGTTGCCATTGGGGAATATCAAGCAGCGGAATATGAAGCGGAATATGAAGCAGAGAGCTTAATTACCCAGCACATCAGGCACATCAAGCACACGAGGAAACGGTTTTTGGTAATTTAATGCTTTCTATTGTCATTTTATCGTCATGTCATTGTTGTGTACAGCATTTTGATGTTGCCAGGTTATCAGTATTAATATGTATGCTGTGTGTGTGTTCTAGTTGGCTGCGTTGTTGCAAAATCAACGCTGCAGACCATGGACCTGGGCAGTAAACCGTAGCTCGCAGTGGTGGGAGAATATTGTCCCCAGCTTCTCAAGCACACAGTGGTTGCAGAACTTCCGGATGTCCGAGGACACTTTCACCTACTTGTGCCACAAATTGCGTCCTTGCATGGAGCCTCATTCATGTGCATACATATGTCAAACGTTTGTTTTTTTAAATAAAATTAGGTGCACTTTTCATCTACGTCTCCTCTGTTGTTCATAACGCTTAACTGTTAAGGGACAGCTAATTAAATCCTAAAACCTTGTAATTGACCTTGGAATTATATGTGGATACTTGTTATATTTCCAATTAATCATAGCCCTATTTTACGTACAAAATAATTTAAATTACTTTAAAAAAAAAAGCCAATTCGACTGTAGGAAAATTCTTGTTTTTGTGTATCATTTTCCCATTGATAGTTCTTTTTAAGGGATATGTGTTCAGGGATGGGAAATTACACGCTAAAACACCGTAGAAAATGACTGCAGAAAAAGGCAGCAGCTGAACAACTCCTTTTTGGTTTGATTGAATTGCCAATTGACCTTGGAATTATATGTGGAAACTTGTTATATTTCCAGTTAATCCTAGCCCACTTTTACTTACAAAATAATTTTAAAAATTTTAAAGGCAATCCAACTGTAGCACCATTTTGCATGTTGAGTGTCATTTGAGTATCATTTTCCCATCTATTGATATTTATAAGGCATATGTGTTCAGGGATGGGTAATTACACGTCAAAACACCTTAGAAAAATGACTACAACCAACTCACTTTTGGTTTCCACTAGAAAGAATAACATACATACTGAAATCAAAGGAAATGTGTTTGAGAATATATGGAGACCTTTCATTGATTATGTAAATTAAGTAAACATAACTTCTGAAGAAGGTGAATGATATGTGTGGACCTTGCAAATTCCAAGCTGGTGAATGTATATGTATTCTAATGTAATAGATTGCCTAGACTAAACAGAGGAACATTGTTGATGTGATATCCTACCGTGTAGCAATGATCACACTTGAGTTATTTCTTTGGCTAACTCTGGCCATTTATTCTGCAACACACACAACAAGGACTGAACATGGATTCTGCGCGGGGTTTTTACACTCTTATTCTGATGTATCCCCTTAGTAGTAGTGCTGAACAATACAGGTAGTTCCCCCTAGAGGCCTGTGCCAGTAATGTTTTAAGTCAGACTTGCAGTCTACCACATCCCTCCCCTCTAGATTAAACTACTCTTAATTACACTAGCCAATTATACTAGACATCCTGGAACTCCCATTTAACCCTAAACTATCACAGTTACTTTTTAACTTCTTAAACACATGTGCCATACACATAATTTCTTTCTCTTTTTTTTTTTCACATGTATAACACACATAACAGTCTAACTGGGGAATTGGTTTGACTACCGCATCCCAGTGAGGTTCCAGGACGCATTCTTGTCCTGTGGCTGGGGAACTCACTACTGTCTAAGTATAGTCCTTCAAGTAGTCTGGAGCTTTCCTAGCTCGCTGAGATCTTCTCACGGCGGGTGAGCCAACTGCAGGTGAAGACTCAGACTGCTCCACTGTTTCGGCTGCTGCAGTGCTGCCCGTAGAATCTGCAGAGACGGGTACCTCAGGTATCACCTGAAGTGGTGGTTCGTTGATGCTCTCCTCAGAATGGTTGTCAGACAACACCTCTGGTGCCATCGGCAGGGGAATGGAGCTCCTACCACGAACTTGGTCGATGTGTCGCCTCACCACTTGTCCATGGCCTAATGTCACCTTGAATGACACAGGGCCTGTCTTTTCTGTTATTTCTCCTGGTACCCAGGCTGGTCCTGAGCCAAAGTTGCGGGTGTAGACCACGTCTCCTTCTCTCAGTATTCTCTCTCTAGCATGCATGTCATGATAACCTTTTTGTTTCTCTTGTTTATCATGCACTTTGTTTCTGAAGTCTGGATGTATTAAGTCAAATGTTGACCTCAACTTCCTTCCACACAACAGCTCAGCTGGTGACTTGCCAGTTGTAGATTGGGGTGTTATTCGATAGCTGAACAGAGCTTGCGACATTCGGGTTTCAATAGAGTCTCCTGCCATCTTTTTCATGAGTGACTTGAACGTCTGCACGGCCCTCTCGGCTAAGCCATTAGAAGAAGGATGGTATGGCGCAGTCGTGATGTGACGTATGCCATTCTTTTCAGAAAACTCTTGGAACTGTTCACTCGTAAAACATGTACCGTTATCTGATACTATGATTTCAGGTATGCCATGTTGGCTGAAACTCTTTCTAAGACATTCAATGGTAACAGTAGAAGTAGAGCTACTCACAGAATGTGCATCGATCCACTTTGAGTATGCGTCAACTATGATCAGGAACATTCTTCCCATCCATGGACCTGCATAGTCAATGTGAATTCTTCTCCATGGTTTATCTGGAACTTCCCAGGGATGTAGTGGGGCTGCTGGAGGACTGTTCCTGTTCTCCTGGCATGCCGCACATGACTTCACAAGCGCCTCCACCTCTGCATCCATGTTGGGCCACCACATGTAACTCCTCGCCAACGCTTTCATGCGAGTGATGCCAGGGTGTGCTTGGTGTAGTTGTTGCAGTAAGGCATTCCGACCAGGTGGTGGAACAACCACGCGTCCTCCCCACAGGATACAACCTTCCTGGGTGCTGAGCTCATCCTGTCGTCGGGCATAGGGAATGAACTCAGGACTGTTCATCTTCGGCCATCCTCGCAAGATGTATTCTCACACTCTTGCTAGAACAGGGTCTTTGTCTGTCCACTTCTTTATTTGTTGTGCGTTCACCAGGGGCACGCCGATATCTTCAAACAATAGCACTCTCTCCTCCTCCTCAGGCGTGCTGTCTCTTCCTCCATCCAAGGGTAGCCTACTCATCGCGTCAGCATTCGTATGGTCCCGTCCGGCTTTGTAACTGCTGGTGTACTCATACGCTGCTAATGTAACGGCCCATCTCTGAATTCTCTGAGATGTCATCTGGGGTATGGCTCTCATTTCACTGAACAGTGAAATTAGTGGCTTGTGGTCAGTCACTATAGCGAACTGTCTCCCGTACAGGTATTTGTGGAACTTTTTTACACCAAATACTACTGCAAGGCCCTCCTTGTCTAGCTGGGAGTAGTTTTTCTCAGCTGCACTAAGAGTTCTTGAGACGAACCCTATGGGTCTCTCTGAGCCATCCTCCATACGATGAGAGAGTACAGCTCCCACACCGTAGGGTGATGCATCACACGCCAGGATGAGTGGTTTGTTTGAATCATAGTGCACTAACACACTACAGGACTGAAGTAGCGCTTTGGACTCTTCAAACGCCTTCTGCTGCTTGACCCCCCATGACCATTTTTCTTCCTTCTTAAGTAAGGTATGTAGTGGTGCCAGCAGCGTGGAGAGCTTTGGGAGGAACCTATGGTAATAGTTCAACAAGCCCACGTAGGCTTTTAACTCAGTAACATTTTGTGGCTCAGGCGCCTCCGCAATGGCTTCCACTTTGTCTGTCAGAGGGTGTAGACCACTGGCGTTGATCTTGTGGCCTAGGAACACCACCTCTTTTCCCATGAACTCACACTTGCTTCTTTTCAACCTCAGACCGCTTTTCTCCAACCGTTGAAGCACTTCCTCCAGCGTTTTCAGATGTTCTTGTTCATTTGGTCCTGTACAAAGGATGTCATCCAAATAAATGGCAACATTCGGAATTCCACCTAGGATGCCCTCCATAGTTCTCTGGAATATAGCAGGACTGGAAGCTACTCCAAATGGTAAGCGTGTGTAGGTATATAAGCCTTTGTGTGTATTGATGGTTACATACTTTCTTGATTCTTCTTCCAAGACTACCTGTTGGTAAGCGTGACTCATGTCTAATTTCGTGAAGTGTCGGCCGCCATTCAGCTGTGCGAAGAGGTCCTCCACTTTAGGAATTGGATACTGATCCACCCGTGATGCTCGATTGACAGTGAGTTTGTAATCTCCACATATTCTAATGGAGCCATCCGGCTTTCTCACTGGGACTATGGGCGCCGCCCATTCTGCAACCTGCACTGGCTCAATGATCTTGTCATCCAGCAGCCTCTGTAGCTCACTTTCGACCAGTGGCTTGACTGCATAGGGCACCGGTCGGGGTTTGCAGAATCGTGGTTGGGCCTCCTTGTCCACATTAATCTTTGCAGTGACACCTTTTAGCTGTCCTAAGCCTTCTTTGAACACCTCAGCGTGTCTTTCGAGGATCTCCTCCAGCTGCAATTTGGGCTGAGATTCCACCTTATTCACCAACTGATCAATCATGGCCAGTTCCTGTAGCCAACTTCGCCCTAGTAGATTTGGTCCTTTGCCCCCAACTACTACTACAGGTAAGTCCTTTTCTTTGTTTTTGTGTTGCACCTTCACTTGTGCCATGCCTAGCACATCTAGCTTCTCTCCTGTGTATGTTTTTAATTTTAATGAACAGGGATTTAATTCTGCTGTGTCTGTTTTCTTCCACAGTTGTGTATATTGCTGTTTACTTAATATGGTTACTCCACAGCCTGTATCAACTTCAAATGTTACTTTCATTCCATTAACATTCATGGTACGCGTGATGGGCGCTACCTTGGTCAGCTCCTCTGACATGTTGTAAATTGTGTGAAAACCCATGTCTTCTGTATCACTTTCTCCCTCCCCTCTAAGTTGATTCGCTCGCTGTTCCTTTCCTGGGCCCTTGTTTTCATTCTTTTGCCCTTTAACTGTTGCCTTCTGCACCTGTGCATTGCCCGCCTTTGTTCTACATGCTTTCTTAATGTGCCCTCGCTTGCCACAATTATGACACAGCTCAGTGGCAAATTTGCACTCGGCGGCATTGTGCTGGCCTTTGCAGCGATAACAACTGGGGAATTTGCACGAGTTTTGTCAGTCGATACTTTGTGGACACCTACTTGGGTCTTAGGCACATGAACATGCGTTGCTGTGTCCTCTGTTAGCTTCCCTTGCATTTCTCTCACATCTTTAGATGCTGTTTCCATCGCTTGGCATAATTCCAAAGCCTTCGCAAAAGTGAGTTTTGTTTCAGATAAAAGTCGCCGTTGCATTCGGTCATCATTCACTCCACACACAAGTCTGTCTCTTAACATTTCTTCCAATGAGTCTTTGTAATCACAGTGCAGTGCTAATTTCCTTAATTCTGCCACATACTCTGCTATGGACTCAGTGTTCCTCCTTATGCGTGAATTAAATTTGAATCGTTGCACGATTTCACTCGGTTTGGGGCTGAAGTGCTTCTGAAGCTCAGCAGTAAGCTGGTCGTACGTTTTATCTTTCGGTAATGCAGGGCTTATTAAATTTCTCAACAAGCTGTAAGTAGTTGCACCAACTCCACTCAACAGTACAGCCTTCCGTTTGTCTGGCTCCTCAATATCATTAGCTTCGAAGAAAAAGTCCAGCATTTCACTATATTCTTCCCATGACTGAGTCGAGTTATCAAAAGGGGTTACCGTTCCGATTACAGCCACCATTGCTCGTCGTGGTGGGGAAACCTCGTTTTCCTCCTCTGAACTTGCACTCGAACTACTGGAGTCACTTGAGTTCGCCACACTTGCAATGTTCTCTGTTTCTCGCCGCTAATTTTTTTTTTAATCCTCGTCGCCAATTGTGTGATATCCTACCGTGTAGCAATGATCACACTTGAGTTATTTCTTTGGCTAACTCTGGCCATTTATTCTGCAACACACACAACAAGGACTGAACATGGATTCTGCGCGGGGTTTTTACACTCTTATTCTGATGTATCCCCTTAGTAGTAGTGCTGAACAATACAGGTAGTTCCCCCTAGAGGCCTGTGCCAGTAATGTTTTAAGTCAGACTTGCAGTCTACCACAGTTGACTTGTTTTTGTTAATGGTTTCTGTTTTTTATTAACCTTTTTTTTGTCATTTTATTGTTCTTTTTAGTTTTTAAATTACTTTTGTGTTAGTGTCTGACTGTGTGTGCTGTTTGTAAAAAAAAAAAAAAAGGTTCAATAAAAATATTGTGGGAAAAAAAATTGCTCTGATCTGCGTGGAAATCATGGACTGTTGAGACATCATGGACGTACAGTACCTGCTTCAGCTGCACTGAGTCTGAGATGGTGTCATAGCAAAAAATGATCAGCTGACACAACTCAATCGCCAGGTTAATAACTATATTAGCCACAGAATGTATATTCAAAAGTAAACATTACTGAGTTCTGTATAATAAGATGTATTTGACAGTTATGATGCATTTTAGGCCAAAACAAACTTGATCTAGCATTAAAAGCAATTAAAATAATGCAGTCACAAGGTTACATGGAAAATGCTTGATTTACTCGATACATGTACTGTAGAAATATATATTCTCTGCATCAACAATGTACTATACATGCATTCATGTAGTATTGCACTGACAAACCTCTGAAGTTTTTGCAGATGTCTCTTTTTTATATGTGAAGGTTACCACCATGTGACATAAATTTCTTAAAAATGAGCCATTATTTTCAAGGTCACCCATTAATGGTTTGTACTATTGACTCTTTTCCCACCAGTGTATTAACAGACAAAAATAGAAATCATGATGCAAACACATAAATCACTAAATTGTTTATTACAATCAGCAGCAAATTCCAGATTATTCAGAATGTGCAAAACTAACTAACTAACTAACTAACCTGCACTTATATAGCGCTTTTCTAGTCACAAAGACCACTCAAAGCGCTTTCATTAATACTAACCCTCTATTCTAAGGGCCTATAGGAAACAGATATCTAGGGACAATTTAGAACAGCCAATTAACCTAACATGCATGTTTTTGGCATGTGGGAGGAAACCGGAGAAATCCCGGAGTAAACCCACGCAACACGGGGAGAACATGCAAACTCCACACAGATCACTGTTGGTCGGGGGCTGGGATCGAACCCACGATCCCCACAATCCCCCGGCCAAGGGTAAACTGTGCTGCCGCAGTGCTAACCACTGCGCCACCGTGCAGCCCAAAACTCAAAACTGTAAGACTGGGTCACTCAGCAGCTGGGATGTGCAGCTCACACTGGTCTCAGATCAGCAGATCTTAGGCCTGCATCTCTGTAAATAGTGACGCAAGGTCCAGTTTGGGGTGGATCGATCGTTTCCCTCTTGCCTAGACAAAAGACAGAAATGTGTAGAGGTTAAATAAACGAAGTTTAAAACATATTTGGGAAATACACTTGTTGCTAAAAGCCAGTGGTGGAATGTGAATGAATGAATCTTTATTTCGGATAGATTTAAAGAAAATACAATAATATAACAAAGGGGGAAAAAATTTAATAAGGTCGAATTAAACAATAACTCCTCTGATTATACAGTTCAACATAGGTTATCTGAAATGGGTGATGGCTGAAGCTGCAGCTTATATTGCCCACCCATATTCCATCCAAGAATTCAAAAGAAAAACAAAACAGCAGTGATTCCAATTCCAATGTGACAATAAAGTACTTCGTTGTTGTATTTAACCACAATTTTCATATAGCTGCACTGATGTCAAGTCGATTTTACAAGGGCTGGGTTGCATTTAAAATCATCTGCTTTTACTGTGGCCTCAGCAATCAGAATGAATTAATACATTCACTGGAATGGAATACAGTACTTTAACTGAAGGTGTGCATCACAGATTATGGAGTCGCTCAGTCAAAATATGGAGTTTTTATCAATAAAAGTTTGTCTGGAATGTAAAAGTGTCTCTTCTTGCACTGGCTTCAAGTGTGGGTGGTGTTTTCTACTTTTATTGCTAAAATATAAAAGGAAGCACTACAATGGGTCTCAAATAGTTGTAATGTGTCCTGTTACTGCATGACTTTATTGATGATAGACTATAAACTACACATATAAACTAAACTATATTGATGACTGAACAACTGCCATTCCCCAAAAGATAGTTATGAACATAACTCAAAGGATCACACAAGTGATCTGACAAATAAATACATTAACAAGTGGTTTATTTTACAGTTGATGCGCCAGTCTTTTTCAGTTATTCTGTAATTAATACTCACACAATCAAATAAATCTCAGTTCAGTCCCTTTTACATTAAGTGGAAATTGTGCTAATTTGGTTTTGACACTTACCTATAAAAGCAAAGGATTTCAGTACTTTCCACAGTGGCGACGTCCGTTGTTGAGCGGCTGATTCCTTCCTGCCTAGACGAACGACAGAAATGGATGGTGTTGAGTTTTTTCAAGCAAGTTCAACACTTATACAGGCACATCTCAAAAATTAGAATATCATGAAAAAGTTAAATATTTTTGTCACTCATTTCAGAAAGTGAAACCCATATATAGATTCATTATAGGGACAGTGATATATTGAAAGTGTTTATTTTAATATTGATGATTATGGCTACAGCCCATATTAACCAACACCTCAGCGGCCCACATTTCTATTTAAAAACTATTTTTTAAAGTTTATGTAATATTCTAATTTTTTGCCAAATGGAATTGGGGGTTTTCAGGGGCTATAAGCCATAATCACCCAAATTAAAATAAATAAATGCTTGAAATATATCATGATCTGTGTAATGAATCGATATAATATATGGATTTCTCTTTCTGACGCTTTAGAAAATTATATGAATGACTTTATAAATCACTGGTTTGAAAAAGCACTTTTATATTGTTGAGATTTTGGATCCTGTGGTCTCACCAGTATCCACTATAAACAGGGAAGCTAATAACCCTGGCATGTGGAAACACATTCTAGCATTAAATTGCACACAATTTAATGCAAAACAAAAACCAGGACTATAACCAGGATTGATATATTTCATTGTTTTGCTCTCACAAGCAAATATTTAGGAGAAAACAAGCGTGAATCAACAGTGGGTATTATCTAGCTACTAGCCAAAACTCGTTAGCTAAAACGAGTTAGCCAGCAAAAAACGGCATTAAATTGCACACAATTTAATGTGCAGCACCAAGTGCAATACAAAACAAAAGCCAGGACTATAACCAGGATTGATATATTTCATTGTTTTGCTCTCACAAGCGAAACAAGCGAATATTTAGGAGAAAACAAGCGCGAATCAACAGTTGGTATTATCTAGCTACTAGCCAAAATTCGTAGCCAAAATTCGTTAAAAAAAACAAGTTAGCCAGCACAGAACGGGGCTGTATGGCTCAAAAGTGAGCTTACCACCAACAGGATAAATAAGCGAACAGATGCACAATATTACAAATCACTCACCATGGATGGTTCTCTCAACTTCGTATTCAGCTTGTCAGTAGTACGGTTCTATTCTGTGCAGTCATCTGTAGGGTCCGGATCACTCTTCTGACTGTGTATCTGCCAGCAAGCAGAGAAAACCCCGCACCTCTTCGTTGAACCACGGTGTAGATTTCCTCAAAATCTAACCTACAACGCTGTCTCTATTAATATCGTATTTACTCCGTGAGCGATTGCAAATGGCGGACGTAAAGATTTCGAAGAGGGGCGATTTCGTGACGTTACGCGCTGACCAATCAGGGGCTAACAGTCGATTGACGTCAAATCACACCTCGATTTTTCTCGCTTGTCCCCTGCCCCTAAACTGGCACGAAAATCGTATCGGTTAAAGCGAGTAGGGTACTGTGGAAAGAGCGAGAAAGTGAGTAAAGTAAAAGTAAGTAAAGCTAAGGTGATACTTGTGGAAAAGTGCCTTTAGTAACACCATTAGCCACCCCAAACACACTCAACCACAGGACAACATGAAGAGGCCGAGTTGAACACGGACCAAAGCGGGTGAGTGGCCATTGTGTACTGACTGCAGTTCATCCAAACACCAAGCCCGCTCACCTGCTTGCCCTGTTAGAGAGAAGAGATGTCACCGCTGCAAACAAGCTAACCACTTTTCCAAGGTCTGCCTCTCGAGCCCCGTGAAAATCAAAGTCCACCCACCGGACCCAGCCATGAGCTGCACAGTGGGCCCTAGAAATTGGCCACTCAAATGGCACACCATCTAGCTGGACGGCGTCGACATACCGCTTTTATTGGACTCACATGCTTCATGGTCCCTACTAAATGTAGCCACAGTCAGAAAAGCTCTTCACCAAAAAGACCATTACGGTGAAGGCGGACGATCTGTTTAGATATGGACACGTCCAGATTGGCATGGTAGGGACAATTGACTTTTCAGTGACCTGCTGCCTGAAAACAATCCTGTCGTTCACCTTTCAGGTGACGTGCCAGGGGGCTAACCTGCTGGGAACTGATCTGTCAGGCGAGTTGGGCTTTTACATCACAGACCCAACAGGCTCCATCGTCCTAACGGTCTCGTCTTCCTTGCAGTGCCACTGGCCGGCGCGCTTTACGGGACTAGGGTACATTGCCACTTTCAACCACCAACTACTCATTAATCCAGAAGTGGCACCCAAAATTCAACCACTCTGCTGACTGCCCTTCGCCTTACGAGACAATGTTATGATGAAGCTTAAAAAAAACTTCTGAACACCAGCATCATCGAGCAGGTCAACACATCCCCATGGATTTCAAACATTGTCATGGCAATGAAAAAGTCGGGCAGCATACGACCATGCATCGACCTCCGGATGGTTAATAAGGTAATTATCCCGGATAAATATCCCCTGCCCATGACAGAGGAGCTAACGGCAACCTTCAGTGGTTCAAAAATTTTCTCGAAGCTGGACCTCCACCATGGCTACTTGCAGGTACCACTCCACCCCGACAGCCGCAACCTGACAGCTTTCATTACACACATGGGGGTTTTCAGATACACATACATGCCCTATGGCCTTACCTCTGCCCTGAGCTGCTTTCAGAAAATTATGGCTACCATCCTCGCCAGCCTCAATGAAGTAGTTGTGTATCCAGACGACATTGTGGTGCATAGTGCAACACCAACCACCCACGATGCCCACCTCAAAAGGTCATGGAGGTACTGGAAAGCCATGGCGTCACACTCAACAAAGAGAAATGCATCTTTGGAGTGGAAACTATTGAGTTTGTGGGGTTTTGGCTGACTGCTGAGGGCCTAAGCCCCCTGCATTCGAACATGGAAGCGGTCTTGCAGCTACCCGAGCCTACAACTCCCGCACAAATCTTGTCTTTTCTGGGTAAGGTGAACTTCTACGGCTGCTTCATCCCTCGCTACTTCAAAACGATAGAACCACTGCACACCCTCCAGAAACAGGACGCACCGTGGGAGTGGACCTCGGCATATTCGGTCGCCATCGAACAACTGAAGACACAGCTCACCTTCCCACCTGTGCTGGCCCACTTCGACCTACAAAGCCCTAGCTTCGTGATGTGCAATGCATCCATCTCTGCAGTTGGAGCCGCCCTGTCACAGCTTCAAGGTGGAACTGAACGCGCAGTGGCGTTCACATCGAGATCACTCACACCGGCCAAACAGAAGTATTCAGTGGGGAAGAGAGAGGCACTGGTGTGCATCTGGGTGTGTGAATGTTGTCATATGTACCTGTATGGAAGACACTTCACGCTATGAACGGATCACAGGGCCCTCACAGCACTGCTGGAAATATCGGGATCGTGACACAAACCTCTGCATATCTACAGGTAGACTGAAAGACTGTGAACATATAACTTCACTACCCAGTTCACACCGGGCAGAGAGAATGTGGTGGAACCTTTTATGGACCTTTTGTCCCGAGCCACACCTAAAGCCAACCTGAATGGTGATCGAGACTCCCTGGAGACGGAGTTGATCAGCATGTTACACAGGCCTCTTCAGAATGCAGTCTCTCTCCATATGCTCCAGGCGGCGTTAGAACAAGACCCGACCCTAACACAGCTGCATTCTTTCATCTGTGAGGGCTGGCCTGCAGAGATACCGAGAGAGCTGGCACCGTTTCACAGAGTCAAAGATGACCTGGCATGCTGGAACGACATCTGTGTGGTAAGAGGACACTGCACAATAATCTCTGAAATGCTAAAAGGCCACATCTTGACCATGCTGCACGAGGGTCACCTGGGAGTGAAACAAGGGTGCAGGGGCTCTGTCTGGTGGGCCCGGCATCGACATAGACATAGAAAATATGGTGAAAGACTGTGCGCCCTGCCTCAAAAGCAGAAAAAGTGGGGTACCCCCGCCACTGCATCTGCTACCATACCCATCAGTCCCTTGGAAACATATTCAACTGGACACATGTGGCGAACTACATATTGCTGCTGTGCACCAACGGTTCCTGCTGGTAGACTACGACCTCCACTCAAAATGGCCAGAGATGATGCCCACCGGCTCGGTCACGACCAACGTGGTCACCGACTTCCTCACCTCCCTCTTCGCTCACTGGAGTGTACTTGACGCCATTACGATGGACAATGGCCCACAATTCATCTTGGTGGGTTTTGAAGCGTTTACAAGTGAGAGAGGCATCAAACACATAAAGACTGTAGTTTACCATCCACAAGCAAATGGGAAGTGGGGAGTCAAAAGATTCAACAAAACCCTAAAAAAATGGTCTCAGAGTACACCTGGCAGAAGGACTCCAATTCTCGGCCACACTACAGAGTGCCCTGCTGCACTATAGAGCAACACCTCACACCACGACGGGCTGCTCGCTGACAGTGTTGATATTGGGACGTGAAATGTGCCTTCCTCTGGACGGCCTACGCCCCCCAAAGGGAGCCATTTCAGCAAAGAAGCCATCATCGAGGGGGAGGGGGCTCAAACAGCAACAACAGATGAAACTAAGGTTTGACAAGAAACGTCAGGTGAGGCAGCCCAGACTCGTAGTACTGGACTGGGTCAGGATCAGGTGCCCCAACCGCGCCCACAAGCTGCAGTTGTTTTGGACAACACCACTGCAGCACAGCTGGGTCCAGCCACATTCCGCTTCACTGATGGGTCACGGTGGCACGCCAGCCACCTCCAAAAATCTTCACCGGCTCCAACCCCGGATCAGAGGACGGCCACGGACGTGATGGATCTAGGTTGGGACTTTACTGATGCGGGACCCACAACCCCCCCAGGAGTGTTCGCCGGAGCCAGCAGTGGTGCTACAGCCCGAGCAACTCAGAGTTCAGCAGAGACCCTGACATCTGAAGGATTTTAGAGTAGACCTTTGATTAGTTAGGGCGTGATTGGTCAAAAAAGTGGCAGAATTACCCACTCCATCACACGGCTACCTTGGCAGTCTACCCAGGTGCCCAGATAGGCAAATTATGTTTATGGTTTCTGGGTTTTTCGGGGGGGTGGGGGGGTGGACATTGGTGCTTGCCGTAGCCGGCGTTATGGCATAGGTTAGGGATGACGTTGGACGTCATGTATATAGCTAAGTGTAAATAATAAAAGGTTGTTGTTCGGTGCAAGACGGCTCACAGCTCACTTATTTCAGACATAACACATATTTCTACAGATCACATGGTAATTTGCAGCTGGTGCGGCTAGTGGAAATGGCACCCATTCCAGGGCAACCACAGTGCAGACACCATCCGGTAAGTGGAGGACACTATTTTGGAGGGTTGTCGCATAACTGTTCACCAACTATTCAATTCAATTCAATTCAATTCAACTTTATTTATATAGCGCCATTTCACAACAACAGTCATCTCATAGCACTATCAACTGTAGGGGGAAACCCCCACAGTTGCAGAAAGACCCCAGCAATCAGGTGATCCCCTGTGAGCAAGCACTTGGCGACGGTGGAGAGGAAAAACTCCCTTTTAACAGGAAGAAACCTCCAGCAGAACCAGGCTCAGGGAGGGGCAGTCATCTGCTGTGACTGGCTGGGGGGTGAGGGGACAGAGAAGATGAAAAGAACAGACATGTAGAGAGCAAACAGCACGATGGGGACTCAATCTATGGGAGAGAACAAACAAATGTTAATGACCAGCAAAAAAAAAATATTTCATAGAGAGTGAGGAAAGGAGTGAGGCCCAGCGCATTACTGGAGGTCCCCCGGCTGACTAAACCTATTAGCAGCATAACTAAGGGAGGGTTCAGAAACACATGATCCCTCCCTATTTGTAGGCTATATCAAAAAGGTAGGTTTTAACCCTAATCTTAAAAACAGAGATCGAGTCTGACTCCCGAATCCAGATTGGCAGCTGATTCCACAGGAGAGGAGCTTGATAACTGAAGGCTCTGCCTCCCATTGTACTTTTGGAGATTCTAGGTATTACAAGTAGTCCTGCATTTTGGGAGCGTAGTGCTCTGTTAGGATAATACGGTAGTATCAGATCTTTTAAATAAAAAGGAGCCTGATTGTTTAGAGCTTTGTAAGTAAGAAGAAGGATTTTAAACTTAATTCTAAACTCTATGGGAAGCCAATGAAGGGAGGCCAGAACCGGAGAGATATGATCTCTCTTTCTAGTACCTGTTAAAACTCTTGCTGCAGCATTTTGGATCAGCTGAAGACTTTTTAAAGATGTTTTAGGACAACCTGATAATAAAGAATTACAATAATCTAATCTCGAGCTAACAAAAGCGTGGATCAGTTTCTCAGCATCACTCTGAGACAAGATGCTCCTAATCTTGGCAATAATACGCAAATGATAGAAGGCAGTCTTAGAAACAAATTTAATATGTGAATTGAAGGACAAATCCTGATCAAAAATAACTCCAAGGTTCCTCACAGAGCTATTAAGAGAAAGAGTAACTGCATCCAAACTGAAAGTTTGATTTGGAAAGGAATTTCTAAGGTTTTTTGGACCAACAAGAATGACTTCAGTCTTATCTGAATTTAATAGCAGGAAATTACAAGTCATCCAAGCTTTGATTTCCTTAAGACAGGCTTCTAACTTGGCTAATTGATTACTATCATCTGGCTTCATTGACAGGTATAATTGTGTGTCATCTGCATAACAATGAAAATGTATACAGTGCTTTCTAATAATGTTGCCTAACGGAAGCATATATAAACTAAAAAGAGTAGGGCCTAGCACAGATCCCTGTGGAACTCCATGACTAAGCTTTGAGTTGAAAGAAAACTCATTATTTACATGAACAAACTGGAACCTATCAGATAAATAAGATCTAAACCACTGCAACGAAGTTCCATTAAGTCCAACACAGTGTTCTAATCTATCAAGTAGAATATTATGATCAATAGTATCAAAAGCTGCACTAAGGTCTAAAAGGCCAAGTACAGAAACTAGTCCATTATCAGATGCAATGAGGAGGTTGTTAGTGACCTTCGCTAAGGTGAACTAGCCCAAGATGTCAATGTTAGTGTGGGACCTGTGGAAAAAAAAATCATTCATGACCATTTGCGCATGCAGAAGTTGTCTGCATGATGGATTCCCCAGTTGCTCACACATTTCCAGATGAAGGAACCAGTCACTTGCGCCCAGACTCTTTTGGCCACTTGCCAAGAAAACCAGAAGGACTTCTTTAACAGACTAATCATTCAGGATGAAACATGGGTCCATTGCTATGATTCAGAGGCTAAAGCCCAGTCAAAGCAATTGAAGCATTATGACTCAAAACCTCCAAAGAAGGCATGTGTCCAACCCTCAACGGGCAAAGTCATGCTCATGGTCTTTTGGGACCATCGTGGAGTACAGTGATCCCTCACTTATCGCGGTTAATGGGTTCCAGAACCGATCGCGAAAAGTGAAAAACCGCGAAGTAGCGTCACCCCTAATGACGTCATCCATAAATAATACGTACGTTCATTCTCTCACTCTCTCTCTCTCATATGATACGTGTGTGTGTGTGTGTACGTGTACATACATACGTAGATGTAAATAAAGTGTACATAAATATGTTTTTAGAACTCTTTTATTCTTATAACAAGATACGTAACTCAAGATGAAGATGATTTACTTCACAGGTTAATAAGAGCTTTACTGCTCCTCAGGTGACACCTCATCATCAGGTGCTAGAAGCGCAGGATCATCGAGGGCAGCTTCCGATAGAGCTGGAGAAGCTGCAGGAGGCGGCGTAGTGGCTCGACGGGAAGACTATTTCGCACAAAATGGCACAAGAGAACAGCGAAAAGTTCCACGCGGCGAGACTACGTAACACGAGTGATAAAGAGCAATGAATGCGGTCTTCCTTCCCTTCATGGGCGCTCGGCAGGGAGAGGAGGTGGGTGAAACGTCTCGGCCAATCAGCTTGCGGGGTGAAACGTCTCGGCCAATCAGCTTGCGAGATTTCCGAGCCGAGCCAACACGAGAACAGCGAACAGAGAGGTGGATTTTTTGAGTTGTGCAGCTCTCCGTGTTGATACCTGATGGTCTAATGTAGTCTCCCTGCCTTCTGCTAGCGCCCGCCCATTATTTCTCAATTTTGAATTTTTGATGAATATTTTTGAAAAATCCGCGATGCACTGAGGGCGCGAAAGGTGAAGCGCGAAGTAGCGAGGGATCACTGTATTGATGATGGATTTCCTGGCAAAGGGTACCACAGTTACCAGGATTTGCTACACTTCACTGCTGCAGAAATTGCGGAAGGCCAACAAAACGGATAGGTGTGACATGTTGACCAAAAGTGTCTGCCCCCTGCAAGACAACTCCAGGTTCTTAACTCGTATGTTGCCCAGATGGCAGCTTTTTCCTGTAGCTGTGAAATCCTTCCTCATCCCCCTTACTCTTCTGACTTCGCACCATCTGACTATCCATGATGTAGTTTTTGAAGGACAAGCACTTCCAAGAAGATGAAACACTGATGTCCAAGGTCAAGTCATGGCTTCTGACACAATCGGTGACGTTTCCAGAGCTGCATAAAGCAATGGGAGAAGTGTGTGACCCTTGGTGGTACCTATGAAGAGAAAAACTAATAACTGTGCCAAGTTTTATTCCTCTCACTCCATGAGAAATGAGTCAGGGGAAATCTTTAATAAACAAAATAATTTGATCAGACACAATTTTGTAATTGCAATAAGCTGCACGTGTTTGGATTATTTTCCTATTTAAAATGACAGCCTTATATTTTTTTGTCTACTGAGGTCTACACAACCTAAAGGAATTCAGTTTACTCTAGCAAAATACAAACAAATGGAAATCTGTCAGCAACTAATTGATTGAGTAACTGAGGGTGTCAG
Source organism: Pholidichthys leucotaenia (assembly GCA_020510985.1). NCBI lineage: Eukaryota > Metazoa > Chordata > Actinopteri > Cichliformes > Pholidichthyidae > Pholidichthys > Pholidichthys leucotaenia. The sequence goes on from CM035838.1 coordinate 142,201,020, forward strand.
GTCTCCAATACTTGCCTGAGATACATTAAGTGTATAGTGACTGTGCATGCTTGCAGTTCTTGGTGATGCAGTTAGCTATAATAGCCTGGGCTGTAATAAGGTTTTTCTTCCCCCAGATTAAAAAAAAATACAAGCAAACAAAAATTATTTATTTTATAAATCTCATTCATGCACCCAAGATAAGTCCCTCAGAGACACCTCACTCAATTTCCCTTGTGCACCCCATTGCAGTGTATGCTATATTGGACTGGAAAATACATCAAGTGATGGATTATTCCAGCTGCATTTTTGCGGGTGGAAAAATCACCACTCTGCCTGTCAGGAAATGATATATGCAAATTGAAAACTCAACACTAGATAAATGAGACTGTAAAGCCCAAGAAACATGGAAGGCATAATACATTTAAAGAAAAAAAAGTATGAGCTGTCTCAGAAAATGTATCTGGAGGCACCTTCAGTTATCAAAATGTCAAGTATTTGATCAGACCCAAATGGTAGCATTTTGAGCATTTTTAATTATTTTTTTTTTCTGACATTTTTTGTAATGCAGCCTTAAGCAAATAAAAAAGTTTTCAAAAATTGTTATACTAAAGGTAGCAGGAGGTACAGTGAGATCACCCACCCACCCACCCACACACACACACACCCACCCACACACACACACACACACACACACACACACACACACACACACACACACACACACACACACACACACACACAGATCGAGAGCCTAAACTGTCCTTTTTAAAGGCTTTATACTTTGAGTCTGTCAGATACGATGAAATAGCTCCCTCTTGTGTTTGACAGAGTCACAGCCCCATACAAGCATTTATTTACTTAATGGATTATTCTACCATATAAATAGTTAAACTAAATAAATGATAAATATATATTTAAAAGTATATCACAATTCGGTAAAATTAGATTAAAAACTCCGTACAAAACAAAAACCAGAATAATTCCCCTGTGACTAGAAAGACGTGTCTCGTTGGCTCAAATCAGGAAGTGGGCGGGACAAAGCGTCAATACTAACCAATGGGAGTCAACGTTACGCCAGGGATAAAAAAGTAAACATTCTTGTTTTTATATGTCAGGAAGCTTCCAGCGAGGTTGTTTACGAAGGATTTGTGTCACCTGTTGCATGGCAGTTTGTAGAATAGTTTAGTAAAAGACAGGAAAGCGTGTCGTGGGATTTTGTCTCAATTTATAAGTCTAGAGAGGTGTTTTGTTACTGTTATATTAGCAATCAAGCTAACAACCTCTAGCTTGCTAGCAAATATTTGACCTAAACTATTTCAGTATTAGCTCACGGCTCAGGAGGAGCAGAATGGCATTTTGCCAACGGTAGGAAGTGTTTTTGGATATATGATTGGACATATTTCCAGCGGCACTGTACATGCAACTGTTCTTCTATCATGTATAGAACATATTTAAATGTCTGTTACTGTCACTCTGCAGTCGCACTGCCGTTCTTTTTATCTTTAGCCGTTAGCCATCCGGCTGCCTCTTCCTGTTTATGTATTCTGCGTGTCAGTATGTGACTTTGGTTTTGCTTTCCTTTTAGTTGGATTTAAAGGAAATTCTGTATGATGCCAGTAGCTGACAGGTTCAAGTGATGAAGCCTGAACATCAGCGTCTCGCCATGGCTGATGATGGAGCTCTGAGTCCAATGACGGGACAAGCCAACTCATTAGGCCAACGGGGCCGACAGACTTTCAGGAGTTCATCCCATTACCAATGCTTGCTGGACGGCCTGCTGGCTCTCAGACAAAGTGGCATCCTGTTTGACGTTACCCTGGTGGTGGAAGGTAAACCCATCCAAGCCCACCGTATACTGTTGGCAGCATCGTGTGAATATTTCAGGTAAACTTCATATAAATAACATTCCTTGCTTTACTTTTGCTTGAGTTAATTGGTGTTTTCTTTCTGTTTGTGACACACATGTTTTCTGTCATTTTCACTTGTATACCTACCGATGTTGGGAGTAACGAGTTACAAAGTAACACATTACTGTAACGCCACTACTTTTGCAGTAACATGCTGTGTAACAGACTTACTGTTTAAAAATTCAGTAATGCATTACCAGTGTTTCCTCTGGCTTAAAGACCTTGGCTCGGTGGCAACATGTTTTTCCCGGGGGGGGGGGGGCAGAAAACGCATATGTATGAATATGTTAATTTTATACTATTTATTTCTTTTTTTTATTTTGCAGAGTAACTTTGCATATTATAATGCATCAGATTTATATAGCGCTTTATCATAGACACTCAAAGACGCTTTTTACAGATACATTATTCATTCACTCCAGACAGACAATGGTAGCGGCAAGCTACTACTGTAGCCACAGCTGCCCTGGGGCAGGCTGATGGAAACGTGGCTACCAATCCGGGCCAACGGCCTCTCCGGCCACCACCAAACATTTATACACATTCATACCCAGTGTTATGGACACTGGAGGCAAGGTAGGTAAAGTGTCTTGCCCAGGAACACAACGGCAGGATATCTGGGGAGAGTGGGATTCGAACCACCAACCATCCAGTTATTGGACGACCCGCTCTACCTCCTGAGTCAATTGCCGTGCGTATGGATCTTACAGTTTGAAGTATTGTACAACCAAGGCTTGACGTTGGAATATTGGGCCATTTGGGGTCCCACCCAGACATCCTGTATTTGGACTTATTACTGGTGTCATCCTTCTCTCCTTCCTCTGCTCTCACCTCTCCTGGACCCTCTGCCTGAACTCTTTCCTCTCCTTGGCTCCTCTCTTCTGTCTCATCTCGCCCTCTCTGAGCTCTGTCTAATTCAGGTTCTCTCTCTGTCTGTGGTGGTATACAAACAGGTTCGAAAATATCAAGTGCCATGTAAATTAAAGGAGACAACCAAAAATTTCTAGTTAGGGGTACAAAGAGCACCCACTTAAAACTTGAGTAATGACTTCAATCTTGAAGGTTTGAGGTTTTTCTCCAAAATTTATAACAATTTTCTGATAGTTTTCTACTGTTCTCTGTAAATTTATCTAAATTTGAAACCATTTTCCTCAAATTTGTAATTTCCTCTTGTAAAATTGACTTTTCTTGTACATTTGAAACTTTATTATAAATTTGTGGATTATTTTATGGCTTATTTTTGTCTGTTTTTTAAAATAAAATTACTGTTTTTTAAATAAATTTGAAACAGACTATGGTAAATTTTTTTTTTACTTTTTCCTTGTAACGGTTTATATTTTTGACCATAACTTTGCAGTCAGAACAGAACAACAATTTAACTCTCATTACAAATAAAAAAAATTAATAAAATTGTATTTAATGATTTAAATTAACTTAAATGACCAAGGATGCTGTTATTTCTGTTATAATATTTCTACATATTTATAGTTTTTTTAAGAAATCTCCTCACCACCAAGAAAAACCTCCCTTATTTTGAAGTCCAAATGCTGGCACGTTTAGTTTGTCTGAAGGCTGCTGACGGATTAAAGTCATTGACTTGGTGAATTTCGATTATCTTAACTTGCCAGGTACATAATTGGGAACATAACTTAATATTGTAGTGGCTGGTGAAATATATCCTCAGCAATTCAGTAGTCCCCCTTGCCTTTCCCTTCATATGAAGCTGCTGCATATGAATTCTAACCACATCTCTTAGCTAAGCGACTCTTCCGTTATTGCTCCCGTTTCCAGCGGGTTAAAACCATGATAAATGTCTCCAGTGCTTACATACCTCTTATGATTTTTTCTGCATTTAAAGTACTTTAATAAACTCATGTTTCTGTCAGACAGTCAAGCCTTATTCATGCTGCATTTCCCCTCTAGTCCGCCTTGGTCCACGTACGCTTTGGACGAGCCCGGCACTCAGGCAGCGCTGTACATGCTCACTTTTTTCATCTACCCAGGCTAAGCGGTTGATGCATGCACACAACCATCATTTGTAGTTTCACTCCCGCCCGATAGGTAGCACCAAGGCGCTGATGCGCCAGGATTTTCACCAACAAAGAAACGTCGGACTTCTTCACAAAGTTTCTCTTCAAATAGAGTTCATTTCTGCTCTTTGACTTCCCGGTTTTCACTCCTTTTCCACAAAGATGCTGCTGCCGCTAGCGAGACATTGCCTGCTGACTGACTGGAAAGCTCGCATGGGCGGGGTGCTTCTAAACTCCACGCGGATGATGGCCACGCGTGTTGTTCATGTGCGCGATTGCGGAAAGTCATTGCTTCATATATTTTTCTTAAATTCATATCTCCTTCTTGGTACGGCGGTAAATTTTCTGGCGAGGCGGGCCGCCACCGAGAAATATTACCAGAGGAAATCCTGCATTACAGTTACTGAAATTTGATCAGATTCGTTACTCGTTTTATTAATATGGATATTTTTAGCGCAAATGAATGAATATACAAACTGACCCTACCGTAGCTGATGCAGCTGTTGTTACTATGCTATGCTAACAACACCGTGAAGTGAATCTACTGTATTCTGAACAGCCACAGCTGGATGTAAAGTGGAAATACTCGTCTCAACACCCACAGCTGAATTTCAAGTACAGGTATTTGGACAGTAGTGATGTTAAAACTGAGGCTTCATGAAACAATGAGCGACTTTGAGACAGTAGCTTCATGAGACAATAGCTTCATGTCTCACACAGTGTTATGAAACATCTCATAAAGACTGCCATCTGGTGATTGACTGTCAGAACTGCATCAGAGTTGAAAAACCTTAAAAAAAATACTTTTTTTTTTTTAGCATTTGGCCATCCGAGGTCTATTCAAAATTGGATGGCAGGAACAAACGATACAAAGCAAACACAAAAAAAACTAATTCCCTCTCAAACTTCCCGCAAGCCCTTAAGTCACATGATGTGACCGACATAACGAGGCCTCACTTGCTCCGGTCATGTGACTGTGGGCATGTTGACACAGTGCTCGACACTCTGCTCACGACATTTCCACATTATATTGCTCGAGTCAGTGTCGAGTGGGCGGTGTCGAGCATAACATCACTACTGGATAGTTTGTAACCCAGCAAGAATTAAACCGACTGACTGCCAGATACATCGTTACAGATTGAAGATGTGACAACACTTTCCATCAGACAGCAGTGTGATCCACTGAAATTAAAATGCATTTACTTGCTACCTGGTTAAAGATTATTCAAAAATGGACTTTTGATCTCCAAAAGGAATTTGAGGGACTGGATCATGTCTCTTGTCACAGCAGACATTTGGACTGTGGCTAATGGACATTTTCTTTGGATCACTGCACATCGGATTAAATCCATAATCATAAAGGCAAGATAAACATGGACAGCTTTATGCAATGTTGTCAATTCTCACTCTTTTTTCCTCTCCCTCACTTCACAAACCCTATTTCTCACTCCAAAATGAAGAAATTACTGGCAATATCATGTTGATATTCTTCAGATTTTTTCCCACAATAAAAGCTCTCAAGGCAGGATAAAGCAGACTAAACATGTTCTAAAAGCTCTGTCTGAAACAGTCCGTTTTCAGCCTGTCATTAATAAGCCTGTAATGTAATCCATTAATTATCTTGCTATGTGTGCAAGATGATTTAAGTATGCGTTTCAAAGTAACCTGAAAGTTACATTTCCAAGTAACTAGTTACTTTAATCATGCAGTAATCGGTAAAGTAACTCAGTTACTTTTGAAAAGAAGTAACTAGTAACTGTAATTAGTTACTATTTTTTAGTAACTTACCCAATGGTGGCGCAGTGGTTAGCACTGTGGCAGCACAGCAGCTCACCCTTGGCCATGGGGTCCCGGGTTCAATCCCAGCCGCAGACCAACAGTGATCTGTGTGGAGTTTGCATGTTCTCCCCGTGTCTGCATGGGTTTACTCCAGGATTTCTCTGGTTTCCTCCCACAGGCCAAAAACATGCAGGTTAGGTTAATTGGAGACCCTCAAGTGGCCCTAGGTGTGAATGTGTGTGTGAATGGTGAAGGGATAGCACCGTACCGTGGCTGCTTCATCCATCCAGGTGGATGCCCTGAATTTCCCCTCTGGGGATCAATAAAGTACACAAATAAATAAACACTGTCCGAGATGTGTGCTGGCCCGCCATATTCCGAGTGTTTTTTCTTTTTATCATGCAGCGCTTCTTGTGGGTTGTCTGTCATGTCAAGGTCTTTCCTTCCATCTTTGTTTCAAAATCTGAAAAAGGCCCGGCATTTGAGTCAACTTTGAGCTAGCTGCTTCCTAACTTTCAAAGCTGGCTGCAAGTCTCTGAGACAAGCTATGACTTCACTTGACTGGGTGCTTGCTTTGCGCCATCTAGTGGACTGAAAATGCTATTGATATCCCGAAAGTGTATGTGTGCGCATTTTATTTTTAATAAAAGATCGATCCGTGCATTTATGGATCGATGCATTGTCATCAGTGCCAAGTATTGCGATCCATCACTGAAGCTATCTTTTTCCCACCCCTAATGTTCACCCTGTGACCCTGAACTGTCACTATGGGTTTGGTGTCAAAAGGTCAAGGCTGGCATTACCTGTGCCTTATTACTATAGAATGACTAAAGCTAGCATCACCAAACTGTACATAGGGTTCAGCCTGAGACCATGACCTCTGATTACGGGTTTGGGCTCAAAAGTTCAAAGGTCAAGGTTAGCATTCCCTATGCCTCTATTCTGTAGAATGTGTAAAGCTCTCTAGGGTCTCCAAACTTGCTACACAGGTTCACCTTGGGATCCTGACCTACAGTACAACTATGGGTTGTATACTTTGTTGTAGTCATGGATTGTAGGCTTATCAGAATTTGGTTGTGCTCCATTAATTACATGAAAAAGTTGAAAACTGCTCTCCTTCAGTAACATGTTGGGATCTTCAAATAAAATGGAGGCTGAGGATATTGCACTTGCCTCAGAGTGCTCTTGCTATAATGTGGTGCCTTTTCATTTAAATTTGTAGCTTTTATTGTTAATTTTATTACTTTTTCCCCCCTCACAAATTTGTCGTTTTTGTCATGTAAATTTTTCATTTTTCTTCTATATTTGCAAATCTATTCAAATTTTTATTCATGTACATTTGTGACCTTTTTAATGTTCTAATCCTTTTCTTGTAAATATGTGACAGCATTCCTTTAAATTACCTTTTTTGTTAATTTGGTAAAATGATACATTGTAGTGGAAAAGGTAATATCTGAATACCAAATTTGAAAGCCAAAAACCCGTGTGACAAACAAATATTCAGGCATCAAATATTTGCCTTCAGCCCTAGTTAGTTTATTCATTAAGCTTCCTGTAATTTTTAGTTTTTAATTCTGAATGAATGAAAAAACTAGAAGTATGTTTTTATGCAGCACAAGCACTATGGAGTGGGATCATTCCTTCGTTACTCACCAACCATTCTGACGCAATGCTATGGTGCCTTCTCCTGGTGCGCTAGGGGGATGTTTGCTGGAGGCCTTCGGGAGATGCAGCAAAAAGAGATCCTGATACATGGAGTGTCTTATGCAGGGATGAAGAAGATTCTTGATTATATTTACACTTCAGAGATCGAGTTAGATCTAGAGTGTGTTCAGGAAGTCCTGAAAGCTGCCACCCTCGTGCAGGTAGGATGTTTGCTGCTGAATCAAGTTTTTCCTCCCTTTTCTTTCTTTTCTCTGCTCATCTATGAAACCTTCGTGTCTTGCAGCTTGACAGTGTCATTGGCTTCTGCTGTGATTTCCTCTACTCCTGGATGGACGAGAGCAACCTTTTAGAGGTGCATCACCTCGCTGATCTCTATGGACTCCAGCAGCTAAGCGACATGATCCACTCCTACATCCTCAAGAACATTCACAGTTTGTCTTGCACAGATGTGTACAGACAGCTGCCCCAAGACGAGGTCTTCAGAGCTCTGAGCAGCAACGAGCTTTCGGTGAACAGCGAGAATGAGGTTTACGAAGCTGCACTGCACTATCACTTCAGTCCAGAGCAGGTGGAAACTGACCAGGTCTACTTGCAGGTCAGTCTAAAGGTGTGTTCACATTTTATTTACTAATATTTCTAATTAAAACATGATTATTCATTGTACATTTAATAGTGTTACTCACACATTGTTGCTTTATAATTCTTTGTCTTTCTAACATGCAGGACAATCTCAAGATGCTGGATGCTGTGCGTTTTTGCCTGATTGAGAAGGAAATGCTTCAGAGACTATACAACAGACTGGACGAGTGTCCACTAAAGGATTCAGTTTCAGCTGCCCTAAGCTACCACGAGCAGGAGATCTTGCAGCCAGTCCTGCAGACTCCACTCACCCAACCAAGGTCCACCTTCCACTGTATATTGGGTTTTGGGGGGATGTTCTCTTCCAGCTCTCTCCCAGACTCAGAGCACGCGTTTCGGGTGTTCCACCCAACCTGGTCAGAGTGGAGGACCCTTCCTGCCATTTACGGACACCGAATGTCCAACCAGGGCATTGCTGTGCTCAACAATTTTGTTTATCTTATCGGAGGGGACAAAAACACCAGTGGATTTCGTGCAGAGACCTGCTGCTGCAGGTGAGATTGGATTGTTCTTCAGTTAGGGCTACAATTTTTAATTACCTTCACCAAGAATGTTATGTGTTCATTGTTGTTTGTCTGTTGAGAGATTTACACAAAAACTGCTTGATAGATTGTGATGAACCCATTACATTTTTGGGTAGATACGTATGGATTAGTGATCAGTTTTTTATCCCCTATCGGTCAAAGACCAAAGGGTTATTATGTTATGGGGTGGGCTGTCTGTCCATCCTTCTGCCCCACTTTTGTGAAATCAACTCCTCCTACAGTTTTGTTCCAGTTGTTTTGAAACTTGGTACCAGGATTTGATACACACTGATGATGTGCATATTGCAGTTTGGCTCCGATCGAATGATTTTTGCAGAAATTATAGGTCAAGGTCAGGTTTTCCTTAAATCCTGTAAACATGATAACTACTGAAAGAAATGATGTACACTTTCAAATCTATACCATAGTTGTATCCGAGACAAATCTTGGACAGCTTACACCCTGACCTCTATGGGTTTGGGGTCAAAGGTCAAGGTTGTCATTTCCTATGCCCTATTAAAGCTAAGGTCACCAAACTTGGTACACAGGTTTACCACACGACCCTGAACTGTGGCTATGGTTTTGGGATCACAAGGTCAATGTCAAAATGCCATGTAAATTACATCTCAATGACAAAGAAAGCTAGAGTCACCAAACTTGCTACACAGGTTCACCTTGTGATCCTGAACTCCAGCTATGGGTTGTATACAACTGCTTTTGTTGGGTATTCATGGATGATAGGCTTATCATAATTTGGTTGTACCCAATAATTATATAGAAAAGGTGAAAATGGTTCTCCTTCAGTGACATATTGGGATCTTCAAAGAAAACAGAGGTGAGGGATATTGGATTTATTGGGTTTTATAATAGAATTTACTGTTGCCGTGATTGAATGTTTTCATCTACTCTTGTAAGAAAGCTCAACAAAATTCATGAGATGTGGCAATAAAAGTCTTTTTAACATCTAAAATAATAATTTGGAAGATCTGCTTAGCTATTTTTAAGCTAATTCCAGCTTCTTTTTTTTCACTTTTTGAGACTTGTCTGCTCTTCCCAGGTACGACCCGCGCCACAACAAGTGGTGCTGGATCCAGCCTTTGCAGCGGTCACGTGCTGACCACTGTGTTTGTGTGGCGGGGGGTTATATTTATGCCATCGGGGGACGAGACTACAGCACAGAGATCGACTCGGTGGAACGATATGACCCACAAACCAACACGTGGGAATATGTGTCGGCACTAAAGAGAGAGGTACGATATTTAAGGGTGAAGATTTTAAAGTGTGTAATCCCTTCCTTAGCCACAAAATGGTGCTGTCTAGTCACCTGATTATTGTTAGTGGGGGCTTCTCTGCTGTAAAACCGGTGTTTTACCATGTCCTAGATTTGATGCCTGTCAAATCTTTCCCTTTAGGTGTATGCCCATGCTGGAGCAGAGGTAGATGGGAAAATTTATATAACATGTGGGCGTCGAGGAAATGCATACCTCAAGGAGACACTCTGTTATGACCCTGCGGCCAATGACTGGACAGGGTGTGCGGAGGGTCCAGTGGGGCGGGCATGGCATGGCGTGGCTGCAGTTAATGGGCGGGTGTATGCTATTGGAGGAAGTAATGATGAGCACGGATACCGGCGTGATGTCCTGAAGGTAGAGTGTCACGTGTCATCGCTGTTGTTTCATGTTTTACAGTGATGGTGTAGTAATGTCGTTGTGTTCTTTTCCACCTTCTGCGTATCTTTTTGGTGGGTTGGGGTGGATATTGCTTTCACATCTTTTCTGGGTAAATCACAGCCCTATTTGAAATTTTAATGAAGGTCAGTTTGAGCTGAAATGCCACAAGGTTTGTCTTCCTGAGTTAATTAAATTGATTTCTGTATGAGCTAGAGCAGCAACTTTACACAGGGTATTACAGTTTGGGCAGCACTTTTAGGAAGTCGATAATTAATTTCCTGCTTTTTCTCCCCTTCAGGTGGCATGCTTTGACCCTCCTGCCAACTCTTGGTCTCTATTGAGCCCCCTCCCCACTGGACACGGAGAACCTGGCATAGCCGTGTTTGATCAGCGTATCTATGTCCTGGGCGGACGCTCTCACGACAAAGGCAACAGGATGAAGTACGTTCACATATATGACACCAACACCGACGTGTGGGAAAATGGCACGGAGTTCAAGGAGCGCGTCTCTGGCCTGGCTGCCTGTGTGGTCCTCCTTCCCCGTACCATGATTGCCCACACCAAAAGATGGGAAGAGCGTGCCAAGGCCTCTTGGGCAGATGTAGACTTGGACAACACAGAAGATTCTAGTGAGGGCGAGGATTAAACTGAATGCATCTGCACCAGAGACTGTTCTGCATGTCAAGTTTCGCTGTCATCATGTCGACCACTTTGAGTGCCTCTGAACCAACTGAACTGTTATTTATTTAGGACATTTGCACACAGTTTATTACTTTTACATCTACTTTGTCAGATGTAACCTTAGGCACTCACATGCGGTCTGGGAATTTCTGCATGCACAAATGCAAATACTTTAGTTTGTCTGATTGTTTCCTGAAACTGTTTCTGCACTGGCTATGCAATGTCATAATAGCTTGGAGTCCACTCAGCATGTTCTTTTAAGGACAAGGGTTTGATAAATATTGTTGAAATACGTTTACCCCCTTCTGTTAATAATTTTGCTACATTGTACTGAAGTAACTGTTAATTCACCACCTCCAGATAACCACTGATTTTTGCCTGGCTCTATAATGGAGTTAGCATCACACCCAACATATTTATTAATATAATTCATTAAAGTTGTTAATTGTGCCTTTTGGGATTTTGGGGGGGGGGGGTTGCATTCTAAATCTGTTTTATATCATGTGTTTAGCATCTGGAGACGAGCCTTTGTTACTGTGCCTCTGATATTGTGGATAATGTTTGATAATTTCATGTTGGTGATGATTTATGCTGCCATGTCTACAAATGTGTACTATTTTGTTATGTTATTCTTTTGTTTGTCATTATAGCTTAATGTACAGCATCATCTGTATCCAAATAAATATTTGTTTATGAATTTTGCCATTTTTATGCCTTTTTTTTAAACTCCTGAATCTTTTTTTTTATTTAAGTTTTTGTAAAGGGTATACATGTCATTACAGCATTGCATTGTTTACATTTTCATCACATATTCCCCCTTTTTTTGTTTTTTGACAACATTGGAAAAAAATTATTACAACACCCTTTTTTTAAGTGAAAGAAAAAAAATTTTAAAAAAAAGAACAAAAAAAAAACAAAAGAGCAGAAAAATAAAAGAGCATCTGAGTAGCGTTGGAGCAAAGAGAGGTGCCATTATTGAAATGGTGTTTGTCAAAGATTAGATCTAATGGAAGACACATATGCGTTCCAGGGTTGCCAGAAGTTCAAGAACCCATCCATGTCCTGTCTCAGTGCAAATGTCAACTTTTCCATCAAATGTCCTGAATCACGTTAATCCAATCTTCAGGTGTAGGACAGTCTTTCAACATCCATTTTTTTGTTAGAGCTTTTTTACTTGCCAATATTAAAACAGTGAATAAGTATTTTTCTCCTCGTCTTTCCAGTGATTCCGGTAGTAAACCCAAATACAAAGTTACAAAAGAAAAGGGAACTGTTACTTTGAATATTTTCCCCAATATTGTCTGTACATTGATCCAATATTGGTGGATAACTGGGCATGACCAAAACACATGAAAATGAGTTGCAGTCTTTTCACCACACAAACGCCAACAATTCAACCCTTTACGAGTAAATTTGTTTTGTGCAGGTGTTCTGAAAAATCTTACCAAATTTTTCCATTGTAGCACCTTGGGAGAGTCAGATTTCTAGCATCTCAGATGAGAGACAGTGAATAAACATGGGAGACAAAAGAGCAGGAGTCTCCTGGTGAGAGAGCGAGAAGGAGTCAAGGATGTAGGGGGTTGAATGCAGTGTGATGCAAATGTCCTGTTGTGTGTGATGTAAGCCGTGAAACTTAAGAGGAGAGTCTCTGGTAAAAAGTTTAGTCTGTTCTGTGCTCGTGAGATGTGAGTGTGAAATAAATCATTTTGAAATGAACCTGCTTGTGATTTCACACACTCCACACTGGTGACCCAAGACGTATCATGGAACACGAGTCAAGATCCCCTGAGCCGACCTCGACGGAAACCTCCAGCCACGCATGTGCGGTCGCAGTCAAGCTACCGGATTTCTGGCAGCACAACCCGCGCTCTTGGTTCCACCTCATCGAGGCGCAGTTCGCCCTCCGAGGGATAACGCAGATGGCACCAAATTCCACTATGTGGTCGCAGTGCTCGACGCCCGCACAGCTCAGCACGTAGCGAGCCTGCTCGATCAGCCACCAACCGGCAACAAGTACGAGGCGCTTAAGGCTGCGCTCATCCAGCGCTACACACTCTCGGACGGTGAGAGAGCAGAGAGGCTCCTGACGTGGACCGAGTTGGGAGACGAGTCGGCCATAGACCTCATGGAGAAGATGCTGACATTAAGGGGCACGGACGACGACCACTTTCTGTTTACCCACCTCTTCCTCCGGAACCTTCCGACGGTACCGAGAGCGCTTCTGGCCAATTCGCCGCGGCTGGCCGCGCGAGACTACCGTGCGCTGGCCCAGGAAGCAGACCGGATCATCATCGCCACCAGGGCGACCACAGTCAACGCAGCAGCGGTGGAGCCCAGCGAGACGACCAGAGGAGGCGAGGAGCCACCGACGGTAGCAGCAGCGGGGACCAGGGAGCGCCAGAGAGACACGCTCTGTTCCTACCACCGCCGCTTCGGAGAGAACGCACGCAGATGTACGCCACCGTGCCAATTCCAGCGCTCGGGAAAACGCCAAGGCCGAGGGTCGGTAGCAGCGGCGACCCTCGGTGAAGAGAACAAGCTGCTCTACCTAACGGACGCACGCTCGGGGAGGCATTTCCTCGTGGACACCAGAGCCCAGAAGAGCTTCATCCGGCCGACCTACACTGACCGGCTGGCAAGGTCTAGCGGCCCAAAGATGGCGGCAGCAAACGGCTCGGACATTAAGACCTTTGGTGAGAGGACTCTGCTCTTATCTCTACACGACCGTACATATGAGTGGACTTTTGTCATAGCAGCACTGAATTACCATATACTGGAGGCTGATTTTCTGTGTGCACATGGTTTATTGGTTGATGTTGCTAACAGGCGCCTGGTTAATGCACTGTCCTTCGATTCTCTCCCCTGTATAGCTCGAGTGACCCGGCCAACAGCACAAGCCAATGTCACAGCTGCAGGCGGTAAGTTCCACACACTGCTCACTCAGTTCCCAGCACTCACAGTCCCAATGTTTTCCACGGCCATCGCTAAACACGGGGTGGAGCACTTTATCACCAACACCGGGCCGCCTGTTTTTGCAAGACCTCGGCGCTTGGACGCAGCTAAGTTGGCCATAGCGCGCGAGGAGTTCGCCAACCTGGAAAGGTTGGGCATCATCAGGCGCTCGAACAGCCCATGGGCTTCCCCGCTACATATGGTCCCTAAGGCTGAGGGATCGTGGTGACTGTGTGGTGATTTCCGCAGGTTGAACAATGCCACGGCGCACGACCGCTACCCGATTCCCCACATACAGGATTTTTCCGTTCACCTCGCCGGAGCACGCATTTTTTCCAAAATAGACCTGGTCCGCGGTTACCACCAAGTCCCAGTGCGCGCTGAGGACATACCTAAAACAGCGGTAATAACCCCGTTCAGTCTATTTGAGTTCCTGCGCATGCCATTCGGGTTAAAAGGAGCGGCACAGACGTTCCAGCGCATGATGGATGCAGTGCTGCACAATCTCCCGTTCGTGTTCGTCTACCTGGACGATATTCTTGTAGCCAGTGCGTCCGAAGACGAACACGAAACCCACCTCACGACGGTTTTCCGGAGGTTGGAGGAGCACAGGTCGATAATCAACCTGGCGAAATTCCAGTTTGGCGTAATGGAGATTGATTTTTTGGGGCACCGCGTCTCTCCAGAAGGAGCAATCCCGCTGCCCGGCAAAGTGCGCGCCGTGGCGGATTTTCCCCGGCCTCAAACAGTCAGAGCGCTACAAGAATTTTTGGGAATGGTGAACTTTTATAACTGTTTCTTTCCCCGCGCGGCGCAGCTCATGCAACCATTGTACGCCGCGCTCAAAAAACAGAAACCCGCGGATAGGGTCAAATGGACCTCGGAGCGAGAGCGGGCGTTCTCGGAAGTTAAAGCAGCCCTGGCAAACACCGCACTGCTGGCACATCCAGACCCGACGGCCCGCATAGCGCTCACCACCGACGCTTCAGACGTGGCCATAGGGGCTGTCGTGGAGCAGCGCGTCACCGGGGCTTGGCAGCCGCTCGCCTTTTTCAGCAGAACTTTGCGCGACAGTGAACGTAAACACAGCGCGTTCGACAGAGAGTTGCTGGCTCTCCACCTGGCCATTTGCCACTTCCAGTTCTGGCTGGAAGGGCGCAGTTTCACCGCATTCATGGACCACAAGCCGCTAACATTCGTGATGGCCAAGGTTTCAGAACCGTGGTCGGGCCGGCAGCAGAGACAGCTGGCTGCGATCTCAGAGTTTACTACCGATATTCAGCATGTGTCAGGTAAACTGAATGTAGTGGCGGACTGCCTCTCGCGCGCCGTGGCGGCCCCGGTCTGCGTGGGGATAGATTACGCAGCCATGGCCGTGGAGCAGATTAGCGATGCAGACGTGCGCGTGCTCCAGTCTGGACCAACAGGGTTAAGGCTGGAGAGCAGGGTGCTGCAAGACGGCTTGCCCCCCCTAATCTGCGATGTCTCCACGGGTCGCCCGCGTCCCGTGGTCCCGGCTGCGTGGCGCCGCCGCGTGTTTGAGTCGGTTCACACTCTGGCGCACCCAGGAGTGCGCGCGTCGGTCAAAATGGTGGGAGAGAAGTTTGTGTGGCCGAGCCTACGCAAACAAGTGAAAGAGTGGGCTGCAGCCTGCGTGGCGTGCCAACGAGCCAAGGTGCACAGACACACGAAGGCTCCCTTGGAGCCATTTCGTATTCCGGCTAAGAGGTTCGACCATGTTCACGTGGACCTCGTGGGTCCCCTCCCGCCATCACAGGGGTGCACGCACCTCCTGACAATGGTGGACCGCACCACGCGCTGGCCAGAAGCGGTTCCGCTGGCGGCAACCACGTCCGCAGACGTAGCGCGCGCTTTTTTAACAGCATGGGTGGCGCGTTTTGGAGTCCCGTTGGACATTACATCTGACAGGGGCTCTCAATTTGTTTCCGAACTCTGGTCTGCGATGGCCCGCAGCCTGGGTGTTACAATTCACTGCACAACTGCGTACAACCCACAGGCCAATGGGTTATGCGAGCGTTTTCATAGATCACTGAAAGCAGCACTCAGGGCCTCATTGACGGATGCAAATTGGGTAGACAGGCTGCCGTGGGTTCTATTGGGGTTGCGCTCCACGCCGAAAGAGGATCTAGATGCTTCCCCTGCAGAGCTCGTTTTTACGCAACCACTACGGCTGCCCGGGGAATTTCTACCAGATAATCCCGTTCCGGGCAGCTCCGCGTCTCAGCTTTTGCAGCGTAGCGCAAACACAGGCACGCTGCCGGGCCCTGCCCACCACAGTTTTCCACATGTTTTTGTGCCTAAAACTTTGAAGAGTGCGGAGTTTGTGTTTGTCAGACACGATGCCCACCGCCCTCCATTGTGCCCACCCTATGATGGACCGTTCAGAGTGTTGGAAACAGGGGACAAGCATTTTTTGCTAGACTTGGGGGGTAGGAGGGAAAAAATTGGCATAGACAGACTCAAACCCGCTTTCGTTGTGGCGGACGAGCAAGTGCTGTTGGCTAGAGCCCCTCGGCGTGGAAGACCCCCACGGAGAGCTCCCCAGGGAAACGATTCGCCAGAGCAGCCACACGGACAGTCCAAAGTGCCCCCCCCTCCCAGCAACCTCCCACCGGCACAACAGCGCCGTGGAGGCGGTAAAACCCAGTTACAGCAGATACGGGAGGAGACAGAAGCCCAAACAGCATGTGGACTGATGTTCTGTTGTTCTATCTAAGATGCTGGGGGGGGGGGTATTTGTAGCACCTTGGGAGAGTCAGATTCCTAGCATCTCAGATGAGAGACAGTGAATAAACATGGGAGACAAAAGAGCAGGAGTCTCCTGGTGAGAGAGCGAGAAGGAGTCAAGGATGTAGGGGGTTGAATGCAGTGTGATGCAAATGTCCTGTTGTGTGTGATGTAAGCCGTGAAACTTAAGAGGAGAGTCTCTGGTAAAAAGTTTAGTCTGTTCTGTGCTCGTGAGATGTGAGTGTGAAATAAATCATTTTGAAATGAACCTGCTTGTGATTTCACACACTCCACACCATCCAAATTCTCTCCACAGCAGGGATGAAGTACTTTTCCATTGTTGTTTATTTAGCTTTTCCCATATTTCCAATTGTAAAGTGAAATTCCCCTCCTTTTCCCATCTCTCTTTTAT
Source organism: Pholidichthys leucotaenia (assembly GCA_020510985.1). Classification (NCBI taxonomy): domain Eukaryota; kingdom Metazoa; phylum Chordata; class Actinopteri; order Cichliformes; family Pholidichthyidae; genus Pholidichthys; species Pholidichthys leucotaenia. The sequence goes on from CM035838.1 coordinate 142,218,009, forward strand.
ATATGATATGTTGTCTCCTTTTAAGTCTTGAAGACCACGGTATATTTTAGAAATGTATCTGATCCCTGGGATCCCTTTATATGCCATTAAGAAAACCTTCAGAACACCTGACTGGGCCCTTTCCAAATCCTTCTTTTTAAGTATTTTGTTTATGTGGTGTCTAAGCTGAAAGAACCTGTAAAGGTCTTGATTTATTAGACCTTGTTTTTTCAAATCTTCAAAACTTCTTAAAGTTTGCCCTTTTAAAAAAATCATAATATTTTATCAGTCTGTTCTCTTTCCACTTTTTAAATCTAGTGTCTGTTTTATTAGGAGTAAAGTCCTGATCATAGGAAATCCATTGCAATAATCGATAGGGTTCTTTAGTTTGATTCTCTCTGACTATCTTAAACCAATTTTTTAGCGGGGTCTCTATCCACGGGTTAGTGTTATTCAAAAGTTTAGGTAAGGCATTGTTCCCTATTATCTCCTGTAGGGGAATGTCACTTGTTATTTGGCATTCTATCTCCTTCCATTGTGCAGTGTAGTCTGGGTTACATATCTCTACTAAAGTTTTAATTTGTGCGGCTTTAAAATAGTCCCTGATATTTGGCAGTGCGAGCCCACCTTTGTCTTTGTTTAGCTGTAGGGTTCTATATCTGATTCTAGGTCTCTTGCCCTGCCATATGAACCTTGAGATCCTTCTGTCCAGTTCTTGCCATGTTTTTTTGGGAGGTTCTACCGGTATTGTTTGGAAAAGGTATAGAAGACGTGGAAGTATATTCATTTTGACTGCTTCAATTCTTTGCGCAGTACCCATGAATGGTATCATATTCCATCTTGCTAGATCAGATTTTATTTTTGCCATCAGTGGATCATAGTTTAGTGTTATAATTTTGTTGAGTTGTTTTGGGATATTGACCCCCAGATATTTCATAGATTCCATCTCCCAGTTAGTTTTGAATTTGCTTAGTAAATATTGATTTGGGTCATAGTTGAATGTTAAAATTTGGGTTTTATGCATGTTTAATTTGTACCCCGATAACTCTCCATACTCTGAAAAAACTGAGATTAGTTCTGGAAAAGAGGTGTCTGGCTGCCCCAGGTATATTAAAATGTCATCAGCAAAGAGTGCTATTTTATGTTCCTTCTGACCAAGTGTAATACCTTGAATTTTTTGATTCTGTCTTATCCATTGGCTCAGAGGTTCTATGAAGATTGCAAAGAGCAGTGGAGACAAGGGGAAGCCCTGACAACATCCTCTTTCCAGTTCAAAAGATGATGATAATTTACCGTTAATCCTTATTTTAGCTGTTGGTTTTTTTATATACAGTAATGCCTGGATAGTTCTAATGAAGTTGTTATGAAAATTGAAACTGGATACGATTCTATATAGGAAAGACCAGTCAACCGAATCAAATGCTTTTTCAGCATCAAATCCCAATATGACTGCATTTATATTTTTTTATATGATGAATTATGTGTAAAGTGCGTCTAATGTTATCTTGTGTCTGTCTTTGTCTTATAAAACCTGTTTGGTCTAAATGAATTAAGTCTGTCAGTATATTTTCTAATGTTTTGGCAAGGATAGCGTTAAAAAGTTTATAGTCCTTATTTAACACACCGATTGGTCTGTAGTTGGAGCAGTCTAGTTTATCCTTTTCAGGTTTAGGTATGACTGCAATGACCCCTTCTCTCCAGGAGGGGGAGATTTCCCCTGTGTGGAGGACATAGTTAAATGTTTTCAGGAGGAGAGGAGATAGTTGCTATTTAAAGGCTTTGTACCACTGCTGTATAGCCATCTGCTCCTGGGGATTTGTTAGCTTTAAGTTTCATAATTGCTTTTTCTAATTCTTTAGGTTGTATTTCTGACAGTAGTTTTTTATTTTGTGACTCAGTAAGTTGGGGAAGATTTAATGTATTTAGGAAGGCTTCGGGTGAGTTTTTGTGTTTTTTGCGGGAGTACAAGTTCTTGTAGTAATTCTCGAAGCTTTTAAGAATTTCCTGAATTCTAAATTTTATTTCCTTTGATACTGGGTCTCTGATTTTGTAGATTGCTCTCTCCGTTTGTTGTTTCTTCAATTTATAGGCTAGTAATTTTGCCAATTTGCTACCTGTTTCATAGTATTTTTGTTTCAGAAATGTAAGTTTCTTCTGGATTTCTATTGTGTAGATCTCGTTTATTTGTTTTTTAATTTCCTTAATTTTGAGTGAGTCATTAGAATGAGTGTTGTCTTTGTGCTCTTTTTCTAGTTTCTTAAGTTCTGACTCTAATGTGATTAGTTTTTCTTGTCTCAGTTTCTTTTGGAGTGCCAGTTTTGCGATAATCTTTCCCCTTATTACAGCTTTGCATGCGTCCCACATTATTAAAGGGGATACTTCTCCATTATCATTTTCTTCCAAATATCTGAGAATATCTGATTCCAATTCATCTTTCAGTGGTCCTTTCAGCACATTTGAATTTAACCTCCAAGAAAATGTATTATTTGTGTATTTTTGGATATTTAAGTCCATATAGATGGGACTGTGGTCAGAGAGATCCATCAGTCCTATTTTACATGTTTTTACTCTTCCAATGTCTCTATTAAACATAAAAAATTAGTCAGTCCTTGAGTATGATGAATGTGGTGCTGAGTAAAATGTGTAATCTTTTACACTGGGGTTGAATTCCCTCCACACATCACAGATTCCCATTTCTTTTAGTAGCATCCGAGTTTTTCTACTTTGAGTGTTATTTTGATGTGGAGAATTACCTGATGCATCCCAGTATGGATTCAGTCTTAGATTGAAGTCTCCACCACATATCACTAAACCTTGGGCTTTAGTTATCATTAGGTCAAATACATTTTTATAAAATTTCCAGTTAGCCCCTGGAGGTGCATATACATTCAGCAGGGTGATATCTTCTCCCTCTAGCCGACCAAGTACCGTGCTGAATCTCCCTTCTTTATCTTTGTGTTCTGAATTTTTTTCAAATATAATTTTGGTTGAGATCAATGTCGCTACCCCCCTCCTCCTCCCTGACTTATATGAAGATGAAGAGATCAGTTTAAACCCTTGTCTATTGAGTTTAGTGTGCTCCATGTCTGTTAGGTGGGTTTCCTGTAAAAATATTATTCCTGCTTTGTCTTTTTTCATTTTGCCAAGAATCTTGGATCTTTTAACTGGATTCAGGATCCCTTTTACATTATATGAGATTATTTTGGTTGCGCCCTGTTTCTCCATTGTGTTGTCTTATTTAGTATAACAGTGTAATGGCCCTCTTTTATGCTACTCAGAAACTGAAAGAACATTAAGGATATAAAAAACATTAAGAACATAGTATATAAAACTTTAAAACAAAAAACTGTCAAAAGGTCTTCCTGAACTGAGGTCTTTTTAGCGACTTTAGAAGAGCCTTGATGGTGCGTTGGCTCTGAGGGAAATTCCTCAAACTCTGTTACGTGCTGAAGGCCCTCTCTTACCCCTGTAAGTTGTCCCATGTTTTTAACGTGAATTTCAGACCCCAATCCGAACTTGTAATTTTTTTTTTTTTTTAATGCCTATACCCTATGAAATTGTGCACAACCTCCCACCACCATCACAGTCACGGTAGTACAGTATTTCAGGTTCAGGTTACTTTATTTGTACCCATAGGTAGTATTTGTTAGTGTGGAGAGTTCATGTGGTTCATTGTCACATTTCTATTTTAACAAGTTTTTTTTTTTAAGACTTATTTGTTTCTAATATTATGACTGTTCCATGAAATGTTTTACCACTTCATATTTGCTGATTCTGCATCTCCTTTAATGTTTGTTACCTTGTAGGAGGAGGTTTGGATGTGCAGATTCATTAAAAATATTGTTATTTCCTCCTGAAAGCGTCCAGTTTTTCCTTATAGCCCTGGTGCTGGGTTTCCCGCTGCTGGCCCGTGGATTTTGAGGGTCTCTGTGTGCACCATGTTTGAGCCTTGATTCTTTCGATCGGGTCTGCTGCGGGTTTATACACCGTTACCGGGAGCCCTCTTCTTGCCATATCCCTGGTTGCTTCTTCCGCCGAGTTGTAGAGACACGTCTCTTCCCCGTAAAAAACCCTCAGCTTCGCCGGAAATGGAGTTTGAAAGCGCAGTTTCTTCTCTCTTAGTACCTTTTTAGCATCATTGTATTCCCGACACTTTTTAAGGACCTCCGGGGCGTAGTCATGCTCCACAAAGACTTTTCTTTCTTGGTGCATAAATCCTTTTTTCTGCCAAGCCAGTCTCAAAACCTCTTCTTTTGTTCTGAAGTTGGAAAACTTCACCACCACCGATCACGGGGGGGCTTCCGCCGACGGCCTTGGGGCTAATGAACGGTGCGCCCTTTCTATTTTCAAATCGGTGGATTGGGGAATTTCCAACTTCTCTCTCAGTATGGTTTCCACGCATGCAGCCATTGTGTTGAAACCGTCCTCGACTCCTTCTTTCAGACCATGAATTCTTATGTTGTCCCTTCTTAGTCTTCCTTCCTGGTCGGTTAGCTTAGCCTCCAGTCTTGTCTGTCGTTTAAGTAATTCCAGCGTGGTTTCTTCCAGCCCTTTTATTCTTTCCTCTGCTTCCATAATTTGGGCCTCAGCCTGGTCCAGTCTGTTGTTTGTCCTTTTTATTTCGTCTTTAATTTCACGAAATTCGGCCCAACACGGCGAAATTCTCTTAATTCTTGAAGTACCGTTTTTAAGCTAACCGTGTTGCTAGCCTCATTCTGCTCCTCTATTTCCGAGTGGTTGTTGTCCTCCAGGTCAGATTCTCCAGCCGATGCGCGTTTTGGCCTGGTAGATGTCGATCTCTTCTGTTTTCCTTTAGGCATAATGACTTTGTCTTTTGATTTTCACTCTTCCATAAATCTGTTAAATCTGATTTTCATGGTATTTTCACGGATGGGGTCTGGGAGCTTCAGCGTTAAGCTGCTGTCACCATGGTGTCCAGACCGGAAGTCCAACTCCTGAATCTTTTGAATGAGAAAACACACATACAGTATCTATCACAGTCTGATTAGGACATTATCTGTGTTAGCATGCTAATGCAAAGTGAAGCATAAGTTTATGTGATGTGTGAATAGCTTGGTTAATATTCCAGGTACATTGATCCAAACGTCAGAGCTGTGTGCGTATTAGCTCATTCTGACGAAGCCAAAAGAAGAAAATGGGATGACATGGCACCCATCTGTCTGTCCATCCACATTTCACGGGAATCGCTACTCCTAGGCATTTGCCCCGATGGTCACCAAACTCACTCACAATGATCCTCTGGTGGGTCTGCATCCAAGCTGTGCGCAAGGTCAAAGGTGAGGCGATCTGGGCACTTTTGTGATTGCAGAAAAATCACAACTTCTAGGAAACTGCCTCAGCATTTGCCAGTCACTCACAAGGATCCTCAGGTGGACCTGCATCCAGGTTGTGCTCAAGGTCAATGACCTTTGTCAAGGTCAAAGGTCAGGGGCCTAGGAGGAATCACTATTCCTCCTCGGCAATTACCTTCATTCTCATGACACTCACAATGACCCTCAGGTAGGTGTGTATCCAGTTTAAGGTCTAGGTAATTGTCAAAAGTCAGATGATCTGGGTATTTTTGATTTTACAAAAAATGTTACTCCTCCTAGGCCATTGACCTTGACGTTAAGCACATCCTATATGGGTCTGCCTCTAGGCTGCTTAAGGTCAAGGTCCATGGTCAGGAGGTCTGAGCACTCCTGGAGTGATTCCATCAGGCCGGAATGAGCTACTACTTTGACAGTCTGGTTTTAGAAGGAACAATCATGAAAAACATCCCTGTTTCTCCCTAATTTGTCTACACTTCACATTTGAAAGCAAGCCCTTTTCCCCACCAATGTACTTTTCAACATTTTATAATTTTTTTTATGCTTTCTTAACCATATACAGGTGCATCTCAGTACATTAGAATAGCATCAAAAAGTTGATTTATTTCAGTAATTCAATTCAAAAAATGAAACTCCTATATTATATACAGTGGATATAAAAAGTCTGCACACCCCTGTTCAAATGCCAGGTTTTTATGATGTAAAAATGAGACCAACATAAATCACTTCAAAACTTTTTCTACCATTAATGTGACCTATAACCTGTACAACCCAATTGAAATATGAATCCTTTAAGGTAAAAAAGAAAAAAAGAAAAACTTACAATAACCTGGTTGCATAAATATGCACACCCTTAAACTGCCAAGTTTAAGGGTGGTTGCAGCACCTTTGGCTTTTATTTTAGCACTCAGTCTTTTTGGGTAGGAGTCTATCAGTGTGGCACATCTTGATATGGTAATATTTGCCCACTCTTCTTTGCAAAAATGCTCCAAATCTGTCAGATTGCGAGGGCATCTCCTGTGCACAGCCCTCTTCAGATCACACCACAGATGTTCGATGGGATTCAGGTCTGGACTCTAGCTGGGCCATTCCAAAACCTCAATCTTCAATCTTTGAAGCTATTCTTTTGCTAATTTGGATGTGTGCTTTTAGTCATTGTCATGTTGAAAGATGAAATTCATCTTCATCTTCAGCTTTCTAGCAGAAGCCTGAAGGTTTTGTGTCAACACTGACTGGTATTTGGAACTGTCCATAATTCCCTCCATCTTGACTAAGGCCCCACTTCCAGCTGAAGAAAAAGAGCCCCAAAGCATGATGCTGCCACCACCATGCTTCACTGTAGGTATGGTGTTCTTTTGGTGATAAAAAGTTGATGAAAAAAAAATGAAAAAAGTTGGTGATGAAAAAGTTCAACCTTGGTTTCATTGTACCATAACACATTTTCCCACATGTGTTTGGGAGATTTCAAATGTGTTTTTGCAAAATGTAGCCAGGCTTGGATGTTTTTCTTCGTAAGATAAAGCTTCCATCTTGCCACCCTACCCCATAGCCCAGACATACGTAGAAGATGGGAGATTGTTGTCGCATGTGCTAAACAGCCACTACTTGCCAGAAATTTCTGCCGCTCCTTCAGTGTTGCTGTCAACTTCTTGCCAGCCTCCCTGGCCAGTTTTCTTCTGGTCTTTTCATCAATTTTGGAAGAATGTCCAGTTCTTGGTAATGTCACTGTTGTGCCATATTTTCTCCACTTGATGATGACTGTCTTCACTGTGTTCCATGGTATATTTAATGCCTTGGAAATTCTTTTGTACCCTTCTCTTGACTAATACCTTTGAACAATGAGATCCCTCTGATGCTTTAGAAGTTCTCTGCGGACCATGGCTTGTGCTGTAAGATGTGGCTACATAAATGTCAGGAAAAGCCTACTAGGACAGCTGAACTTTGTGTGGGGTTAATCAGAGGCACTTTAAATGGTGGCAGGTGTGTGCTGACTCCCATTTAACATGAGTTTGAATGTGATTGGTTAATTCTGAACACAGCGACATCCCTAGTTATAACAGGGTGTGTATATTTATGCAAAAAGGTTATTGTAAGTTTTTTTTGTTTTTTTTTTTCCCCTTAAAAGATTTCAGTTTATTTTTCAGTTGGGTTGTACAGGTTATAGATCACATTAATGGTGGAAAAAGTTTTCAAATGATTTATCTTGGTCTCATTTCTTTACATCATAAAAACCTGGCATTTGAACAGGGGTGTGTAGACTTTTTTATATCCACTGTAGATTCAATACACACAGAGTGATGTATTTCAAGTGTGGTTATGGCTTATAGCTGATGGCATGGCTCCCCAAATCATTATTGACTGTGGAAACTTCACACTGGACTTCAAGCAACTTGGATTCTGTGCCTTTCCACTCTTCCTCCAGACTCCGGGACCTTGATTTCCAAATGAAATACAAAATTTACTTTCATCTGAAAAGAGGTCATCTGCTGGTGTTGGCCTACTGTGTGTTTTCAAGTCCAAAGTCAGTGCAGTCATCTACCAGAAAATTTTATAGCAGTTCATGCTTCCCTCTGCTGATGAGCTCTATGGGGATGCTGATTTCATTTTCCAGCAGGACTTAGTACCTGGCCACACTGCCAAAAGTACCAAAACCTGGTTTAATGACCATGGTATCTTGTGCTTTATTGGCCAGGAAACTCTCCTGACCTACACCATAGAAAACCTATGGGATATTGTCAAGAGGAAGATGGAAGACACCAGACTCAACAATGCAGATGAGCTGAAGGCCGCTATCAAAGCAACCTGGGCTTTCATAACACTTCAGCAGTACCACAGGCTGATTGCCTTCATGCTACACCGCATTGATGCAGTAAAATTATGCAAAAGGAGCCCCAACCAAGTATTGAATGCGTACATGGACATATTTTTCAGTAGGCCACCATTTGTATCAAAAATCAATTTTTTAAAATTAATTTTTTGTAATATTTAAATTTTTGGAGAAGCTGAATTGGGGGTTTTCATGAGCTGTAAGCCATAACCATCAAAATTAAAAGAAATAAACACTTGAAATATATCACTCTGTGTGTAATTGAATTGAGTTTCATTTTTGTTAATGAATTACTGAAATAAATCACCTTTTGATGACATTCTAATTTATTGAGATGCACCTGTAGTAAGTATCTTGAATGACAAATACACTTTCATTAATTTTTTTTTTATTATTATTAAAGTTTATTTCAAAGGATTACTAACATGCAGAATGCAGAGAAACCAATTAAATAACTTAAGTCATTCTTGTGCTCATACCCAGTACTGCTTTACAGCTTTGATGAAAAAAAAATTGTGTTACAATTGAGTAATTGAGTTACAAATACATAAGAAAAGAGTTGGAAATGTGCTAGAAAAAGTTAAAAAATTTATGAGGAAAAAGGTCACAAATTGCACATTTCTAAGAAGAAAGTCAGAAATTTAAATGAAATTAAGCTCTCCAATTTAGAAGAAAATGTAGCAATAATTTTTGCAAGAGAAGTTTTGTTTTAGGGAAACTGTTATTAATGTTTGCAGGACACTTTATTCTTATAACTCAACAGTTTTACCTTTACTTTAAGACTCATATGTTTAGTCCTTTATGCATTCATTAAAAAAAAGCATCTCAAACCTTAGAAAGGCCAGCTTCCATTGAGGTCTCTAAGTAGTTATATCCCCAGTCTGACGCCCCTGCTGTCAGGTCTCGCACCACACTTCTGCTGGATCGGTTGTTAACCTCGCAGCAAGAGCCACTCGGTCTGAGTCCAAGCAGGACACCTCTGTAGGAGAGTGTATGTTCTCTCCGCACATGTGTGTGTTTCCTCTGGTTTCTCAAATGATGGAAAACAGGATTAATGCCTGGAGACCCAGGTGACTTCAACAAGAGAGATTCTTCACGTAAGTGTTCTCTGCTGTTAAAAAGGTGACATTGTTCCCTCAATCAGTTCCACCAATGAGGTAATGTTTTCATGTTGTGATCTCTGTCAGGATGTGGATTCTGGATCACTTTTTCACTTTAACATTGCGAGATAGGCCTTGGCAGAGGTATGCACTCTGAGTGCCCTCTAGTTCATTGCTGATGCTGTTTCAAATACCTCCACCACTATTATAGTGTTTTTATGCACTTTCTGAAACTTCCAACTACCAATTTTGAAATATACGTTTCTAACTTGTGTGCAAGTTTAATCTTGAAAGAAAAACACTTTATTGTTTGGCATATGAAGGATATAGGCTAATTTCTTTGATAACTTTTGAAATTTGATTCAAAAAGGGATAATTTTGTCATTATGTCTGTAGGGTCATTAGAGGGCACTCAGACTCAGACGCTCTTCCATAAAGGCTCCATCCCACCCTCCCTTTGTCTGTCCATCGGTACCTTGCGAGATAGGGCCTCGGCAGAGGTATGCGCTCATGGATTTCCTCCAAAATCAAACAGGTTCATCCTAACACAATGGAGGTAAGTTATGAAGATTTTACTCCTTCTGTATTTGATAGCATGACAGATGGTGTGACAGCTTCTCTGCATCAGACTCTAGATATTGTGGCTCCTTTAAAAAAGAAGAAGCCAACTTTATTGTCATTCAATCCATACAGTCAATCATGTACAGTAGAACGAAATTACATTTCCCCTATCTACAATGTTAATCACATCTAGAATCAGAGGGGTCGCTGCCATGCAAGGCGCTGCCACAAACAACTTTTCCTTCCCCCATTTTATTATGCTGAGCACCAAGCTAGAAGGTGGGAAGTACCATTTTTATATGGTCTTTGGTATGACCCGGCAGGGGCTTAAACCCACGACTCCCGGTGTGGGGCGGATGCTGTATCAACTAGGCCACCACTCCAGGTAATCAGAGATTTCTGACTCCTTGGTTCAACACAGAAACTTGCAGCTTAAAAAAGAAGACTTGTCAATTAGAAAGAAAATGGCACTCCACTAAATTGCCCCATCCACACCATACACAGTGTGGACAGGGAGCTGCTTCCCCCTCCTGAGCCACCAGACAGTTTGCCAGAATCTCTTCGAGGCCGACCAAAAGTCTTGTTCCATGGCCTCACTGAACTTCTCCCATACCTGAGTTTTTGCTTCAGCAACCACCCGAGCTGCGCTCCGCTAGGGCCTGCCGGTACACCTCAGCTGCTTTGGGAGTCCCACAAGCTAACCAAGCTCAATAGGACTCCTTCTTCAGCTTAATGGTCCCCCTCACCACTGGTGTCCATCACTTGGTTCGGGGGTTGCCACCATGAGATGCCCCGACGACCTTGCGGCCACAGCTCTGGGCAGCCGCTTCAACAATGGAGGTGGAGAACATGGCCCATTCAAACTCCATGTCTCCAGCCTCCCTCGGAATGTGGTTGAAGTTCTCCTGGAGGTAGGAGTTGAAGACCTCCCGGACAGGAGCCTCAGCCTCAGCCTCAGCCAGACATTCCAAGCACACCCTCACTATACGTTTGAGTCTACCAGGTCTGAATGGCATCCTCCCCTGCCATCGGATCCAACTCACCACCAGGTGGTGATCAGTTGACAGCTCTCCACTTCTCTTTACCCGCGTCCAAGACATACAGTCGCAGGTCTGACACGATAACAAAATCGATCATCGACCTGCGACCTAGGGTGTCCTGGTGCCAGGTGCACATATGGACACCCTTATGCTTGAACATGGTGCTCATTATGGACAAACTGGTTAGCACAGAAGTCTAATAACTGAACACCACTCGGGTTCAGATCGGGCAGGCCATTCCTCCCAAGCACCCCCTCCAGGCTTCGTTTCCCACATGCGCACTGAAGTCCCCCAGTAGGACAATGGAGTCTCCAAGAGGAGCTCGCTCCAGCACCCCAGTCAGAGACTCCAAAAAGGGTGGGTACTCTGAAACATCATTTGGTGCATAGGCACAAATGATGGTCAGGACCCGTTTCCCAACCCGAAGGCGCAGGGAAACAACCCTTTCGTCGACCAGGGAGAAATCCAACGTAGACGCAGCAAGGTGGGGGGATACAAAAATACCTACCCCTGCTCGTCGCCTCTCGCCCAGGGCAACTCCAGAGTAGGCCAAGCTCCAGCCCCTCTCCAGGAGACTGGTTCCAGAACCGGAGCTGTGTGTTGAGGTGAGGCCGACTATATCTAGCCAGTATCTCTCAACCTCATGCACCAGCTCAGGCTCCTTCCCCACCATAGAGATAAGATAAGATAAGATAAGATAAGATAAGATAAGATAAGATAAGATAAGATAAGATAAGATAAGCCTTTTATTAGTCCCACAATGGGGAAATTCCAGGATTGCAACAGCACAGGGATAGCAACACTCAGAGCAACAATCAGAAGACAAGAGAAAAAAAAACAAAAACAAAACAAGAGCAGCAAGTATACATATGTACATATAAATATAAATATATATATATATAGACACACAGTGCGGAGCATTGTAGCTAGATGGGATAGATATATAAATATATAAACACAGTGCGGAGCATTGTAGCTGGATGGAATAAATATATGAGTATATAAACACACAGTACGGAGCATTGTAGCTAGATGGAATAAATATGTAGATATATAAACACACACAGTATGGAGCATCGTAGCTAGATGGAATAATATGTAGATATATAAACACACAGTGCGGAGCATTGTAGCTAGATGGAATAAATATGTAGATATATAAACACACAGTGCGGAGCATTGTAGCTAGATGGAATAAATATGTAAATATATAAGCACACACAGTGTGGAGCATTGTAGCTAGATGGAATAAATATGTAAATATATAAACACACACAGTGCGGAGCATTGTAGCTAGATGGAATGAAACAGCACAACCGTCTACTTAGTTATCCTACATGGTATGATTATGTACCCATACATATTCTCACCCTTCATAGCGACCGGTATTTTCCTAGTTGTATACCGGAGGGGACCATTGTGTAAGTCTATTGCGTCTTTTGCATTCAAAACTATGAGGTTGTCACGTCTTTTTGCTATCTCTGCGAGCAGCCCTGCTTAGGTTGTACAGTCTGACAGCCGTAGGTAGGAAGGACCTGCGAAACCTCTCGGTTGTGCACCTAGGATGATGTAGTCTGCTGCTAAATGAGCGCCTCAGTGCATTCAGCATGTCCTGCATAGGGTGGAACTCGGACTCCAGCAGAGATGACAGTTTAGCCACCATCCTTCTCTCTCCTATCTCCTCCACTGGGTCAAGGCGCTGCCCCAGGACAGAGCTAGCTTTCTTGATCAGTTTGTTCAGTCTCTTCCTATCGGCTGCTGTAATGCCACTGCCCCAGCAGACCACTCCAAAAGTGATGGCTGATGCCACCACCGTGTCATAGAATGTCTTCAGCAGCGCCCCTTGTACACCAAAAGACCTGAGTCTCCTCAGTAGGAACAGCCTGCGCTGTCCCTTCTTGTAGAGTGCGTCAGTATTGTGTGACCAGTCTAATTTATTGTTCAGATGGACACCCAGGTGCTTAAAGGATGTCACCATCTCGATGTCTGTTCCCTGTATATTTACTGGTGCTATGAGGGGTTGTCCTTGCCTGGGGCAGTCCACCACTAGCTCCTTAGTTTTCCTCACGTTGATCTGGAGGCAGTTCCGATGGCACCAGTCCACGAAGTCCTGGATAAGCCCTCTGTACTCAGCTTCATCTCCGTTGGAGATGAGGCCAACGATCGCAGAGTCATCAGAGAACTTCTGTAGATGGCAGTGTGTTGTGTTGTGTGAGAAGTCCGCAGTATAAAGGGTGAACAGGAAGGGAGCCAAAACCATTCCCTGGGGGGCCCCCGTACTACTGATGATCATGTCGGACACACAGTCCCGGGTTCTCACAAACTGAGGCCGGTTCGTGAGGTAGTCCAGGATCCATGATGACAGGTGCTGGTCCACCCCTGCGCACAGCAGCTTGTTCTTCAGGATCATCGGTTGGATGGTGTTGAAAGCACTGGAGAAGTCAAAGAACATGATCCTCACCACATTCCCGGGCTTCTCCAGGTGGGACAGAGAACGGTGAAGGAGGAAGATCACCGCATCCTCCACCCCAATGCCATGCTGGTAGGCGAAATGGAGTGGATCCATCGCTGGTCCCACCAGGGGGCGGAGGTGAGCAAGGAGCAGTCTCTCCAGGGTCTTCATCATGTGGGACGTCAAGGCCACTGGTCTGTAGCTGTTCAGATCTTTGGGGTGGGAAGTCTTTGGTACAGGTACCACACAAGATGTTTTCCACAGCTGTGGTACCCTCCCCAGCATCAGGCTCAGATTGAAGATGTACTCCACAATCCCATACAGCTGGTCTGCACAGGACTTCAGGAGCTTTGCGCTGACGCCGTCCGGTCCCGACGCCTTCCTCGCCTTGATCTTCCTCAGCTCCGTCCTCACCTGGGTCTTAGTGAGGGTCAGTTTGGGGGGCTGTGTGTTGGGAGTGGGGGGGTGTTGGTGGAGTGGGGAGTGGGCAGCAGGACTTGATGTCTTCAGAGGCAGCAGTGGTTGTTGTGCAGTCAGGGGGGAGGGCGGTTGGTCAAACCTATTGAAAAACAGATTCAGATTGTTCGCCCACTCCCTGCCCCCCGTGGCCTGGGGGGAGGTATTCTGGAGCCCAGAGATGGTTTTAAGGTTTCTCCAGACCCCGCTGATGTCGCTCTGTTGCAGCTTGTCCTCCATCTTCTTCCTGAAGCTGTCCTTGCCTTCTCTGATCTTTCTCCTCAGCTCCCTCTGTACAGACTTCAGCATCTCCCTGTTCCCCGACCTGAAGATCCTCTTCTTCTCTCTCAGAAGTGTTTTTATCTCAGGGTTGATCCAGGGTTTGTTGTTTGAGCAACACCGTATGGTCTTGGTGGGAACGGTGTTGTCCACACAGAAGCTGATGTAGTCCGTGATGGTGTGAGTGAGGCCATCGATGTCCTCACCATGTGGATCGCAGAGCTGCTCCCAGGCGGTGGTTTCAAAACAGCCCTTTAGAGTGTCCATTGCCTCCTCAGACCATAACTTCACTGTGCGCATGGCCGGAGGTTGTCTGTGCACTAGGGGTTTGTACACCGGCCGGAGATGAACCAAGTTGTGATCCGATCTCCCGAGTGGGGGGAGTTGTGATGAGGTGTATGCCTCCTTAGTGTTTGCGTAGAATAAGTCCAGTGTTTTATTGTCTCTAGTGTGGCATGTGACATACTGGGTAAACGTGGGTAGAATGGGAGACAGTGAAACATGGTTGAAATCGCCTGAGATGAGAAGAAGAGCATCTGGGTGTTCTGTCTGCAGCCTGCCAGTTACTGAATGGATGACATCACGCGCTGTCCCAGCGTTCGCTGTCGGATTTGCATAAACAACAATGCAAGATGACATTCCACATCCCAAAAGCCAGTTTAGGAAGCTTGGGATCAGACCGCCAAGGTCTCCGCCTTTGACCGCTACCTGATCCACATAGCACCGGACCCCCATGGTCCCTCCTGCAGGTGGTGAGCCCACTGGAGGGTGGTCCCATGTAATTCCTTCGGGCTGAGCCCGGCCGGATCCCATGGGAGGAAACCCGGCCATGGGTTGGGATAAAATTTCATCTATCAGAGATAAAATCAGTCAGATCCTTCCCACCATTAATTTAAATACAGTAACAACTCCAACTCCTTCAACTGACATTCATTTGGATGAGTTTACTCCAACTGACCTTTTAGAGTTGATAAAATAATTTCAATAATTTCATAAAATAATATCATTCGGCAGCGCAGTGGCGGAGTGGTTAGCACTGCGGCAGCACAGCAACTCACCTTTGGCCGGGGGATCCTGGGTTCGATCCCAGCCCCCGACCAACAGTGATCTGTGTGGAGTTTGCATGTTCTCCCCATGTCTGCATGGGTTTACTCCGGGATTTCTCTGGTTTCCTCCCACATGCCAAAAACATGCAAGTTAGGTTAATTGGCATCAAACTGGGGATTCTAAATTGTCCTTAGGTATGACTGTGAGAGTGAATGGTTGTCTGTCTCTCTGTGTTGGCCCTGCGATGGACTGGCGATCTGTCCAGGGTGTACCCTGTCTCTCGCCCAAAGATGCTGGGATAGGCTCCAGCCCCCCCATGACCCGAAAAGGATTAAGCGGAAGAAGATGGATGGATGGAATGTCATTCATCTAAACCTTCAACTTGTCTACTAGACCCTATTCCTACCAGGTTATTTAAAGAAGTCTCCCCATTTATTAGTAGCTCTATGTTATAATCTGCTCTGCGTGCCTGCAGCCCTAATTACCTCCACAGCTGCGCGCACACCTGATCACCTCATCAAGCACCCTACTTTGGCCGTACTGACCTCTGGTCTGCACGTAGACATCAATGCTCCAACGATCTGGTAAGACTTCCTCGTCCTGTCAACTCATCCTGCTCTGGAGTTCCGTCTCCTCAGCTTCTTCCTGGCCGTCGTTTTGACTGGGAGTCTGAACTCCCCACCGACAAGTAAGGCCTCGTTATTCCTGCACATCTACGCTCCACTCCTTCTCCCCTGTGCACAGGTGGCAGCCTCCTGGCGGCGGACCTCCTCCTCCTGGCGGCAGACCTGAGCACAATTCACACTTCACCAGCACTGTATAAACCTGCACTGCTTCACCTCGTCAGCAACGGCAGCTTGGACGCGGAGCAGCTGGCCCCGAGCCTTTGGGAATTCTTCAGCGGTTCAGCTCTCCAACCAACTCGTAAGACTGTACATTAACTGGTGCATCCCTCCTAACTTCTGTGCACTCATCCGCCTGTCTGTGCTCTCTCCTAGGGTTGCCAATCTGACTGTGCTCTGCTCGCCCAGCTGCCTCACTCCTGCACACACGCACACATTCACACTCACACTTTTTATAATAAAAGATAATTGTGTCTATTTTGAGTCCGTGTCTGCTTCTGGGTCGACCAAACATGTCACTCTATTCTTCAAATAATGAATTTTTTATTAACATTAGGCCATGTAGACAGACAGATAGATGTACTTTATTGATCTCAAACTGGGAAATTACACTGTAACAGCAGCATGACACAGTAAGACAACCCAAACCAACAGAAATACACACAGCGCAATGGAAAAGAAGCCACCCAGGGAAGTAAAAATGCTTAGATGACCCCACACACTACACAGGCCACCACTAGGCTGAATAGATGATGATCCCCATTAATCCATGGACAACACCGACAGTACAAAGAAGGATCATGAGGCGCAGGGTGAAATGTGAGGTACCAATTAGACTGTACCACAGGCTTTTAAAACTGCTGTAATGAAAGCACCAAAGTGCTGATGCCTCGGTGCCAGAGCCTTGGCAGAGGTATGCATTCTCAGATCATCACCAAAATGTTATGGGGTTCCCCTCTAGCCCAAGGACCACCTCTGGTAAAAAAAAAAAAAAAAAAAAAAAAAAAATCATCCAAATCCCTCTAGTAGTTTTGGAGTATTCTTCTTGCTAAAACACTTTGAGAAGAGCCTTGGTGGAGGTATGCATACTGGGATCATTACCAAAATGTTATGGGTTCCTCTCTAGCCCAAGGACCACCTCTGGCAAAAATGTCATCGAAATCCATCCAGTAGTTTTGGAGTACACGCATATGCAGTGAAAATAATCTGCAGTTCACATGTCCATACTGTTGGCAGCAGCCAAGAGCCACCAACCTGATTTGAACAGCTGCAATCCGAACACAAAGAAGAGCACGTGGCAGACGTTTTAAATGGCAGACGCAATGGAGGTACATAAATACAATGACAACCAAGACGAACTGGAGTTTTTGCTGTTTAGTGGCAGAGGAAGAAAACAGATAGGCAAAAAGACGGACATTTGTTCACCCAGTATTAACGGATTGCTCAGTACTTTCCTCTTGTGGGAGTTTCCGGGTGCATGCGCAATACCGTTCCATTGACGGTAAAGGTAAGCTATTTTTGTGTTTATTTCAAAAACTAGAAAAGCACTCGGAGAGCGCAGACCTCCGCCAAGCACCACAATTCCCCCCATACAGTGTTTGTGTGTACGTTTTCAGATTCCTTGACCATGAAAACATATGACTAGCAATTGTATTCACAATGATAGGATTAGTGGTTCAGTAGTTATTCACGAAAATGGCATTTTCCGTAATGGCGGTTTTCTTCTGGACGGTGATCCGGATCACCACCAAAATGTAATCATCTGTAGGATACCCCATTTCTGACAATCTCTGAAAATTTCATGAAAATCCGTCCATAACTTTTTGAGTTATCTTGCTAACAAACAAACAAACAAACAGACAGACAGACAAACCAACGCCGATGAAAACATAACCTGCTTGGCGGAGGTAACAAAGCGTTATTTTGAAATTAAAAGGTGAGAATATGGTGATACAGTGATGCAAGCCTTTAGTTCCACTTAATTTTGACCGGGTGAGCCGAAACAGAGAGGCAGACAGACAGATACACACACACAGCCACAAACAGATGCACGCAGTGATTACTGTATGCCTCCATTTTCACCTAGGCATAATTAAACTGTTACTTAAAAAGCCATGGATCTAGGAGTTTTAGCTAACTATAGACCAATCTCTAATCTACCTTTCATTTCAAAAATCTTAGTGTTGTTTCTATGCAATTATTTGACCACTTGCAGGGAAATGTTTAAATATTTGAAGAGTTTCAATCAGGGTTTAGAATTCATCATAGTACTGAAATAGCTTTAGTGAAGGTCACTGGCAATCTCCTTGTAGCATATGATAACGGACTTGTTTCTGTACTTGTCCTTTTAGACCTTAGTGCAGCTTTTGACACTATTGATCATAATATTTTACTTGATAGATTAGAACACCTTGTTGGACTTAATGGAACTTCGTTACAGTGGTTTAAGTCTTATTTTATCTGATAGGTTCCAGTTTGTTTATATCAATAATGAATTTTCTTCTAATTCAAAGCTCAGTTCCACAGGGATCTGTGCTAGGCCCTATTCTCTTTAGTTTATGTATGTTTCCGCTAGGCAATATTATTAGAAAGCACACCATACATTTCCATTGTTATGCAGATGACACACAATTATATTTGTCAATGAAGCCAGATGAAAGTATTCAATTAACCAAATTAGAAGTTTGTCTTAAGGAAACCTGAGCTTGGATGACTTGTAATTTCTTGCTATTACAGGTGCATCTCAATAAATTAGAATGCCAATGAAAGGTTGATTTATTTCAATAATTCAATTCAAAAAATGAAACTCATATATTATATAGATTCATTACACACAGAGTGATATAGTTCAGGTGTTTATTTCTTTTGATTTTGATGGTTATGGCTTATAGCAAATGAAAACCCCAAATTAAGTTTCTCAAAAAATTTGAATATTATATAAAATTAATTAAAAAAAAGATTTTTAATAGAAGTATTGGCCGATTGAAAAGTATGCCCATGTACACACTCAATACTTGGTCGGGGCTCCTTTTGCATAATTACTGCATCAATGCAGCATGGCATGGAGACGATCAGCTTGTGTTACTGCTGAGGTGTTATGGAAGCCCAGGTTGCTTTGGTAGCGGCCTTCAGCTCATCTGCATTATTGGGTCTGGTGTATTTCTTCTTCCTCTTGATAATACACCATAGATTTTCTGTGGGATTTTGGTCAGGAGAGTTTGCTGGCTAATCAAGCACAGTGATACCATGGTCATTAAACCAGGTATTTGTACTTTAGGCAGTGTGGGCAGGTCCCAGCTCCTGCTGGAAAATGAAATCAGCATCTCCATAAAGCTTGTCAGCAGAGGGAAGCACGAAGTGCTCTAAAATTTCCTGTTAGATGGCTGCACTGACTTTAGACTTGATTACACACAGTGGAAAAACACCAGCAGATGACATGGCTCCACATATCATCTTTGACTGTGGAAACTTCACATTGGACCTCAAGCAACTTGGATTCTGTGCCTGTTCACTCTTCCTCCAGACTCTGGGACCTTGATTCCAAGTGACAGGACTTGGCACCTGATTTGGGGAGCCATGTCATCTGCTGGTGTTAATCCACTGTGTTTTATCAAGTCCAAAGTCAATGCAGCCGTCTACCAGGACATTTTAGAGCACTTCATGCTTCCCTCTGCTGACAAGCTTTATGGAGATGCTGATTTCATTTTCCAACAGGACTTGGCACCCCCCACACTGCTGCCAAAAGTACTAAAGCCTGGCTTAATGACCATGGTATCACCATATTTTACTGGCCAGCAAACTCTCCTGACCTAAACCCCACACAGAATCTATGAAATATCGTCAACAGGGAGATGAGACACCAGACCCAACAATGCAGATGAGCTGAAGGCTGCTATCAAAGCAACCTGGACCTTCATAACATGTCATGGCTGTGAGCGCTCGCCCCCTCCTTCCTGTTGTTTTCTTCCTCAGGTCATCAACACACCTGGGTGAGGAGACGCACTTGCCGCCTTTCGTCAGCCAGCGTTTATAAGGAGCATCTCTTCAGTGTGCTGACGCTGGCTCGTCCAGGTATACTGCCTAAGCAGAGTACTTTGTACGCTACTGCTAATCCCTAGGTGTAGTTTTCGTACTCACCTGTTTCTCTCCTTTTTTCCAGGTTGCTGCCATCGTGCGGGTGTGTCTCCGGGGACTGCGTGCGCTCACTGCCCCACCATCTCCACTCAGCTGCAATCATCATCCACCCGGTCAGGCACCACTGACTCCACCACCTTCACCCTGCTGGTTCGTCTCTACCCCGGTTTGGGGTCCTGCTGGTTATCCATAATATCCTATCCTACGTAAGTGTCAGTTTGGCTCGCCCATTTTCCCTGTCTCTATTCCTCCACTCACAGCTCTCGTTCTCTCTCCACAGGCTCATTCCTCTGGCGAGTGACCTTTTCCCTAAGCTGTGCAGTGTTTTGATATTCAATAAACTTCTCAAACGTGTGCTTGTGTGTTTGGTTGTCCTTCTGTCATTGCATCGTGCACGTGAGCTGTTCCTAATTGGTAATCATGACATAACACCTCAGCAGTAATACAGGCTGATCACCTTCATGCCATGCTACAGTGATGCAGTATTAATTCATGCAAAAGAAGCCCTGACCAAGTATTGAGTGTGTGCATGGAAATACTTTTAGACAGCCATCATTTCCATTAAAAAATCAATTTTTTAAAATTGATCTTATGTAATCTAATTTTTTGAGAAACCGATTTTCGGGTTTTCATGAGCTGCAAACCATAACCATCAAAATTAAAAGAAATAATCACTTGAAATATATCACTCTGTCTGTAATGAATCTATATAAAATATGAGTTTCATTTTATGAATTGAATTGCTGAAATAAATCAACTTTTTGATGATATTCTAATTTAGTGGGATGCACCTGTAAATTCAGATAAGACTGAAGTCATTCTAGTTGGTCCAAAAAAACCTTA
This sequence comes from Pholidichthys leucotaenia, assembly GCA_020510985.1. NCBI lineage: Eukaryota > Metazoa > Chordata > Actinopteri > Cichliformes > Pholidichthyidae > Pholidichthys > Pholidichthys leucotaenia. The sequence goes on from CM035838.1 coordinate 142,238,680, forward strand.
GAAATAACTTCCCAAATTGAACTCTTTGGTTGGGTGGAATTACTCTTTCTGTTAATAGTTCTGTGAGGAACCTTGGAGTTATTTTTGAACAAGATCTGTTCTTTAATTCACATACTAATCTTATTTCTAAGACTGCCTTTTAAAGTTGCTGGTTTGAAACTCCAGGTTGGCAGGGGAGTTTCTGAGTGGAGTGTTGTGGAAATTTAGCTATCTTTTGCACATGAAGACTGAAATAGAGATCGTGGATAGTATCAGTGGTGAAAAGAAATCCAAGATTTTTATTGAATATTACCACTAATTAAATGCAACATGGGGAGAAAGTGCAGGGAGTAAATGACAAAATGAGTCAAACCACATGAGTATTGAAGATTTTTGAAGTTCATAATCATTCTTTTTACTTTATTTGACCCCCATGTGTTAAAATTCAAAGCAGTGACATAAAAGTGTAAATCTTCTGGATTGTTGTGGTTGATTGATTGATTGACTGACTGATTGAATGATGCCTCTTCCCTTTTATTCCTCCATGTCTCTGCTAGTTCCTCTCCATTTGGCTCTGAACTCCTTCAGAGGCCTGACTGCTGAGGATCCACATTTGCTACCCCCACCAGCACTCATGTGTGCTGGGAGGTGTGTGTGTGTGTGTGTGTGTGTGTGTGTGTGTGTGTGTGTGTGTGTGTGTGTGTGTGTGTGTGTGTGTGTGTGTGTGTGTGTTGGGAGGGTGCCTTTCTTTCTGTCTGTCCTCTGCTTCACACTACGGTGCAAACCCCCGCAGTAAGTTGTCTGTTAGGATCTGTTCACCCCTGAGCTGGATCCAGGATCCAACATTGTGCTCAGTTTATGGGTCCTAAACCTCCAATTACCACCTTGGGGCCACTCAAAACACACAATCATGCACTTAACCAACATCAGTGGCCCTTACAAACATCTGAGTGCTGCGGGTCGATGTGGCACTCTTTGCCGGACCATTATCAAAGCAATTAAAAGGACCGAGTTCGTTATTGATGCAGGAGATATGCCCCTTTCATCCTGGTTCAGACAGCCATCAAGAGCCATTTAGTGGGAAAAAGGGGGAAAATCAGCTCTGAGATGTAAAATATATTTGAGCCTGAAAGTGACACTCCGGCAAAAACCAAGTTTTTTTTCGGTTAACATGTCTGTAACATGTTTCTTGTGATTTACAAGACATATCAAGAGCAAAAATCATTCCAAACTCCCAAGTAGTTGTTTTTCTGCTGTGAATGTCGCCTTTAAGCTGAATTCATACTGCTCCTCCGCTGTCTGCGTATGTGCAACTCAAAACCTCATGTGACGAAATTTACGTCATCGTCTCCAGTTCGCTCATGTCCGCAGGGCTCTTCTGTGGACGACTGTGTGCAGCCTAAATTTTGACCGCGCAGCCTGCCCACGACCTGAACGCATTGACAGCGCATGCACAAGACTGAACATCCCATTCACAAGGTGGCGCTACCAACACAGCATACAAAGACAAAGTAGATGAGGAAGACAATAAGAACGCGGAAGACGAGAATAAACATACATGAATCCTTTTGCAGCAGCAGCAGCTTGAGCGGAGAAGAGCACTGGAAAATGGTAATTCCTCCTTTTCCTTGAAACAACACCATTGTTGTTGCTACAAAAAAAATGTGCGTTGCTCTTGTGTTTATAGCTGGTGAACAAACTGGCGTGTTAGCGCATTTGTGCTACCCATAGGGCTGGGGCGAAACTACAAATAACAGTTGTGTGCATGTGTCAACCACTTGGCTTGGTAGACAAAAAAAGTGAACATGTACACGCCGTGTGCACGCCGGGCTTGTCCAAAGCGTGTGTGGACCAAAGCGGACCAGAGGGGAAATGCAGCATGAATAAGGCTTAAGCTCCACCCCCAGGAATAAGGGCAGATTTGGACAGAGTGTTAGTAACTACGTAACTATTCCTGCTTAGCCTGGTTGGTTATAACATTAACCAATCAGAGGGATACTCTTGGCTACCTCGGGAGAAGAGGGAGAAACCGAGGAACAGCAGGACTGAGGTAGAGAGGGTTGGCGTAGCAGCAGAGAGAGAGAGAGCGGAGAGAGGCACAGTACTGCCAACTCGGTGACTTTCTCGCTAAATCTGGGGACTTTTCAAACCCTCTTGGTGACTTTTTTTGTCAAAAGCGACTAGCAACAACTCTAGCAACTTTTTCTGGTGTTATTGAATCAGAATCAGAATCAGAATGAGATTTATTGCCATTGTTCATGTAGTACACAAACTAGGAATTTGTCTTGGTGCAATGGTGCAACATAAAACATGGAGTAGCACTAAAGATAAAAATAAAAAACTATGCATGCAATAAAAGGTAGAATATGAATAAGTAATACTAATCTATGCAATTTTTAAATATATTAACAAGCAGCAGATATTGTGGAGTTCCACATAGTGCAGTCGGTAGTGCAAAAAGAAAACAGTGATAATTGTCATGAGTCCGGTTGAGCTGCTGTACGTAATGCACGAGAGTCTAATAAGTCACTTAGTGTTCAGCAGTCTGATGGCAGAGGGGAAGAAGCTGTTCATGTAGCGGGAGGTTTTAGTCTGAATGGACCAGAGTCTTCTGCCTGAGGGGAGGGGGGCAAACAGTGCGTGTCCAGGGTGTGAAGGGTCGGCTATGATCCGACCTGCACGCCTCCGGGTCCTGGAGATGTACAGGTCCTGGAGGGATGGGAGCTTGCAGCCGATTACCTTCTCAGCAGCGCGCACAATGCGCTGCAGTCTTAGTCTGTCCCTGGCGGTGGCTCCTGCGTACCACACGGTGATGGAGGTGGTGAGGATGGACTCGATGATGGCCGTGTAGAACTGCACCAACATCTTGGTGGGTAGCTTGAGCTTCCTCAGCTGCCGCAGGAAGAACATCCTCTGCTGGGCCGTTTTGATGAGGGAGCTGATGGTCGGCTCCCACTTGAGGTCCCGGGTGATGGTGGTGCCCAGGAAGCGGAAGGAATCCGCAGTGGTGATGGGAGAGTCTGTGAGGGTAAGGGGGGGCAGAGGGGCTGTGACTTTTCTGATGTCCACAATCATCTCCACTGTCTTCAGAGCGTTCAGCTGCAGGTTGTTGCGGCTGCACCAGGATGCCAGCTGGGCCACCTCTCTTCTGTAGACAGACTCGTCGCCGTTGGAGATGAGCCCGATGAGGGTGGTGTCGTCCGCAAACTTGATCAGCTTGACAGACTGGTGGCTGGAGGTGCAGGAGTTGGTGTACAGGGAGAAGAGCAGGGGGGAAAGTACACAGCCCTGGGGTGATCCGGTGCTGATGCTAACAGAGTCCGAGACAGTCTTTCCCAGCCGCACATGCTGCCTCCGGTCCGTCAGGAAGTCGGTGAGCCACCTGCAGAGGGAGTCAGGCACGTTGAGCAGGGACAGCTTGTCCTGGAGCAGAGCGGGGCAGATGGTGTTGAATGCAGAGCTGAAGTCCACAAACAGGATCCTGACGTAGGTTCCCGGGGAGTCCAGGTGCTGCAGGATGGAGTGGAGGGCCAGGTTGACTGCGTCGTCCACAGACCTGTTGGCTCTGTAGGCAAACTGCAGCGGGTCCAGGAGGGGAGTGGTGATGGTCTTGAGGTGGGGCAGGACCAGGCGCTCAAAGGACTTCATGACTACAGAGGTGAGCGCTACAGGTCTGTAGCGCTCTGTATTGGAAACTGTATGGGAGACTTTTCTGGTGTTTTGGAGACTCTGATGTGAAAGTTCTTATGTATCAATCTAGGCGTGCGTTTTCACGCTTCCCTGGTTATGCCCCCTCCACACTCCTGATGGATCCTGAGGCAGAGGAGGCACAGAGAACAGACACCTAGGTGGACGTGTACCTTTGAAGCCCAATTCATAGTAGCCTCGTGCAGCAGGTAGCTGCAGTCAGAGAGGAGAGGCCCATGCCACTCGTGTCCAGACTGCAAATTAATTGTGCATGCACAACCCCCCCCCCCCCCCCCAGCCAATCCCACCCTGTTTCAGAGGAAGCCATTTATTGGAGATGATACATGGGCATACTGCCTGTACTGTCCCAAGCCCAGATAAAGGAGGAGGGTTGGATGTAGAGCTAGCAATTCCACCCCACATAACAGTCTTTTGATTAAATTTGATATTCTAACATTTAACAATGCAGGACAAAGCTGATTTAAGTAATGTGGGTCTGGACAAAGCATTAAAGTCATAAAGTTATTTTGAGAAGTGATGGCCTATTTGAATGGCAAAATTGTAATAAACGCCCATTCAGGGCAGAGAGACAGACCCACACGCTGAACTGCAGTTGTGACATTTATTTAACAGAAATCAAAAAACTGTGCAGACAAGATAAAAATGCAACTAAGGGTAATAAACAGGGAAGGCACTCCAGAGCAGGAGTTGCTCTGGAGGAGGTAAGGAGAGAAACTTACAGGGAATGAAGTCCAATAACATCAGACAATGCAATCCAATACTGCTGCAGTGTAACAATGAGCTGGCAGTGTTTAAATTTTTATTTATTTATTTTATTTGTTTATTTGACAGGGACAGTGCAATAAACATAGACAATTAATCAAATGACAATCAATCTAATGTGTTGCATAAAGAGTGTATAGCTATTAGCTAATTTGCAACTCTTGTCCCTGGATGGGCTTTAGAAAGAAGAAACAGGTAAAAAGAAAGAAGGATAAGAAAAAGAAAAAATGAAAACAGAATAAACAATAACCACATACATCAATGCAAACAAGATTATAAATACACAATATAAAAACCTGGTTCACATTTGCCTATTTCAGGCCTCTCTCCCTTCGTCACTCACTATAAACAAACACATTCATTCCTTCCCTTCATTCACTCTCACCCTGCAGACAATCATTTCATACATGGGTACATTCTTGTTTATTTTTCAGCCAGTTTTTAACCTTTGTAGTAAATGTTTTAAAGTCCGTTATTATTTTAATTTCATTTGGCATTGTGTTCCAGATATGACTGCCCTTTATAGAGAAAGCTGTTTGTCCAAATGGGGTTCTGTGGTGGGATATTTTACAGTTATTGTTAACAGAACTCCTGGTGGCTCTGCTGCTGTCCTGTCTTTGGATGAAACCAGCAAGTGGCTCTGGCGCTGATTTATGGAAACATTTGAAAATTAATTTCAGAAAACAGAGGTCAATGAAACTCTCAAAACTCAATAGATTGTATTTTTTTAAAACATAACAGTGATGCCACCTAATGGGCTTTTTATCCAAGATTTTTAGAGTTTGATTATATAATGAATCTATATGTTTTATTGTGGAAGGAGCTGCTTGAGCCCAGACTGTCAAACAGTATGATATATGAGAAAAAACCATAGAATGCATATACAGTACAGCTGCTTGGTATGGTATGTAATATCTAATACTAAACTATTAAACAGACGAGCAGCGGGTATGGGCTGAGCAGACAGGTGACCTAATCACCCAACTGTTCACAGCTGGGAAACAGACTGTGAACAGCAAGTGGGAGTGTCTGAGAGAAGAGGGCACACAAGAGTCAATAAACCAAAATATATACTGAAAACTGACAACATAATAATAACAGACATCCAAAACTCAGAAATAACTTGAGTCTGAGCTCAGAGGGAACATTAGAGCTCAGACTCATGACAAAAATTAAAACAAACAAACCAAGGATCAACAGAAGAAAATTAATTTGTAGTTATAATCTTTTAGGATGTTGTTTTACTTACTTTTTGTCTCTCCCACAACATTATTCTTCTCTCCTACAGCGTCTATTACAATTACATGCAAGTGACAAATTATGCAAATTAGGCAATGACATCATAGACCAGCGAGGCCCACCTGGTGGGTCCCTTCTTCGCCAAGAGGGTCACCATCATGCCCAAAGACTTCCAGCTGGCCCGCCGCATCCGCGGAGAGAGAACTTAGACTTTCTGCTGCACATTCACCAACCAACCATAATGCTCCGCACTGTGTGTCTATATATATACATTTATAGTAATATGTACATATGTTTACTAGATGTTCTTGTTTTTTCTTGCCTTCTGATTGTTGCTCTGAGTGTTGCTATCCCTGTGCTGTTGCAATCCTGGAATTTCCCCATTGTGAGACTAATAAAGGCTTATCTTATCTTATCTTATCTTATCTTATTTAGCGACTTCTAGCAACTTCTAGGACAGCCAATTGTGATGATCAGGCGAGCGTGTTTCCCCCCCCCCCACTCCTGTTCCTGTCTTCTCACCTCCGGAGCATTAGCCACACCTGCGTGATTACACACCTGCTGCGTCCTGATGACCCTACATATTTAAGAGCCAGCGTGTGGAGAACCCATCACTACATCATTAGGTTTGCTACCGTGAAAAAATGTCTAAGCCTTTATCTTATTACCTCTCAGTTGACCTGTGTTTTCACCCCTTGTCCTCCTGTCTCTCCAGGTTTGCTGCCCACCTTCGCAATGTGTTCTCCGGAGCTGATCATGCTCACCTGGCCAAGAAGAAGTCGGACGTCCACCCAGGTCACCGTCTTTTCCCTGTTCCCCTGGTCCACGCAGGAGTTCCCTGCCGGGCTCCTCTGCTCACTGAGTAAGAGTGCTCTCCTATTATTATTCTCCCCTTCGGGAGATTCTGTCCCTAATAATCTTTGTCTGCTCTTTTCCCGTAGGTTACGTGCGTTCCAGCGGGCACCAGTTTTTGTTTCTATTTAAGTGTGCATTTTTGTGCATTTTCTTCAGTTGTGCACTTTTATTTAGAGTTGTGTGTTAGTTTTATTTTACAATAAACTGGTGAACTTTTACATCTGAGTCTGAATGTTCGTTCTGGCAGCTCTGCGTTTGAGCCTCACTTGCACTGAATCATGACACCAATAGCTACTTTCCCTACTGAGGAGTTGGCAACACTGGAGAGGCAAAGAGGCTCGGGGCAATTTGAATGTGGCTGTGCGAGACCGTGTCACATTCAAATTGAACTGCTCTCAGTTCACTTTGCCAGCAGACGGGATGCCACACTGTGAGCTGAGAGTAACCACATTCAAATCGCCCACGCCCCTCCCCTCCCTGCTCAATTGCTGGCGGATGGGGGACTGGTTGTTAGTAAAAAGTAAACACATATTTGGCAGCTACATATTTACAGTGGGGCAAAAAAGTATTTAGTCAGCCACCAATTGTGCAAGTTCTCCCACTTAAAAGATGAGAGAGGTCTCCAATTTTCATCATAGGTATACCTCAACTATGAGAGACAAAATGAGAAAAAAAAAATCCAGAAAATCACATTGAAGGATTTTTAATGAATTAATTGGTAAATTCCTCAGTAAAATAAGTATTTGGTCACCTACAAACAAGCAAGATTTCTGGCTCTCACAGACCTGTAACTTCTTCTTTAAGAGGCTCCTCTGTCCTCCACTCGTTTCCTGTATTAATGGCACCTGTTTGAACTCATTATCAGTATAAAAGACACCTGTCCACAACCTCAAACAGTCAGACTCCAAATTCCACTATGGCCAAGACCAAAGAGCTGTCAAAGGACACCAGAAACAAAATTGTAGACCTGCACCAGGCTGGGAAGACTGAATCTGCAATAGGTAAGCAGCTTGGTGTGAAGAAATCAACTGTGGGAGCAATTATTAGAAAATAGAAGACATACAAGACCACTGATAATCTCCCTCGATCTGGGGCTCCATGCAAGATCTCACCCCGTGAGGTCAAAATGATCATGAGAACGGTGAGCAAAAATCCCAGAACCACACGGAGGGACCTAGGAATGACCTGCAGAGAGCTGGGACCAAAGTAACAAAGGCTACCATCAGTAACACACTACACCGCCAGGGACTCAAATCCTGAAGCGCCAAACGTGTCCCCCTGCTTAAGCCAGTGCATGTCCAGGCCCGTCTGATGTTTGCTAGAGAGCATTTGGATGATCCAGAAGAGGATTGGGAGAATGTCATATGGTCAGATGAAACCAAAATAGAACTTTATTGTAAAAACTCAACTTGTCGTGTTTGGAGGAGAAAGAACACCATACCTACTGTGAAGCATGGGGGTGAAAACATTATACTTTGGGGCTGTTTTTCTTCAAAGGGACCAGGACGACTGATCCGTGTAAAGGAAAGAATGAATGGGGCCATGTATCGTGAGATTTTGAGTGAAAACCTCCTTCCATCAGCAAGGGCATTGAAGATGAAACGTGGCTGGGTCTTTCAGCATGACAATGATCCCAAACACACCGCCCAGGCAACGAAGGAGTGGCTTCGTAAGAAGCATTTCAAGGTCCTGGAGTGGCCTAGCCAGTCTCCAGATCTCAACCCCATAGAAAATCTTTGGAGGGTGTTGAAAGTCCGTGTTGCCCAGCGACAGCCCCAAAACATCACTGCTCTAGAGGAGATCTGCATGGAGGAATGGGCCAAAATACCAGCAACAGTGTGTGAAAACCTTGTGAAGACTTACAGAAAACGTTTGACCTCTGTCATTGCCAACAAAGGGTATATAACAAAGTATTGAGATGAACTTTTGTTATTGACCAAATACTTATTTTACCGAGGAATTTACCAATTAATTCATTAAAAATCCTTCAATGTGATTTTCTGGATTTTTTTTTTCTCATTTTGTCTCTCATAGTTGAGGTATACCTATGATGAAAATTGGAGACCTCTGTCATCTTTTAAGTGGGAGAACTTGCACAATTGGTGGCTGACTAAATATTTTTTTTCCCCACTGTATCTCTCGCCTTGACCGTTTTCAGAAAAATGTTTCGCGTTTTACTTTTGAAAATATAGGCAAAACTTCGACATCTGGAAGTGTCTTGAACATGAACAGACTAGCAGCCCACCTACAAGGAATCATGACGACCAATCAATGACATGCAAGCCCTGCAGGCCGCTAATTAGACTATTCATAGATCCGTGCATATTTCAGTAGGTGCAAGATTTAAAATCTCTTTCCAAGCAATTCTAAGGCAATGAAAGTTTTTTTGTGGGTAAAAAGCCACAGTATACTATTTTGTGCAATACATACAGTATTTGTTTTTGAGGTGGTTTTAGAGCCACCAGAGTGCGCCTTTAAAGTATCAGTTTAAACTAAGTTCTTTCAGATAAATTTGCGATTTTTCCCTCATAAATTGGTGCCTTTTCTCTCATAATTTGATTTTGTCTGTTTTTCTCAAGTAAATTTGTTGTTTTTCCACATAAATTCATGACTTTTGCTTTTTTTTTCTTGCACACTTATTAGTGCTAAATCTGTACAATTTGCAGCTTTTCTTAAATTGCTGTTTATAAGGACAGTGCAAGTTGTTGAACATTGATATCAGTCATTGTAAACTTGCCAGATTGTAGCCAGTGGCTAATTTCCATCTGTTGTCCGTGGGTTACAGTTTTTCCCCTTCCCCTATTCCATTATGCTGAGCACCAAGCTAGAGGGCAGGAAGTACCATTTTTATATGGTCTTTGGTATGACCCGGCAGGGGCTTGAACCCATGACAAGGTTAAGGGGCGCTTGTGCACGCAGCGACCGGCAGCTGGTGGCTTGTCACCGGACTGCAGAACAAATCTACCTACGGGTACAAAATAAGTCCAAAAAAAAAAAAAAAAAAAAAAGACATCCCAGCTGAGGGGCAGGTGCTTAACCACTAGGCAACCACTCCAGTGGCCTAGTCTTAAAAGGAATATTTCCCTGTATTTTTGAGTCTTCTCTTGTGTGACTTTTAATTGCAAATTTGTGCTTCTTTTTTAGTGTCCATATATTTCAAATTTAAACTTTTTTAAATATATTTTGCTACCAAGGAGATTCTTATTGTAATTTTTGAAGTGATCTACAGCAGTTGGTGCCCAGGCTTTCTGAAGGTCTTCTTCAAGCTTTCTTTGGACATTGGTTGCTTTTAGCTCATTTCTTATTTTGTGCTTGTGCCCCAGTTCTTAATACCGTGTATTGCTGCCTTTAACATCAATGAGAGCTTTAAGTCTTTGGTGGTAGTTGTGGATAAGGCTCTTAATTTTCCTCAGATGGTAAAACTGCCCATTCTTCTTGTCAAAAAGCCTCCAGCTCCTGTAAATTCTTGGGCTGTCTTTCATGAATTGCACGCTTGAGATCTCCCCAAAGTGGTTCAATGATACTGAGGTCAGGAGATTGAAATGGCCACTCCAGAACCTTCATTGTTTCTGCTGTAGCCAACGACAGCTTGACTTGGTCTTGTGTTTTGGATCATTGTCATATTGGAATGTCCAAGTGCGTCCCATGTGCAGCTTTTGGGCTGATGAGTGCAAATTTTCTTCAGTACGTTCTGATAACATGCTGCATGCATCTTGATATCAATTTTGACCAAGTTCCCTGTGCCTTTGTAACTCACACATCCCCAAAACATCAGTGGTCTACCTCTATGTTTTACAGTAGGATTTTTCATCCGAGGCCTTGTTGACTCCTCTCCAAATGCAGCGTTTATGGTTCTGGCCAGAAAGTTCAATTTTGGTCTCATCACTCTAAATAAGTTTGTTCCAGAAGTTTTGAGGCTTGTCTCTGTGCTGTTTGGCGTATTGTAAGCGGGCTGCTTTGTGGCATTGGTGTAGTAATGGCTTTCTTCTGGCGTCTCGATCATGCAGCCAATTTTTCTTGAAGTGCCTTTTTATTGTGCATCTTGAAACAGCGACACCACTTTTTTCAGAGTCCTGTATGTCAGCTGAAGTTATCTGAGGGTTTTTCTTTGCATCCCGAACAATTCTCCTGACAGTTGTGGCTGAAATTTTTGTTGGTCTACCTGACCGTGGCTTGGTTTCAACAGAATCCCTCATTTGCCACTTCTTAATTAGAGTTTGAACACTGCTGATTGGCATTCTCAATTCCTTGGATATATTTTTATATCCTTTTCCTCATTTATAAAGTTCAACTATCTTCTTTCACAGGTCCTCTGATAATTATTTTGCTTTCCCCATGGCTCGGAATCCAGCAACATCTGTGCAGCACTGGATGAAACATTCAGGGGTCTGTCAGGAGCCCAAAAACTCACTGACTTATTATACACACACACTAATTGCAAGTAAACAGATCACAGGTGAGGATGCTTGCCTTTAGTAGCCATTTAAACCCACGTGTGTCAACTTGTGTGTATATGATCAGGCCAAAATTTCCAGGGTATGCAAACTTTTGATCAGGGTTATTTGGGTAGTTTCTGTTGTCATTATGATTTGAAAGGAGCGAGCACAATTATTTGGCAGTGAATGGCTTCACCCAACCACTAACTAGGAGGGAAATAAAAGTTTTTGTATTATCATTCATATTCTCTGAGGAATGGCCAAGAAATCATGAATTCCACGAGGGTATGTAAACTTATGAGCCCAGCTGTAATATTGATGGACAACAATGTTTCCATGTAAAAACCAATGCATTTCTGCAAAATTCTGATGCCAGAAATGTTGATGAACATCCCATATGCTTCTCCAACAACAGACCATGGGTCACCAGTGACCTGAAAGCACTACTGAACAAAAAGAAGAGAGCTTTTAGGGCTGGAGACAAGCAGAAGCTGAGGGGAGTGCAGCATGAGCTGAGAGAGATGCTGAGGAGGTGCAAGGACAATTATAGGAGGAAGTTGGAAGAGAAACTCAGCCAAAACAACACTAAAGATGTGTGGGAGGGAATGAAACAAATAACTGGGTACAAGGGGAGAGTCAGGCAGCCATCTGGGAGCCAGGAGAGAGCTGAGGAACTGAATCTGTTTTTTAATAGGTTCAACTCACAGTCTGTCACCCGAGCAACACAACCAGACCCCCACGCACCCCTCCCCACCCACGCTCCCGTGCAGAACCTCTCTCCATCTCCCCCCTCCTCCTCCCCAGGGGGCACCAGGACCCTCCCTCACTTCACGGTGACTACAGATCAGGTGGAGAAACAGCTGGAGAGACTCCGTCAGCGGAAGGCTTCAGGCCCTGACGGCATCTCCGCAAGGACCCTGAGGACCTGTGCCAACCAACTAGCTCCGGTACTGAAACACCTGTACAACCTGAGCCTGAGTCTGGAGAGAGTACCGGTGCTGTGGAAGACATCCTGCCTGGTTCCTGTTCCCAAGAAGTCATCTCCATCGGATTTGAATGACTACCGACCAGTTGCCCTCACATCTCGTGTGATGAAGGTCCTGGAAAGACTGGTCTTAGCCCACCTGAGGCTGCAGGTGAAGACGTGGCTGGACCCTCTGCAGTTTGCATATCAGCCCCATTTAGGAGTTGAAGATGCTGTCATCTACCTGCTGCAACAAGCCCATCTGCACCTGGATGGTGGAGGAGATACTGTGAGAATCACTTTTTTTGATTTCTCCAGTGCCTTTAACACCATCCAGCCACTGCTGCTGGGCAAGAAGCTGCGGGTGATGGGGGTTGACAGCTCTGTGATCTCCTGGATTACTGACTACCTGACAGGCAGACCACGGTTTGTCAGGCTGGGCAGTGTCTTGTCTGGAGTGGTGGCTAGTGATACGGGAGTGCCACAGGGGACTGTGCTTTCTCCTTTTCTTTTTACCTTATACACCACTGACTTTCAGTACAACACTGAGTCATGCCACCTGCAAAAATTCTCTGATGACTCAGCTGTTGTGGGGTGTATAAGAGGAGGAGAGGAGAGGGAGTACAGGGCACTGGTAGACAGATTTGTGGAGTGGACGGAGAAGAATCACCTAAGGTTGAATGTCAGCAAGACCAGGGAGATGGTGATTGACTTCAGGAAGAGGAAGGCTCCTTTTCAGCCACTGCAGATTAGGGGGGAGGATGTGGGAGTGGTTGAGGACTACAGATATCTGGGTGTTAGGATCAGCAGCGGGTTGGACTGGAGATCCAACACTGGAGTCCAACACTGATGCGCAGCATCAGTGTTGGACTGGAGATCCAACACTGATGCTGCGCACAAGAAGGGGATGAGCAGACTCTACTTCCTGAGAAAACTGAGATCCTTCAACGTGTGCAGCAGGATGCTGGAGCTTTTCTACCAGACTGTTGTCGCCAGCGCCATCTTCTTTGCTGCGGTCTGTTGGGGTAGCAGTATTAGGGCCAGAGATACCAACAGACTTGACAAGATTATCAAGAGGGCTGGTTCTGTAATTGGTCTCAGACCAGAGACCTTTGAGACAGTGGTGGAGAGGAGAACACTAAATAAACTGCAATCCATCATGGACAATCCTGATCACCCCCTCTACCTCACACTAGATAGACAGCGAAGCACTTTCTCCAGTAGACTACTACAGCTTCGTTGTCGAACGGCCAGGTACAGGAAATCTTTCCTGCCACATGCAATTTCACTGTACAATAACTCACTATGATGTTGTATTCTGGTCATAGCTATGCTGCCACACTGCATCTTATGGACTAACTGGTACATCACATCACTTTTCACTCTGCTCCTGATAGTCCTTCTTTGTGCAATGGGATGATTCATGTGTTTATACGGGTCATCATATATTAAGCTATGATGCATATAGGTTTTATAGTCATGTTAGTTTTTACTTTCCATGGGTAATCCCATTGTCTGTCATGTGTGTGTTTCTGTTGTTTGGCTGTCAACTGTCATGCTGCTGTTACACTGTAATTTCCCAGTTTGGGATCAATAAAGTACGTCTATCTAGCTATCTAGCTAGCTAGCTATATTACTAAACCATGGGTTCATTTTAATGCATTTTAAAATTTATAAAAAGATGAAGCAAAGCAGTGTCTCTATCTACCCACACTGTGAATAAAAGGATATACAATGCTGTGAAAAGGCATTTGCCACTTCCCGATTTCTGATGTTTCTGTGTATCTGTCGCACTTCAATGTTTTGGATCATCAAGTAGGTTTGAATATCATACAACAATAGCCTGAGTGAGGACAAGGTGCAGTTTTCAGAGGATGAATTCATTTATTGGGGGAGGGAGCTGTCCAAGCCTGCCTGGCCCTATGTAAAAAAAGTAATTGCCCCTCTTGTTACATCATGAATAAACTGATTAACTACATTTTTTGGAAAGCTGAGTTCAATTTCAATAGCTACACACAAGCCTGATTACTGCCAGATTTGTTAAATAAAGAAATCACTTAAATAGAACCTGTCTGACAACCTGAAGTAGACTAAAAGATCTCAAAAAGCAACACATCCCACTGTGATCTAAAACAACAACAACAATAACAACAACAAAAAAACAGATGAGAAAGAAAAACCCAGAACATCTAAAGAACTGCAGGCCTCACTTGCCTCAGTTTGGACACTGGTCCAAAATGGAACAATAAGAAAGAGACTGGGAAAAAATGGCATCCATGGGAGAGTTCCAAGACAAAAACCGTTGCTGCACAAAAAAGAACACAAAAACTCATCACACATTTGCCAGAACACATCTAGATGATCCTCAAGACTTTTGGGAAAATATTCTGGGGACTGACAAGACAAAAGTTGAACTTTTTGGAAGACGTGTCCCATTTTTTTTGGCATAAAACTAACACAGAGTTTCATAAAAAGAACATTATATCAACAGTCAAACACGGTGGTGGTAGTGTCATGGTCTGGGGCTGCTTTTATGCTTCAGGACCTAGGACAACTTGCCCTAATTGGCAGAACCATGAATTCTGCTCTCTACCAAAAAATCCTGAAGGAGAGTGACCGGCCATCAGTTCATGAAGCCCTCCAATGTTACTGAATTTAAACAATTCTGCACAGAAGAGTGGGTCAAAATTCCTCAACACTGATGTTGTGGTGACCCACCACACTCTACATGGAAATTCATTCCTCACACTCAGCAGGTCTGGAGGAAGCAGAGGACCATTCACATACGGACAGCGAGCGCCTGATCGTATTCCTCCACACTGGTGACCCTAGACGTGTCATGGAGCGTCCCTTGCCTGATCTTATTCCTCCACAATGGCGCCCCTCGCCTGATCTTTTCCCTCCACACTGGTGACCTGACGAGAGAGAATGACCGCCTGCTCCCTCTAACTGCGCTGTGGACTCCAGAAGACCAGCGAACGCCTGCAACCTCTTCATCCACACCCACGAGGATCAGCGGCAGCACTGGTACCGACACGCACCATGAACGGCGACATGAGGACTGAAGGAAGCAACCAAAGGAAGCAGCCTGAATGGGAGAGAACCGGCACCGACTGCGTTGATTTCCACCAAGCTCCCCGACCCTGACTCACCTCGCGACAGCGGACCTCCCGCGCACAGAAGCCCCACACCCACACCGCAGGATTACGAGGACAGCGCAACTGCCAGCTATGTGGTCACTGCGCCAAGCACGCGCCACGCACAGGGACACATCAGCTCCACAGAATGATACAGCGTCCTCCGCTGCTGCACATGCCCAAGAAACATGGCCAATCGCCATCCTCGGAACCTTCAGGGCTGCTCACGCACCTGAAGCGGACGTGCAGCCCGCACACAGGACTTTGTATAGGTTTCTCAGCCACGGCGCACAACGGGAGCCTAGCCGATTGCTGTCCCTGAGGGCCTTAGGGCTGCGTCCGCCCCTAAAGCCACACCGCCAAGTCCCTCACACAGCTGCAGTTGTTTCACAGCCACTGCGACTTTTTTTTTTTTTTTTTCACAGCCGCTGCGGATCACTGCCCCTGGTTTACCGGGAAAGTCCCTCACCATCGCGGATCCACACGCAATTTTTGAGCGGCCCAAACACCTTTGACGTCCCGGGCCAGCACTCACTTACTCCCACCCCCCTCCCCCTCCTCCTCCACAGCGCTCTTCCCGCATCCCACTCCCTAAAGCCGGCCGATCGCTGTCTTGTTCCATTACTCACAACGCACACTGGCCTCGTGCACCCACGATCCACAGCCGTTCAACGTGCTGGAACTCGGAGCGGAGCACACTGTCTTTTCCATCCCTCCCCCATCCCCCCCACAGACTGACATGCCCTCCGACACTCCTCTACAGCAGGACAGTTCTACCGGAGCTGGAGCCCAAACGACTGGGGGGGGGGCGGGTCACAGCCCCTTCTGAGTGTTCTGGGGGGGAGCCCTGTGATGACCCACCACACTCTACATGGACATTCATTCCTCACACTCAGCAGGTCTGGAGGAAGCAGAGGACCATTCACATACGGACAGAGAGCCCCTGGGGGACAACCAGAACAATAGACTGTTGTTTATACATCCCCGGATTAGGGGGAGGACGTCTGGGCGCCAGTTGGTCATGCCAGTCATGTGTATTGATACGCTAATGTGCCATGCATTCTCTCTTCCCATATCAATGTATAAAAGAGCTTGTGTGACATGCCTCAGAGGACAGTAGAACACAGTAGTGCACAGAGCTACAATGTGTATCTCATGATGTTGGAGGAAATAAAACTTTGCAACCTTCCAGCTCGTCGCATCTCACCTGATCATATTCCTCCACAATGTAAAAGACTCATTACCAGTTGTTGGCACCAATGGCGGCACAACCAGTTATTAGGTTTAGGGGGCAGTTGCTTTTTCACGTGAGGCCAGGTGGGTTTGGATGGCTTTTTCCCCTTAGTGAAGGAGGTCATTATCTGAAGGCTGCGTTTTGTATTTACTTGGGTTGTCTTTGTCTGATGTTGGGATGTGTTTGATGATCTGAAACATTTAGGTATGGCAAATGTGCAGAGGTGTAGGAGGTCGGGAAGGGAGCAAATGCATTTTCACAGCACTGTATTCAAGGAGCTCATATAAGATAAGATAAGATAAGCCTTTATTAGTCCCACAATGGGGAAATTCCAGGATTGCAACAGCACAGGGATAGCAACACTCAGAGCAACAATCAGAAGGCAAGAGAAAAACAAGAGCAGCGAGTATACATATGTACATATAAATATAAATATATATACACTACCGTTCAAAAGTTTGGGGTCACTTAGAAATTTCCTTATTTTTGAAAGAAAAGCACTTTTTTTCAATGAAGATAACTTTAAACTAATCAGAAATACACTCTATACATTGCTAATGTGGTAAATGACTATTCTAGCTGCAAATGTCTGGTTTTTGGTGCAACATCTACATAGGTGTATAGAGGCCCATTTCCAGCAACTATCACTCCAGTGTTCTAATGGTACAATGTGTTTGCTCATTGCGTCAGAAGGCTAATGGATGATTAGAAAACCCTTGTGCAATCATGTTAGGTCTGCAATGCTGTAATTGCTGCAAATGGAGGATTCTTTGACGAAAGCAAAGTTTGAAGAAAAAAATTATTATTTCAAATACAAATCATTATTTCTAACCTTGTCAATGTCTTGACTATATTTTCTATTCATTTTACAACTCATGGTGGTAAATAAGTGTGACTTTTCATGGAAAACACAAAATAATTGTCTGGGTGACCCCAAACTTTTGAACAGTAGTGTATATATATATATATACTGTATATAGACACACAGTGCGGAGCATTGTAGCTAGATGGAATAAATATATGAGTATATAAACACACAGTGCGGAGTATTGTAGCTAGATGGAATGAATATGTGAATATATAAACACACACAGTGCGGAGCATTGTAGCTAGATGGAATAAATATATGAATATATAAACACACACAGTGTGGAGCATTGTAGCTAGATGGAATGAAACAGCACAACCGTCTACTTAGTTATCCTACATGGTGTGATTATGTACCCATACATATTCATATTCTCACCCTCCATAGCGACCGGTATTTTCCTAGTTGTATACCGGAGGGGACCATTGTGTAAGTCTATTGCGTCTTTTGCATTCAATACTATTAGGTTGTCACGTCTTTTTGCTATCTCTGCGAGCAGCCCTGCTTAGGTTGTACAGTCTGACAGCCGTAGGTGGGAAGGACCTACGAAACCTCTCGGTTGTGCACCTAGGATGATGTAGTCTGCTGCTAAATGAGCTCCTCAGTGCGTTCAGTATGTCCTGCATAGGGTGGAACTCGGACTCCAGCAGAGATGACAGTTTAGCCACCATCCTTCTCTCTCCCATCTCCTCCACTGGGTCAAGGCGCTGCCCCAGGACAGAGCTAGCTTTCTTGATCAGTTTGTTCAGTCTCTTCCTATCGGCTGCTGTAATGCCACTGCCCCAGCAGACCACTCCAAAAGTGATGGCTGATGCCACCATCGTGTCATAGAATGACTTCAGCAGCGCCCCTTGTACACCAAAAGACCTGAGTCTCATCAGTAGGAACAGCCTGCGCTGTCCCTTCTTGTAGAGTGCGTCGGTATTGTGTGACCAGTCTAGTTTATTGTTCAGATGAACACCCAGGTACTTGTAGGATGTCACCATCTCAATGTCTGTTCCCTGTATATTTACTGGTGCTGTGAGGGGTTGTCCTTGCCTGCGGCAGTCCACCACCAGCTCCCTAGTTTTCCTCGCGTTGATGTGGAGGCAGTTCCGATGGCACCAGTCCCCAAAGTCCTGGATAAGCCCTCTGTACTCAGCTTCATCTCCGTTGGAGATGAGGCCAACAATCGCAGAGTCGTCAGAGAACTTCTGTTGATTGCAGTGTGTTGTGTTGTGTGAGAAGTCCGCAGTATAAAGGGTATATATATGCAAAACTTCTAAAACAGCAGAGTTGGGAGTTTACCTCTTCACTTGAAATAAGAGGCCTTGAAATAACTGTCATTGTTTCAGGTACAGCAGGTGGAAAAACTGGTTGGTGTGGTTACGTGTTTTTTTACAGACCTAGCCCCATCCAAGTATTTTTAACAAAGAGCACATGATTTAAAATGAAAGGATAGAATCAAAAGAGAAACTGCAGCATTTACAGGTGCAACTAAAAATAAAATTAAAAAGTAAGTCAATAAATACTGCAGATTTTGCCCCAGTTTAAATCAGAAAGCTAAACTTTTGTATTGTGGTGACCCAGCACAATGCAGACTGATGCTATTTCACGCTCAGCAGGGCTGGAGGAAACGGAAAACAATTGGTATACAGAGGACAATTCACAGACGGACAAAGAGCCACAGGAGCCAGTCAGACGGGACTGTATGCATGCGTCCTTGAGCCAACCAATGTCATGCTAATCATGTGTATTGACTGATATGCTAATGTGCCATGCATTCTATCTTCCTGTATCACTGTATAAAAGAGCTTGTGTGACATGTCTCAGCAGCACAGTAGCGCACAGAGCTACAATGTGTGTCTCATGATGTTGGAGGAAATAAAACTCTGCAACCTTCCAGTTTGTCACATCTTGCCTGATCTTATTTCTCCACACTGGTGACCCGACGTGTCATGGTGTGACCTTCACCTGATCTTTTCCTTCCACACTGGTGACCTGACCAGAGAGAATGACCGTCTGCTCCCTCTCACCGCGCTGTGGACTCCAAAGGACCAGCGAACACCTGCAACCTCTTCATCCACACCCACGAGGATCAGCGGCAGCGCTGGGACCGACACGCACCATAAACGGCGACACGAGCAAACCAAAGGAAGCAGCCTGAACGGGGAAAGTCATCGGCGCCATTTGCATTGATTTTCACCAAGCTGTCCGACCCTGACTCACCTCACGACAGCGGACCTCCCGCACACACACCGCAGGATTACGGGGACAGCGCAACTGAATCAGAATCAGAATCAGAATCAGAATAAACTTTATTGCCAAGCATGTAAAAAACACACGAGGAACTTGACTTGACATTGGTGCGCATGTGCGCGACACAACGACACGGCAGCCATAATAGGCGCCTCATCAAACAGAGATAGATAAGAAAGGGAGGGGAGGGGAGGGAACGACACAAGGGGGGAGGAGAGAAAAAAAAACTTCGTTATCAGAATACAGCTTATGAATATTTAAGCAGATTATGATTACAATGAAAAAAATCTCTCAATAGCACAGAGCAACAATCAGCCACAAAAAACCAAAAGACCAAAAGTCAGAGAGAATCAGTGAATGGATGGGTGTAATTCAGTATTATGAATCAGTGTGTTTGTGTATGTTGAATGCAGGTGGGTGTTTATCAGTTACTGGAGGCAGCAAAATCTCTCCCAGCCGAGATGTTATGTCTTAGTGTCTGAAACTCGGAAGCATGTCCTTGAGGCATGGCAGATGGAAATTTCCTGGGCCAGTCACATGTCAATGAGAGTTCAGATGCAGTCCCAGTATGTTTATGAAAGAGAAGCACAATCTTCTGTTTTGTCTTAATCCAGGAGGAAAATAGACAACAGGGCATCGAAATTCAAGGTCTGATAGACACAGATCACACAGAGCATAGAATTTTTCATCTCCAGCAATCCTGTGTTCATAATTTCCATACATAGGCTTTAAATCCATTCCTTGGAGGCACCAAAGACGACTCCAGATGTTTCCCTTCTAGAACATGGGTAAACATGTCCGGTAGAGTCCATCCCTCTACAGTGCATGCAGATGGTAAATTCCATGTTATCATTGCCGATAGTTAGTGCACTCTCCCGTCCAGTCGAATTGTTGAGAAGCAGCTATGCCGGGACCGCTTTTAATTAGCTCTTCCAGTTAATTTTTCGATACACCAGGAAAAACTCCAGAGCCAATCAGCAGAAAATCCTGTGATCCTAGCCAAACCAGGTAGATGTTTCCACATCCTCAGTCGAATCGTGCAGACACATGCATTCCAATCCATGGGTCTCTTCATAGGGGCTCCCCCTGGCCCGAATTTATATAAAATGTTGTTAATTTTATTAAAGCCGCTCACCAAATCCATTTTTTTTGTTTGGTTCAAGATTCAGCCAGAAGACAGCGACGCAGACAAGACAGCAAGCTGGGATTCTCAGTTAGGGAGGGAAGGAGGGTAAAGCCAGCTATGTGGTCACTGCGCCAAGAGCGCGCCACGGTCAGGAACAAGCCGGTTCCACAGACTGATACAGCATCCTCCGCCGCAGCACATGCCCGAGAAACACGGCCGATCGCCATCCTCAGAACCTTCAGGGCTGCTCACGCACCTGAAGCGGACGTGCAGCCCGCACACAGGACTTTGTATGGGTTTCTCAGCCACGGCGCACAACGGGAGTCTAGCCGATTGCTGTCCCCGAGGGCTTTAGGGCTGCGTCCGCTCCTAAAGCCACACCACCAAGTCCCTCACACACCTGCAGTTGTTTCACAGCCACTACGCATCCTCGGGGAATTTGGCCGTCGCCTTCCCCACATCCTCGCTGGACCGAGCCGCGAGAAGAGTCAGAGACTTAATTTTTTCACAGCCGATACGGATCACCGCCAGGTTTACCGGGAAAGTCCCTCACCATCGCTGATCCTCACGCAATTTTTGCATGGCACAGACACCTTTGATGTCCCGGGCCGGCGCTCACTTACTCCCATCCCCCTCCCCCTCCTCCTCCACAGCGCTCTTCCCGCACCTCACTCCCTAAAGCCGGCCGATCGCCATCTTTTTCCATTATGCACGACGTGCACCGGCCCCGTGCGCCCACGATCCACGGCCGTTCAACGTGCTGGAACTCGGAGCGGAGCACACTGTCTTGCCGGACAGTTCTACCGGAGCTGGAGCTCAAACGACTGGGGGGGGGGGGGTCACAGCCCCTTCTGAGTGTTCTGGGGGGGAGCCCTGTGGTGACCCACCACACTCTACATGGACATTCATTCCTCACACTCAGCAGGTCTGGAGGAAGCAGAGGACCATTCACATACGGACAGAGAGCCCCTGGGGGACAATCAGAACAATAGACTGTTGTTTATACATCCCCAGATTAGGAGGAGGACGTCCGGGCACCAGTTGGTCATGCCAATCATGTGTATTGATTGATATGCTAATGTGCCATGCATTCTCTCTTCCCATATCAATGTGATGTAATGTAAATGTAATGTACTTTATTTATATAGCCCTTTAAAACAACCCATAGGTGACCAAAGTGCTTTACAGAAAATAAACAGCATTAAAAACACACAGAGCATTAAAAACAAATAACATAAACAAAAAACAAACAAACAAACAAAAACACACAAAAAAAACAAATGCCAAGACAAATATCACCACTACTGGGTATTAAAAGCCATCCTAAACAAATATGTCTTAAGTTCTGATTTAAAAAGGGCCAGGTCAGAGATAGCACGTAGGTCAGGGGGGAGATTATTCCAGAGCCTGGGGGCGGCAACAGAAAAGGCTCGGTCACCCCAGTGTTTATACCTTGACCTAGGCACATTCAGCAAAAGCTGATTGGATGACCTCAAAGCCCTGCCTTGGTCATGGACAGTCAAAGTCTCAGACATATAAACCGGAGCAAGGCCATTTAGAGCTTTAAAAACAAAAAGCAAAAGTTTAAAATTAATTCTAAAATGGACTGGAAGCCAATGAAGTGAATAAAGGATCGGAGTAATGTGCTCTCGCCTAGGTGTGTTGGTCAAAAGACGGGCCGCTGCATTTTGCACAAGTTGAAGGCAGCCGAGAGAAGACTGAGAGATGCCAACATAAAGTGCATTGTAGTAATCAAGTCGAGACGTGACTAAAGCATGGATGGCTATCTCAAGATCATGACGGCTCAGGAAAGGTTTGGCTTTGGATAACAAACGTAATTGATAAAAGCTCATCTTGACTATATTGTCAATCTGTTTATCAAATTTTAAATGGCTGTCAAAAATCACCCCCAAATTTCTGACAGCTGAACTGAGCCTTAAAGAGAAGGTACCAAAGCCAGCCGTTACAGTATCCCCAAACACAATACATTCTGTTTTTTCTTCATTTAAGTGGAGAAAATTTTGGCTTAACCACAACTTAATATCAATGATGCAATCCAATAGAACACTTAGTGAGTTAGTTTGTTCTGGGTTCAAAGGTAAATAAAGCTACAATTCGTCCGCATAACAGTGGAAAGACATGTTATGCCTGGCTATTATTGACCCGAGTGGCAGCATATATAATGAAAACAGAATAGGGCCAAGGATAGAGCCCTGTGGGACCCCACAGGAGAGAGAGGCACTAGAAGAGGACATGTCACCAATCATTACAGAAAAAGTTCTATTAGAAAGGTAGGATTCAAACCACTTAAGTGCAGTGCCATGGATGCCAACATAGTGATTCAGGCGTAACAAAAGGATAGTGTGGTCCACAGTGTCAAAGGCTGCTGTAAGATCTAGCAGCACTAAGACCACAGGACATTTGGCATTAACAGACATCATAATATCATTGTGCACCTTAAGCAGGGCAGACTCAGTGCTGTGACGAGATCTAAACCCAGATTGAAACTTCTCAAAAATAGAATTGTCTTCTAAAAAAGACTGTAACTGTATAAAAACAGCTTTTTCTAAAACTTTAGATAAAAAGGGCAAATGAGAAATGGGTCTAAAATTAGATAAAACTGAAGGGTATCAATGTCAATGTACATTACATTGTATGTCAATGTAAAACTGAAGGGTATCAATGTATAAAAGAGCTTGCGTGACATGCCTCACGGTGGCGCAGTGGTTAGCACTGCGGCAGCACAGTTTACCCTCGGCCGGGGGATCGCGGGGATCGTGAGATCGTGGGATCGATCCCTGCCCCCGACCAACAGTGACCTGTGTGGAGTTTGCATGTTCTCCCCGTGTTGCGTGGGTTTACTCCGGGATTTCTCCGGTTTCCTCCCACATACCAAAAACATGCAGGTTAGGGACACGGGGCGCTTGCGCATGCAGCGACCGGCAGCTGGTGGCTTGTCACCAGACTGCAAAACAAATCTACCTTCGGGTACAAAATAAGTAATTAAAAAAAAGAAAAACAAATGCCCCAGAGGACAGTAGAACACAGTAGTGCACAGAGCTACAATGAGTGTCTCATGATGTTGGAGGAAATAAAACTTTGCAACCTTCCAGCTCGTCGCATCTCACCTGATCATATTCCTTCACAATGTAAAAGGCTCATTACCAGTTTTTGGCACCAATGGCGGCACAACTAGGTTTAGGGGGCAGTTGCTTTTTCACGTGAGGCCAGGTGGGTTTGGATGGCTTTTTCCCCTTAGTGAAGGAGGTCATTATCTGGAGGCTGCGTTTTGTATTTACTCGGGTTGTCTTTGTCTGATGTTGGGATGTGTTTGATGATCTGAAACATTTAGGTATGGCAAATGTGCAGAGGTGTAGGAGGTCGGGAAGGGAGCAAATGCATTTTCACAGCACTGTATTCAAGGAGCTCATATATGCAAAACTTCTAAAACAGCAGAGTTGGGAGTTTACCTCTTCACTTGAAATAAGAGGCCTTGAAATAACTGTCATTGTTTCAGGTACAGCAGGTGGAAAAACTGGTTGGTGTGGTTATGTGTTTTCTTACAGACCTAGCCCCATCCAAGTATTTTTAACAAAGAGCACATGATTTAAAATTAAAGGATAGAATCAAAAGAGAAACTGCAGCATTTACAGGTGCAACTAAAAATAAATTTAAAAAGTAAGTCAATAAATACTGCAGATTTTGCCCCAGTTTAAATCAGAAAACTAAACTTTTGTATTGTGGTGACCCAGCACAATGCAGACTGATGCTATTTCACGCTCAGCAGGGCTGGAGTTAACGGAAGACAATTGGCATACAGAGGACAATTCACAGACGGACAAAGAGCCACAGGAGCCAGTCAGACGGGACTGTATGCATGCGTCCTCGAGCCAACCAATGTCATGCTAATCATGTGTATTGACTGATATGCTAATGTGCCATGCATTCTATCTTCCTGTATCACTGTATAAAAGAGCTTGTGTGACATGTCTCAGCAGTACAGTAGCACACAGAGCTACAATGTGTGTCTCATGATGTTGGAGGAAATAAAACTCTGCAACCTTCCAGCTCGTCGCATCTCGCCTGATCTTATTCCTCCACAGTATATTCTATATTCCTTACACATAAAGTTAAATAAATCATATCTTTTTTAGTTTTATAATTAGGTGTTAGAAAAATTCTTTAAAACCTTCAGTCAAAAACCAGGCTGAATCAGAGTTTCAGCAAATTTAATTACACTGGCCAGTGGAGAACAATACAAAAATAGTCTCAGAACCTATTTGCGCACCATTCTGACTCAAACACACATCACTCAGTTCTTTAAACCCTCCATTATCTGAGAGGTGGAGGAGCAAATTGTCCATCATGATTGGTCCAGTACATGTGGTCAAAACTTGGTGTACAGATTATTTTTTCTCAGGTCACTCCATCCCAGGCACACAAGAGCCACACAGGCTAGACTCAAAACAAGATGATAACTAGTGCAGCTGTAGCCTTGATACTTTTACAAAGACTCTAAGTTAGACTTTGAGACCAAACAAAGACAAATATGAAATTTTTCTATCATTCTCCCCCCTTTGATGCCATGCAAGGCATCAGAAAAGAACGGTTTATGGCATCTAAAACCTCATCTAGCAGCTTTGCTAAGCTCCAATGCATTTGTATGCAACAGATCCTAACTAGCTCATGACGGGGAAAGTTCGCCATCGGCCCTGCAGCCCCAGGCACTGGATAAATGTTTCAGTCCTTTAGGAGGAGAAATGAAACAATAAAGCCATTGATCAATAAAGAAAATCATTAATGGTAAAAACAGTGAAAGCAAAATGATGATAAAATAATGTTAAGAGGATATAATAAGGATATACACTACCGTTTAAAAGTTTGGGGTCACCCATACAATTATTTTGTGTTTTCCATGAAAAGTCACACTTATTTACCACCATGAGTTGTAAAATGAATAGAAAATATAGTCAAGACATTGACAAGGTTAGAAATAATGATTTGTATTTGAAATAATAATTTTTTCCAGATACTCAACCTGCTCAAAGGAAGGTCAGTTTTATAGCTTCTCTAACCAGCTAAACTGTTTTCAGCTGTGCTAACATGATTGCACAAGGGTTTTCTAATCATCCATTAGCCTTCTGACGCAATGAGCAAACACATTGTACCATTAGAACACTGGAGTGATAGTTGCTGAAGTGGGCCTCTATACACCTATGTAGATATTGCACCAAAAACAAGACATTTGCAGCTAGAATAGTCATTAACCACATTAGCAATGTATATTAGATATTAGAGTGTATTTCTGATTAGTTTAAAGTTATCTTCATTGAAAAAAACAGTGCTTTTCTTTCAAAAATAAGGAAATTTCTAAGTGACCCCAAACTTTTGAACGGTAGTGTATAGTTATGTGTCCTTGCAGCTTGTATAAAAACAAACTTTAAAAGTAACTTAAGACATAAAACAAAACAATAGAAAACAAAACAATAATCATAATCATAAAGTGTAATGATGTAATGTAAAAATAGAAATAAGAGTAATGTAAAAACAAAATAAAAATAAAAGTAATAAAAGTAATACTTCAAACTTCACAAATGTATTTACAAGTACTACATTTCAACTTCACATCGTCATCATGCAACTCCTTTTGGTTTTCTGCATGCCAGTCATACTTTTTGACATGTTTTTAGAAGAACCCAAGCGCAGACACAGACTCAATGAACAACAATGATCTTTCTTTACAAGTGTGAATGTATGGGAGTGTGTGGGTGACTGGATGTGTGGCCAAAGCGAGCAGAGCAGGATGAGCCTGGCAGCCCTGTAGAGAGAGGAGGAGACAGGAATATTAGTTCTCCGTATTAAATGGAGGTCAGGCATTGATTTGCTTGCTACCGGATAACCATGAAAACTGGTACTACCTGTCTCATGGGTCGGGCCGTCGCGACTCAACCGGCAACCCCGCCCTTCCAAGGGTGTGGAGGGTGAAACTGGACATCCTGGCAGAACTAAAAACAATATCTGTCACAGGTCTGTGGTGGACCACTCCCAGTTACATGGGGTGAGACTGGACATCCTGGCAGATAAACACATCTGTCACAAGGTCTGTGGTGGACTTTTGCCAGTCGGATCGTGAGATGCACTACACAAAGAGCAGAGATAAACAAGCCTATCATCTGGCCAGTCACTGCAACTTATACTAGAGTCAGTTTGTCTTGCCCTGTCCTTGCCACTGATAATACCTCTATCTGCCAAGAATGTGCCGCTAGTCTAGCAGTACTCAAAATACTTTGCAAGCAGTTTCATGAAATGGTCAGTCAGAAAGCATCTCATACCGGCTCAGATGTCGCCCGGGTTAACAAGGCCAGGAGTTCCTGGCAGTGGAGGGCAAAGGACAGAGCTGCGTGGAGGAATCTGATCAGACCTAAATGACACAGTCATTGTTGCCCCCGACAGACTGCTATGATGATGATGATGATATTTTTGTGTTTGTACCTGATGCAGTCCATTTTTCTAAAAAAATGGACAAAAGAAGAATGTAAGGTCTAAAAAAATATCTACAACAGATGAGAAGTATTGCAAAGTTGCATCCTTAAGAAAAACTTCCATCATTTACTGTTCACCTAAGCCTCATCAGAAAGGAAGGAAGGATGGTGGTCAAGAAGATGTCCAAATGTTGCCTTTCAAGCTTGTTAGAAATGTACAAATTCTACAATATTTCCATTTATGTTCGTATTTTTTAATAAATCATTGCATCTATTTCTCATTTTCCTAGCACATGGGTGTGCAACCTGTGGCTTTTCCCCCCATATTTAGTGGCTCCAATGTGGCTGTGAAAAATTCTTAAAAATAGCTGGGAAAAGACATAAATTTACATGAAAACAAAGCCAAAAATATAGAAGAAAAAACTGCAAACTAAAGATGAAAAAGTCTCAGTTTTATGAGAGAAAAATCACACAAAGTAAACAACTGAAAAAAGCCTCAGAAGTATGACAGAAAATTAAGGTGAAGAAACTTATGCAAATTTATGGGTAAAAAGTTGCAGATTTATAAGAAAAATGCCACAAATTTATGAGAAAAATTTGCAAATTTACAAGAAAACACATTTTACAAGAAAACAGCAGCAAATTTACAAGAAAAAAAAACTAGCAAATTTCTGATAGAAGGATGGATACTTATGAGAAAAAAGTTACAAATTTACAAGAAAAAATTGCAAACTTATGAGAAAAAAATTGAACATTTACTAGAAAAAGCCACAAACCACAAGGAAAAGACTGCAAATTTAAAAGTAGATAATACAGAGGACAAAAGTTGAAATATTAAAAATCACACTTCCCGTAGCACGGTCAAGAAACCCAAGCTATCGCTTGGAGATGTCCGCTTGAAGGTCTCCTCCTGCTCAGAGACCATTTCAAGGGCAGGAGCTCAAATTTGAAAGAAGGCAAACATTTTTTTATTTTTTTTTTTAGATTTTCAAAATTATAATGCAACAGTTCCAGCATCCCAACATTACTGTACAGTCCTGACCAAAAAGGTTTTGGCTTTGTAATGAGTTTAATTTTTATGATGATCAACTTATTTCATATTTATCTACTGCAGGCAAAATGAGACACAGGAGAGAGCAAAAGCAAAAATCATGAATGAAATTTGAATATCACAGAAGAAAAACAGAAAGAAAACTAGAAGAAAATAAAAAAAAGTTTTAAATTTATCAGAAAAAAACAAATATGCAAAAAAGTAAAGTTATAATTAGGATGAAAGTTGGGGGGAAGATTTCACATTTACATTTTTATTTATTTATTTTTTATTTTAGAGAAAAAAACAAAAATTGCAAGAAAAAGTCCTAAATTAGCAGTTGTCAACCCCAAGCAGCAGACAGGCCAACTTGTCCAGTCATGTCCTTAACTTACCCACCTTAAAAGAACCTACAGTTTGCAGACGTGGACAAAATTGTTGGTACCCCTCTGTTAATGAAAGAAAAACCCACAATGGTCACAGAAATAACTTAAATCTGACAAAAGTGGTAATAAATAAAAATTCTATGAAAATTAAACAATGAAAATCACACAATGCTTTTGAATTGTGGTTCAACAGAATTATTTTAAAAAACAAACTCATGAAACAGGCCTGGACAAAAATGATGGTACCCCTAGAAAAGATTGAAAATAATGTGACCACAGGGACATGTTCAACCAAGATGTGTCCTCTAATTAACATCACAGGTGTCTACAAACTTGTAATCAGTCAGTCGGCCTATTTAAAGGGTGACAAGTAGTCACTGTGCTGTACACAGTTTACTTTTAACATGACAAGCATTCATTCATTCATTCATTCATCTTCTTCCGCTTAATCCTTTTCGGGTCGCGGGGGGGCTGGAGCCTATCCCAGCATCTTTGGGCGAGAGGCAGGTTACACCCTGGACAGATCGCCAGTCCATCGCAGGGCCAACACAGAGAGACAGACAGCCATTCACTCTCACATTCATACCTAAGGACAATTTAGAATCCCTAGTTTGATGCCAATTAACCTAACTTGCATGTTTTTGGCATGTGGGAGGAAACCGGAGAAATCTCGGAGTAAACCCAAAGGTAAAGGCTATAAGACCATCTCCAAGCAGCATGATGCTCCTGTGACTACAGTTGCATATATTATTCAGAAATTTAAGATCCACAGGACTGTAGCCAACCTCCCTGGACATGGCCGCAGGAGGAGACGTACAACACGAATGGTAACAAAAGAGCCCAGAACAACATCTAAACACATTCATGGTGAATTCCAAGGTCAAGGTACATCAGTGTCAGATCGCACCATCCGTCGTCGTATGAGCCAAAGTGGACTTCATGGGAGATGACCAAGGAGGACACCACTGTTGAAAACAAATCATAAAAAAGCCAGAATGGAATTTGCCAAACTGCATGTTGACAAGCCACAAAGCTTTTGGGAGAATGTCCTATGGACAGACGAGACAAAACTGCAACTTTTTGGCAAGGCACATCAGCTCTATGTTCACAGACGCAAAAATGAAGCATACCAAGAAAAGAACACTGTCCCTACTGTGAAACATGGAGGAGGTTCTGTTATGTTCTGGGGCTGCTTTGCTGCATCTGGAACAGGGTGTCTTAAATCTGTGCAGGGTATAATGAAATCTCAAGACTATCAAGGTATTCTAGAGAGAAATGTGCTGCCCAGTGTCAGACAGCTTGGTCTCAGTCGCAAGTCATGGGTCTTGCAACAGGATAATGACCCAAAACACACAGCTAAAAACACCCAAGAATGGCAAAGAGCGAAACATTGGACTATTCTAAAGTGGCCTTCTATGAGCCCTGATCTAAATCCTATTCAACATCTGTGGAAGGAGCTGAAACATGCCGTCTGGAGAAGGCACCCTTCAAACCTGAGACAACTGGAGCAGTTTGCTCATGAGGAGTGGGCCAAAATACCTGCTGAGAGGTGCAGAAGTCTCATTGACAGTTACAGAAGTCGTTTGATTGCAGTGATTGCCTCAAAAGTTGTGAAGCAAAATATTAAGTTAAGGGTACCATCATTTTTGTCCAGGCCTGTTTCATGAGTTTGCTTTTTAAAATAATTCTGTTGAACCACAGTTCAAAAGCATTGTCTGATTTTCATTGGTTAATTTTCATAGAATTATTATTTATTACCACCTTTGTCAGATTCAAGTTATTTCTGTAACCATTGTGGGTTTTTCTTTCATTAAAGCGTACCTGTGGTGGTCGTGAAGACGCATTTGACTTGAAAACATTATGAAAAAGTATTTCTTATTTTGGTAAATAATTTTTGCCAGCCATATACCACCAGACATATATTCAAATAGGACCTTGGCCATGGGCAGCCAATGAAAACTGTGGGCGCAGCCATGACACATGCGGATGTGACGTCACTTCGTTGATACTCAACAGTCAATGCTCCGCCTGTATGAGAGACTAGGGTGCTGTTGTGAGTGTTTTTATTCTATTATGGCTGAATTGTCGGACTCTGAGGAAGAATTTGTCCAACATGGCTACAGGTTTGAGCCAGAAAGGTCTTCTGAGGGTTAAAGTGACGAAGTGGTCCTCACACACAACGCAATTTCGTCTGAAATTATTCGTCTGTGCCCTGTTTCCGCTCCGATCTTCTGACAAGGTGAGCTGGGTTTGGGTACACAAAAAAAGTGTTTCTTTGTTTTTTTTGCTTATTATTCAGACATCCAAAGGCTTTACATTCCGCCATGTTGCGATATCCATATCGCATTGTATGTTTTTGTTTTTAAAAGAGCAACGAGTGTCTGCTGCTCTGTAAATAGTTTTAGAATCATCTTCCGAGATCAGATGAGACAAGCCGCAGAATTTAAGCATTTATTTATTTATTTTCTACTCGTTTTAGTTATGCATTTAATATGAATCCTGAGTTTGAAATAAACGTTTGAATTTTAATATCCCCGAAGCCGCCACACATCCGGGTACTCAGATCGCAGTTTTCGAATTATCGTCATTTACGAGCTCAGATCAGAAAAGACGGCTCGCCGAATTTAAACATTTATTTATTTATTTTCTACTCGTTTTAGTTCTGCATTTAATATGAATCCTGAGTTTGAAATAAACGTTTGAATTTGAATATCCCCGAAGCAGCCGCACATCCGGGTACTCAGATCGCAGTGTTCGAATTATCGGCATTTACGAGCTCAGATCAGAAAAGACGGCTCGCAGAATTTAAACATTTATTTATTTATTTTCTACTCGTTTTAGTTCTGCATTTAATATGAATCCTGAGTTTGAAATAAACGTTTGAATTTGAATATCCCCGAAGCCGCTCCACATCCGGGTACTCGAGGCTCAGCCAATACTGATCCAGATCGCGGTGTCAACGAAATTACATCACAGGAAGCGTCCTGGAAGTCCCTGTAGCCACTAGTATGGCTGTACCCATGTTTTGCTGACATAGCTGAACCAGCAGATCAGCAATGGATTTATATCAAATTGCTTTGAACGTGAATTTCAACTTAAACTTGAACTAGAACGTGAGACAGGGGCTCAATATAATATCTTTTTTTTCACGACCACCACAGGTACGCTTTAACAGAGGGGTACCAACAATTTTGTCCACGTCTGTATATCCAGGTAAATACTGATCTCTAAACCTTTATTTAACAGCTCGGTTTTATGTCCACCTATTAGAATGGAGTTATAAATTTCACTTTTTTCTGGTGGATGGAGCTCCACTCTGCAAAAAACACCAGGAAACCCCTACCTTCTGATTCAAAGGTTATCACATATATTAACAAGAATATAAAATAATATGAAAGAAATAAAATTTTAGACTGTGACCACTCTTGCAAATGAAAAAATAAAAATAAGTTAGTTATGGAATTTCCAAGCAGATGTTTTAGACAACAGTCTTTAAACTCTTGTTTTGGTGAAAATGTCATTTTGCCTCTGGATGAAGGAATATTGACCGTTCAGGCTCTCTCAAAAAAAAAGTCAGAGCAGTCTGAACTTTTTCAGTCCAAGCAGGAATAATAACAAACTCAGCTCTAGTCTCTTACATTTACATAAAGAAAGAATGAAGCAAAATTACTATTAAACATCAACACAATAAATTATAAAAGTGATCTACCGGCTGTCAGGGGAAGGGAGGGGTAACCACCAGCACTTCCACCGGCGACTTCCACTCAGAAATCTGACTTTTCATAAATATTCATTATCAATTAATAAAACAAAGTTTTATGCCAAAGGCTTAGTCTGGGGCTTTGGGGGGGACACAGTAACTTATTATGGGGGGCATTGTCATGATCAGGTGAGCGTGCACCCCCTCCCCTGCTGTTTCTGTTCTTCCCGGCTCCGGAGCTCATCAGTGCACCTGCGTGATTGGACACACCTGCCGCTTCCTAGTTTACAAGCGTGTAAAAGAGCCAGTGTGTGAATGCTGGACCAGTTGGGTATTGCTGCCACATACAACCCCAGTTATTGTTGTTTGGCTAATCTTAATCCCTGTTGCCGTATCTGCAGGGGCGGCTCCTCTACTTTCCTCTGGGGGGCCCTCAGCCACTGAAGTCACGAAGAGGGCTGAAACTACATCAGCTGCAGCAGAGAACATCGTGCCCCGGGAACTCAGGCAAGTGTTTTTTCATTCTCATTCACCAACACATGAATTATCTTGCCTGATTCCCAGTGGTGAGGCTCAGACTATGCAGTCCTCTGAGTCCTCACCACCTGCTGCAGCTATAGACTGTTCACCTGCTCTCTCTGTGTGTCCTCCTATGCCCCCTGAGTGTCCGCTGGTCCCAGGTTTGAGCTGCCTGACAATGGAGGAGCCTGCGGCCCTGGAGGACCTGGCTCCACCCCCACAGCCACGGTCTGGATTGAGGGAAAGCACTGTTACCGAGCTGAAGACTGCGCTGATGATGGAGCGTTCCCTGGCTTCAGCAGTACAGGATCTAGCGCCAGCAGGGAGCTGACCTCCTGTGTCCACGTCAGGCGAACCACCTGTGTGGGTCACTTCGTTGGGGGGTCCCGGGACTGCATCAGCCACCATGCCTGCTGCAGGGGCCTCCGCAGCAGAGCCGAAGCTGGAACTCCAGAGAGCTGGGCCCGAGACGTCGCCGCCTGGATCGACGGAGTTCTGGACAGCAGTGGAGCTTGAGCTCAGGCAAATGATCTTCTTTGTTTTCACTGTCTCTGTGTTGGAGAAATCTTGTCTGGCTCTTGGAGGGCCAAGTGCAGCCATCAGCTGCACCTGATCTCAACTCGCTGGGCTCCACTGCCACCGGTGACCCTGACCCTGTCTCTTTGTCCCTCCTATTGGAGTCTTTCCCCAGAGTCACCGAGGTCCGTCCAACTTTGCCAGAGGTCTCCGTGGGTCCAGCCTCACCGCCTGAGAACTCCATGGGTCCAGCTCCTCCAGCTGAGGTCGTCGCGAGTGCTCCGTCCCAGCCCGGGATGTCCGTGGGTGCTGCTTCCCCATCAGCTGAGGTCGTCACGGGTGCGCCACCTCAGCCTGGGACCTCCGTGGTTGCAGCTTCCCCATCAGCTGAGGTCATTGTGGGTGCTCCACCTCAGCCCTGGACCTCCCTGGGTGCAGCTCCCCCACCAGCTGAGTCTCCGTGAGTGTTGTGTCCCAGTCGGGGGCCGTCATGGGTGCTGTGTCCCAGCCTCAGACCTACGTGGGTGCTGCGCCCCAGCTTGGGTCCACCGTGGGTGTTGTGCTTCGGGCCGGGGTCCACCATGGGTGCAGCTCTGTCCCAGTCCAGCACCACCGTGGGTGCAGCTCTGTCCCACTGAGGGTGTTACAGGCCAGTCTAGAGTCGCCGTGGTCTCTCAGTCCTCACCCAACTTCACCACGGTCTCTTTTCCTCTGTCTGAGGCCATCATGGTCCCCTGTCCTTTGCTTGATGTTGTCGTGGTCCTCTCTCCTCTGTCCAACATTTTTGTGGTCCCTTCTCCTCTGCCTGACATCATCAAGGTTCCCACTCCTCTGCCCGATGCCGTTGTGGATCCCTGTCCTCTGCCTGACACCATCATGGTTCCCTTTCCTTTGCCCGGGCCGTCATGGTTCCCTCTCCTGCACCCAAGGTCATTAGGGGTTCCCCCTTTCCCTGTGGCCACCGGGGCTCCTGTTCTTGTCCCTGAGGTTCCAGCTGGCCGGCCATCTGTTCCATTCTGTTCCCCAATTATCCAACTTACTCCACCACCATTCTTCCTTGCTGGCCAGCCGCCTCCTGGACTTTCTCCTCTGTTGAGGTGGCTGAAGGACTCTGGGATGCCACCAGACAGACTGTGCCACTGGGTTGGGTGGCCCATGTTTTCCGGTAGGCCACCCAACTCTTTCCATCATGCCATCTGCCAGGTTTGAGACTTCATTTGACCACTGTAACTGTCCAGCTCTCCAGCCCAGGGGGCATAGGTGCCTGGGTTTTGTCTGTTGTTGATCCTGAGCAGGTTTTTTTTTTCTTTGTTCCCACCTAGCCTGGGTTTTGCTGGGGTGTGAGTCATGAGGGTTTTTCTTATTTTCTCTGGTTTGTTTCGGTCCCTTCATGCCTGGGTCCCCCTCCTCCTGCCCAGGGTGGGGTTGTTTTCTTATTTTTTGTAGGGTAGGTTTTCTATGTGGGTGGGTCCTTTTTTCTTTTCGATGTTACCCTGGGTGTCTGGACTCCACCCCTTGGGGAGGGGGGGGGGCTCTGTCATGATCTGAGCACGGTGGATTCCGCTGTGCTCAGTCTCATTGCCTTTTTCCATAGTTGTATATTTGTTGTATTTTTGAGTTCTAGTTCCTGTTATTTTATCCTTGGCTGGTTTTCACATATCTTGTATCGTTTCTTAGTGTGATTTATTTTCCTGTTTACGTTCATTGTAGTTTTGTTATTTATATATTTGGGTTTACTTGTATTTTCCCTTCAGTCTTTATTTGTCATCATTCTAATTATCGCATTATATTTGTATTTTGCCAGTTCCTTTTCTCTCTCTCTCTCTCTCTCTCTCTCTCTCTCTCTCTCTCTCTCTCTCACTCTCTCTCTCCGGGGTTGCAGCTGTCAGTTGCACTTCTGAGTTTTACCCTGGTTGTGGGCGGTGCCTCTGTCAAGCTGTCAGCCCCCGTCTCATCTCCTCATGACTCACAGTTGATTGTAATCACTTTCACCTCTGTCCGCTCATGTGATTCACACCTGATGGCACTTGTGATAATTGATTGTTTGCCTTATTTAAGATGGGCTTGCTCTTTGTCAGAGTCTCATCTTCCTCATCCCGTACCAACCTACTCCCTTTAGGACCCTCTTTTGTCCTGACATTTATTCCTGCGCTTATTCCACCATCAACTTGTAAATTTATTTTTGTGCACTTTATGGATTTTGTGTTCCCTTTAATAAATACCACAAACTGCAGTCCAGCACTTGGGTCTTTCTCTCTGCCCCGAAGGAGCAAATCATGACAATGGCAAGAGCAAAATTATCTTTTGATCCCGATCAGATTTTGCCACAAGTTACACATATGATGTTGGTCAATTTAAAAGATAATTTTCTGTCACAAGACTCCTCGTGCGCTTTTACTTTGTGCATGGAGGAGGTGAAGGAAGAACAGATTTACACGCAGGTTACACCACAAACACATTTATTAACACAAAGGGCAACAGTTCCAAAAATAAAGACATACAAAAAGGCAACAGGGTGTACTAAAGGGCATCACACGAAGAACTTGCAGTGGGCAGACCACAGTGCACAGTGGCCATGACAAACAGTACAAAATAATATTATGGCTCGGGTTAACTTAGAGTCCTCCAGGACGCTCAACAGGTTAGGGAGAAATAAAGTGGGCAACAGTGCCAGAGCGTAGCAGCAAACTGCACGGGGAAACGCAAACAGTTTTTACTCACAGAACAGGAGGAGTCTGAGTAGTCCAAGAGATTCCAGCGAGCACACACAACCAGTAACTACACTGAGGGGAGTAGTGACAGTGTAGTTTCCGACTTCCTCATTAGACAGTACATCCATCTGACAATGCACACACAATGGTCCAGCAATGCTTGACTGGCAATGGACACTTAAGTACAAGCATTGCTGGAACAACAAATTGGTTGCACCTGGGCAAAGTGCGGGAAAGGCAATGCTGGAGTGGAATCAGTTGGCTGTCAAGAGAGAGGGCGTGGTCGGACCGGCAAGTGTTAGAAAACGCCCACATGAATGTAGGTCAAGGAGGCTGCCTAACAGCTGCCAGCCAGAGCAGTGACTACAGGCATGGAAAAAAAGAACAACAAACATAGAAACCACAAGAACTCAAAAGATAACACAATACGCAAATAACCAAATAACCTGAGCCACAGAGAACGGTCAGAACCAAGCCTAAAGAACAACACCGACTCGGTTCGTAACAGGGCCCCCCCCTTCTAGGGGTGGATTCCAGACACCCACGGTAACATCCTAAGGGCAGGAAGCCCCCTCCCCCCAGCAAGAACAGCCCAACCACAAACCTGGGTGGAAGGTAGGGGGAACAGGGAAGGAGGGAACACAATACATCCCGCCCAGGGCCCACAATTAACCCCCCCAAGTCCAAAGACGTGAAGGCTCAGGAGGCCGCCCAGAGTCCTAGGCCCAGCAGACAGTCCAGCGAACAGAGTCCGGTGGCCTGCCGGAAAACACGGTCCATCTGGCTCAGAGACTCAGTTCCCCCCAGTGGTTGGCCAACGTTGTAGAGCCATCAGGACCAGAGGGGTGGAGCAGGAGGCAGCCTGCCCACCAGGAGGTTGACTGGTGGGTGACCGAATCGTAGGGAGGGAACCCCAACGGCGTCGGACAGGGAGGGGGAGAAGACCATGGCATCCTCAGGCTGACCCGCAGTGCCCTCGGTGGTCCTGGCTTGGGACTTCAGTGACCAAGGAGGACACCACTGTTGAAAACAAATCATAAAAAAGCCAGACTGGAATTTGCCAAACTGCATGTTGACAAGTCACAAAGCTTCTGGGAGAATGTCCTATGGACAGACAAGACAAAACTGCAACTTTTTGGCAAGGCACATCAGCTCTATGTTCACAGACGCAAAAATGAAGCATACCAAGAAAAGAACACTGTCCCTACTGTCAAACATGGAGGAGGTTCTGTTATGTTCTGTGTATCTGGCACAGGATGTCTTGAATCTGTGCAGGGTATAATGAAATCTCAAGACTATCAAGGTATTCTAGAGAGAAATGTGCTGCCCAGTGTCAGGCAGCTTGGTCTCAGTCGCAGGTCATGGGTCATGCAACAGGATAATGACCCAAAACCCACAGCTAAAAACACCCAAGAATGGCAAAGAGCAAAACATTGGACTATTCTAAAGTGGCCTTCTATGAGCCCTGATCTAAATCCTATTCAACATCTGTGGAAGGAGCTGAAACATGCCATCTGGAGAAGGCACCCTTCAAACCTGAGACAACTGGAGCAGTTTGCTCTTGAGGAGTGGGCCAAGATACCTGCTGAGAGGTGCAGAAGTCTCATTGACAGTTACAGAAATAGTTTGATTGCAGTGATTGCCTCAAAAGGTTGTGCAACAAAATACTAAGTTAAGGGTACCATCATTTTTGTCCAGGTCTGTTTCATGAGTTTGTTTTTTAAAATATTTTTGTTGAACCACAATTCAAAAACATTGTCTGATTTTCATTGGTTAATTTTCATAGAATTTTTTTTATTACCACTTTTGTCAGATTCAAGTTATTTCTGTGACCATTGTGGTTTTTTCTTTCATTAACAGAAGGGTACCAACAATTTTGTCCACGTGTGTAGTGACAAATTAAATGCTAAAAGATTGGAAAAGCTATCTAAATAAACCAGCAGTTTAAGAAATCACTTTTGGTTTGGTGTATACGCCATTGCCCATATACTGGTACTATCACTGAAGTGTGCAGTGTCTTCTGCACTGGCACATCCAACAATTCAGTCTTCAGTAAATAAAATAATTGTTTTTGGTTTGTTTTCTTCAAAATGAGCCATTATTTTCAATTTCATTGATAAATGTTTGGTTTGTACTGTTGACTCTTCCCACCGGTGTCTTAACAGAAAAATAGAAAATCATGATGCAAACACATAAGTCACTAAATGGTTTATTACCATCACCAACAAAATCCAGATTATTTAGAATGTGGAAAATTCAGCTCAGAATGGGTCACACACGCTGACTCCTTGCCTTCGCAAAGTGGCCCAGCACACCAAGCAATGCTTGATTGAAGGCAGCATTCTGAGTCATCTCCTTCCTTCACAAGGTAGTTTCATGGGATCCAGGTCAAGTGGACCCCTGACCAAGTGAGCACCCCAAGTGGACCCCAGGATCCAATCTTTACATGTACAAGTACATTCTCAAGCCAATGATTTGTAAACGTGAAGAAGGAGAACAACAACAAGAATTTGTGTAAAACTGTTGGAAAGACTTTTCCCGGTCACCAAGAAGTGTAAAAAGTATATATACACTACCGTTCAAAAGTTTGGGGTCACTTAGAAATGTCCTTACTTTTGAAAGAAAAGCACTGTTTTTTTCAATGAAGATAACTTTAAACTAATCAGAAATACACTCTAATATCTAATTTACATTGCTAATGTGGTAAATGACTATTCTAGCTGCAAATGTCTGGTTTTTGGTGCAATATCTACATAGGTGTATAGAGGCCCATTTCCAGCAACTATCACTCCAGTGTTCTAATGGTACAATGTGTTTGCTCATTGCGTCAGAAGGCTAATGGATGATTAGAAAACCCTTGCGCAATCATGTTAGCACAGCTGAAAACAGTTTAGCTGGTTAGAGAAGCTATAAAACTGACCTTTCTTTGAGCAGGTTAAGTATCTGGAAAAAATTATTATTTCAAATACAAATCATTATTTCTAACCTTGTCAATGTCTTGATTATATTTTCTATTCATTTTACAACTCATGGTGGTAAATAAGTGTGACTTTTCATGGAAAACACAAAATAATTGTCTGGGTGACCCCAAACTTTTGAACGGTAGTGTATGTAAGATGACAACGAAGCTGACCCGGAGAAGGTTTTGGCTCTGTTTCTGCTTTCAAAAGACTTTTCTTCTCCACTGCTGCTGCTTGTCACTGCTGGCTGCCCCCAGTTGAAAATCCACAGAATAGGTATGTGGGACTAGAATTTTCTGAATGAAGCTTTAGAAAGCTCTGAATCAGTTTGTAAATCACTGGATTGAAAATGTACTTGTACAGATTGGACCCCGGGGTCCACTTGGGGTGCTCACTTGGTCAGGGGTCCACTTGACCTGTTCCCATTTCATGTGCTCTTGCCTCACTGAAAAGCAACTGGATGTGCTGCTGGTCCTGGTTCAGCAGATGTTCAGCCTGCAGTAGGACTCTAGAATGAAAATACACACAACTTAAGTACATGCACAGCATGAAAGTGCAACATGTAAAAAAACACTTTTTAACCAGGATTAACACTAGCTTATTTTGTCAGATGTTGTTGACACAAGCACAAATACAAGCAGGGCACGGAGTTAGCATTGATGGCTAACTAGCTAGCTCATTGTCTGCATACAGGAGACAACGGTGTTGTTTGTTCAAAGTGAGCTTTCCACCATTGGGATAAATAATGGCAAAGATGCATAATATCATATCACTCACCATCCTCTATCACTGTTTTCAACAATGATGATGCCGTGGTCGGGTCGACGCCACTCTGCCTCCATCTGCCTTCGCCGCTCGGTGGCCTTGAATTCTTTTCAGGTCGCTCCGTCCAGCTCCCTCTGGATTTTTTTAGCCAGCTGCCAAGCACAGAAAAGTCTGCACCTTGTCGTTGGACCACCGTGTTGATTTGTGTGTAGCCATTTATCTTGTTGATTACACTCGCTCATGCTTGCTGTTGGTGATTTGACTGTTCGTTGCTGTCCAACATGGCGCAGTAAACAAAAGACACGTGACCCATGTGACATTGGTGCAACCCCTCTATCAGCAACTTGAAGTCTCCTCAAACTCCCTGCCTTACAATTGGTCCATAAATGTGGAGTATACATGGGTGTACAGTATGCTTTGAAAAGAGACAGCTTGTGAGCATGCACTAAACCTCCAACATAGAATGTTAGCCTGTGCATACAACAAACGACACTGTCTGTAGATACAGTATCTTCATCATCAGTCATTTGATCAGTGATGATAGGTCAAAGATATTTGGTCTAATTACAGACTGGCAGAACATTTCCTGATAATTAAATTTTAATTTTAATTTAAAGTTGTTGGTTGTTGTATAATAACAGAGTAATATTTAGTTTTGTTTAAACGACTAGCGCACAGCAATTCCCATCATCCCACATCACTAAACTGTAATCGTGTTTAGTGCTGTTACTTATGTAGAATGTATTATGTATTTATTCAGTGTTCATATTGTTCATGTTGGAGCTCTTATTTGTGTGGTACGGGATGGCAGCCCTGGTTTCCGGTTCCGTCATCTCCGGTGGTATAAGAGGGGCTGCTGGTAGGGGTCGGTCTCTTCCGCCTTTCCTCTGCCAGGGGGCTGCATGTACGGTCGGGTGTACAGAGTCCAGCTTATTAATATACAAGTGTTCAGCTCCACTCCTGGCCTCATCCTCGTCTACAAGTTACGACATAACATTTGTCGACGAGAGGTAAACTCATGGAGGCGTGTGGAACACCAATTTGCCCATTCCTGGAGCTCCCAGGGGAGTTGTCTGTGCCGTGGCCTCATTGGTATCAGGCTTTCCAGATGTACATGGTAGCTTTGGATGTAGGAAGAATGGAGAAGCTGCGAGCTTGTGCATTACTAGTACACAACCTGGGAATGGAGGGACAAAGAATTTTGGGCACGCTTGGAGATGCGGACACATATGTAGAAGTGGTCGAGTTAATGGCCTGCCATTTCAGAGTGCCTGACAATGTCATCATTAGGTGGATTAAGTTCAGACAGCGCCACCAACAGGTAGGCAAACCGATCCAGCGGTTCATGTTGGACTTAAGGCAGTTGGCCATTGGATGCCAGTTCTGGCCGTTGGAAGAAGAAATGGTACGCGACCAGTTGGCAGAACACACCAACTATGCTG
Organism: Pholidichthys leucotaenia; assembly: GCA_020510985.1. Classification (NCBI taxonomy): domain Eukaryota; kingdom Metazoa; phylum Chordata; class Actinopteri; order Cichliformes; family Pholidichthyidae; genus Pholidichthys; species Pholidichthys leucotaenia. Next base: position 142,279,737 of record CM035838.1, read on the forward strand.
TAGTCTACTCCAAGCTGCTCACGTTCCCGGGGGAGTTGACTCTGACGAGGACTGTCGAGTTAGCGCTACAGCTGGAATCAGCAGATAAGCTAACTCGGGAGCTAAGTGAGCGCCTTTTGTCGGGAGGTTCAAGATCCCCCATGGCCGCACAGGTAGTGGACCCGGACAACGATGGGAGTGTCGTGGACGATGTGGGGGAGGCCAACGCTGCACAGATGAGGTCTGCCCCAGGGAAGCCCAGGTGTATGGGTTGTGGGTCCACGAAGCACCACCACAAGGCCAGAGAGTGTGCAGCAAGAAGGAAGCGCTGTGGAAATTGCGGTCATCTCCATCATTTAGCGAGGATGTGCCAGTCAGCTGGACAAGAGAGCCCATGCAAGACTTCAACTTCTCCCGCTCCAACAGTGGTACACACGGTGTCCCCGAGTACCGATGGGTGCACATGCTGCACAGTAATTCTGGATTGAGTTCCGGTACCAGTGTTGATCGACATAGGAGTGGAGAGTTCTGTGCTGAACAGTCAGACAGTGTTTTCCCCACTACAGGATTGAAAGTTTTTCAGTGCCACTTTGCGGCTATGGAGGAGGACAGTTGGCCACAGTGGGTACCATCATGTTGATGGCTCGGTACAAGTCAGCGATGATGGCCACTGTGGAGTTCATCGTGACGGCCTACGGCTCTAACATCATGGGCTGCAACTTATTTTATGGCCTTGGATTCTCCATCAGGAGCAGCACTGGGAAAGAGTGGTCAGGTGGCGGACTGTGGGACCGACCGGTTCCGAGGGTCCAGGACGATGCAGTGTGGGATGAACCATTGCTGGACACTCTGGAAAGTGGAGAGGCTGGTTGCGCTTAGGGTCGCCACAAGAGGGCCCCGGTGCCAGAGTCCGAGCTGCCCTGGATGTGGGCGCCGGGCAGCATAGGGGAGGACCTGTGGCGACTAGCAGGGCCCAAACTATGGTCTCAGATGTTCCCGGAGCACGGCAGTGGAGGACTGGTGAACACGGGACTACAGGGGCGGGGTCAGCAGCGGAGCTACAAGCAGTCGGGGCAGGACCAAGTGGCACTGTAAAGCGAGTGACCAGGCAGAAACACCGCAGGCCGTGCAAGGCACCACTTGGAGTCGCAGACTGGGTTTGGGCTCAGGTGGAGGTAAGGTCTAGGCGGGTGAGACAGAAGGGAAATATGGAGCGGGACCAGGGTCGGCTGCAGGTGATGTGTGAGTGGCACGATCGATATCGTCTGCTGTCGGATGGCTTGGGGCGCCATCGCAATGAATTACAACGTGCTCCGAAGAAGACGGGTGGGCACGACCCCAGACGGTTGGAGCACTCAGAGGTGTGGAGGAGAAGACGCTCTGAGGCGGAGGCAACCAGCTGTGGTCCGGGAAGCGGTCTGCCACCACGGGTGGACTTGTTGTGTCCATATCTTGGGTGTTTATAATGATGAGACAGGGAGTTCAGCAAAGCTCACTTTATTAACCATATACAATACACAGGCTAAACCGCACTCTCCCAGGTCCACGGCGAAAGAGGACTAGTCCCTCCCGGCCGTGCCCCGGGTGACGTCCCCACCCGATGGACGATCCGTCACCCCCCACTATATCCCGGCTAACCCGGCCGCCATGTTACTACTTACTTCTATACACGTCATGCCCCCCCCCCCCCCGCCCGTAGAAAAGTGCAAGCACACTCAATAGGCCCACCCAAATTTACACCCGACTCACACACTAAGAGCAAAACAGTATGTACAAAAATAAATAAACAGGCCTATCCATCCACACAAAACAAACTAGAGGGGCCAGGCAGACTGCTGGCAGCCCCCTTACATGGCCAGGCGGATTATTCTGCCGCCTAATCCCTAAAAAGTCCCAAAATAAAATAAGCCGTGTATCTAAAACTCAAAATAATCCCCACAACCCACATATGTATATATGTTTCATAAACATATATACATATACAACCATAAACAGAACAATATATCACACAACAAATAACCTATTTACACCTATTGGCGGCCCCCACCCCGACATACCCACCCCACAGTCGGGCACATCAAATAAAACATGTTACAAGAAAAAACAAACAAACAGATTATCAGGAACTCTTTTTTTTTTAAACATACTATGGGGCCGACACACACAATGGGATATACAAAAAAAAATTAACCACTCAGATGACTAGGGATCTTAATCAACAGCACCTCCAAACATCCTCCCTGGCCACCCCATCGGCTTGATGTGCTGGGTCACCCTCCGGGTCTCCAACTGGTGGATCCCGTCCGGAGTGTCTCCGCTTCCTGACCTCTGGAGTTGAGCCGCGCCAGCGCCTCTTCTCCACATGTCTCAGCTCACCCAGATGCCTCCATGATGTATCAGACAACCGTGACCACCAACCGGACATTCTTCATCACCGCCGACTTGTACTGGGCCGCCAACACCAACGAGCCCGCCGTAGCCAGTTTATCTCCGCCATACCCACAGTATGACGCTGACGGCGCCCTCGCACAATGCTGTGGGAACAGGTTCCTCACAGTAGACCAGCTCAGCGACAAAGTCACCGTTCCCGTGTCCACCAACAACAGAACCTCCACTCCGTCCAGCAGTACGTTGCAGTAAAAATATCCACATGTAGCCAGGAAGACGGTATGGATAACCGTAGGAGCCACAGCGGGGAAATCCGCTCCACATTTTCGGTCATCCCGCTCAAAATTCTTACATGTTCTGGCGAAGTGATTTAGAAGACCGCATCTCCCGCACCGCATGCTCTTTACCGGACACTCTCTTGACTTATAGCAGTGCCGTGTGAACCTGCAGCCATAACACTTTGGTGTACCCAGGGCGGACCTAGTCTTCATGACGGTGGCATATTCGTCCTCACTCACGCTGTCCTCGCTGTCCTCGCTGTTCGAGCCCACAGTCAATGATTTCCAGCCTGGTTCTCCATGCCTCGATGTCTCATTCAAACGGAGGTCTTCAGACAGTTTCTCCGCTGCCTCACACTGCTTCGCTATATCGACAGCCGTGGCCAGTGTTAGTTCACCCAGATAAGACAGGAGCCTCGACCGTGCTGCAGAACAAAGGGCGTGCTCTGCCAACTGGTCCCGGACCATCTCTTCCTCCATGGCTCCAAAATTGCATTCCCCAGCCAGCTGATGCAGGTCCGCAACAAAATGCTGCACGGACTCCCCCGTCCACTGGTGTCGCTGCCAAAACTTTATCCGCTGAATAGTAACATTTTCAGTGGCGCAAAAATGGCACGACAGCAACTCCACCATGTCCCCGAAACTATTTGCCACTCCCAGCATATTCAGGATCCTCTGTCCCTCCATCCAAAGATTATGGACTAGAATCGCTTTTGCACGTTTTCTGTCGAGTTCACCAAGGTTGAAGGCCACCAAATAATTTTCAAATGCCACATACCATCTAGGCCATGGCACAGGCGGCTTGCCTGGCACCTCCAGAAATGGCCGAAACGTGGTCAGAACTCTCTCCATGCCCATGTTCACCTCGTCGCCAAATGTGTCCATATCTTGGGTGTTTATAATGATGAGACCGGGAGTTCAGCGAAGCTCACTTTATTAACCATATACAATCTGCACTCTCCCAGGTCCACGGCGGGTTTGGAACATCCAAACCCATATTCATGACACCCCACCCCCCCCCCAGGGGTGGATACCAGACACCCCAGTACCATCAGCCAAAAAGAAACAAAACAACACCCCTCAAGGGACCCCCCTCCCCCCCGGCAACAAACACTAACCCAGGGTGGGAGGTGGGGGAAAACCGGTTAGGAGGGAAGCAACCGGTGAAAACACAACCAGTAAAAAACTAAATAATGAGCAAAACCCTCCTAACGACCCCCTACCTGGAACACTAACCCCCCTCCCCAGATGTCCAAAGTTCAGGGGGTCGACCAGAATCCCATGTCCAGCAGGCGGCCCGCAGGATAGTGTCTGGCAGCCTGCCCGGGCCGATGGACCACCCGACCCATAAGCAAAGTCCTTCGGGTGGCCGACCAGCATGGTGGAGCCACCAGAACCAGAGGGGAAGGTGGAGAGGCAGCCTCCATACTTGGGAACATTGGCGGCCAAACCAAGGAACAGGAGCCCCCCCTGCCGTTCGAGGCTTGGGGCAGGGCAACCGTAGCACCCGCAGTGGTCCCAGTCTGGGACATGGCTGCACCTGTGATGGTCCCAGTCTGTGACGTGGCTGCATCCGCGATGGTCCCAGTCTGGGATGTGGATGCACCGGCGGTGGACCCCGGCTGGAGCTCTGCTGCACCGGCGGTGGACCCCGGCTGGGGCTCTGCTGCACCCGCGGTGGACCCCAGCTGGGGCTCTGCTGCACCCATGGTGGGCTCTGGCTGGAGCACCATTGCATGTGTGGTGATCCCCATCGGGGGCCTCATTGCTCCCGCAATGGCCTCCCCAGCGAGGGAGGTGATGCTCCTTACGTCACCTGATGCTGGGCCCCGATCCTCGGTGGCCTCCGACGAAACCAGCAGCTCTCCGGCAACCCCGGCCAGGGGCTCCGAACCCAAAGGGAGAAAAAGAAAAACCAGGTCAGGGTCGCCGGCAGCGACAGAGCCCAGTGTGGCAGCCCCGAGGACTACTGTGAGCTGCCCCGGGTCCACCTCACCATGAGTCGGGCAGTGTGACATTGACATAGGCATTGCAGACATAATGGAGCACACTTGCCTGGACTCTGGCTCCACCACCGTCCAGGACTCCGGCAACTTAGGGGGCGCGGGTTCCCCTGGTCCATCGGGTGCTTCACCCCCATCGGCATCCTCCAAGAAAACTGGGCCTGCGTCGTCATCTGTGGGTAACCCAGGTTGTGGCAGCTCCTCTCTGGTGACCCTAGGATGGTGCTTGAAGGGGATAGGAGAGGAGGAACGGTTAGGGTCGCCGACAGCAGCAGATTCCGGCGAGGGGGGTCCAGATGTGGCTGAGAGCCGCACCCGACTCCTCTCCCCAAGAGCCAGACAAAATCCCTCCACCAAAGATAGGTGAACTACAGAAGAGATTACTTGCCTGTGCTTAAGCTCTACCACCATCCAGGACTCCGACAACAACACCCCAGGTCCCATTGGCTGGAGGTCTGGTCCGGGGAATGACTCCGCTGCGGCAGCCCCCACAGCAGGCGTGATGGTGGTGGCAGTCGTGGTACTGTCGTGCGCCGTCCTCCACGCCTCTGGCTCCTCTGGCATGGCGGCCGTGGACAACCTTTTCGCTGGCCCATGGACAGGACCCTCCCAGGCCTCTGGCTCCTCTTCTTCCGAGCGACCTGGATCCAGGACTGGTGGGCTTGAAGGGGCACATAGAAAGGAGTTGGTGAGACCAGATACAAGAGCACTATATGCCGCTGGGGCAGAGCACTCAGGGGACTGCACACCCCGAGTCTCCTTGCCGGGGGGCAGGCAAAATTGTTCATTGACCGTGAAAATTAAATGAGAAGAAACTTGCCTGTTCTCCTGGCACTGGAGGTCCCCAGCGGTCTCCGAGGCGTCCTCTCTCGGGTTGTGGCTCCTCCTCCCTCAGGTAAAGTTCCTTTAAACTTTCGGCCATCTCTGGGAGGAGCCACGGCTTCACTTCCAAGATGAGGTCTGTCTCTGCCAGGCGAGCCAGCCTACGTTCCTCCAATTCCTCCCTTGACAGAGCAGAGCATGGCTCGGAGTGGGGAGGCAGAGCTGTAGTCGGCAGGGCTGGATGCTTCTTCCAGCGGGGATTCCTCCTCTTCCTCCTTACGGACGACTCGGGAACCAGGTGATCCGGGATGCGGAGCACTGTGCTGGGCAGCAGGTCACCCATGCAGAAAAGCCCCGCATTCTTTGGAGAAATGAGCAGAGTGGCCGCGAGGAGCTCAAGCACTGGGAGATCCTCAGCCGATTCCTCACATGGCGCAGCGAAGACGTCCTGGAGGATCTCCATTGCCTCCGGATGATCCCAGAGGCTGTCTCGCTCCATCACCCTCCTCACGGTGTCCAGAGCCTGTCGAATGGCCAGGGAGGAACAGGGCTTGTGTCTATGAAGTGATCTCCTCCAAGAAGCACAATGAGTGCAGCTTCGCTCCAACTCCCTCTCCATTCGAACCACCATGTTAACACTTGGGGAGGAAGAGAAAAAAGCATGGAGAGAAAAAGAAAAAACACACTTCTACTCCACTGGGTTTTTCTGTCTGGTCGGAGCATTCTGTCATAATCCCTCATGCGCCATTATGCGGCGCACGAGGGAAGGAATGGAAAACCCAATTGCGTGAGTAGAAAGTGCCATTTTATTAAACTTAGCCACAAAATAACAAGTCCAGTTGTCCACAAAAATACAGAGAAATGCAAATGATGACATTAAGGCCACCAGACATACAGGGTGCCTGCCGGATGCTCTATAGCCCGGTCAAGGGGAAGCCTAGTGCCGCAGGACTGCTGTCAGCACAAAGAGAAAGGCGAACATGACACTTACGGGACTGGAGCAATCCCAGGGCGATCCGTGTAATATGGAGGATGAAGAGGGCGAGCAGGGTCAGCCGATTAAACCAAGGGATTAACCAAACTTCAAATGCTTGGCTAAATAACAGCAGGTGATGAAAACTCATACATGGAGAGCTAGTTGCCACGTATGGAGGTGAATGCTCCAACAACCTCTTTCCACAAATGCAGCGAAGAAATACTCCTGATGCTAATGAGGAAAGAGATTGCCGGTGCGAGAAAGCGTGGGCTGAATGTGATTGGACCTGGTGTGTGACAGAGCGTGTATGAGCGTGTGAATGGGGATAAATGGAGCGTGTGCATGTGTGTGTGACCATCCGTGACAGTACAGCTGATGGCACTTGACAGGAGGAGGGGGCGTGCCCAAGCTGTCAGGGAGCGGAGACCCAATAGCTCCCTGAAGCACCAGGTGGAAAATAGGGCAAAACATAACAATAAGTCAGAACTGGGTTTGGAACAGCCAAACCCAGATTCATGACAAAATGTGGATTTGGTAGTCCCTACCCTCCTTTCTCTCTGGGAGCATATAACTTACTGGTTCCTGGTTCAAATCCCCAGGTTGGCAGGGGTTGGAACCTTTCTGTGTGGAGTTTGCATGTTCTCCCTGTGCTGTGTGGGTTTACTCCGGGCGCTCCGGTTTCCTCCCACAATCCAAAGACATGCATGTTAGGTTAATTGGCTGTTCTAAATTGTCCCTAGATATCTGTTTCCTATAGGCCCTTAGAATAGAGGGTTAGTATTAGTGAAAGCGCTTTGAGTGGTCTTTGTGATTAGAAAAGCACTATATAAGTACAGGTTAGTTAGTTAGTTAGTTAGTTAACCTAATCCTAGGTTTCTTCCCTTTCCATAAGAACTTCCGGATTATATTCTCATATCTTTTGAATAAAATGGGCGGTACTGTGATAGGTATCATCATAACTATATAATTGAATTGTGGGGCTATTATCATTTCTATAACATTAACCTTCCCCCAAAGTGTAAGTTTTAGTTTGCTCCATTTTTCCAAATTTGTTTGAATCCTTTGTAACACCGGGTCCAAATTCAACGAAGGCATCTCTTCCAATTCTCAACTAAACCTAACTGCCAAATATTTCATTCCTCTAGGAACCCAATTAAATTTAAATTTTTCCACCATATATGGGTGACACACAGCAGATACCCCCTCATGGATCGTCACCTTATCGTGGTGGGGGGGTTTGCGTGCCCCAGTGATCCCAGGAGCTATGTTGTCCGGGGCAATTTGCCTCTGATAGGGTCTCCCAAGACAAACTGGTCCTGGGTGAAGGGCCAGACTAAGAACGATCCAACAGACTCTCATGAATTGTATATCAAGGATTCAGTGTACCCCGCCCAGTATGGGGTTACCGGGGCCCCACCCTGGAGCCAGGCCTGGGGGAGGGGCTCGAAGGCTAGCGTCTGGTGGCCGGGTTTCCACCCATGGGACCCGGCCGGGCTCAGCCCGAAGGAGTTACATGGGTCCGCCCTCCAGTAGGTTCACCACCTGCAGGAGGGATCATGGAAGTCCGGTGCTATGTGGATTAGGTGGCAGTCAAAGGCGGAGACCTTGGCGGACTGATCCCAAGCTTTCTAAACTGGCTTTTGGTACGTGGAATGTCACCTCTCTGGTGGGGAAGGAGCCTGAGCTGGTGTACGAGATTGAGCGATACCGGCTAGATATAGTCGGCCTCACCTCAACACACAGCTCCGGTTCCGGAACCAGTCTCCTGGAGAGGGGATGGAGCTTGGCCTTTTCTGGAGTTGCCCCGGGCGAGAGGCGACGAGCAGGGGTAGGTATTCTTGTATCGCCCCACCTTGCTGCCTCTATATTGGAGTTTTCCCCGGTGGACGAAAGGGTTGCTTCCCTGCGCCTTCGGGTTGGGAAACGGGTCCTGACCATCATTTGTGCCTATGCACCAAATGATGTTTCAGAGTACCCACCCTTTTTGGAGTCTGTGACTGGGGTGCTGGAGGGTGCTCCTCCTGGAGACTCCATTGTCCTACTGGGGGACTTCAATGCGCACGTGGGCAACGACAGTGAAACCTGGAGGGGGGTGATTGGGAGGAACGGCCTGCCCGATCTAAACCCGAGTGGTGTTCAGTTATTGGACTTCTGTGCTAACCACAGTCTGTCCATAATGAACACCATGTTCAAGCATAAGGGTGTCCATATGTGCACCTGGCACCAGGACACCCTAGGCCGCAGGTCGATGATCGATTTTGTTATCGTATCATCAGACCTGCGACCGTATGTCTTGGACACCCGAGTAAAGAGAGGTGCAGAGCTGTCAACTGATCACCACCTGGTGGTGAGTTGGATCCGATGGCAGGGGAGGAAGCCATTCAGACCTGGTAGACCCAAACGTATAGTGAGGGTGTGCTGGGAGCGTCTGGCTGAGGCCCCTGTCCGGGAGGTCTTCAACTCCCACCTCCGGAAGAACTTCAACCACATTCCGAGGGAGTCTGGAGACATGGAGTCTGAATGGGCCATGTTCTCCACCTCTGTTGTTGAAGCGGCGGCCCAGAGCTGCGGCCGCAAGGTGGTCGGTGCATCTCGTGGTGGCAACCCCCGAACCAAGTGGTGGACACCAGTGGTGAGGGGGGCCATTAAGCTGAAGAAGGAGTCCTATCAAGCTTGGTTGGCTTGTGGGACTCCCGAAGCAGCTGAGGTGTACCGGCAGGCCAAGCGGAGTGCAGCTCGGGTGGTTGCTGAAGCAAAAACCCGGGTATGGGAGGAGTTCGGTGAGGCCATGGAACAAGACTTTCGGTCGGCTTCAAAGAGATTCTGGCAAACTGTTCGGCGGCTCAGGAGGGGAAAGCAGCTCCCCGTCCACACTGTGTATGGTGCGGATGGGACACTGTTGACTTCAACTGGGGATATCGTCGGGCGGTGGAAGGAATACTTCGAGGATCTCCTCAATCCCACTGATACGCCTTCCACAGAGGAAGCAGGGTTTGGGGACAAGGGGGATGACTCGCCTATCACAGGGGCTGAGGTCGCCAAGGTGGTTAAAAATCTCCTTGGTGGCCGGGCCCCAGGGGTGGACGAGATTCGCCCCGAGTACCTCAAGGCCCTGGATGTTGTTGGGTTGTCATGGTTGACACGCCTCTGCAACATTGCGTGGAGGTCGGGGGCAGTGCCTTTGGCATGGCAAACCGGGGTGGTGGTTCCTCTCTTCAAAAAAGGGGACCGGAGGGTGTGCTCCAACTTTAGAGGGATCACACTCCTCAGCCTCCCTGGGAAGGTCTATGCCAAGGTACTGGAGAGGAGAGTCCGGCCGTTGGTCGAACCTCGGATTCAGGAGGAGCAATGTGGTTTTCGTCCTGGCCGTGGCACATCGGACCAGCTCTTTACCCTCTCGAGAATTCTTGAGGGTTCGTGGGAGTTTGCCCAACCAGTTTACATGTGTTTTGTGGACTTGGAGAAGGCATTTGACCGCGTCCCTCGTGGATTTTTGTGGAGGGTGCTTCGTGAGTATGGGGTATCGGGCTTGTTGTTACGAGCTATTCGGTCTCTGTACGACCATTGTGAGAGTTTAGTTCGTATTGCCAACACTCGGTCGGAGTCATTCCCAGTGAGAGTTGGACTCCGCCAGGGCTGCCCTTTGTCACCGGTCCTGTTCATAATTTTTATGGACAGGATTTCTAGGCGCAGCCAGGGAATGGAGGGTGTCATGCTTGGTGACCACAGGATCTCATCTCTGTTGTTTGCAGATGATGTTGTCCTGTTGGCTTCATCCAGCAATGACCTACAGCTCTTGCTGGGACGGTTTGCCGCTGAGTGTGAAGCGGCTGGGATGAGAATCAGCACCTCCAAGTCCGAGTCCATGGTCCTCAGCCGGAAAAAGGTGGATTGTCCTCTCCGGGTTGGGGACAGGCTCCTGCCCCAAGTGGAGGAGTTTAAGTATCTTGGGGTCTTGTTCACGAGTGAGGGGAAAATGGAGCGAGAGATCGACAGACGGATTGGAGCAGCATCTGCAGTGATGCGGACGTTGTACCGGTCTGTTGTGGTGAAGAGGGAGCTTAGTTCTAAGGCAAAGCTCTCGATTTACCAGTCAATCTACGTTCCTACTCTCACCTATGGTCACGAGCTTTGGGTAATGACCGAAAGAACGAGATCGCGGATACAAGCGGCTGAAATGAGCTTTCTCCGTAGGATTGCTGGACTCACCCTCAGAGATAGGGTGAGGAGCTCAGTCATCCGGGAGAGGCTCAGAGTAGAACCGCTGCTCCTCCACATTGAAAGGAGTCAGTTGAGGTGGTATGGGCATCTGATTAGGATGCCTCCTGGACGCCTCCCACTTGAGGTGTTTCAGGCACGTCCCACTGGGAGGAGACCCCGGGGCAGACCCAGGACTCGGTGGAGAGACTATGTCTCCCAGCTAGTCTGGGAACGCCTTGGTATCCCCTCTGAAGAGCTGGAGCAGGTGGCTGGGGAGAGGGAAGTCTGGGCTTCTCTGCTTGAACTGCTGCCTCCGCGACCCGGACCTCCGGAAAAGCGGTAGAAGATGGATGGATGGCACAGCAGATAGGGGCATGGCCTCTGACTTGTCCCAGTTTATTGTATATTCTGAAACCCTGGAATATGACTGAATAGTTTGCAGTAAATGTGGCAGTAAGCTGAGAGGGTCTGTCACCACGGCCATGATGTCATCCACATACATCAATAATTTGTGTTCTTGGCCACTGACTTTGATCCCCTTAATGCTCTCATTTGATCTAACTGCAACAGCTAACATTTCCAGAAAAATATTAAAAGGCAGGGGGCTGAGAGAGCAACCTTGACGGGTCCCTCTGGAAAGACCAAAAAAATGGTGGTATAGTGCTATTAGTTATCACTGCTGCCTTTGGATTTTTATACAATATTTGAACCCATCTCACAAAATGTGGACTAAAGCCAAAGTGTGACAAGGTGGTAAAAAGAAAGTCCCACTCCACCTTGTCAAATGCCTTCTTGGCATCTAAAGAAATGGCCACTACTGGAGTATCTTTAGTTTGGCTCATCCATATTAGGTGCAGCCGCTTCCTTATATTCTCAGATAGTGATCTATTCTTCATGAAACCCACCTGATTAGGGTGTATGATACTGGAAAGCACTTGTTGGAGACGCAAGGCCAATATCTTTGCTGAAATTTTACAGTCCAGGTTAAGCAGGCTGTTAGGCCTATAGTTAGATGGCTCTGTTGCATCCTTGTCCTTTTTAGGGATTAAAGATATCAATGTTACATTGAATGTGGGTGGCACCTGCCCTAATTCAAAGGCTTACTGAAATACCTTCTGCAAAACTGGGGCAAGTATGTCAATGTACTCTTTATAATATTCTGCAGGAAGACCGTCATAGCCTGGTGACTTCCCTGTTTTCATTAATGAAAAAGCCTTTCTCATGTCTCCCTCAGTTATTGCAGACTCCAGTTTTGTTCAGGGGGTAGCTTGGGCATATCAGTCTTTGAGGGGAAAGAGTCATTCCCCATCTGGTTCTCATTTTGAGGTAGAGTTGATGTATACAATGCCTCGTAAAATTTTTGAAATGCATCGTTTATTCCTTTGAACGTAGTTAATAGGACACCCTCCTGTTTGATTGCTGGGACTGTATTTGAGAAATCTTTCTCTTTTATTTGTCTAGCTAATAGTTTCCCAGTTTTTCCTCCTCCTTCATAAAAATCAGTCTTTAGTATAAACATGGCATAAGCCACTTTATTATATAATTTGTGCAACTGAAATTTTATCCTGCAAAGTTCCTGATGTTGTTGTTCTGAATAGTGTTCAGAAAGTTTGTTTTCCTTTAACTTTATTTCATTTTCTAAATCTTTAATTTTTTGCAAGTTCTCTCTTTTCCTCTTGGTGGCGTATACTATCAGCTTTCCCCTTATATACAGTGGGGCAAAAAAGTATTTAGTCAGCCACCAATTGTGCAAGTTCTCCCACTTAAAAGATGAGAGAGGTCTCCAATTTTCATCATAGGTATACCTCAACTATGAGAGACAAAATGAGAAAAAAAAATCCAGAAAATCACATTGTAGGATTTTTAATGAATTAATTGGTAAATTCCTCAGTAAAATAAGTATTTGGTCACCTACAAACAAGCAAGATTTCTGGCTGTCACAGACCTGTAACTTCTTCTTTAAGAGGCTCCTCTGTCCTCCACTTGTTACCTGTATTAATGGCACCTCTTTGAACTTGTTATCAGACACCTGTCCTTATCAGACACCTTAAAAGACACCTGTCCACAACCACAAACAGTCAAGACTCCAAACTCCACTATGGCCAAGACCAAAGAGCTGTCAAAGGACACCAGAAACAAAATTGTAGACCTGCACCAAGCTGGGAAGACTGAATCTGCAATAGGTAAGCAGCTTGGTGTGAAGAAATCAACTGTGGGAGCAATTATTATGAAAGACATACAAGACCACTGACAATCTCCCTCGATCTGGGGCGCCACACAAGATCTCACCCCGTGAGGTCAAAATTATCACGAGAACGGTGAGCAAAAATCCCAGAACCACATGGGGGGACCTAGTGAATGACCTGCAGAGAGCTGGGACCAAAGTAACAAAGGCTACATCAGAAACACACTACGCCGCCAGGGACTCAAATCCTGCAGTGCCAGACGTGTCCCCGTGCTTAAGCCAGTACATGTCCAGGCCCATCTGAAGTTTGCTAGAGAGCATTTGGCTGATCCAGAAGAGGATTGGGAGAATGTCATATGGTCAGATGAAAACAAAATAGAATTTTTTGGTAAAAACACAACTTGTCGTGTTTGGAGGAGAAAGAACACCATACCTACTGTGAAGCATGGGGGGGGGAAACATCATACTTTGGGGCTGTTTTTCTGCAAAGGGACCAGGATGACTGATCTGTGTAAAGGAAAGAATGAATGGGGCCATGTATCGTGAGATTTTGAGTGAAAACCTCCTTCCACCAGCAAGGGCATTGAAGATGAAACGTGGCTGGGTCTTTCAGCATGACAATGATCCCAAACACACCGCCCAGGCAACGAAGGAGTGGCTTCATAAGAAGCATTTCAAGGTCCTGGAGTGGCCTAGCCAGTCTCCAGATCTCAACCCCATAGAAAATCTTTGGAGGGAGTTGAAAGTCCGTGTTGCCCAGCGACAGCCCCAAAACATCACTGCTCTAGAGGAGATCTGCATGGAGGAATGGGCCAAAATACCAGCAACAGTGTGTGAAAACCTTGTGAAAACTTACAGAAAACGTTTGACCTCTGTCATTGCCAACAAAGGGTATATAACAAAGTATTGAGATGAACGTTTGTTATTGACCAAATACTTATTTTACTGAGGAATTTACCAATTAATTCATTAAAAATCCTTCAATGTGATTTTCTGGATTTTTTTTTTCTTATTTTGTCTCTCATAGTTGAGGTATACCTATGATGAAAATTGGAGACCTCTCTCCCCCCCTCCCGCCCCTCTTTTAAGTGGGAGAACTTGCACAATTGGTGGCTGACTAAATACTTTTTTACACCACTGTAGGCTTTAGAGGCTTCCCAAACTGTCCTAATTTCCTTTGGGCTTCCAATATTTGTTTCAAAGAAAAAATTTAAGTCCTCCCCTGGTTGATTCTTGAAGGTTTTATCCTGTAATAATGCTGTATTCATCCTCCATCTTGATCCTTTTCCCATTTCAGTTTCCATCTTTAAACATAAATTCTAATGCTGCGTGATCTGTGAGGGCAATACTTCTTATATCACAGCTGGTTACACTATTTATCAGAGAGCTTCCAATTAGAAACATGTCTATTCTATAGTAGGATTTATGACAGTGGGAATAAAAAGTGTTTTCCCTCCTATTTGGGTGGATCAACCTCCATACATCAGTTAGATTCCAGTCCTCTTTCAACATTTTAATTGCTTCCTTGCCCCTTGTCCTTAGTGTTCCCACAATTCTACCTTTATCCAAAATGGGGTCTATAACTTCGTTAAAATCCCCTCCTAGTGTCATATGTCCATCCATATCTCCTAAAATCTTATTCACCTCATGAAAAAAAGGTAGATCCTCTTTATTAGGGGCATAAATATTGCACAATATCACCTTCACACCTTATATTATTGCATTTATGCATATTATTCTTCCCTCTGCGTCTTTTACTTCTTTGAGAAGAACAAAATGTATGTTCTTCTTAATTAAAATAATTACCCCATTACGGGAACTTGACAAGGAGCTATGAAATGTATGGCCTACCCAGCCCGCCGTAAATCTGGACTCCTCACCTTCATTTAAATGCGTCTCCTATAAGAAAATTATGTCAGCTTGGGTATTTTTCAAATATCTTAAAATCTTACGGCTCTTAATTGGATTCCCGCTACCATTTATAGTCCAAGTTACTACTTCTATACACATCAGGACTGATGGTGAAGGTCGGGGGGGGGGGGGCATGGGCCAGCCTCACTGAGTCATGGATGTGTTCAGAATGTTAAACGGTTGTTCTGTGTTAATAGTTTTGTGGATTATTTTACTATGGTATATAGGAGACACAGCATCATTTTTCTTTTATGGACTTTAATAGCATAGTCGGCAGAATAACCCGCCTTGCCGTGTGGGCTGTAGGACGGCAGTGTACCCATCCCCTTTAATTTTAGTTCTTTTGGTGTGAATGTCATAGGCCCCTTTTGATGGTTTTAGTTTGCTTATGTTTAGCGGATGATTCTGGCTCCAAATTGGGGTGGGTTGATTGTGTGTGTGTGTGTGTGTGTGTGTGTGTGTGTTTTGGACTTTCTGCCGGGGGGGGGGGGGTATTATGTATTTATTCACTGTTCATATTGTTCATGTTGAAGCTCTTATTTGTGTGGTACGGGATGGTGGCCCTGGTTTCCGGTTCCGCCATCTCCTGTGGTATAAGAGGGGCTGCTGGTAGGGGTTGGTCTCTTCCGCCTTTCCTCTGCCAAGGGGCAGCATGTAGGCCAGGTGTACCGAGACCAGCTTGTTAATAAACAAGTGTTCAGCTCCACTCCTGGTCTTATCCTTGTCTACAAGTTACGACATAACAGAATGTACATGTCTTTTCTTTTGATCGGAGTTTAAAAATTTAATTTATTCAAAGTCTTTATGTTGACTCTTGTCATATATAAATATGATGTATTATTCTGTGATGATGGTGGTGGCTCCACCTTTCCGGTTCTGCCGCCACCCGGAGTATAAAAAACCAACGTGAAAGAGACGTGGTCTGTTGACAGCTGGTGGCCCCTCCGGGGGCCGTGGCACCAAGATGTGTGAAGTGATGATATAGAGTGAAGTACGAGGCGACGAAGAAGAGTGATGTCTGAAGATACAGCTGAGGTTCAATTGGACACAGCAATGATGATAGAAGGACTACAGCTCCTGACCAGATAGAGTGATGATATAGAGTGAAGTACGTGGCGGTAATGCACCTGTAAGCTGGTTGCCAACCGCCAATCAAATCTAAAAGAAGAAGAAGAAGAAGAAGAAGAAGTAGGCGCGGTCTCTTTTGATCTTCGCCTCTGCCTGTACGGGAGCGCGTTGTGTCTGTGAGTCACCAACAAGTTGAGTTCTATTTGCACCTCCAGCCTCGTCATTGGATTACAGATTATGGACATAACAATTGTGTTTACCATAAATTTGCTGTTGCTTATGCTGACTGTGTTTAGTAAATTCACTGCAAATAACAATAAATCTACATATCAATATACAGTATGTATCAAGCAGCCTCCTTTTTACACAATGTGGTAGGTTGCCTATAAAGCTAGATGCTTGTTTCTCTGGTGAAACCTGGCAACAACGGCTGCAGTCAGAGAGGAGACCCACGCCATTGTCCAAACTGCAAATGAATTGTGCATGCACCCCCCCCACACACACACACACCGACAATTCCGCCCTGTTTTACAGGAAGCTGTCTATTGGAGATGATACTCAATACTGCCTGTACTGTCCCAAGCCAGGATAAAGGAGGAGGGTTGGCTGTAGAGCTAGCAATTCCACCCCACATAATATTCTTTTGATTAAATTTGATATTCTAACATTTAACAATGCAAGACAAAATTGATTTAAGTAATGTGGATCTAGACAAAGCATTAAAGTCATGAAGTTATTTTGAGAAGTGATGGTCTATTTAAATGGTAAAATTAAAACAAAGAATCAACAGAAAAAAGTTAATAAGTAGTTCTAAACATATTTAGGGTGCTTTTTACTCAATTTTTGCCTCTCCCATGACATTATTTTTCTCTCTTACAGCATCCATTACAATTACATGCAATTACACGCAAATGACCAATTATGCAAATTAAGCGATGGCGCCATTCGTCTAGGACAGCCAATAGCTACTGTCCTTGCTGAGGAATTGGCAACACTGCACCCGGCTATGAGCATGTAGGATGATGGCGCCTGACCCAGCTGTGATGTACGGACACAAAGCTCTCAGGTTGGCTATGCAGACAATCTTGTAAATTACACCTGTCTGTTTGTACATTCATCTGTCATGGTGAATATAAAGGCCTACTCACACCTCTCCTGCTGCAATATTACAATGTAACTTCAGAGGTCACCTCTGAAGTTACATTGTGTTACCAGTTACACCAGTCACCAGTTAGTCACCAGTTACATTGTGAAGACGTCGCCAAGCGCTTGCTCACAGGGGATTGCCTCATTGCTGGGGTCTTTCTGCAACTGTGGGGGTTTCCCCTACAGTTGAAAGTGCTATGAGATGACTGTTGTTGTGAATGGCGCTATATAAATAAAGTTGAATTAAATTGAACTGGGGCGGCGCGGTGAAGGAGTGGTTAGCACTGCGGCAGCACAGCAACTCACCCTTGGCCGGGGGATCCTGAGTTCGATCCCAGCCCCCGACCAACAGTGATCTGTGTGGAGTTTGCATGTTCTCCCCGTGTCTGCATAGGTTTATTCCAGGATTACTCGTTTCCTCCCACATGCCAAAAACATGCAAGTTACATTAATTGGCATCAAACTGGGGATTCTAAATTATCCTTAGGTATGACTGTGAGAGTGAATGGTTGTCTGTCTCTCTGTGTTGGCCCTGCGATGGACTGGCGATCTGTCCAGGGTGTGCCCTGCCTCTCGCCCAAAAGATGCTGGGATAGGCCCCAGCCCCTCCACGACCCAAAAAGGATTAAGCGGAAGAAGATGGATGGATGGATGAATTGAACTGAATTGAATAAGCGACTTTCACATCTCGGCTCGCGCAAAGCATCATGGGAACGTGGCTACCAAACATGCTTTATTGATACATTTAATTTATGGAAAGTTCCTGATCTACGAGCATATTGTATGCGTAGGGGTCTTCCCGGTTGAACCCACAAATGCAAGGATGAACTAGTTGCGCTTGCATTCGCGGCCACGTTGCAGAAATTGGCCAAAATGGCCCCCCTGTATGTACGCTGACATAGCAGATTTTTTGTTGTCAAAAGACCAAGCACCCTTACTTGCGAGACTCCGAAATGACTACAAAGAAGGTAAGTGAGTGGTTTGACAGCTCAACTTTGGTTTTGTCATTTTGAGTAAATTTCACTACAAGGCATAACCTGCTTACTTAGATCTATAGGTCGATACTACTATAGTTTAAGTACCACACATTTTCAATGATTTGCAATTTTATTTCATACCAGCCTACTTATCAATGGCCTTAATTACATGTGTGTGTAGATCAAACTTCATTACCAATATACAAAGAACTATATCCTAGATCCAGGCCTGCCTGTCCATACCTACTACTTCAGGGTTTAAACTCGTGTCAATTACTCTAGAACTTGAACAATACACAACACTATTTAATTATGTTATAATATGGATTTACTGCTTTAATCCAACAATTACGTCTGTCTGGATCCTTCAGCTCCGTGGGGAATGTATATAACATGAATGGCGGTGGACATGTGCACACCCTGGTCCTGAAGTTACATGCATGTATGCTGCAAGTTTGCTTTTTCCACTGCTCTAGATGATATATGCCGTTCCACACTTCACTACGGCACAATGTGCACCTGGCGTAACGGTGATTTAAAGCTTAAAGCAGACTTAAACGGCAATTGTTCAGGTGTGACAGTACTGTCTCTATACAAAAGCAAGGCGGTTACCAGGATGTTTGGTAGTCATGAACTTTGAACTGACATAGTCCGCACATGCGCACTCGTAATGCGAAAGTCACTTATTAGAAAACAGCTGTTTGTGTTTGGTATAATTATCTAGAAGTGTTTCGGACTTCTGAGTAAAACAAAATATTTGATTATGCTACTGAGCAGGCACGGGCCTGTTTGATGCACAATACATCTGTTAACTAATGTTAGCTAACAGTAAGTTTATTTTTAATAAATAGCATTTTTTTATGGATGTGAAAGACAATATAGTAGGGTATGTCTTCTTTTGTTTTCTTTTCTTTACAGTATTTACACAGTTTAATCAAATGTCTTTGTTAATGCTACAAACCCATACTAGGTGGGTAACTAATGTTACATTTAGCCTACTCAAGTACATGCACTCAAACTTTTTCCCAACATTGTTCTATTGTGAGAAATTTTATTGCAGGTCTGTTTCTAAATTAAAGCCTATACTTTTACTCAAGTATATTCATGGGGTAAATCATGTCCCCTCCAACCTGGAAAAAAGACAAAATCATCATAAATCTTTCAATTCGTAGTTTTAAGATGACGTCACATGGCTGCCAGTCGCTATTTGGGCGGCCATATTGGGAGGGAAGCTGTAGGGGTGATTCTGTTTCATTAAAGCCGAAAATTATGTTGTGGTGACCCACCACACTCTACATGGATATTTCTCACACTCAGCAGGTCTGGAGGAAGCAGAGGACAATTAACATACAGAGGACAATTCACATACGGACAGAGAGCCCCTGGGGGGCAACCAGAACAATGGACTGTTGTTTATACATCCCCGGATGAGGGAGAAGACATATGGGCGCCAGTTGGTCATGCTAATTATGGGTATTGACTGATATGCTAATGTGCCATGCATTCTCTCTGTCTGTATCACTGTATAAAAGAGCTTGTGTGACATGTCTCAGCAGCACAGTAGCTCACTTAGCTACAATGTGTGTCTCATTATGTTGTAGGAAATAAAACTCTACAACCTTCCAGCTCACCGCATCTCGCCTGATCATTTACCTCCACATTGGTGACCCATCCTCTTCATCCACACCGGAGCGCGCTCTCCGGAGCGGGCAGCACTGGGACCGATACGCACCATGAACGGCGACACAAGCGAACCGAAAGAAGCAGCCTGAACGGGGAAAATCATTGGCGCCGTCTGCGTTGATTTCCACCAAGCTCCCCGACCCTGACTCACTCCGGACAGCGGACCTCCCGCACACAGAAGCCCTGCACGCACACCGCAGGATTACGAGGACAGCGCAACTTCCAGCTATGTGGTCACTGCACCAAGCGCGTGCCACACACAGGGACAAACCAGCTCCACAGACTGATACATCGTCCTCCGCCGCTGCACATGCCCGAGAAACACGGCCGACCGCCATCCTTGGAATCTTCAGGGCTGCTCACACACCTGAAGCAGACACGTAGCCTGCACACAGGACACGGGACATGATGGCTTTAGGGCTGCTTCCGCACCTAAAAGCCAAACCGCCAAGTCCCTCACACAGCTGCAGTTGTTTCACAGCCACTACGCATCCTCGGGGAACTTGGCCATTCACCTTCCCCACATCCTTGCTGGACCGAGCCATGAGAGGAGTCAGAGACTTAATTTTTTCACAGCCACTGCGGATCACTGCCAGGTTGACCAGGAAAGTCCCTCACCATTGAGGATCCACACGCAATTTTTGCGCTGCCCAGACACCTTTGACGTCCCGGGCTGGCACTCACTTACTCCCACCCCCCTCCCCCTCCTACTCTACAGCGCTCTTCCCGCACTTCACTCCCTAAAGCCGGCCGATCGCCGATTGGTTCCATTACGCACGACGCGCACCGGCCCCGTGTGCCCACGATCCACGGCCGTTCAACGTGCTGGAACCCAGAGCAGAGCACACTGTCTTTTCCACCCCTTCCCCGTCCCCCCCACGGACTGACATGCCCTCCAACACTCCTCTACAGTAGGACAGTTGGAACCCAAACGACTGGTGGTGGTGGTGGGGGGGTTTACAGCCCCTTCTGAGTGTTCTGGGGGGAGCCCTGTGGTGACCCACCACACTCTACACGGACATTTCTCACACTCAGCAGGTCTGGAGGAAGCAGAGGACAATTTACATACAGAGGATAATTCACATACGGACAGAGAGCCCCTGGGGGCAACCAGAACAATGGACTGTTGTTTATACATCCCTGGATGAGGGAGAAGACATCTGGGCGCCAGCTGGTCATGCTAATCATGGGTTTTGACTGATATGCTAATGTGCCATGCATTCTCTCTGTCTGTATCACTGTATAAAAGAGCTTGTGTGACATGTCTCAGCAGCACAGTAGCTCACTTAGCTACAATGTGTGTCTCATTATGTTGTAGGAAATAAAACCCTGCAACCTTCCAGCTCGTCGCATCTTGCCTGATCACTTACCTCCACAATGTAAATATAATGCACTACTGTGGAATAATTGGTTGTACAAACACTGGTGGGAAGGAGAAAGTGTTTTTTTTATCAATTACCTGCAATTATTTTGAACCAAGGCAAGTCAACTTGGGACCTATCAGAGAAACGGAGGAAAATTTGGCTTTCTCCTATTAGTATTAGTAGAGGTGACGTGGTGCCTTCCTTGTATTCCAACTTGTGGGTGCTCTGACCATTTTGTAATAGGTTTGTAGAAATAATTGACTAATTATATTGTTGAAGAGTCTGTGATGCTCTGTGGACATTTTCACAGATTCATAAGCTCCCTGTTCTGATCAGCTCAGCTGCTGCCAGCTGCACACACACACACTCAAACGTACTTGTTTGTCAAACAGGACCTATCAGTAGTGATGGCAGAAATGGAACGATCCAGAGATTGAATCATTTGGAACAACTGATTCAGAAAAAGAATTGATGTTTTGGAACATTTGAAACATCTCCCCACAGCGACATCTGGTGGCCAAATGTTATAATACTACACTGAAACAGTCGAGTGTTTTTGATCTCTTAACGCTTTGTATTTTGTTTGGGTTTATAGTATTATTTGTATGAAAATATATATTTTTTCAATTAGTATTTGTAGGGGGTGCTTGTGTACAAAATAGACAGTCACCATTTTTAGGGGGTGCTTGTGTACATTCAATTATTTTTATTCAGAAAAACAATCTGTTCAACAGTGCTTGGACTTAGACGGTTTCTCCTCTTGTTTAAAATCTCTCCTGCTTTTGAGAATATTCTCTCACAAGGGACTGATGTAGCTGGAATGGAGAGATATGTCTTGGCCAGCTGGAACAGATGAGGGAATATCGCAACATGTTGTTTCCAGTAATCTAGAGGGTCAACTTGTCTGGGCAAGCATGGGGCTGAGAGATAGCGCTGAACCTAGATTGATAGATAAACAGACAGACAAGTTACATAACAATAAATGAGAATCAAACACAATTACCACCTCATTCAATCATTCTGAGATAGTGGGTGTCTGGGGGTTGCCTACATCAACAGTAGCATCAGCTGTGGCACTCTGTCTTTGGGTGGTTTCCCCTACCATGCTGTCAAAAGCATCCCAGAGGCTCTCCTCCTTGTGTTCACTGGCCTGTGGTCCTGTTGTGGCTGATGTTGACGGCACACAAGCGCTTGCTTGTGATTGACAAGCTGCTCGAATGACAGCACAGCACTCAGCTGTCAAAGCCTTCACAGCTTTGTCTGCATTTTCTGGACATCCAAAAGCCAGAACTTTGAATCGAGGATCTAAGACAGGGTACAAAGAGCACCCACTTAAAAACTTGAGTAATGACTTCAGTATTGAAGGTTTGAGGTTTTTCTCCAAAATTTATAACAATTTTCTTATAGTTTTCTACTTTTCTCTGTAAATTTATCTAAATTTGAAACCATTTTCCTTATTTGTAACTTCTTCTTGTAAAATTGACTTGTACATTTGAGCCTTTATTATAAATTTGTGGATTTTTCTATGGCTAATTTTTGTCTATTTTTTTTTAATAAAATTACTGTTTTGTTTTGTTTTGTTTTAAATTTGAAACAGACTGTGGTCATTTTTTTTTTTTTTTACTTTTTCCTTATAACCATTTACATTTTTGACCATAATTTTGCAGAGCCACAACTGAACAATAATTTAACTCTGATTTCAAAGAAAAAATATTAATAAAATTTTATTTAATGAAATAAATTAACTTAAATGACCAAAGCCAGTTATTTCTGTTATATTTTTATGTATTTATAGTTTTTAGAAATCTCACCACCCAGACAGCAGGAAAAACCTCCCTTATTTTGAAATCCAAATGTTGGCATGTTCAGTTTTTCTTAAGGCTGCTGATGGATTAATTAAATTAAATTAAGTCACCCTTTATTGTCATTCAACCATACATGTACAGTAGAACGAAATTGTGTTTTTCCTATCTACAGTGTTAAACACACACACCCCATATGTAGAATCAGAGGGCCGCTGCCATGCAAGGCGCCACCACAGATTTCCCTCCTCCATTCCATTATTGCTGAGCACCAAGCTGGACGGCAGGAAGTTCCGCTTTTTATATGGTCTTCGGCATGACCCAGCCGGGATTTGAACCCCTGCCTCCTGGGTGTGGGGTGGATGCTCTACCAACTGAGCCACCACTCTGGTAGATTTGATGGTACATTAAAGTCACTGACTTCATGAATTTCGGTCATCTTAACTTGGCAGGTACATAATAATTAACATAAATTAGTTAATTAATATTAACTAAGGTAAAGGTAAAAATATATCGTTTTTATTCTTATCTGAAATAAGAAAAACAAAAAACTAATAATTAAAAAGAAGACAAAATGAACCTACTCGAGCTCCTAGCCACACCTTCCATTAGCGTAGCGGCAAACGGTGAACTGAATGACAGTGATTCAGTGAAGGAATACATCTGAAAGCCCTGTGCTCTCTATGGAAAAACAGTTTAAGCCTGCATATACAATGGAAGCACAGAATTACACGGGTGAGGACAAAATTCTACTCTCTGAGTGCACTGTGCTGATTTGATTTGATATGACCTTGTTTGCCCCGTGTTTACATTCCTCCTGACTGAGATTAGCAGAAGAACCGGCTCTTATGTCTACCCATACAATCAACAATCAGTTGTTGTCATCAGCGGATTGGACTCTCAAGGACAATGCCCATGTGCCTTCTGCAAGCAAGAGAGAAAGAGAGATAGACTCTGAACTCTGGACTTGTTTATAAGTCACATGATTATAACATCTATCCACTGCCAGGAGGCGCCCTCTGCTGCTCACTAACAACCGTTACATTTACACTACACAATGACATGCAAATATACACACACTGCTCTCCTTCCCTCTGCTGTGTGATTGTCCACTACTGCTAAATATGCATTGAGGTTTTTTTTTGCCTGCAATCAAAATTTCGCTTACCCATTAAGCGTCAATTTGATAAAACATGTTTTTTTCTCTCGCCTATTGTGCCATATCATTTCTTTTCTTTTTTCTTTTCTTCTTTATGACTGGCGCCTAGCGGCTGCCCCGGCCTTGGATGCGCTCTGCAGAGCGTGCCCAAATGCCAAGTCACGTTTCGTTACCTTGTATTCATACATGTGTAATGACAATAAAGTTGAATCTCATCTCATCTCATCTCATCTCATCTCATCTAAGACAGTTGCCACTGCAAGGACCCTCACAACCTCCACCCCACATTGCTCCCTCAAGTTCTTCTGAAGATTGGTGCTTAACTGAAGGGCAGCTGGGCTTGTTTAACTCTCACATTGTTCATGAACCTTGCAATGAATCTGTCTAACTAATGGAATTATATTTGAAGCAGAAACTCTCTTTTCAGATGACAGCTCCACAGTTGCTTCACTGAAGACAGCAAGAAGCTGAAGGCACTCACTCACGGTTTTCTGGTCAGCACTGTTGAAAGGAGTCAAAGTCGTGTTCAGAGAGGACAAGGCTGCTGCCACTGCTTCACGCTGCTCCAGCAGACGCTGAAACATTGAATATGTGCTGTTCCATCTTGTCTCAAGTTCCTGTACGAGTTTCATCACTGGTTTTCCCATTTGCTGCTGGATGTCTGAGAGCTTCTGCTAAGCGGTGGCACTAGATCTAAAGAGGCCGACTATCTGCCTCGATTGTAGACGCAGGGCATGCAGTTCAGGGATTTGCTCTGTGGCTTTTTTCACCACCAAATTCAAGGTATGAGCAAAACAAGGCACATGTCGTACTTGTAAAAGTTGTGCACAGGCAATCATATTGGCTGCATTATCACTGACTAAATATGTGGTGTTCTTCTCTATCCCCCATGAACGCAAAAGAACACTCTTGGCCTCCTTCAGGTGTTCAGCTGTGTGTGTCTTTGGGAATTTAGTGACCCCAAGGACAGTGGTGGAAAGCTTGTTGTTGTCATCAATGAAGTGGCATGTAACTGCTAGGTAGGCATCCATATTCATTGATGTCCACATATCTGAAGTCAAACTCATAGCTTTGGCCTTTTTCACTTCAGCCATTGCTTTGTCCTTGCCGTCTGTATATCTGGACTTCAGCATTGTTTTCAGTGTGTTTCTGGATTAAAGGATGTAATTGGGGTCAAGTTTGTTGACAAAGTGCCTGAAACCTTCATCTTCCACAACTGAAAAAGGTTGTGAGTCCTTCACAATAAGGTCAACTAGTGCCTCATCTCATTCTTTTTGCCTTCCTGTTAAGGAACAACAAAAAGACTGAGTTAGGAGGAATATTGCCATGCAACTTCATGTATTGTATGGTAAATATTGTAAATATATGTAACTACATGTAAAATATGTAACTATATGTAAATGTACAACAATATGGCTTCTTTTAGTGATCAAATGCATAATTATATTTATTGTAAATAATAATAAAGGTGTATAAATAATAAACGTATACTTGTATGTGTATTAAAAGACCATGAATACATACCATAAACACTATGCTGGCCATGGCTTGATTCAGGTTGTGTTGTGCTAGGAATGCAGGCGTCAGGATGTTTTGTCTGTAGGTGTCTCCACATACTTGTTGTTTTATTACAAAATGTAAGATGTTGCATACAATGCATTGATTTAACTTTTTTTTTTTTTCTCTCAAGAAGGTCATAGTGATCCCAGACAGCTGACCTGGGATGCTTTCTACCGCCATCCATTTCCATATAGTATAAATCCAAAAGCACACTCAGTACAAGACACTCAGAGAGGCAAGACTTCCCAAACTAACTGTGCTTTAGAGGAGCTTTTAAATGCTTTAGGCATGTGGGGTAATGAATCAGCAGCCAATCAGGCAAGGACTCGGGAAATTAGTATTTTACATATAAAGTATTTATATAATACATATATTGTGCATAGAATAGGCATTTTCATATTGTGTAATGGCAGTATTTTATTTATTATTCCATTTTACTCCTCCTTTATTTCTCAAACAGCTTCATGGCTGGAGTATGATAAATTTCTTTAGCAAAAGTAGTTCTTTGCTTATTAATGTGGCTGAAACAATGAAACCAGCATCTATGGTTAAAATGTAGAAGTTTTCCTGAACAATGGAAGTGATTGCTCTCTTGGAAGCGATGCCAATATTATAGATTGTATTGCTCATTGTTTTAAATCTGTCACGCTTGTTCAACATTACAGCACACTTCAGGATTGATAATGCACATGAAGAACTGATGAATAATTCAGCTGATCATATTAATTTACACAGTATTCCAAATTTTTACGCATATGCTGTTTTTGTTCATTTTTCATAAATAGTCAATGCAGTTGACAGTAGGGTTGGGCAATACCAGCATTTTTCCTTTCGATATGATACCATTTTGGTCAGGTCAGGCATTGGCTTGCTTGCTACCGGATAACCATGAAAACCGGTACTACCTGTCTCATGGGTCTGGCCGTTGGCGACTCAACCGGCATCCCCGCCCTTCTGAGGGCATGGAGGGTGAAACAGGGCATCCTGGCAGAACTAAAAACAATATCTGCCACAGGTCTGTGGTGGACCACTCCCAGTTACATGGAGTGAGACTGGACATCCTGGCAGATAAACACATCTGTCGCAAGGTCTGTGGTGGACTGTGCTAGTCAGTGCATCATGACATGCGCTACACAAAGAGCAGAGATAAACAAACCTATCATCTGGTCAGTCACTACAACAGATACTGGAGTCAGTTTGTCTTGGCTTGTCCTTGCCACTGATAATACCTTTATCTGCCAAGAATGTGCTGCTAGTTCAGCAAAAGCTAGCGGTACTCAAATACTTTGCAAACAGTTTCATGAAATGGTCAATCAGAAAGCAACTCATACTGGCTCGGACATCGCCCGGGCTTACAAGGTCCGTGCTGATCTGTTCACACTCCGACAGGCAGTGAAAAGTAAGGTAGGAGCAGGAAGACAAAAGAAGAGGAAAACAGCAGCCTTGTGTGTAGTAGAATCTCTCTGCAGTTAGAAAGGAGATAGTAGCAATGCTTGATGAGGAACCGGTGCCAATCAATGACAGGATAATGACTATGAGACTCCCACTACAGCGGAAGATGTATGCCACATTCATCAGTGTATATGCCCCAACAATGACCAACACAGAGGAGGTGAAGGAAGAGTTCTACAGTGATTTACGTGAGACTATCAGGCATGTACCGACTGATGACAGGCTGATACTCGTTAGAGATTTTAATGCCAGAATTGGTTCGGACACTGAGAAATGGAAAGGAGTGCCAGGCAGTCATGGAGTAGGCAAGTGCAATGCAAATGGAGAACTTCTGCTTGCACTATGTTCAGAGTACAACCTTGTGATAACCAACACTCTATTTAAGCACAAGGACACACACAAGAAGACATGGATGCACCCAAGATCCAAGCACTGGCACTTGTTAGGCTACATCATAGTCAGGCAGAGAGACATAAGGGATGTATTGGACACCAGAGCAATGAGAGGCACGGACTGTGGTACTGATCATGTTATGCTGAGATCTAGATTAAGGATTTGGAGATGAAAACAGCACTGCAGGATGGTGCAAAGCCACCACTGAAGCTAAACACTAGTGCACTGAAAGGCCAAAAGAAGCAGGAAGAACTTACGCAGGAAATGGATGAAAACTTGAAAGACTGGGACAGCAACAACTCAAAGAATGACATACATAGAAGAGAAATGGGCAATACTGAAGGATATGGTGTATCAGACTGCGAGTGATGCATTAGGCCACCCTGAGAGGAAACATCAAAATTGGTTTGATGAGCATGATGAGCACCCGAAGAAACTACTAGAAGCAAGGAATACAGCTAGGCAGGAAAACCTACAGTGTAACACAAGGTCGAAGAAGAAGAAATACTCAAAGGCTCAGAGTGAGCTACAGAAGTACACCAGAGAGATGAAGTCCAACTGGTGGGATGAAAAAGCGTAGGAACTTCAAACTGCAGCAGACAGGAAGGACATGAAAACACTGTTCACAGGTCTGAGAGAAATCTACGGCCCTAAACCAAGAGGACTGATCCAACTAAAGGCTATGGATGGTGAAACGGTTTTGCAGGAGAAAGACAAGATCCTGGACAGATTTGCAGACCACTTTGACCAACTACTAAACAACCCTGGAGATCTCACTGAAGAGGCTAAAAGCTCTAGTGCAGGGACCAGCTGTATCAAGTCTAGATGAACCACCAAATTTTGATGAACTAATGGCAGCTATCAGGACAACACATGATGGTAAAGCTCCAGGAAGGGATGGAATTCCAACAGAAGTATGGAAATTTGGTGGTGTTCAGCTGACCAACTGCCTGCACAAGCTCATCCAAGAGATATGGGATGCCCAGAAAGTACCTCAAGACTGGAAGGATGCAAGTATTGTGCCTTTGTTCAAGAAAGGTGACAGGAAAGATTGTGGAAATTACCGAGGTATATCACTGCTAGCCGCTGTTGGTAAGATTCTCTCATGTGTACTACTGAACAGACTCAATGAACACATCTCGCAGAATGTACTACCGGAAACCCAGTGCGGCTTTAGAAGTGGAAGAAGCACAATGGACATGATTTTCTGCTTGAAACAGGTTCAAGAAAAGTGTATTGAACAGAACATGCTGCTTTATGTAGTCTTCATAGACTTCAGTAAAGCCTTCGATACTGCTTCGCGACAAGGACTTTGGCAGGTACTCAAGAAATATGGCTGTACAGAGAAGTTTGTCAGCTTGATCGAGGTACTCCATACAGGTATGCAAGCAAACGTGGCAATGAGTGGTTCAGTATCTAAAGACTTTTCAGTAAGCAACGGAGTGAAACAAGGGTGTGTGCTGGCACCTACACTCTTCTCGCTATATCTGGCAGCCATGCTTGAGGTGGCCTTCAGAGATACTTCAAGAAGGAGTATACATTCAAACAAAGAAAGAAGCAGACTTGTTCAATGTGGCACAGTTTAAAGGCAAGAGTAAGACATCGATAAAGGTAGAAAGAGAAATGCTCTTTGCTGACAACAGTGCTCTAGTTGCACACAGTGTGGAAGATATGCAATCTTTAGTGGAGAAATTTGCAAGAGCAGCTAGCCAATTCACCCTCAAAATCAACATCAAGAAGACAGAGTGCCTTTATCAACCACCAAAATTCCAATTATCAACATCACTACCAGAAGAGAACAGCATTGGTACAGAGCCACTAGTCAAGTGCAAGACTTTCAAGTATCTAGGGAGTACTGTTTCAGAGAATGCTAGGCTGGAGGATGAACTATCTCTCAGAATGGGAAGAGGGAGCACTGTGTTTGGAAACTTGAGGGAGAGACTGTGGAACAATCAACATGTGTCTATCCGTGTGAAATGCAAAGTGTACAGAGCGACAGTACTGGCTACTGTATTGTACAGTGCTGAAACTTGGACTGTCAACAGAGTGCAGGTAAAGAAACTCCACACGTACATGATGAGACACCTTTGAGCCATAATGAGCATCTCATGGAAAGACAAGATAACCAACATAGAAGTGTTGAAACGAGCTGGTCTACCATCAATGGAGGACATGCTAATACAGATGAACCTGAGATGGCTCGGACATGTTGAGAGGATGGACCACCAGCGTCTCCCTCAGCAGTTACTCTACTCACAGTTATGCGAGGGCAAACACAATCAGGGTAGACCAAGGCTCAGATTTAAAGATACTGTAAAAAGAAACTTGAAGAAGATGGATATAGACAGGCGTTCCTGGCAGCGGAAGGCTAAGGACAGAGCTGTGTGGAGGAATCTGATCAGACCTAAATGAAACAGTCATTGTCGCCCAGGACAGACTGCTATGATGATGATGATGATTCCATTTCAGAAACAGGATAACAAAATCATTGCATAAAACAACAGTGACGTTTCAAAACAGTCAGTGACATAATGGAGCACGACATGGAACAGTCACGTGATATCTTCTTTCTGATACAGACCTCGGAACAATGATTTGATTCAGAATTTCCACCGAGGTTTTGGTACGTACTAAAACACTGTTTCGACTTTGCCATCACTACCTATCGGGGATCTGTCCGAGTCAACTTAAGTGTCACACTTTCAAGCTACAGGATATTATGAAGATCCAAATCACTGTTTAGCCCTCCATGTCATATTTTTACCTTTGACTGCAGTCTGTACCATCAGCTGTGTCACATAGGCGAAACAGAAAATGTCTCCTTCCACTCAGCTACGCAGATGCTTCTAATCATTCTGGCTGATTAGACCTCCGTACAGACCCGAGGGCAAAGCGTGTTCACCACACCAGGATCCTACTCACTTCTTGTTTCCTTTCCAATGAAAGAAGGCTCCAAAGAGAAGGAAAACAACACAACTTTATTCTTGAGGCTGCTGGCCTCAAGAAAGCCAGGACACTACGTGTTGGAACAGGCTAGCTGCTAAAGCTAACCTTAGCTGGAGTTAAGGTTTTTCGAGAAGGATGCTGAGATCCAGACTTCACCAACATTCAAGAGTGTCACGCCCTTGGAAAGTCTTAATTCTTCTGAACAAAAACTGAAGAAAATGACGGTGTAATAACCCAAGGTTTGCTGTTCTGATGCCAAAATGTCAGAACACAGACTAATTAGCCTGTGGCTTTGAGGATTATTACAAGTAGCTGGGAGTCTACAAATCAACTGCTTATTGTTATAAGGGATAACAATTAAACACCAAGACAATGATGTTTAACTTCATCTGAAAGCACCTGGACAGGTGAGTGTACTGAATGAAGCCAGCCTTTAGCTAATGCTAAATCAAATTAGATCATGTATCAAAAAAAACAAAACAAAAACAAAAACAGAGAAAAACAAACAGGAAAAATTAAGTTGAGGGCTCTGTGAATAATTTATGGGCTGATGTAGATAAACGTGTGGCAGGGCGGTGGATTTTTAAACACAGAGCACAACAACCCCACCTAGGGAATTTTGCCCCAGGAAATGGTTTTCTATAAACCAAGACCAGTAAGGTCACACAGGTTCGTTACACACACAGAGGCATAGACATGATTCCATTAGTAACTGACAATTTTATTAAACAATTAAAAAAAAACAATCAATCATTAGTTTGTAATTAAAACCATAACACTTGCTTGTTGCCTACAATGAGTGTAGCTTAAAATAAATTTCAATGAGGCAAGAGCATGCAGGGCGTCAGGATGTTTTCACTTTTTTTTGTTCAATTTTAGAATCAGAATCAGAATGAGATTTATTGCCATTGTTCATGTAGTACACAAACTAGGAATTTGTCTTGGTGCAATGCTGCAACATTAAACATGGAGTAGCACTAAACATAAAAATAAAAAACTATGCATGCAATAAAAGGTAGAATATGAATAAGTAATACTAATCTATGCAATTTTTAAATATATTAACAAGCAGCAGATATTGTGGAGTTCCACATAGTGCAGTCGGTAGTGCAAAAAGAAAACAGTGATAATTGTCATGAGTCCGGTTGAGCTGCTGTACGTAATGCACGAGAGTCTAATAAGTCACTTAGTGTTCAGCAGTCTGATGGCAGAGGGGAAGAAGCTGTTCATGTAGCGGGAGGTTTTAGTCTGAATGGACCGGAGTCTTCTGCCTGAGGGGAGGGGGGCAAATAGTGCGTGTCCAGGGTGTGAAGGGTCGGCTATGATCCGACCTGCACGCCTCCGGGTCCTGGAGATGTACAGGTCCTGGAGGGATGGGAGCTTGCAGCCGATCACCTTCTCAGCAGCGCGCACAACGCGCTGCAGTCTTAGTCTGTCCCTGGCGGTGGCTCCTGCGTACCACACGGTGATGGAGGTGGTGAGGATGGACTCGATGATGGCCGTGTAGAACTGCACCAACATCTTGGTGGGTAGCTTGAGCTTCCTCAGCTGCCGCAGGAAGAACATCCTCTGCTGGGCCTTTATGATGAGGGAGCTGATGGTCGGCTCCCACTTGAGGTCCCGGGTGATGGTGGTGCCCAGGAAGCGGAAGGAATCCGCAGTGGTGATGGGAGAGTCTGTGAGGGTAAGGGGGGGCAGAGGGGCTGTGACTTTTCTGAAGTCCACGATCATCTCCACTGTCTTCAGAGCGTTCAGCTGCAGGTTGTTGTGGCTACACCAGGACGCCAGCTGGGCCACCTTTCTCCTGTAGACGGACTCGTCGCCGTTGGAGATGAGCCCGATGAGGGTGGTGTCGTCTGCAAACTTGATCAGCTTGACAGACTGGTGGCTGGAGGTGCAGGAGTTGGTGTACAGGGAGAAGAGCAGGGGGGAAAGTACACAGCCCTGGGGTGATCCGGTGCTGATGCTAACAGAGTCCGAGACAGTCTTTCCCAGCCGCACATGCTGCCTCCGGTCCGTCAGGAAGTCGGTGATCCACCTGCAGAGGGAGTCAGGCACGATGAGCAGGGACAGCTTGTCCTGGAGCAGAGCGAGACGGATGGTATTGAATGCAGAGCTGAAGTCCACAAACAGGATCCTGACGTAGGTTCCCGGGGAGTCCAGGTGCTGCAGGATGGAGTGGAGGGCCAGGTTGACTGCGTCGTCTACAGACCTGTTGGCTCTGTAGGCAAACTGCAGCAGGTCCTGGAGGGGAGTGGTGATGGTCTTGAGGTGGGGCAGGACCAGGCGCTCAAAGGACTTCATGACTACAGAGGTGAGCGCTACAGGTCTGTAGTCGTTAAGTCCAGTGATCCGTGGCTTCTTGGGGACAGGGACGATGGTAGAGGTTTTGAGGCAGGCCAGCACGTGGCATGACTTCAGGGAGGTGTTAAAAATGTCTGTGAAGACAGGAGTCAGCTCCTCCGCACAGTGTCTCAGGGTGGAGGGAGACACGCCGTCCGGACCGGGGGCCTTGTGCGGGTTCAGTCTGGAGAACTGTCTGTGCACGTCCTGCTCACTGATGGCAAGGGCAGGGGGGAGGGGGGGCCACCTTTGATGAAGTGGGGACCATGGAGGCAGTGGCGCTGGGGGGAGGGGGGGAGTTGGACACAGCTGACGAGGTGTCAAAACGGGCATAGTGTTGGGACAGTCTTTGACAAAGGGCTTTGTCATCCTGTCCTTTAGAAGCCTGAGGCCGATAGTTGGTGATTTGCCTCAGTCCTCTCCACACAGAAGCAGAGTCGTTAGCAGTGAACTGCTGCTGGAGTCTCTCAGAATACACAGATTTAGCTCTCCTCAGCTCTCTCCTAAACCGGTATTTGGCCTCCTTGTAGCAGTCCCTGTCTCCACTTTTCAGCGCTGCTTCCTTCTCCTTCCTGATCTGTCTGAGCTTAGATGTGAACCAGGGCTTGTCGTTGGAGTAACTCACCCTGGTGCGCGATGGAAGAATGCTCTCCTCACAAAAGTGGATATATGAGGTCACAGTGTCGGTGTATTCATCCAGATCATGCGTGGCTCCTTTAAACATGCCCCAGTCAGTTATTTCCAAGCACGTGCGCAGCTCCTCCCCAGCTTCACTGGTCCATTTCCTCGTAGTGCTCACAACAGGTTTTGTGAGCTTCAGTCTCTGTCTGTATGTGGGAATCAGGTGGACCATCACGTGATCAGATAGTCCGAGTGCAGCGCGGGGAACAGCGTGATACGCGTCCTTAACTGTAGTGTAACAGTGATCCAGCATGTTCTCTCCTCTGGTGGGGCATTTAATAAACTGTTTGTACCGGGGGAGTTCGTGGCTCAGGTTGCTCTGGTTAAAGTCGCCAACCACAATAACCAGAGAGTCCGGGAAAGTCCACTCCGCTTGCTGAATGTGATCCGCGAGCGCGCGCTGAGCCTCGTGCACGTCCGCGTCGAGCGGGACGTAAACAGCGGCCAGGATGAATGAAGAAAACTCACGTGGGGAATAAAATGGCTTGCAGCTGATGAATAAATATTCCAGAGCGGGAGAACAGTGTTGGGAGATCACAGTTACATCGGAGCACCAGCCGCTGTTGATGTAGAAGCAGACTCCTCCGCCTGTGGTCTTGCCGGAAAGCCCCGTGTCTCGATCAGCACGAAACAGCTGAAATCCCTCGAGGAGGAGCGCGCTGTCCGGTGTCTTTCCCTTGAGCCAGGTCTCAGTGAAGCAGAGGGCACACGAGGTGGAGAGGTCCTTAAATCGCATCAGCAGTCTCAGTTCATCTACCTTGTTATAAAGAGAGTTGACATTGGACAGAAATATTCCAGGCAAAGCCGTGCGCGTGCCTGTCCTGCGAAGCCGCACGAGGGTGCCCGCTCGTCTTCCTCTCTTTCGCCGTCTCACTTTTTGGGCTAAAAAGTGAACCAGATCGGTGGCAGGAGCCAAAAAAACTGGGAGTAGGTCCGTGGGAGTGAAAGTCCTGATATTTAGTAGCTCTTCACGGGTGTAAGAGCAGGCAGACACACAATTGATGAACAAAAACAAACAAAAAAAGCGCAGCGAAGCACCATGGCGACCACTGTGGGCGCCATCTTGGATTTTACTCCGTGACTATCCCCCAAAAATGGCCGGTGATCCCGCTGAAAGTCACATGATCGAAAACTATGAATTTGAGGCTGGTGGCTGCCATAAATTAACTACTTTTTGCATCTTAAGTTGGAAACTTTTTTTTTTTTTTGTAACTTAAGATTTTTATTCATTTTTCATTATATATATTGCATTCAGATCACAGTCTACATTTAAAAAAACAAAGGGGCTAGAGTAAAAAAGAAAAAGAAAAAAAAAAAAAAGGGGGGGGGGGACAAATGTTGGAGCATCAAGTTTTTAGTTTCCATCTCTTAATTCTTCTGGTTTTTCCAGCGTCTTTGGTTATTCTTTCAATATCTGTCTCGTTGTTGCACTTTGTAGTGTGTCCATTTCCGCCATTTTTTTTCCCACAGTCCTTCTTGCATTCTTTGTCGATATGTTAGTTTTTCCATCATACGTATGTCCTCAATAATGTCAGTCCATTGCTCTTGGTCAGGAAGAACTTCTGATCGCCATTTTTTTGTGATTGTTTTTTTACATGCAATCAACAAGATTTTAACTAGATATCTGTCCTCAGCCTGTATAACATTGTCTCTTTTAAGATCACATAGGTACATCAGGTTACAGTTCATTGGTATATTATATCCTAATATCCTCTGTATTGTCACATGTATAGATTTCCAGAATGATGAGATTTTGCAGCATTTCCAAGACATATGTGAGTGGTCTGCATTTTGAGCCCCACATCCCCTCCAGCATAAAGATTGGGTATTTGTATATTTTCCTTGAATCTGTGGTGTAATGAAAAAGCGAATCAGGTTTTTCCATCCAAATTCCCTCCATGTTCTTGAATTTGTTGATGTGTGTTGTGTTTTCCATATTTCCTGCCAGCTTTCTTCTGTTATGTTTAAATTGAGCTCTTTCTCCCATTTCTCCTTTATATAGTTACTTGAATGATTGTTTGCCATAAGTTTCTGATATAGCTTTGAAATAATTCTTGTTTTATTTCCTGTATATGAGCTTAAAATGAATTGTATAATCTCGCTCACATCTGTTTGGAGGTTATGCCTAATCTTCTTCATATAATAGTCTCTCATCTGCAGATATCTGAAGAATTCCGATCTTTCTAGTTTAAATTTTCTCCTGATGTTTACAAAGCTCCCGAAATCTTTTTTTCCGATATTGCCCCATGCTGTGATTCCCTTGTTCACCAGATTTTTGTATCCCCTATCTTGTTTTGCCGGTTCAAACTGACTGTCAAATGCTACCCATTTCAATAGTTTTATGTCTTCCTTTATATTATACTTTTGTACTATTTTATACCACAGTTCTAAAGTAAATTTAGTGATTGGGTCTATTTGTTTGATTTGCTTATATGCATCTTTATCTCCTATTATGCTTTGTACTGGGAGTCCCTCAATTTCCTTTTCCATTTCTTTCCATTTTGCCTCATATCCCTCGTCGCACCAACATATGATATATCTTATTTGTGCCGAGTAGTAATATTCTTTTAGACTCGGTAGGCCCATGCCTCCTTTCTCTTTTGGTAATTGGAGAGTTTTATATTTCACTCGTGGCTTTTTACCTCCCCAAACAAATCTCGATATCATCCTGTCCCACTTTGAGAATTGGGCATCTGGAATCTCTGTTGGTAGAGCCTGGAAGAGGTAAAGTAATCTAGGTTGTATGCTGATTTTGACTGTCTCAATTTTTGAATTCAGATCCATATTTAAGATTGACCATCTATCAATATCTTTTTTTATTTCTTGTTCCAACCTATCATAGTTTGCTTTATAGATTTTGCTTAGATCTTTAGGTATGTTCACTCCAAGGTGTTTTATTTCTTTTTGTTTCCAGTTTAGTTTGATCTTATCAGTTATCTGGTCTAGAGGGTTATAGTGGAATGTCAGTATTTGTGTTTTTGTTATGTTTATCTTGTATCCTGATAATTTTCCAAAATTTTCTATCAAGTTCATCATTTCCATTATTGATTCATCTGGTTGTTCAAGGTAAACTATAATATCGTCTGCAAATAGCCCAATCTTGTGTTCCGCCCCCTTTATTGTTACACCTTTTAATTTCTTATTTTGTCGTATCGCTTGAGCCAATGGCTCTATGAACAGAGCAAACAAGGTGGGCGATAAGCAGCATCCCTGCCTAGTTGATCTTTGTATATTTACTTTGTCTGTTAAGCTACCGTTTATCTTGATTCTTGCCACAGGTTCTTGATACAGCGTCCTTATGCATTGTACTGATTTTTCGTTAAATCCAAAGCGTTCCAGCACACTATATAGGAATTTCCAGGTAACCCTGTCAAATGCTTTTTCTGCGTCTAAACTCATTATTACTGCGCTTTTCTTTTCTTTATGTATTTGATTAATTATATGTATTGTTCTCCTGATATTGTCATGTGTTTGGCGTCCCTCTATGAAACCAGTTTGATCATCTTCTATCAATTCCGTCAAGAATGTCTTTATTCGTTTACATATAATTGTTGTATATATTTTATAATCCACATTTAATAAAGAGATTGGCCTATAGTTTCCGCATTGTTCTCTATCTTTCCCTGGCTTTAAAATGACTGAAATAATGGCTTTGTTCCATGATGGAGGTATTTTGTTGTTGTTCAACGTCCAATTAAATGACTTTAGGAGCTGTGGCGTGAGTTCTTCTATAAACAGTTTATAAAACTCAGATGGGTATCCATCACTACCTGGTGATTTACCATTTTTAAGTGACTTAATCACATCTCTAATCTCTTGTGTTGTTATTTCTGCTGTTAGCTTTTCATTTTGTTGATTTCCTATTGATGGCAAGTCCAATGTGCATAGAAATTTTTTAATATCTTTAGTATTTGTTTCTTCAGGTTGCGAGTATAGTTCTTGGTAGAAATTATGGAATATTTCTTCGATGTTTTCTGGGTTAACTGTGGTTTTATTTGTGGTGGGGTCTTTAATCTTGTATACATTATTCATTGTTTGTTGTTTTCTTAACCGTTTTGCCAGCAGTTTTGTGGCTTTTGGTCCCGTTTCATAATATTTTTGCTTTAGATATCTATTTTTCCTTTCAATTTCATCCATTTGTGTTTCTTTTATCTTTATTTTTTCTTCTTTAATTTCTTGATATATTTTTGGGTCATTTGTGCTTTGATGTTTATGTTCTAATTCCCTCAGTCTCTCACATCTTTGTTCATATGCTTCCAGTTTAGTCTTATTTGCTTTTCCTGTTTCAACAATTAATTTACCTCTTAACACGGCTTTTAGTGCATCCCATAGTATTGTTGGGTCCACTTCTTCATTGTCATTCTCTTGGATATATTAATTTATGTTTACTTTTATTCTTTCTTTCATTTTATCATCATTTAACAGTCCTACATTAAGTTTCCATGTTGTTTGTCGTTTTCTATTGTTTAAATTTATTTCCATGTATATAGGATTATGATCTGATATTTCTGCCCCTCCAATCCAACAATTTCTCACCCTGTGTCTGTCACCTTCATTCATAAGGAAGTAATCTATTCTAGAGTGTACTTTATGGACTGCTGAATAATGTGTATAGTCTTTTTCGAGTGGGTGCAGGTCCCTCCAAATGTCTACCATACCCATTTCTGCCAGTGAGGTTCTTATGAACTTTGTTACATGTTTTTTTGTCTTCTTAACACTTGTTGTATCAATTTCATGATCCATGACAGCATTTAAGTCTCCTCCACAAATTAGGACTCCTTCACTGTGTGTTGCTATGAGATCAAACAGATGTTGAAAAAAACCCTTGTCACTTTCTGGTGGGGCATAGATGTTCACTAATGTGATCTGCATTCCATCTATTCTACCCTTTATTATTACATACCTGCCTTCTTTATCCTGGATTTCCTGTTCACATTCAAATTGTATTTTATTTGAGATTAGTATCATAACCCCCCTTTTAGTTCCTCCCTTAAATGAACTGTAGTAGGAGTTCTTATAGCCAAATCTCTTTAGTTTCACATGTTCTGTCTTGCTCAAATGTGTCTCTTGCATAAATATAATTTCGGCTTTTTCCTTCTTGAATTTTCTTATTATTCTTTCCCTTTTTTTTTTTTTTCCCCCTCATGGATCGTCACCTTATCGTGGTGGGGGGGTTTGCGTGCCCCAGTGATCCCAGGAGCTATGTTGTCCGGGGCAATTTGCCTCTGATAGGGTCTCCCAAGACAAACTGGTCCTGGGTGAAGGGCCAGACGAAGAACGATCCAACAGACTCTCATGATAAATTGTATATCAAGGATTCAGTGTACCCCGCCCGGTATGGGGTTACCGGGGCCCCACCCTGGAGCCAGGCCTGGGGGAGGGGCTCGAAGGCTAGCGTCTGGTGGCCGGGTTTCCACCCATGGGACCCGGCCGGGCTCAGCCCAAAGGAGTTACATGGGTCCGCCCTCCAGTAGGTTCACCACCTGCAGGAGGGATCATGGAAGTCCGGTGCTATGTGGATTAGGTGGCAGTCAAAGGCGGAGACCTTGGCGGACTGATCCCAAGCTTTCTAAACTGGCTTTTGGTACGTGGAATGTCACCTCTCTGGTGGGGAAGGAGCCTGAGCTGGTGTACGAGATTGAGCGATACCGGCTAGATATAGTCGGCCTCACCTCAACACACAGCTCCGGTTCCGGAACCAGTCTCCTGGAGAGGGGCTGGAGCTTGGCCTTTTCTGGAGTTGCCCCGGGCGAGAGGCGACGAGCAGGGGTAGGTATTCTTGTATCGCCCCACCTTGCTGCCTCTATATTGGAGTTTTCCCCGGTGGACGAAAGGGTTGCTTCCCTGCGCCTTCGGGTTGGGAAACGGGTCCTGACCATCATTTGTGCCTATGCACCAAATGATGTTTCAGAGTACCCACCCTTTTTGGAGTCTGTGACTGGGGTGCTGGAGGGTGCTCCTCCTGGAGACTCCATTGTCCTACTGGGGGACTTCAATGCGCACGTGGGCAACGACAGTGAAACCTGGAGGGGGGTGATTGGGAGGAACGGCCTGCCCGATCTGAACCCGAGTGGTGTTCAGTTATTGGACTTCTGTGCTAACCACAGTCTGTCTATAACGAACACCATGTTCAAGCATAAGGGTGTCCATATGTGCACCTGGCACCAGGACACCCTAGGCCGCAGGTTGATGATCGATTTTGTTATCGTATCATCAGACCTGCGACCGTATGTCTTGGACACCCGAGTAAAGAGAGGTGCAGAGCTGTCAACTGATCACCACCTGGTGGTGAGTTGGATCCGATGGCAGGGGAGGAAGCCATTCAGACCTGGTAGACCCAAACGTATAGTGAGGGTGTGCTGGGAGCGTCTGGCTGAGGCCCCTGTCCGGGAGGTCTTCAACTCCCACCTCCGGAAGAACTTCAACCACATTCCGAGGGAGTCTGGAGACATGGAGTCTGAATGGGCCATGTTCTCCACCTCTGTTGTTGAAGCGGCAGCCCAGAGCTGCGGCCGCAAGGTGGTCGGTGCATCTCGTGGTGGCAACCCCCGAACCAAGTGGTGGACACCAGTGGTGAGGGGGGCCATTAAGCTGAAGAAGGAGTCCTATCAAGCTTGGTTGGCTTGTGGGACTCCCGAAGCAGCTGAGGTGTACCGGCAGGCCAAGCGGAGTGCAGCTCGGGTGGTTGCTGAAGCAAAAACCCGGGTATGGGAGGAGTTCGGTGAGGCCATGGAACAAGACTTTCGGTCGGCTTCAAAGAGATTCTGGCAAACTGTTCGGCGGCTCAGGAGGGGAAAGCAGCTCCCCGTCCACACTGTGTATGGTGCGGATGGGACACTGTTGACTTCAACTGGGGATATCGTCGGGCGGTGGAAGGAATACTTCGAGGATCTCCTCAATCCCACTGATACGCCTTCCACAGAGGAAGCAGGGTTTGGGGACGAGGGGGATGACTCGCCTATCACAGGGGCTGAGGTCGCCAAGGTGGTTAAAAATCTCCTTGGTGGCCGGGCCCCGGGGGTGGACGAGATTCGCCCCGAGTACCTCAAGGCCCTGGATGTTGTTGGGTTGTCATGGTTGACACGCCTCTGCAACATTGCGTGGAGGTCGGGGGCAGTGCCTTTGGCATGGCAAACCGGGGTGGTGGTTCCTCTCTTCAAAAAAGGGGACCGGAGGGTGTGCTCCAACTTTAGAGGGATCACACTCCTCAGCCTCCCTGGGAAGGTCTATGCCAAGGTACTGGAGAGGAGAGTCCGGCCGTTGGTCGAACCTCGGATTCAGGAGGAGCAATGTGGTTTTCGTCCTGGCCGTGGCACATCGGACCAGCTCTTTACCCTCTCGAGAATTCTTGAGGGTTCGTGGGAGTTTGCCCAACCAGTTTACATGTGTTTTGTGGACTTGGAGAAGGCATTTGACCGCGTCCCTCGTGGATTTTTGTGGGGGGTGCTTCGGGAGTATGGGGTATCGGGCTTGTTGTTACGAGCTATTCGGTCTCTGTACGACCGTTGTGAGAGTTTAGTTCGCATTGCCAACACTCGGTCGGAGTCATTCCCAGTGAGAGTTGGACTCCGCCAGGGCTGCCCTTTGTCACCGGTCCTGTTCATAATTTTTATGGACAGGATTTCTAGGCGCAGCCAGGGAATGGAGGGTGTCATGCTTGGTGACCACAGGATCTCATCTCTGTTGTTTGCAGATGATGTTGTCCTGTTGGCTTCATCCAGCAATGACCTACAGCTCTTGCTGGGACGGTTTGCCGCTGAGTGTGAAGCGGCTGGGATGAGAATCAGCACCTCCAAGTCCGAGTCCATGGTCCTCAGCCGGAAAAAGGTGGATCGTCCTCTCCGGGTTGGGGACAGGCTCCTGCCCCAAGTGGAGGAGTTTAAGTATCTTGGGGTCTTGTTCACGAGTGAGGGGAAAATGGAGCGAGAGATCGACAGACGGATTGGAGCAGCATCTGCAGTGATGCGGACGTTGTACCGGTCTGTTGTGGTGAAGAGGGAGCTTAGTTCTAAGGCAAAGCTGTCGATTTACCAGTCAATCTACGTTCCTACTCTCACCTATGGTCACGAGCTTTGGGTAATGACCGAAAGAACGAGATCGCGGATACAAGCGGCTGAAATGAGCTTTCTCCGTAGGATTGCTGGACTCACCCTCAGAGATAGGGTGAGGAGCTCAGTCATCCGGGAGAGGCTCAGAGTAGAACCGCTGCTCCTCCACATTGAAAGGAGTCAGTTGAGGTGGTATGGGCATCTGATTAGGATGCCTCCTGGACGCCTCCCACTTGAGGTGTTTCAGGCACGTCCCACTGGGAGGAGACCCCGGGGCAGACCCAGGACTCGGTGGAGAGACTATGTCTCCCAGCTAGTCTGGGAACGCCTTGGTATCCCCTCTGAAGAGCTGGAGCAGGTGGCTGGGGAGAGGGAAGTCTGGGCTTCTCTGCTTGAACTGCTGCCTCCGCGACCCGGACCTCCGGAAAAGCGGTAGAAGATGGATGGATGGATGGATGGATCTTTCCCTTTTAACAGGTGAGTTCAGACCATTCACGTTTAGTGTTATTATCTTAAGATTTTTACCCATAATCATGTTTTTCCATTTTTTTAACTTGTGCTCCTAGCCCCTTTAACAACAAAAATAACACATATTTATATAAAAACACATTAAAAAATCTCGACCTCCGTACTTTGGGCCTTTCTTCTGCCCACTGGTCCCTGTTGGTGGGTGGAGGGAATGTCCTCACCGAGTGTAGGGCCCTCCCTAGACCTGTATTTACTATCCAAGAAATAGTCATTAGTCTAGAAATGTCCAACAAATATCACTTAAACCTCTCCTAGCCGTCTGTTTCTCTTTTACCTTGTCTTCTTGGCCTTCATTTCTTCTGTGTCTTTCTTAATCTTTGTTATAATCTAGGCTTTCAGTTGAAAGCCTTGTAGTCTTTCCTGGGCCCGCTGCTCCACGTCTCCCCCCGTCTTCTGCCGCTCACTCGCCTCCACTCCGGCTGTCGTGATGCGTTCAGGGCCGCCGCTGCTCCTACCGTTTCCTCCGGCACGTACACCTCAAGGCCCCGCTCCATCATGTCCTGCGCTGCCTCTCTGGCTGTGTTGTATGTCCTCATGCCGTTCTCCCAATGAATCCTCATCTTCGTTAGCGGCGTTTGGAATCTAATTTTTTTTTCTTTCAGCGTTTTTTTAATGTTGGCATATTTCTTCCGCTGCTGCACAATTTCTGCCGGGTAGTCATGATCAAAGAATATCTGCTTGTCGCCGATTCGTATCTTTTTTTTCCACGCTCGTGTCAGGATTCTTTCCTTTACATCATATTTCAGAAAGTTTACCACAACTGACCTGGGTGTAGAGCGTGGGTTCGGGTTCTGTGCCGAGGCTCTGTGCGCTCGTTGAATCTGCAGATCCGCTTCGCTGGGCAGTTCCAGCTCTTTTTTTAAGAACTGATCCATGAATTTCGTCATCGAGTTGCCTTCAATGCCCTCCGGGATCCCGAAGATGCGTATATTGCCCCGTCTGGACCTGCTCCCCAAGTCGGTTACTTTCTCCTGCATCCTCTGCATTTGTGCCGTCAGGGTCTGCAGCTGTTCACTTGCCTCGCTATTCCAATCTAAGTTGGAAACTTTTTTAAATCATAAACTCACGACTGTTTTATAAATTTGCTGTTTTTTCTTGTGAATTTACCACTTTCTTCCCATGAATTTGCTACTTCTTACATCTCAAATCTGCTGTTTTGTCCTCATAAATTTGCAGCTTTTTTCTTGCAAATTAACTGCTTTTTCCATCTTAAATTTGAAAGTTTTTGTAAGTTTGCAACTTTTTTCCTGTAAATTTTCAATTTTTTCTCATAAGTCTGCTGCTTTTTACATCTTAAATCTGCAATTTTTTTCTTGTAAATTGGCAACGTATTTCTAATAGATGTACTTTATTGATCTCAAACTGGGAAATTACAGTGTACAGTAACAGCAGCATGGCAGCAGACAACCAAAACCACAGAAACACGCACAGCATAATAGACAAAGGGATTACCCCTGGAAAGTAAAACTGCCAAAATAACTTAAATACATTGTAGAGGAATAGA
Organism: Pholidichthys leucotaenia; assembly: GCA_020510985.1. Classification (NCBI taxonomy): domain Eukaryota; kingdom Metazoa; phylum Chordata; class Actinopteri; order Cichliformes; family Pholidichthyidae; genus Pholidichthys; species Pholidichthys leucotaenia. The sequence continues at coordinate 142,323,133 of CM035838.1, forward strand.
TAGTGACCCATATAGATAAATGAATCATACCCGCTGTACAATGCAGGACTGTCAGGTGCAGGGTGCAATGTGAGGTACCAATTAGACAGCAAGGTGCAGTATGGCAGCATTGTTATTACCAGAATTCAACATCAGAGTGAGTTATTGTACAGTGAAATGGCATGTTGCAGGAAAGATTTCCTGTACCTAACCGTTCAGCAGGGAAGCCGTAGCAGTCTGCTGGAGAAAGTGCTCCGCTGTCTGTCCAGTGTGTGGTGGAGGGGGTGATCAGGATTGTCCATGATGGATTGCAGTTTGTTTAGTGTCCTCCTCTCCACCACAGTCTCAAAGATCTCCGGCCTGAGACCAGTCACAGAGCCAGCCCTCTTGATAATCTTGTCAAGTCTGTTGGTGTCGCTGGCTCTGACACTGCGACCCAACAGACAGCAGAAAAGCTCCAGCATCTTGTTGCACACGATGAAGGATCTCAGCTTCCTCAGAAAGTAGTCTGCTCATCCCCTTCTTGTACGCAGCATCAGTGTGAGAATTCCAGTCCATTCCGTTGTTGATCATGACACCCAGGTATATATAGTCCTCCACTACCTCCACATCCTCCCCCCTAATATGCAATGGCTGTGAAGGCGTCCTCTTCTTCCTGAAGTCAATCACCATTTCTCTAGTCTTGCTAACATTCAGCAATAAGTTTGAGAGTTTTTTTTTCTTGGAGATGAATAGCTTTTTCTCATGAATTTGCAACATTTTCTTGTAAATTTGCATTTTTTTCTATTATAAATGTAACTATTTTTGTGTAAATTTGCAGCATTTTTGAACAGGACTGTACAATTTGTGACTGACTACTATAATACAGTATAGTATCCCTGCAATGTATACAGGTGCATCTCAATAAATTGGAATATCATTGAAAAGTTAATTTATTGTAATTCAATTCAGAAAGTGAAACTCATGTTTGTATAGATTCATTACACACAGAGTGATATATTTCAAGTGTTTATTTCTTTTTGACAGCTATGGCTTACAGTTAATGAAAACCGAGATTTCAATTTCTCAAAAAATTAAAATATTACATAAGATCAATTTGAAAAAGTGGATTTTCAATAGAAATATTGGCCTACTGAAAAGTATGTCCATGTACACACTCAGTTATTGGTCAGGCATGAATTACTGCATCAGTGCGGTGTGGCATGGAGAGGGTCAGCCTGTGACACTGCTGAGGTGTTTTGGAAGTCCAGGTTGCTTTGCTAACGGCCTTCAGTTTGTCTGCCTTGCTGGACCTCAAGCAACTTGGATTCTGTGCCTCTCAAACATTCAAAGATTTTTATTTGTCAGTACTTCTATATGTACAGGACATACAGGAGAACTGAAATGCCATTTCTCTCTCTCTTAGTAGTGTGCGCAATATATAAGAAAAGAAGGACTAAGCAGTGTTTCCTCTGGCTATACCTTGGTCTGGTGAGACCTTGGCTCGGTGGCAACATATTTTTCCGGGGGTGGGGGGGCAGTAAACACATGACACTATTGTTACCGGAATATGTTAATTTTATACTATTTATTTCCTTTTTTTAAACATTTTGCACAGTAATTTTGCATATGGAACTTACCATATGAAGTATTGTACAACCAAGGCTTGAATATTGGAATATTGGGCCAGCTGGGGTCCCACCCAGACATCCTGTGTTTAGACTTTTTCATGATGTTATCCTTCTCTCTTTCCTCTGCTCTCACTTCTCCTGGGCCCTCTGCCTGAACACTTTCCTCTCCTTGGCTCCTCTCTTCTGTCTCATCTTGCCCTCTCTGAGCTCTGTCTAATTCAGGTTCTCTCTCTGTCTATGGTGGTATACAAACAGGTTAGAAAATATCAATGTCATGTTTTGTCCTGCAGGATTTTTTTTTGTCATGGTTTACATAAATGACAAAAATATGTGTATTTTTTGTATTTTTATTCTAGTGTTTCTTTTTTTCCATTGAGAGAATAGGAAAGGGAAAGAAACATTCATAATAGTAATTTACTCATGCATACTTAAATTATATGATCAGGTGGGTATAGTAACCAGAAATTCTACTCATGTAAAAGCAGTGCTTTGAAATTAATAATTAAAAGCTGACAACCAAAACTTTCTCGTAGAGTTAAGTGTACAAAGAGAACCCACTAAAACCTTGAGTAATGACTTCAGTCTTGAAGGTTTGAGGTTTTTCTCAAAAATTTAGAACAATTTTCGACTTCCGGGAAGATGGCGGAGAGGCATAACATTTAAACAGAGAGCTCTCCCTAGTCGGATTAAAAATCTTTGCTAAATGGCCAACTCGACATAAATAGGTCAATAAACCAAGGGATGAAAACACGAAGAAGCCGGGCACACGGAAAAAAGCAGGGTAAAACTAAAGAATCCCTCTTCAACAACACTGGAGAAATCGCTGAACACGAGGCCAACAAAAACGAGGAGACTTCAGAGAAAATGGAGGACGCCAACCTCGATGTTATGAACACTGGCTTCGCCAATATAAGTAAGGACATAAAAGATCTGAATGAATGAATGAATGAATGAATGAATGAATGAATGAATTTTATTTATTTCGGATAGTACATTACAGGTTAAAAGAAACTGTATAATATAACAACAAGGTCAAATTAGACAAAGACTCCTTCTACTATACAATTCCACGTGAGTTATCCGAAATGGGTGATGGCTGAAGCCGCAGCTTATATTGCCCACCCATATTCCATCCAAGAATTCAAAGGAGAAAAAAGAGAAAACAAGACAAGAGCGATTACAATTTAAAACAAGGCTAAGACAAAATGTGACTGAGAGAAAAGAAAACTGAGCTAGTCTAAGTTAAGCGGTTACTATTCAAAAACAAATCTAAGACATAGTGTCACAGAGAAAAAAAGAAAAAAAAAAGAAAAAACTAAGCTACAACACAACACAGGCTGGAAAAGTCAATCCTTATGTGAGTTTACATGTTGTCTTGTAAATATGTTTGGAGTATTTCTTCCTTTAGTTTTTGTTTAAATTGTCCAAGCTTTGTACATGATTTTAATTCAGGTCCAAAATCGTTCCATAATCTGACTCCTTGCACTGAAATACAGTGTTGCTTGGTGGTTGTTCTCACTGTAGGCTTTTGAAATATACATGTTCCTCTGAAGTGATATCGTTTCTCCCTTGTTTGGAACAACTTTTGGATATTTGCGGGCAGTGATAGATTCTTCACTTTGAACATTATTATTGCGGTTTTAAAGTCAATCAGATCTTTCAACTTGAGAGTTTTTTGTTTAAGAAAAAGTGGGTTTGTTGGTTCCCTGTAAGCTGCTTTGTTGATTATTCTAATAGCTCTCTTTTGAAGCATAAAGAGTGGATATATGTTTGTTTTATATGTATTTCCCCATACTTCATTACAATATGTCATGTATGGGAGTATTAATGAATGGTACAAGGTGTATAGTGTGGGTTGATTCAGCAAATTTTTCACTCTGTGTAATATTGCAATTGATTTGGATACTTTACCTTTTATATAATTAATATGTGGCTTCCAACACAGTTTGTTATCAATTATTACTCCAAGGAATTTAGTTTCGGATACCATTTCAATCTCTACACCATTTACACTGAGTTTGGGTACTGGGTAGTTGTGATGGTTGTTAAAGACTATAAATTTTGTCTTGCTTAAATTGAGCGTTAATTTGTTTGAATCAAACCACAGTTTCAGCTTTCCTAATTCCTTTCCGAGTGTATCCAGAAGTTGTTCCAAATTGTTTCCACTGCATAGCAGATTAGTGTCATCAGCAAACAATATTAAGTCCATTTTTTCTGAAACTTTACATATATCATTTATATACATATTGAATAATAATGGTCCCAAAACTGAACCCTGTGGGACTCCACAGGTGACCTTCAGTAACTCTGAGTTTTTGCTGTTAACACATGCAAACTGATATCTATTCTTTAAGTAACTACTTAACCAGGACAGTGCTACCCCTCTAATACCACAATTTTGTAGTTTCTTTAATAATAGATTGTGATCTACTGTATCAAATGCTTTTTTTAAGATCCAGGAATACTCCAACTGAATACTCTTTATTTTCAATGGCTGTTGATATTTTTTCTGTAAATTCCATTAAGGCATATGCTGTTGTCCTTTTGTGTCTGAACCCATATTGCTGCTCACACAATAAATCATTCTTCAGTATGAAGTTGTCAATTCTCTCATAGAATATTTTTTCAAGTATCTTGGAAAATTGCGGTAATAGTGAAATTGGTCTGTAGTTGGAGAGTTCCCCTCTGTCACCTGTCTTGTAAATCGGAATTACTTTAGCTATTTTCATTGCATTGGGAAATATACCTGATTGGAGAGACAGGTTACAGATATACGTCAGTGGTTTCACTATGCATTCGATAACAGTTTTGACTAGTAGCATGTCAATACCATCGCAGTCAGTAGATGTTTTACTTTTGAACGATTTAACAATTTCAATGACCTCTCTTTTGTCTGTGTTCTTTATGAAGATGGTGTCTTTTACAGCAGTGTTATTGCATATTGTATCACCTGTAGGCGCCGTAGTGGGTATTTCTCGGGCCAGTTTAGGTCCAATGTTAACAAAAAAATTATTAAATTCATCTGCAGGTGAAGCTATATTCACATTCGGAGTCGATTTATTATTTTTTGGAATATTAGTTGGGTAGCTAGTATTTCTGCTTTTATTTCCAAGGATACTGTTGATTATTGTCCATGTATTTTTAATATTGTCTTTGTTTTTTCCCAGTTCTTTACTGTAATAGTCTCTTTTACTGCATCTTATTATATATGTTAACTTATTTTTGTATGTTTTATACCGTTGCTCTGCTTCTTTTGTCCTTTTCTTTATGAAAGCTTTATATAATAAATTTTTCTTTTTACACGCCTTTTGTAGTCCTTTGGTTAACCATGGTTTGTCAGCAAATTTGTGTTTAAGCTTTTTTTTAACTAATGGGCAGTTTTTTTTTCATAAAGAGTGGTTACAATGTTTATAAATGTGTCATAGGCTTCATTTACATCTGATACATAGACTTCTGTCCAGTCTTGCTTCAGCAAGTCCTCTTTAAAAGAACTGATTGCGTTTGGTGATTTGTGTCTGAACGATTTTGAGATTTTTTCTGGGTTGGGCCCCGTGTGGCCATGGATAAGTGCAAAGATTGGCAAGTGGTCGCTTATATCATTTATCAATAATCCACTTTCTATTTTCTTATCGAGAACATTGACAAACAGGTTGTCAATAAGTGTAGCAGAGTGAACTGTGATTCTACTGGGATGTGTTATTGTGGGATATAGACTCATGCTGTACATAGAGTTCATGAACTCTGTAACTACATTTTGTTGATGTGGATTAAGTAGGTCAATATTGAAATCTCCACAAATTGCTACCATTTTCTTACTAGTAATATTATTGTACAGCTCGACTAATTTATCTCTGAATGTCTCAATGCAAGTTCCCGGCGTTCTGTATATGCAGCTTATGATTAGATTTTTTGTTTTGTCTAGGTCAATCTCAACAGTAACACATTCCAAAATCCCTGGTAGTGCTGAGGACATTTCATTTACAAGCTTACATCTATATAGGTCATCAACATACAGTGCAACACCACCACCCTTTTTTTGAGATCTGTTAATGTTAAACATCTGATATCCCTCTATTGCCATCAGGGGAGCCTGGTCTTCATTAAGCCAGGTTTCCGAGACTGCAATGGCTGTGAATTTTCTGTTTAGCTGTTTTAAATAGTCCTGAATCTGTGAGAAGTTTTTGTTAAGACTTCTGCTATTGAAGTGTATTATTGACAGTTTACCATCTAATTGCACTTGACTTTTGAATTGCTTTTCAGTGTAATATTCACAGTGGTTATGAATATTATTGAAAAAGTGGTTATCGGGATCAATATCATTCTCCATCTCTTGTGGTTTATGTTCAGCATAGTGGCATATTTTTAGAGTTTGAGTTTCCTCACTCTGTGTTTCATAGACAGTGTTCATTTGTATTTATCTAAGTCAGTAGCATTTCTGATCATTATACTTTTTGCTTGCTCAGGTGTTCCATTTAGTTTAATCCAAATTCTACAATTTCTTGTCCAGGTTGACTGTATCCTATTTTGTTTTTTTAGCATCCGTGCCTGCCGTGCTAATTCAGCGTTTTTTTTTGTCAGGTGTTCATTTAGGTAAACTTGAGTTTCCTTTAGTTTTTTGGCCTGCCTCAGTATGTCATTTTTCACCCTCCTGTTCACAAAGCGCATCACAATTGATTTCTTTGTTTTGTTATCTTTCTTCGGTAAAGCATAACAGGCTGAGCTCGCATTGGCTTCTACCTTAATGTCTTTATCATTAAGGAACTGAAGCACTTGGTTTTCTAGGGACATTGATTCACTTATGGAAGCATGTTCACCACTCAGTCCTGTTGCGGCATGGGCGTAAGACTGATATCTGATGTCTAGTCCACTTATAACTAGGTCATCAATGCGAGAACCTTGTTCAAGATCCTCGACGCGTTGCTCCAAAAGACGCCCGTGTTGCTCCAGGTCCATAATTTTTTGGTCTTTTTCTTTTATTATTGAATGTAGGGCTTGTACCTCTTGTATTAGGTTTATTATTTTGGCCTGTTGGTTAGTCATTTTGGCCAATTCTTCTAACACAAAGTTCAGAGATTTTTTAATTTCTTCCATTTCCTCTTTTTTGGGTGGCATTTTACTGACCTGTGGATAGAAATAAACAGAGAATCCGGCTAGGCTATCGCCGGCGCCTGCCTCCGTCTACCTGGCCAGTTATGTCGCACACCGCCGGCGCAGCCGGAATCCACCGATCACAGCCACTCGTCGCCGTCTGGCTGGGTGGCTCCTCCGCTGGGCCCCGTCACCGCCAGTTATGTCGCACTCCGCCGGCGTAGCTCTAATCCACCGATCACCTCCGCCGATCGGTGGCCGATCACCGTCGCTCGCTGTCGTCTGGCTGGGCGGCTCTTCCGCTAGGCCCCGTCACCGACCGCCGTCAGTCTGGTAGTTCCTCGGCTGGGCCTCGCAAATTGGGCTCCGATTCAGGCCACTGTCCTGCTGAATCCAGGTGGCCCCCGTCTCTTACCAACGCCGCGCTCGAGCTCCCAATCACCGCCTCGGTAGGTTCGTCCGGTAAGCCCTCACCGGGGACTGAGCCGCTTTGTGTCGGAGTTAGGTGACGCACAGGGGCTAGTGTTAAGCTAACCAGTATTAGCTTGGCAGAAGCTTCAGATAGAGCGCAGCGGTTCTACCCGATTAAAGGGGCATTCCGACGGGATTCTGACGGGGGTGGAAATTCAGCCCGTGGGGTCCGTCACGAGCGCCGATCGCTGTTGATTAGGTTCTTTTAATGGGAAGAAATCAGCGACTTTGTCTCAGCGTTGAAAAAGTGTGACCATCCCGGTCGCCATCTTGAAAAAAAAAAAAAAAAAAAAGCGACAACACCAACAGGATTTAACGGCTCTTAAGGAAGAACTGAAAAAAGAGGTGAAGGAGGAAATTATGGGTCTCCGAAAAGAAATGGACCGCAAGCTAGCAGAAAACATGGAGTAGCTGCGCACTCAACAGGCGTGTATGGCAGAAGCACAAGCTCGAATATCAGAGTTGGAAGACTGGAAGACCGAGGCAAGCGAGCTGCTACAGACTCTGACGGCACAAACACAGAGGATGCAGGAAAAAATAACCGACCTGCAGAGCAGGTCCAGACGGAGCAATATACGCATCTTCGGGATTCTGGAGGGCACTGAAGGCAACTTGATGATGAAATTCATAGATCAATTCTTAAAAAAAGAGCCTGAGCTGCCCGATGAAACAGACCTGCAGATCCAACGTGCGCACAGAGCCTTGGCACAGAACCCGAATTCAAACTCTGCACCCAGGTCAGTTGTGGTAAACTTTTTAAAATACGACGTAAAGGAAAGAATTCTGACACAAGCTTGGAAAAAAAAGATACGAGTTGGCGACAAACAGATATTCTTTGACCATGACTACCCGACAGAAATTGTGCAGCAGCAAAAGAAATATGCCAACATTAAAAAAATGCTGAAAGAGAAAAAAATTAGATTCCAAACGCCACTAACGAAGATGAGAGTTCATTGGGATGACGGCGTGAAAACCTACAACACGGCCAGAGAGGCGGCGCGGGACATGAAGGAGTGAGGTTTTGTGGTGAGCGTACCCGAGGAAGCGGCTGGAGCAGCAGCGGCACGGAGCGCACCAAGACAGCCAGAGTGGAGGCAAGTGAGCGGCAGAGGGCGGGAGACGGACGTGGCGCACCGAGCCCAAGAAAAACTGCAAGGCTTTCAACGGAAAGCTTAGATTATAACAAAGATTAAGAAGGGCATAGAAGAAATGAAGACCAAGAAGACAAGGTAAAAGAGAAACAAACGGCTAGGAGAGGTTAAAGTGATTTTTGTTGGACATTTCTAGGCTAAAGACTATTACTTTGATAGTAACTACAGGTCTAGGGAGGGCCCCTCACTCGTTGAGGACATTCCCGCTACCCTCCAACAGGGACCCATGGGCAGAAGAAAGACCCAAAGTGCGGAGGTCGAGGTTCGTTAATGTGTTTTTGTACATATATGTGTTAGTTTTGTTGTTAAAGGGGCTAGGAGCACAAGTTAAAAAATGGAAAAACATGAATATGGTTAAAGATCTTAAGATAATGACATTAAACATGAATGGTCTGAACTCACCTGTTAAAAGGGAAAGAATTAAAACGATCGATACTGGGAAAGGTAGATGAGCTAGCGGCTATCTCCCGTTACGATAGCATATACCGGGAGTGTAGCCTGTTCCTATTCACAGAGACTTGGCTAACAGGACTAGCAGCAGATGCTAACATTGAACTGGAGGGTTTCCACGCGATACGGGCAGACCGAACACCAGACAGTGGCAAAGCAAGGGGCGGCCGAGTGATAATGTATGTTAACAACAACTGGTGCAGACCGGGACATATCACTGTTAAACAACAACACTGCAGCAAAGACATCGAGTTGCCAGCTGTTAGCATGCGGCCTACATATCTCCCTAGGGAATACTCACACGTGATCTGCATTGTTATTTATGCAAATCCGACGGCGAACGCTGGGACAGCGAGTGACGTCATCCACTCAGTAACTGGCAGGCTGCAGACAGAACACCCAGATGCTCTTCTCCTCATTTCAGGCGATTTCAACCATGTTTCACTGTCTCCCATTCTACCCACGTTTACCCAGTATGTCACAATCCACACTAGAGACAATAAAACACTGGACTTATTCTACGCAAACACTAAGGAGGCGTACACTTCATCACCACTCCCCCCACTCGGGAGATCGGATCACAACTTGGTTCATCTCCGGCCGGTGTACAAACCCCTAGTGCACAGACAACCTCCAGTCATGCGCACAGTGAAGTTATGGTCTGAGGAGGCAATGGACGCCCTAAAAGGCTGTTTTGAAACCACCGCCTGGGAGTAGCTCTGCGATCCACATGGTGAGGACATCGATGGCCTCACTCACACCATCACGGACTACATCAGCTTCTGTGTGGACAACATCGTTCCCACCAAGACCATACGGTGTTGCTCAAACAACAAACCCTGGATCAACCCTGAGATAAAAACACTTCTGAGAGAGAAGAAGAGGATCTTCAGGTTGGGGAACAGGGAGATGCTGAAGTCCGTACAGAGGGAGCTGAGGAGAAAGATCAGAGAAGGCAAGGACAGCTTCAGGAAGAAGATGGAGGACAAGCTGCAACAGAGCGACATCAGCGGGGTCTGGAGAAACCTTAAAACCATCTCTGGGCTCCAGAATATCTCCCCCCAGGCCACGGGGGGCAGGGAGTGGGCGAACAATCTGAATCTGTTTTTCAGTAGGTTTGACCAACCGCCCTCCCCGCCGACTGCACAACAACCACTGCTGCCTCTGAAGACATCAATTCCTGCTGCCCACTCTCCACTCCACCAACACCCCCCCACTCCCAACACACAGCCCCCCAACCTGACTCTCACTAAGACCCAGGTGAGGACGGAGCTGAGCAAGATCAAAGCGAGGAAGGCGTCGGGACCGGACGGCATCAGCGCAAAGCTCCTCAAGTCCTGTGCAGACCAGCTGTGTGGGATTGTGGAGTACATCTTCAACCTGAGCCTGAAGCTGGGGGGAGTACCACAGCTGTGGAAAACATCTTGTGTGGTACCTGTACCAAAGACTTCCCACCCCAAAGATCTGAACAGCTACAGACCAGTGGCCCTGACGTCCCACATGATGAAGACCCTGGAGAGACTGCTCCTTGCTCACCTCCGCTCCCTGGTGGGACCAGTGATGGATCCACTCCAGTTTGCCTACCAGCATGGCATTGGGGTGGAGGATATAGTGATCTTCCTCCTTCACCGTTCTCTGTCCCACCTGGAGAAGCCCGGGAATGCTGTGAGGATCATGTTCTTTGACTTCTCCAGTGCTTTCAACTCCATTCAACCGATGATCCTGAAGGACAAGCTGCGGTGCGCAGAGGTGGACCAGCACCTGTCATCATGGATCCTGGACTACCTCACAAACCGGCCACAGTTTGTGAGAACCCGGGACTGTGTGTCCGACACGGTCATCGGTAGCACGGGGGCCCCCCAGGGAACGGTTTTGGCTCCCTTCCTGTTCACCCTTTATACTGCGGACTTCTCACACAACACAACACACTGCCATCTACAGAAGTTCTCTGACGACTCTGCGGTCATTGGCCTCATCTCCAACGGAGATGAAGCTGAGTACAGAGGGTTTATCAAGGACTTTGTGGACTGGTGCCATCGGAACTGCCTCCAGATCAATGTGAGGAAAACTAAGGAGCTGGTGGTGGACTGCCACAGGCAAGGACAACCCCTCACAGCACCAGTAAATATACAGGAAACAGATATCGAGATGGTGACATCCTACAAGTACCTGGGTGTTCATCTGAACAATAAACTAGACTGGTCACACAATACCGACGCACTCTACAAGAAGGGACAGTGCAGGCTGTTCCTACTGAGGAGACTCAGGTCTTTTGGTGTACAAGGGGCACTGCTGAAGTCATCCTATGACACGATGGTGGCATCAGCCATCACGTTTGGAGTGGTCTGCTGGGGCAGTGGCATTACAGCAGCCGATAGGAAGAGACTGAACAAACTGATCAAGAAAGCTAGCTCTGTCCTGGGGCAGCGCCTTGACCCAGTGGAGGAGATGGGAGAGAGACAGATGGTGGCTAAACTGTAATCTCTGCTGGAGTCCGAGTTCCACCCTATGCAGGACATACTGAATGCACTGAGGAGCTCATTTAGCAGCAGACTACATCATCCTAGGTGCGCAACCAAGAGGTTTCGCAGGTCCTTCCTACCTACGGCTGTCAGACTGTACAACCTAAGCAGGGCTGCTCGCAGAGAAAGCAAAAAGACGTGACAACCTAATAGTATTGAATGCAAAAGACGCAATAGACTTATACAATGGTCCCCTCCGGTATACAACTAGGAAAATACCGGTCGCTATGGAGGGTGAGAATATGTATGGGTACATAATCATACCATGTAGGATAACTAAGTAGACGGTTATGCTGTTTCATTCCATCTAGCTACAATGCTCCACGCTGTGTGTGTTTATATATTTACATATTTATTCCATCTAGCTACAATGCTCCGCACTGTGTGTGTTTATATATTTACATATTTATTCCATCTAGCTACAATGCTCCACACTGTGTGTGTTTATATATTTATATATTTATTCCATCTAGCAACAATGCTCCACACTGTGTGTGTTTATATATTTACATATTTATTCCATCTAGCTACAATGCTCCGCACTGTGTTTATATATCTACATATTTATTCCATCTAGCTACAATGCTCCGCACTGTGTGTTTATATATTCATATATTTATTCCATCTAGCTACAATGCTCCGCACTGTGTGTGTTTATATATCTACATATTTATTCCATCTAGCTACAATGCTCCGCACTGTGTGTCTATATATATATTTATATTTATATGTACATATGTATACTTGCTGCTCTTGTTTTTCTCTTGCCTTCTGGTTGTTGCTCTGAGTGTTGCTATCCCTGTGCTGTTGCAATCCTGGAATTTCCCCATTGTGGGACTAATAAAGGCTTATCTTATCTTATCTTAATAATAAGAAAATTCAAGAAGGAAAAAGCCAAAATTATATTTATGTAAGATACACATTTGAACAAGACAGAACATGAGAAACTAAAGAGATTTGGCTATAAGAACTCCTACTACAGTTCATTAAAAGGAGGAACTAAAAGGGGGGTTATGATACTAATTTCAAATAAAATACAATTTGAATGTGAACAAGAAATCCAGGATAAAGAAGGCAGATATGTAATAGTAAAGGGAAGAATAGATGGTATGCAGATCACATTAGTGAACATCTATGCTCCACCAGAAAGTGACAAGGGTTTTTTTCAACAACTGTTTGATCTCATAGCAACACACAGTGAAGGAGTCCTAATTTGTGGAGGAGACTTAAATGCTGTCATGGATCATGAAGTTGACACAAGTGTTAAGAAGACAAAAAAAACATGTAACAAAGTTCATAAGAAATTCACTGGCAGAAATGGGTATGGTAGACATATGGAGGGACCTGCACCCACTCGAAAAAGACTATACACATTATTCAGCAGTCCACAAAGTACACTCTAGAATAGATTACTTCCTTATGAATTTAGGTGACAGACACAGGGTGAGAAATTGTCAGATTGGAGGGGCAGAAATATCAGATCATAATCCTATATACATGGAAATATATTTAAACAATAGAAAATGACAAACAACATGAAAACTTAATGTAGGACTATTAAATGATGAGAAAATGAAAGAAAGAATAAAGTTAAAAATAATGAGTATATCAAGGAGAATGATAATGGAGAAGTGGACCCAACAATACTATGGGACGCACTAAAAGCCGTGTTAAGGGGTAAATTAATTGTTGAATCAGGAAAAGCAAAAAAGTCTAAACTGGAATCATATGAACAAAGATGTGAGAGACTGAGGGAATTAGAACGTAAACATCAAAACACAAATGACCCAAAAATATATCAAGAAATTAAGGAAGAAAAAATAAAGATAAAAGAAATACAAATAGATGAAATTGAAAGGAAAAATAGATATTTAAAACAAAAATATTATGAAACGGGGCCAAAGGCCACAAAACTTTTGGCAAAACGGTTAAGAAAACAACAAACAATGAATAATGTATATAAGATTAAGGACCCCATCACAAATAAAACCACAGTTACCCCAGAAAACATCGAAGAAATATTCCATAAATTCTATCAAGAACTATACTCGCAACCTGAAGAGACAAATGTTAAGGATATTAAAAAATTTCTATACACATTGGACTTGCCATCAACAGGAAACCAACAAAATGAAAAGCTAACAGCAGAAATAACAACACAAGAGATTAAAGATGTGATTAAGTCACTAAAAAATGGTAAATCACCAGGTAGTGAGGGATACCCCTCTGAGTTTCATAAACTGTTTATAGAAGAACTCACGCCACAGCTCCTAAAGTCATTTAATTGGACATTAAACAACAACAAAATACCTCCATTATGGAACGAAGCCATTATTTCAGTTATTTTAAAGCCAGGGAAAGATAGGGAACAATGCAGAAACTATAGGCCAATCTCTTGTGGATTATAAAATATATACAACAATTATCTGTAAACGAATAAAGACATTCTTGACGGAATTGATAGAGGATGATCAAACTGGTTTCATAGAGGGACGCCAAACTCATGATAATATCAGGAGAACAATACACATAATTAATCAAATACATAAAGAAAAGAAAAGCGCAGTAATAATGAGTTTAGACGCAGAAAAAGCATTTGATAGGGTTAATTGGATGTTTCTATATAATGTGCTGGAACGCTTTGGATTTAATGAAAAGTCAGTGCAATGCATAAAGACACTGTATCAAAAACCTGTGGCAAGAATCAAGATAAACGGTAGCTTAACAGACAAAGTAAATATACAAAGATCAACTAGGCAGGGATGCTGCCTATTGCCCACCTTGTTTGCTCTGTTCATAGAGCCACTGGCTCAAGCGATGCAACAAAATAAGAAATTAAAAGGTGTAACAATAAAGGGAGCGGAACACAAGATTGGGCTGTTTGCAGACGATATTATAGTTTACCTTGAAAAACCAGATGAATCAATAATGGAAATGATGGACTTGATAGAAAATTTTGGAAAATTATCAGGATACAAGATAAACATACCAAAAACACAAATACTGACTTCCACTATAACCCTTTAAACCAGATAACTGATAAGATCAAACTAAACTGGAAACAAAAAGAAATAAAATACCTTGGAGTGAACATACCCAAAGATTTAAGCAAAATCTATAAAGCAAACTATGATAGGTTAGAACAAGAAATAAAAAAAAAGATATTGATAGATGGTCAATCTTAAACATGGGTCTGAATTCAAAAAATTAAGACAGTCAAAATCAGCATACGACCTAGACTGCTTTACCTCTTCCAGGCTCTACCAACAGAGATTCCTGGTGCCCAGTTCTCAAAGTGGGACAGGATGATATCAAGATTTGTTTGGGGAGGTAAAAAGCCACGAGTGAAATATAAAACTCTCCAATTACCAAAAGAGCAAGGCGGCATGGGTCTACCGAGTCTAAAGGAATATTACTACTCAGCACAAATAAGATATATCGTATGTTGGTGCGACGGAGGATACGAGGCAAAATGGAAAGAAATGGAAAAGGAAACTGAGGGACTCCCAGTGCAAAGCATAATAGGAGATAAGGATGCATATAAGCAAATCAAACAAATAGACCCAATCACTAAATTTACTTTGGAACTGTGATATAAAATAGTACAAAAGTATAATATAAAGGAGGACATAAAACTATTGAAATGGGTAGCATTTGACAGTCAGTTTGAACTGGCAAAGCAAGAAAGGGGATACAAAAATCTGGTGAACAAGGGAATCACAGCATGGGGCATTATGGGAAAAAAAAGATTTTGGGAGTTTTGTAAACATGAGAAGAAAATTTAAACTAGAAAAATCTGAATTCTTCAGATATCTGCAGATATCTGAAGAATTCAGAAGATATGAGAGATTATTATAAGATATGAGATATGAGAGATATGAGAGATTATTATATGAGAAAGATTAGGCATAACCTCCACACAGATGTGAGTGAGATTATATAATTCATTTTAAGCTCGTATGCAGGAAATAAAATAAGAATTATTTCAAAGCTATATCAGAAACTTACGGCAAACAAACATTCAAGTAACTATATAAAGGAGAAATGGGAGAAAGAGCTAAATTTAAACATAACAGAAGAAAACTGGCAAGAAATATGGAAAACACAACACACATCAACAAGTTCAAGGACATGGAGGGAATTTGGATGGAAAAACCTGATTTGCTATTTCATTACACCATAGATCCAAAGAAAATATACAAATACCAAATCTATGTGCTGGAGGGGCTGTGGGGCTCAAAATGCAGATCACTCGCATATGTTTTGGAAATGCTGCAAAATCTCATCATTCTGGAAATCTATGCATGTGACAATACAGAGGATATTAGGATATAATATACCAATGAACTGCAACTTGATATATTTATGTGATCTGAAAAGAGACAATGTAACACAGGCTGAGGACAGATATTTAGTTAAAATCAAGCTGACTGCATGTAAAAAAACAATCACAAGAAAATGGCAATCAGAAGTTCTTCCTGACCAAGAGCAATGGACAGACATTGTTGAGGATATACACTACCGTTCAAAAGTTTGGGGTCACTTAGAAATTTCCTTATTTTTGAAAGAAAAGCACTTTTTTTCAATGAAGATAACTTTAAACTAATCAGAAACACACTCTATACGTTGCTAATGTGGTAAATGACTATTCTAGCTGCAAATGTCTGTTTTTTGGTGCAATATCTACATAGGTGTATAGAGGCCCATTTCCAGCAACTATCATTCCAGTGTTCTAATGGTACAGTGTGTTTGCTCATTGCTTCAGAAGGCTAATGGATGATTAGAAAACCCTTGTGCAATCATGTTAGGTCTGCAATGCTGTAATTGCTGCAAATGGAGGATTCTTTGACGAAAGCAAAGTTTGAAGGAAAAAATTATTATTTCAAATACAAATCATTATTTCTAACCTTGTCAATGTCTTGACTATATTTTCTATTTATTTTACAGCTCATGGTGGTAAATAAGTGTGACTTTTCATGGAAAACACAAAATAATTGTCTGGGTGACCCCAAACTTTTGAACGGTAGTGTACGTTTAATGGAAAAACTAACATATCGACAAAGAATGCAAGAAGGACAATATGAAAAAAAAAATGGTGGAAATGGACACACTACAAAGTGCAACAACGAGACAGAAATTGAAAGAATAACCAAAGACACTGGAAAAAAAAAAGAATTTAGAGATGGAAACTAAAAACTTGATGCTCCAACATTTGTCCCCCCCCTTTTTTCTCTCTTTTTTTTCCTTCTTCTCTTTCTTTTTGGCTGTATGGTTAGCTCCTTTTTTAAATATAGAGACTGTGATCTGAATGTAATATGTATGATGAAAAATGAATAAAAATCAAAGTTACAAAAAAAATTTTAGAACAATTTTCTTATAGTTTTCTATTTTTCTTTGTAAATTTATCAAAATTTGAAACCATTTTCTTCACATTTGTAATTTCCTCTTGTAAAATTGACTTTTCTTGTACATTTGAGACTTTATTATAAATCTGTGGGTTATTTTATGGCTAATTTTTGTCTATTTTTTTAAAAATAAAATTATTGTTTTTAAATGGACTGTGGTATTTTTTTTTTATTTTTTTTTTTTTTACTTTTTCCTTATAACAGTTTACATTTTTGACCATAATTTTGCAGAGCCAGAACAGAACAATACAGCCATGGACAAAATTGTTGGTACCCCTCTGTTAATGAAAGAAAAACCCACAACGGTCACAGAAATAACTTGAATCTGACAAAAGTGGTAATAAATAAAAATTCTATGAAAATTAACCAATGAAAATCAGACAATGCTTTTGAATTGTGGTTCAGCAGAATTACTTGAAAAAACAAACTCATGAAACAGGCCTGGACAAAAGTGATGGTACCCCTAGAAAAGATTGAAAATAATGTGACCTAGGGACATGTTCAACCAAGATGTGTCCTCTAATTAACATCACAGGTGTCTACAAACTTGTAATCAGTCAGTCGGTCTATTTAAAGGGTGATAAGTAGTCACTGTGCTGTTTGGTGACATGGTGTTTACCACACTAAACATGGACCAGAGGAAGCAAAGGAGAGTTGTCTCAGGAGATTAGAAAGAAAATTATAGACAAGCATGTTAAAGGTAAAGGCTATAAGACCATCTCCAAGCAGCTTGATGTTCCTGTGACTACAGTTGCACATATTATTCAGAAATTTAAGATCCATGGGACTGTAGCCAACCTCCCTGGACGTGGCCGCAGGAGGAGACGGATAATACGAATGGTAACAAAAGAGCCCAGAACAAGCTCTAAACACATTCATGGTGAACTCCAAGGTCAAGGTACATCAGTGTCAGATCGCACCATCCGTCGTTGTTTGAGCCAAAGTGGACTTCATGGGAGACGACCAAGGAGGACACCACTGTTGAAAACAAATCATAAAAAAGCCAGACTGGAATTTGCCAAACTGCATGTTGACAAGCCACAAAGCTTCTGGGAAAATGTCCTATGGACAGACGAGACAAAACTGCAACTTTTTGGCAAGGCACATCAGCTCTGTGTTCACAGACGCAAAAATGAAGCATACCAAGAAAAGAACACTGTCCCTACTGTGAAACATGGAGGAGGTTCTGTTATGTTCTGGGGCTGCTTTGCTGCATCTGGCACAGGGTGTCTTAAATCTGTGCAGGGTACAATGAAATCTCAAGACTATCAAGGTATTCTGGAGAGAAATGTGCTGCCCAGTGTCAGACAGCTTGGTCTCAGTCGCAGGTCATGGGTCTTGCAACAGGATAATAACCCAAAACACACAGCTAAAAACACCCAAGAATGGCTAAGAGCAAAACATTGGACTATTCTAAAGTGGCCTTCTATGAGCCCTGATCTAAATCCTATTCAACATCTGTGGAAGGAGCTGAAACATGCCGTCTGGAGAAGGAACCCTTCAAACCTGAGACAACTGGAGCAGTTTGCTCATGAGGGGTGGGCCAAAATACCTGCTGAGAGGTGCAGAAGTCTCATTGACAGTTACAGAAATCGTTTGATTGCAGTGATTGCCTCAAAAGGTTGTGCAACAAAATATTAAGTTAAGGGTACCATCATTTTTGTCCAGGCCTGTTTCATGAGTTTGTTTTTTAAAATAATTCTGTTGAACCACAATTCAAAAGCATTGCCTGATTTTCATTAGTTAATTTTCATAGAATTTTTATTTATTACCACTTTTGTCAGATTCAAGTTATTTCTGTGACCATTGTGGGTTTTTCTTTCATTAACAGAGGGCTACCAACAATTTTGTCCACGGCTGTAATTTAACTCTAATTTCAAAGAAAAAATATAAACAAAATTGTATTTAATGAAATAAATTAACTTAAATGACCAAAGATGCCGTTATTTCTGTTATAATATTACTATATATTTATAGTGTGAGGAGCAAGGTGTTAGACTTCTCCACCCAGAGAGTAATGGACCATGACAGGAGAGGTCGCCGGGGGTCCAGACGGAACAGCAAAGGCTACACAGCAAAAAGTCCAGTGTTAAATTGACTCTGTCAGAGTCAGTTTTAACACTTTTCCAAATGCTATATAGCTCCACACTCACCAGAGTCAAAGTGACCCTTTTAAAAGGATTAAAAAATTTAACACTGTGCCAGGGTTACTTTTTTGACTGGCTAAGGGGAGTTAAAGCAACACTTAAGCAAGCTGACAAGTAACCCTGCTGAGAGTCATTTTTACATCCCAGTAAGTGTTAATTTGACTAAATTAAGTGTTAGATATTCACACTTAGAAAAGGTTAAAGTTAATCTGTAACACTGGTGGGAGTCACTTTTTACATCTTGGCTAGTTTAATTTTGACTAAATTAAGTGTAAAATAGTCACACCAACAAAGGGTCCGCATCCGCGGAGAGAGAGCTTAGACTTTCTGCTGCACATTCACCAACCATAATGCTCCGCACTGTGTGTCTATATATATATATATATATATATTTATTTATAGTAATATGTACATATGTTTACTAGATGTTCTTGTTTTTTCTTGCCTTCTGATTGTTGCTCTGAGTGTTGCTATCCCTGTGCTGTTGCAATCCTGGAATTTCCCCATTGTGGGACTAATAAAGGCTTATCTTATCTTATCTTATCTTAAATTAATTCTAGATTAAATAATTATTGATTATTGTAAAAATAAATTCCAACAAAAATAATTTGCATGACTCATTTATTTTTTCACAAATTAAAACATTGTGAATGCTGGTATAATATACAAACCTTCATCAGAAACACTGTATGAACTTTGAATGTCGAATGGTTTCTGAAACGTCATTTCAGACATTCTTAAAATATACTTCGTCTCAGTGTTTACAATTCTGAATGCATGATAATGTGCATCAAAATTTTTTGTAAATAACTTGTTGTCATGATGGCCGCTAGGCCATCATCAGCATCATCAACATCAGCTGCGCTCACTTCAGCAGGTGGCAATCAGCGGGCCATAAAAGCCCAACGCGCGGACGCCTCAGCACGGAGTCGTCTGTCAATCTCACTGAGCAACGTGCCAAGATCTCGACCTCTCGTGAAGAACTCTACGCTTCGCTAAACCAGGCCACGTAAGCCATCTCTTCACTATTCCTCTGCTAGCCTTTTCCCCTGTGCACAGGTGGACCTCCCTGGCAGCGGACCTCCCTCCTCTGCTGACGAGGCACAGTCTCCCGCTCCGCGGAGCTCCTCCTCACCTCCACAGCACCGGACACCACGAGCACGACGTCACACGGACACCAGGAGTCAGTCAGCCTCTCATTGTGGCACCCGCAAGTAAGCCCCTGCAGCATACCCGCCGAACATTGCTACTGAACAACAGTAACCTTGTGCTTGTGCTTTCCAGGGTTGCCAGGGTACCACAAGACGGGCTCAGCTCCAGTGGTCAGACGAGCATTCACACATTCACTCACTCTTCACTCACTCATTCACAATAAAGATAATTGTCTGTATCTCTCGTGTCAGTGTCTGTCTCTTGGGTCGTAAATCATGTCACTTGTTTGCCAACAAACAAACATTGTTTTCCACCAAAAGAAAATCACATATTTGACAAAAAACTGGTATGCCTTCTATCACTGTACTGCAAACAACAAGTCCAGCCCTGTATTCTATACCATTAAGCTTAATCCAACTAGATGAGAAAACTTCTTTTGACGAGATCATTTCAAACAATTCATTGTTGACCACAATCTCATCTCTAAATACAAAGGACCTAATTGGCCCATATTCATGATGATTGAATCAGAGTGTCTCCCAGTGATAAGCAATAGCCATCTGGTGCTTTTTAGCAAGTGATTTGGTTATGTTTTTGAAATTTTTGAAAGAATCTTTGAACACTCGTGTTTGGCTTCAAACCTCATTGACCACATAAATAACAAGGGGCGAATTTTCCTTATAGAAGATGGATAATGGATCATAAAATGATGCTTAGGTATTAAGTTTTTATGTGGATACAAGTGCTTAAATAATGTGTGGTGGTCAACAATCAAATGCTTTAAATAAACTGTCATACCTCGAGTGAGAGAAGGTGAGAAAATTATGTAACAAGTTCCAGTTTTGGTTGCCTGGAGGAATAATGTCACCAAACAATAGTGGGATATTTGTCATGACCCGAGCACTAGGTCTTGGTGCTCGGGTTATTCTTGTCAGGGTTTGATAGCGGCATTATTATTCTAGCTCTCCGAGCTCTTATTGTGATAGTGCTCGGGGAGGCTTCCGCTCAGCTGTCAAACCCTGAACAGCTGTGCTGCATTTGTGGTCGTTAGTGCTAGGACTATTTTAACCCTCGCTGGCGACCACATCCTCGCAGCAGTGTCTGTTTACACTCCGTCACGCTACGGATGCACGATACTTATTCATACCACGTCTGCCTTTGGCTTGACCGTTGTTCTCCGGAACTAGTAAGTGTGCTGTATAGCCTTACCCCTCCCGGTGTGTATCGATCTCTGTGTGTATCTGCCTTAGCAGCTGGTGTAATTATTATTTTCACCAACCTTTCCTGCCTTGTGTATAACCATCTCCTGCTATGGACCTGTAGAGCTGTTTAGCCCTATGCCTCCTGTTGTGAGTAGACTCTAGTGTCGTTGTCTCAGCAGCTTGTGTTGTCACTATTTTCACCGTTAATAAAACTCACTGAACTCACTGGTGACTGTGTGGCGTCTTATGGTGGCTCGCGAGAGCCACCCATGACAGTACACTGCTGCCACAACGGCGTTTACGGTGACGCCAACCCGAGACGCAATTCAGCAGGGAGTTTTGAGTTTTTTGGACAGTTGCTGTTCCCGTCTGGGTACTGAGTGTGTGGGAAGAATGCCGTCGCGGAGGGACCGCGCTGGGAGCCCGAGCCACGAGCTGACAGGCTTTCTGGAAGTCGTGGATGAGATGCTCATCTACGCTTCCCTGCTGGACTACCATCACAGTATACACTGGTACCTAGACGCTGCTGAAGACGTCCTTCATCATCTCCCTTCCCGCTGGGCCGACCACCCGGAAGTCGACACGAGGAGGGAAGATATCGCCGCACAACGCGAGATTTTCCTGATGCTGGAGGAGGAACGCAGCGTGAAGCAGGAGAAGAGGCACTCCTGCTCTTGGCCTACGGATCCTGATCCCATCCTCGATCCAGTCCTGGAGTTCGCACCATCTGAAGGCCGGCAGAGGCGTCGGCGCCGTGGCCGAGCACGTCTTCAGCAAGCTCCTGCTCCGGATCCAGTTCCGGGCCGCCGGAATGATCCGCTCAATCAGCCAGCTGCTGAGAGTGAGCTGAGTCCTGTGCCGGTGAGCTCCGTCCATGGGTCCTGTGTTACCATCCAGCGAGCGAGGGAAGGAGCAACGTCCTCTTCAGCTGGCACCATCTTACCTTCGGGAGACAGGCAAGTTCAATTTCACTTTCCTAGTCATTATGGTGATCTGTCTTGTCTAACTCCTGGGGGTGAAGCTCGGGGTTCGCAGCTCCCCGAGTTTCCTTCTCCAGCTGAAGCCAGTTATACTGAACCTGCTGCCTCTGTGTTTCCTCCTGCGGAGCGGTCCTCGGCGTCAGTCCCACGCCGTCGAACGAGGGGGAGGCCTGCGGCTCTGGGAGATATCCCGGCCCTGCAGCCTTGTGTTGGACAGAGGAGGAGAACGGACTGCGGTGAGGAGCCAGAGCCGACGAGTGAGCGTCCCCAGGGTTCCTCAGAGATGCAGCCCGAGTCAGCAGGTCGAGGGTCCTCTGCTCCCACGCCATACGGGTTATTGGCGTGGACGCCAGCGCGAGAGGATCCAGCTGCAGAGACCATCAGGCCGGCTGTGGAACCCGACGCAGCCGAGTGGGAGCCCGACGACGAGCGTCTGTCTGAACCTGGATCGACGAAGTCCTGGACAGCTCCAGAGCCCGAGTGCAGGCAAGTGCTCTTCCTTGTTTTCCTTTATGGTGTGTTAGAGCATTTTTGCCTGCCTCATGGGGAGGCAAGCGAGGGGCAGCCGTCTGCTGCACCCGAGCTCGTCTCGCTGGGCTCTGGCGCTGCCGGTGGAACTGATCCTGGTCCTCTCTTGTTCTCTGAGCCTCTCCACAGCGTTACCAGTCTGGAATCTGTCAAGGTCACGGGACTGGAGGTCCCAGGTTCGGGGATGGAGGTCGTCGCCGGTGCAGTGCCGACCCAGTCGGGGTCCGACGCGTGGGCCGAGGTGACCCAGCCAGGGTCCGACGCGGGTGCAGCGGTGACCCAATCGGGGTCCGTCCTGACCCAGCCGGGGTCCGACGCGGGTGCAGCGGTGACCCAATCGGGGTCCGTCCTGACCCAGTTGGGGTCCGACTCGTGGGCCGAGGTGACCCAGTCGGGGTCCAGCGCGGGTGCGGCTGTGACCCAATCGGGGTCCGACGAGGTCCAGTGGGGGTTCAGCGCGGGTGTGGCTGCGACCCAATCAGGGTTCGAGTTGACCCAATCGGGGTCCGACGCGGGTGCAGCTATGACCCAGTCGGGGTCCGACGAGGTCCAGTGGGGGTCCAGCGCAGGTGCGGCTGCGACCCAATCAGGATTCGAGGGGGTCCAAGTTCTTGGTGGTTCCCCTCTCAGAAGCCACCAGCTGGGGGCCGTTGGAGGTGTTTGTCTGGCAGTCTGGCGCTCGCATGTCTGGTCTTCATTAGGCGGGTGGCGGCACGCAATTCCTCCACGGTCCTGGTGGTTGTGGGATGCGGGTCGGCCACCTGAGGAACTGCTTTGTGCGTTCGGCGTCTTGGGTTGGTCGCCCGATAAACTGTGGTTGCTACTGGGTGACCTGGTTCTGCCACCAGAGGACTTGTTTCTGGGGGCCTGGGACTGGGGCAGGCCGCCTGACCATGTACTGTTTTGTGGGACTATCCGTGGGCCATCGGAGGCAGGGAGGTCGTCGGAGCTCTGCCTGGGGGGCATTGGATCTCCGCCGATCATCTTTTGTTTTGGCCCATACGGTGTCTGGTTATGTCAAGTTATGCAAAGCAATTTTTTGATTGCCTCATGTGTTTTGAAATCCATAGTCTGGTTATGTTAAGCAATTTAGATTGCCTCATGAGTTTTGTATCCATAGTCTGGTTAGGTTATGTAAAGTTATTTTTGTTTGCCTCATGTGGGGTTTTAGTCCTTAGTCTGGGTTTTGTTTTTTTTGTTTTGTTCCTCCCCTCTTCCTTTGAGGGGCTATGGCCATGTTTTGTTTTTTGTTTTGTCCCCCTCTTCTTCTTGAGGGGCCATAGTATGGTGTTCTCGTTCATAGTTTCCAGGTGTTTACATGTATTTCTGGTTTCGTGTGTGTTTGTTTTTTTCCATAGTCACGGTGTGTTAGCACGTATTTCTTGTGGGGGTTTTTTTCTCATAGTTGCCATGTGTGCATTTATTTCTTGTTTTTCTCATAGTTATCATGTGTTAGTATGCATTTTTTGCTCTTAGTCTTCATGTGTTTGTATTTACGTCTTGTTTTGTTCCCATAGTTACCATGTGTTTGTATTTATTTATTGTTTCTGTGTCCTTAGTTACCGTCATGTATTTCTTTCCTTTTGCCATAGTTATGTGTTTGCATTTATTTCTTGTTTTGTTTCTATAGTTACTGTGTGTTTGAGGGTTTATTTTTTTTGGGCCAGGTTATGTACACTGGGGTTAGACGGGTTGTCTGTGGCCTCGGTGGGAAAATTTTCAGGGTCAAGTGTTTTTTGCTTTGTATGATTGTGTTCTCCTTGTTTTGTAGTCAGGTCTTGTTTTGTTTTTTTCTTCTTTCGTCATTGTTCTGGGGGGAAATAGGATGGATATGTCAAGTGATGTATTCGTTTCTTTTCCTGTTTAGGGTGTTAGGTTTTGTTGGCTCCCTCCTTGCCTGTTCCTCAATCCACTCACCCTGTGGTTGGGGGGGGCAGGTGTTACTAGACGTTCAGAGCCCGTCAAGTGAGGGGGGGTTACTGTCATGACCCGAGCACTAAGTCTTGGTGCTCGGGTTATTCTTGTCAGGGTTTGATAGCGGCATTATTATTCTAGCTCTCCGAGCTCTTATTGTGATAGTGCTCGGGGAGGCTTCCGCTCAGCTGTCAAACCCTGAGCAGCTGTGCTGCATTTGTGCTCGTTAGTGCTAGGACTATTTTAACCCTCGCTGGCGACCACATCCTCGCAGCAGTGTCTGTTTACACTCCGTCACGCTACGGATGCACGATACTTATTCGTACCACGTCTGCCTTTGGCTTGACCGTCGTTCTCCGGAACTAGTAAGTGTGCTGTATAGCCTTACCCCTCCCGGTGTGTATCGATCTCTGTGTGTCTCTGCCTTAGCAGCTGGTGTAATTATTATTTTCACCAACCTTGCCTGCCTTGTGTATGACCGTCTCCTGCTATGGACCTGTAGAGCTGTTTAGCCCTATGCCTCCTGTTGTGAGTAGACTCTAGTGTCATTGTCTCAGCAGCTTGTGTTGTCCCTATTTTCACCGTTAATAAAACTCACAGAACTCACTGGTGACTGTGTGGTGTCTTATGGTGGCTCGCGAGAGCCACCCATGACAATATTTTTGATAAGACACAGTGTTTGAATAGAATTCAAGTCAATGCCATTCCCAGCACCATCCAAAATAATCTTTGTTGGACCATTTTTTCCATTCTAAAAACCCATAATCAAAGCCATAAATCCTGGAAAGCAAGTCTTGTTCTGAGATAAAGTGTTGTGTAAGACAGCCAAGCAACAATTTCATCTCATACTGAGCTACACCCTCAAGAAGGTCATGCATAATATCAAATGAGTAGTTATTACAAACATGAAAATACTTCAACGAATTTAGTGCTGATTTTTTTTTTTTTTCAAACTGTACACTGACTTCAGTTGTGGATTTTCCAGGAGGGACTGGCAACGCATTTCAAACAGATCTTCACCAGGAATCACCTTAGGATCATCCTCACTGAACACTGTTTGAGAATCATTCTTATCAATCAAACATTGTCGGCAGAAATAACAACTGCCAAATGACTCATTAAAACCCAGAATTGTGTGTATCCCTAGATTATCTCTGCATATCTGTGAGACTGTACCATAGACTGGTTCAGTAGAAAATGGAAGGCTAAGTCCTTGTGTTTCAAGAGCTTTTATATCATTTATTAGTGGTTCCAGTATAGCATCAAAACCATACTTCTGCACATCTTGTGTGTGAGAAAGTGCTCCCAAATGTATGTTCATTAACATTGAATAAAATTTGGGGAGCAAGTTTTGTATAATAAAATGCAGACATTCAATTTTGTGAATTCCATGTTTGGAGCCTAATGGGTTGACTGTTTCGAAATCATTAAGCCCATGAAAACCCCAAATTCAATTTCTCAAAAAATTAGAATATTACATAAAATTAATTTAAAGAAAAAGTTTTTAAATAGAAATGTTGGCCGACTGAAAAGTACAGTACATGTATGTCAATGTAAACACTCAATACTTGGTCAGGACTCCTTTTGGATTAATTACTGTGTCAATGTGGCGTGGCATGGAGGTGATCAGCCTGTGGCAGTGCTGAGGTGTTATGAAGGTCCAGGTTGTTTTGATAGTGACCTTCAGCTCGTCTGCATTGTTGGGTCTGGTGTCTCTCATCTTCCTCTTGAGATTACGCCACAGATTCTCTATGGGGTTTAGGTCAGGAGAGTTTGCTGGGCAAACAAACACAGTGATGCCATGGTCATTAAACCAGGTTTTGATACTTTTGGTAGTGTGTGTGCGTGGGGGGGGGGGGGGGAGTCCTGCTGGAAAATGAAATCAGCTTCTCCATAAAGCTTGTCAGCAGAGGGAAGCATGAAGTGCTCTAAAATTTCCTGGTAGACGACTGTGCTGACTTTGGTCTTGATAAAACACAGAGAACCAACACCAGCAGATGACATGGTTCTTCAAATCATCACTGACTGTGTAAACTTCACACTAAACCTCAAGCAACTTAGATCCTGTGCCTCTCTGCTCTCTTGAGACTCTGGGACTTTGATTTATAAATGAAATGCAAAATTTACTTTTACCTGAACAGAGGTCATCTGCTGGTGTTTGTCCACTGTGTTTTATCAAGACCAAAGTCAGCACAGTCGTCTACCAGGAAATCTTAGAGCACTTCATGCTTCCCTGTGCTGACAAGCTTTATGGAGAAGCTGATTTCATTTTCCAGCAGGACTTGGCACCCCCCCCCCCCACACACACACACACACACACACTGCCAAAAGTATCAAAATCTGGTTTAATGACCATGGCATCATTGTGTTTGATTGGCTAGCAAACTCTCCTGACCTAAACCTTATAGAGAATCTATGGAGTATTGTCAAGAGGAAGATGAGAGACACCAGACCCAACAATGCAGACGAGCTGAAGGTCACTACCAAAGTAACCTGGACCTTCATAACACCTCAGCAGTGCCACAGGCTGATCACCTCCATGCCATGCCACATTGATACAGTAATTAATCCAAAAGGAGCCCCGATCTAGTATTGAGTGTGTACATGGACATACTTTTCAGTCAGCCAACATTTCTATTAAAAAACTATTTTTTAAAATTCATTTTATGTAATATTCTAATTTTTTGAGAAACTGAATTTGGGGTTTTCATGGGCTGTAAGTCATAATCATCAAAATTAAAATAAATAAACACTTGAACTATATCACTCTCTGTGTAATGAATCTATATAATGTATGGGTTTCACTTTCTGAAATGAGTGACCAAAAATATTGAACTTTTTCATGATATTCTAATTTTTTGAGATGTATCTGTACACAAAAGTATCCTTCACAGGTACTTGTTCATGCATTCCAGATATTTTATTTCTCCTACCGTCATATCTCATTCCCAGTGGTGTTTCTACTGGTTCAAGAACTCCCTATTTTAAGTTGAAATATTTATTTCGCTTCCATTTTGTGTTCAGATTTGTAAAAGGGTTTTCAGATTTTTCAAAACATTTATTTATGACAGAAATGCTGGGGTCACTTTGTGGTAAAGCAGAAATAGCAGCACGCTTTGCTTGCGAATGAAGCTCACTAGTTCCTCCAAGTCTCCTACAATTGAAGATACTAAACTGTTGCTAATCTCACTTCCCTGTAATTTGGCCACAATGGATGCACACATTTCTTTGGGAGGATCTTTACATTGTACTGAAACACTGCTCTCAGGAGAAACACTGGAAGAACTACATTCATTTAGAGGACTAAACGGGTCCTCACATGCATGTGCTTGTGATGAACTTGCAACTGGCTCACTGGTGGAACATAGAACAGTAGACATTTGAGCAATTTGCTGATCATTGCTATGCACACTATTAAGGTGCTTCCCGAAGCCTGCATAGGTTAAAAACTGATGCCTACAGCCTTGCTGAGAACAAAACAACTTAAATGTGGGTCCAGGATAATAACTGTGTTCAACTCTTAAATGTGAAATCAACTTTAGACTTCCGGCAAACAGTTTTTTACAGATGAAACAGGTCAGCATAGTTTTAACCTCTTACTCACTCACAGAATAAGAGTGGCATGGACTGGTTAAGCAGTCTGGCACGCAAGTCTCTCACTCTGGGTGACGCCTTCATTTTTCCCACATCAATGTTATAAACTGTTGTCTGCAAGAATGAGTAGAAGTTCACTAATGCAGCCTCATAACACAAATTAAACACAAAATGTGCTTTGAAAAGTTCATCAAATGCCCCAAGGGAGCGGTTTGCCTGGCATGGGATGAGATGCTTATCATTGCTGATGTAGAAGCTGTCAATCTCGCTCTTCTGTCGTCCCACAGCAAGAAGGTATGGGTGCCCACCCGGATGGTTGCCGAGATGCTCCCCCAAACTGCAGCATGACTGGAATTAAGATAAGAAAACCAAAGTTTATGCATGAGAATGAAAGGAAAATGTAATTTTTCACTGGCTAGTGCAGAATAAGAATGCTTGTCTTCACCATTTACTTTCCATGTTATTCTCTTTAAACAACTCATATTTTCACATGTAGTGAAGGCGAAGTGGAAATTATTATTACATTTGCAAAAATCTAAAAATATCTTTCATGTTGTCATTATGGGGTGTTGTGTGTGGAATTTTGAAGAAAAAAATGAATTTCATCCATTTTGGAATAAGGTTGTAACATAAAATGTGGAAAAAGTGAAGCACTGTGAATACTTTCCGGCTGCACTTTAGAATAGAATCACTGTAAACAACGGAAAAAGCAGCTACTTTAAAATCTGTACTTCCTGACACAACTTTCAGTTCAAAAAACCTCTAAAAATGTCACAACTTTTTGGAAAAGCTCCCACAAATTCTGCTTTTTGGGCCGCAACAATCACAAAAACAGCCGAAATCTTGGAGGGACTGAAATACAGTGAGATTATGTATACATGCTTCATGCATTGAATTTGTTTACTTACTCTGGGTTGTTAACTTGACATTACACACCCTTTGCACTGAAGAAGGCACTTGTGAGCACTTTGTGAACTCCTAAGTTAAATAATAAAAAGTGCATTATTGTAACTGATTTTGGGTCAGTTCTTTATGTGACAATTTATGTATTAACAAAGTTAGCGTATTCTTGGTACAATTTGCAGCATTAGGTATTGAAGGTTTTTTTTTTTCCCAGCAAGTAAAATGGTTAATAAAAAGGAAATTTCCCAGATCGAATTGGAATCAGAATTAAATCGATTGATTCTGGAAATTAGGGATCGTTCCCAGCCCTAGTAAGTACCACTTTGTTGTTTTATCGTTAGTGTTATTATTTATGTCACTTTTATTTGTATATTACTTAAGTCTGTCTGGATTTTGTCAGAAGTCTGCTACTGAAGCCAATACAATGACATTTTGTTCAATAATGACAAAGTATATGAATTACAATCAGTTGTTGTGCAATTACTATTTGACAAAAATAAAAAAGGATGAAGCACACATACCCATGATTGTCAGTCATGTCAGCCACTAATATGTTGACCATCTGTCTTCGTCTGGCATCCGTTAGGGTCCCTGTTGTTTGGTACTCCTGCAGCACGGTTTCACCCCCAGATTTGCTTCTTAGCACAGTTTCAATTAACTAACTAGAAAAGCACTCGGAGAGCGCAGACCTCCACCAAGCGCCACAGTTCCCCCCATACAGTGTTTGTGTGTACGTTTTCAGATTCCTTGACCATGAAAACATATGACTAGCAATTGGATTCACAATGACAGGATTAGTGGTTCAGTAGTTATTGACGAAAATGGCATTTTCCGTAATGGCGGTTTAGCGCCACAGTTCCCCCCATACAGTGTTTGTGTGTACGTTTTCAGATTCCTTGACCATGAAAACATATGACTTGTGGTGCACATATGTAGTTTCACAGGCTCACATGTATATTACTGTTCATATGCTCTCATGTATATTCCTGTGTGCTTATTGTGGCTTCACGTCTGAAGAGGAACAAAAGGTCTGGACCTCCTAGGGATAAGAGGAGGATGTGAGAGTTGGCCTTTTGATATGCAAAGAGATGGACATGAAGGAGTTCCTGACCACCGGGATTTTGGTGGAAGCGAGAAAAGAGGGGGATGCATTGTGTTTGGGATTTAAAGACAATGGGATTTTGCGCTTTGATGTCTGGGGTATTTAACGGACAGATGTTGGGGGTGATTCTTTCTTCTGTTTTTGAATGTTGGAGAGTATGTTGTGAATAAAATTGAACCTGAGAAATAACTCAGCCTCATCCTTTCCACACAATCTCCACAGACTAGCAATTGGATTAACAATGATAGGATTAGTGGTTCAGTAGTTATTCACGAAAATGACATTTTCCGTAATGGCGGCCACAGTTCCGCCCATACAGTGTTTGTGTGTACGTTTTCAGATTCCTTGACCACGAAAACATATGACTAGCAATTGGATTGACAATGATAGGATTAGTGGTTCAGTAGTTATTCAGGAAAATGGCATTTTCCGTAATTGTGGCCACAGTTCCCCCCATACAGTGTTTGAGTGTACGTTTTCAGATTCCTTGACCATGAAAACATATGACTAGCAATTGGATTGACAATGATAGGATTAGTGGTTCAGTGGTTATTCACGAAAATGGCATTTTCCGTAATGGTGGTTTTCTTCTGGACGGTGATCTGGATCATCCCCAAAATTTAATCAGTTCTTCCTTGTACCATTTCCAACAACGCCTGAAAGTTTCATCGAAATCCGTCCAAAACTTTTTGAGTTATCTTGCTAACCAATAGACAGACAGACAAACAAACAAACAAACAGACAAACCCTGGCAAAAACATTACCTCCTGGCGGAGGTAATAAAGAAAAAACATGATAAGCACCGTTTCTAGAGAGTTAGCATATCTTGAGAAATGTAAAGAAACCCAAGATTTTACAACCTGCTCAGCAGCCACTGTCTCTATCCTCCATCTGGATTCTTCCTCAATTCGTTGTCTCTTGCTTGGGACACCATCGACAACTATAGTTGATGTGCTTGCACTGGAGCTTGTGTCAGACGCTTCAGAAGCAGAAGACCAGTCAGAGAACTCTAAAAGATGAAAAGTGTGTTAGCTTTATTTTGCAGTGTGCCATGCATTTTTCCATACCAGTCTCACCATCATCAGTGAAGGCTGTCAGCACCACATTACGTTGTTGAATAAGGTCATTGACGATTTCTGCATCAACTTCTGTCCCAGTTGCATCCTTGTATACAACTTTTGCATCGGGGGTAAGCAAAATTTCTCAATCACTGGAAAAGATAAGAAAACGTCACAAAACCCATTTCATCTGAAATCCCAATTTGAAAATGAATGGCATTATTAATGACCTGTTTGGGAGTTTGTTCGCTTTTCTTGAGGAGGTACAAATTGCAGTTTACAGTTTACCAATTAACTCTGATTTATAAAAATGTACATAATATTTAATCAACACATTACAGAGCTTACACAATAAGGTTTTAATTGGTAAGAGTGTAGTTTTAAACTTAACCCTAATCTAAGAGCAAATTCATTACACACCTTGTTTATGAAGTTGCATAAAGTTGAACTGTCCGTCAACCTCATCCAACTTTGTAAACTTCTGCTCCTGCTGAAACTTCACAGGAACCAGCATTTTTTCTAAGGCATACAAGACAATGATATAAAATGACATTAAAAAGGAAGAAAGAACCAAGCAAAACAAACAACAGTGTTATAATACCAAAAATCATGATTAAAACAATACCTCCTGTCTACAAAAATGTGTTTGCAATATTGTTATATCCTATGTATGCAAAAATTCAATGCCACGCATATGTGCAAGTGGCGTTGGTGCTAAGCACTCATGCAAGTCAGGGTACACATGAAGGGTTAGACAATGCCAG
This sequence comes from Pholidichthys leucotaenia, assembly GCA_020510985.1. NCBI lineage: Eukaryota > Metazoa > Chordata > Actinopteri > Cichliformes > Pholidichthyidae > Pholidichthys > Pholidichthys leucotaenia. The sequence goes on from CM035838.1 coordinate 142,355,153, forward strand.
GACCCTGCATTCAGATCGTTTTGATCATGCACCCACATACAAATTAACGCTAAACACCAGATACGAGTCTCAGCCTTTAAAAATTTACACAGTGAAGGTTCCTTCACAAACATGAATCTGGCAGTCTCGTTTTCAAACTATCCATCCATCTTCTACCGCTTAATCCTTTTCGGGTCGCGGGGGGGCTGGAGCCTATCCCAGCATCTTTGGGCGAGAGGCTTGTTACTCTCCAATACTGACTGAGTGATTTGGCGTGTGCTCGCCTCTTTCCATTGACTTTGTATACATTTGCGCCACCCGTTCGCGTTTGGTCTGAGTGCACCTTTAAAGATATGCACAGTATATTCTTACTTTGCTTGAAATATTAGGTGTTTGCCAAAAAACATTTTTGACTATGAACGATTTGCGTGCTATCATGCCACTAGCAAATGCTGGTAAGCTAGTGGTGACAACAGGACTCTGACACTGCAGTCCTGCCAACAAGCATGCATATTGTCCATGCAAGTTTTATTGTAGCTATATGCTTTAGTTTAAATTCATTTCTCAAAGATTCAGTGAATTGAGACAACTTGTCTCACTCTCTGCTCGTCTAACAGTCTCATGTGCCACGCCTGGGCGGAGCTTTGTTTAAAATCAACTCACTCCGATTGAACTCTGTCAAACAACCCCCAACACTGGACATCATTTAAATCAGGAGAGAGTGAAAAGTACACTTTGAGAGTCGGTATCAACTCTGAAATGTTTGACCCCCAAATTTTACCTCCCCAGTTTTTGCTGTGTAGGCAACCCCCGGGGAGAAGAGGAGACGCTGGGCCGCCGGGAGAGGAGTGAAATGCGGCACTAGTGTAATGTCATGTTAATGCGCTGCACAGGCTTTGTTATGTAATGCAGCGGTCCCCAACCGTTTTTGTACCAGGGACCAGTTTCATGCATGAAAATAAAAGCTTTGCCAGTTCAGAGCATGTAATCTGAAACAACTACACTTTATATTAGGCAATTACAATGATTCTACAGCATAATATCAACTCACCATTATCAATGGGAACCCTGGGCTTGGTTCCCTGCAACTAGACGGTTCCCATCTGGGGGTGATGGGAGACAGAGACATTCGAATTGTGTTCCGTATCTCCAGTCTACTCCGTAGTCTTGTCTTGGTGGCTGTCACTGCAGAAAACCCCTCCTCACAAAGATATGAGGTTGGAAACGGAAGAAGGACTTTCAGGGATTTTGTGGCGATATCTGGATATTCTGCTTTGACTTTAATCCAGAATGCAAAGAGGTCAAAAAATTCCAAGGGCTTGTCTTTTAAAGTGGGGTGTTTTGTCTCAATGTGCTGAAGCAGTCTTGAGGGTTTCATGGCTTCATTAGCTAGTCGGTCACCGCAAATTACGCATAGCAGATGTGGAGCTTCTGTGTCACCTGTTGCGATGAACCCGTAACTTAGGTAGGAATCATGGTATTTTCTTTTAACTGTAGCTTTCTTTTTGCAGGCAGTCTGTGACCCTTCTGCAGCCCTATCATTTGCTCATTTCTTCCCGAAAAAGCTTTCCAGAGAATTTTTGTTTTTGGCTCATTTTGTCAAGGGTTAGCTTGTGTCACTGATGCGTGAAACGTTGCGCCAGAGTCAAGAGCGGTTGTGAAGCGAGGGTGGAAACGGTTGTTTTTCAAAATAAAATCTCTGCGAGACTGATGGAAAAAAATGGCTTTAATATTAACCACATTTTTTTTTCTTTGCGGCCCGGTACCAAATGAGCCGCGAACCGGGGATTGGGGACTCCTGGTTACATTCATTACATTGTAATGAACATGAAGTCAGTGCCCCAGGCCACTAGGCAAGTAATTAAGGGTATATAAGTGAGATGCACAGTAGCCTGGGAGCTCTTTCTGTGATCATGATTTGTTAGAGAGAAATAAAGTCTGTGTGGATCCAGCTCGCTGATCAATTCTCTCTACAATATTTTTTTTAGAACTCTCCTCACCACCCAGACAGCAGGAAAAACTTACCTTATTTTGAAATCTTAAATGTTTGCACATTTAGTTGGTCTGAATGCTGCTGACGGATTAAAGTCACTGACTTCATGAATTTCGGTCATCTTAACTTTCCAGGTACACTACCATTCAAAAGTTTGGGGTCACCCAGACAATTATTTTGTGTTTTCCATGAAAAGTCACACTTATTTACCACCATGAGTTGTAAAATGGATAGAAAATATAGTCAAGACATTGACAAGGTTAGAAATAATGATTTGTATTTGAAATAATTTTTTCCCTTCAAATTTTGCTTTCGTCAAAGAATCCTCCATTTGCAGCAATTACAGCATTGCAGACCTAACATGATTGCACAAGGGTTTTCTAATCATCCATTAGCCTTCTGACACAATGAGCAAACACATTGTACCATTAGAACACTGGAGTGATAGTTGCTGGAAATGGTCCTCTATACACCTGTGTAGATATTGCACCAAAAACCAGACATTTGCAGCTAGAATAGTCATTTACCACATTAGCAATGTATAGAGTGTATTTCTGATTAGTTTAAAGTTATCTTCATTGAAAAAAAGTGCTTTTCTTTCAAAAATAAGGAAATTTCTAAGTGACCCCAAACTTTTGAACTGTAGTGTACATAATAGTGAACATACATAAATTACACTGGTCAACACCAAACTTATTGTCTTAAGTTTTTTTTAGCTGATTTAGGACAATTTTGATGTGCTGAATCTAAATATCACATTGGTTTTGCTCAATCAGGTCAACTTTTTGAACTATGGCCACGTTTTTACATTTTTGGTTACATGTACGGGTATTTTCGCTTTATATGATGCAAAATTCTTTTTTATTTCTTGAAATTCTATGAATTTTGAACAATGATGATGTAACATTCAATTTACATGTAGTTACCTTTATCAATGTCTACTATTCAATTTACAGTACAACTGTACAACTGCTTACAACTTAGCACACAAACCTGACCTGATCGAGAGAAACAGATGTCGTTATCAGATTTAGCAGTGAAAACTTGTCTTAAATCAGTTGAAAAAACACAGACAACTTACAAAAAATTATTTTTATGTTGTGTTAGTTAATATTAACTAAGGCAAAGGTTAAAAACAACTCCTTTTCATTCTTCTCTGAAATAAGAAAAACAAAAAACCAGTAATTAAACAAAATGAAACAACTCGAGCTCTTAACCACACCTGTTAGCCAAGCAACTCTTCCATTATTGCTCCCGTTACCAGCAGGTTTAAACCAGGATAAATGCCTCCAGTGCTTACATACCTCTTCTTCTTTTTTTCCGCATTTGAAGTACTTTAATAAGCTTGTGTTTCTCTTGGACAGTTATACTAGTAGCGAGACAGTCTGCCTGACTGGCGACTAGAATACGCGGATGAGGCGTTTCTGATTCTCCGCGCGGATGACAGTCATGCGCGTTGTTCGTGTGCACGCTTGCGGACCGTCATTCCTTCATAAATTTTTCTTAAATTTATATGTCCTGATAGAGCGGTGGAAATTTTTCTGGTGTGGCAAGCCGCCACCGGAAAATGTTACCAGAGGAAACCCTGAATAAGGATGAAAAACAACAACAGCAGTCTATGTACATTAATGCTGCCCATAGTGCAAATGAAGATAAAAGATAAAACCCAACAATCCCGAAGTGCAAATAAAGATAAACGATAAAACCCAGCAATCCTATATACAGAAAAAGTGGAGCCGTAATGCCCATAATTGCAAGTTCAATACGGTAACATAGGTGCAGACAGTGACAGATTGGACTGCACATGAACAATTTTTCAATAACAGACGGCAGCAGGTATGGCATTTGTGCAAATGGTTGCAGTAAGGTGCAGAGACATACAGCAGCAGATGTATTACTGTTGGTGTGCCAGTCTTTCTGTGCGAACAGCTGAGGTAGTTATAGGGCTGTGCGATATGACCAAAATTTCATATCATGATATAAGTAATCTTATTTGACAATAACGATATATATCACGATATACATTTCTGGTAAATTCTATAGTTTATATACAATAACCAATAAAAAGACAATCTCTTTTTCTACATTTTAAAATACATACTGAAAAAAAATCAGTTGTACAAATTTATCTTTCATTAATTTTATGCACTTTTCCCCTCTTAATTTTGCAGTGTTGTTATAAAAAAAAAAAATTAATGTGGCTTTGAGATGACTTCAACTGTATTCATTATCGCTACCTGACTAATTAAAAATTAATAGAAATCAAGTTACATTAAGAGCCAGTTTGTTCCTCTGACACATTTTAATGTATTTATTATTTATTTAGTGTGTATGTGGCTGCTGTCATGCACTTTTGCAGCTTTAGTAATATTTTTTTCAGACAAAGTTTAGAAACTCGGCAGTGATTTAAACCAGAACCATGGTCTGATACACGTTTCCTATTAGCAACAAGTTAGCATTGTCATTTACCATTTGCTGTTTCATAATGAGGTAACGTTACTTACCTCCAATTAAAACAAGGTTAGAGGGCTATCTTCTCTGATGCAGCATGGTGGGGAAAAAATCTCACATCCCTGGCACAGAAGTAGCAGCTCCATAGAAGTAGCGGCAAAACATTAGCTTGCTGTTAGCTGCTGTAGCGCTAACCACCGGAACCCACCTGGCACACTGTGGAGGAGAGGTGGGGTGGTGACAAGTAAAAATGGGGTATGTGTCCCAATATAAACGATAGTTTCATATGAAACTGACATGTTAGGCTAGCCCAGGGAACACACACGCAGGCTCGGGTGAGATTTTAGAGTCTTTATTGACAAGCAGGTGTATGAATGCGTGAATGTGGAATGTGGATGTCTTGTTGGGGACAGGAGCACCGAGGACGGACCAGAACACCGTACAGCTGGGCAACCCTAAGGACAAGCAGAGGACAAGGGTGAGATGAACACACACAGGGATATGAGTAATGAGTGTGGCTTACTTGCAGGGATTTGGTGACTGACGTTGGCAAGACCGGCTCACGCCTGGGAGACAGTGCTCTGATCAGCTCCACGGGTCGAGGGTAGGAGAGGTACGGCGATGAGGAAGGAGTGCCGCTGCCAGGAGGGTCCACCTGTGCACAGGGGATGAACTGAGAGAGCAGGTGAGTGGATGACCTTACGTGCAAAGGACGAGAGGAGCGCTGGCCGTAGTAGTAGGCGAACGCAGACATCACAAGGAAGAGAGCTGACGACTCCAGGCCGAAGCCCTGGGCAGAGCAGGCTAAATAGGCGTGGCCAGATGAGGTGCAGGTGTGCGCACAGATGGGGTGGATGACAGGCGTGAGCGGGCTGTGACAGAAACGGTAGATGGTTTTTATCGTGTCATCGATATATATCGTCATATCACACAGCCTGAGGTAGTTATTGTGTGGGTGAGTGTGTTATGGTCTAGGGGAGGGGGGAGAAGTGGACAGAATTCAGGGTCCTGATGGCCTGGTGAACAAAGCTGTTTAGCAGCTTGTGGGGCGGGCCCGGAGGCTCCGGTACCTTTTCCCCAAGGGCAGAGGGCTGTAAAGGGAGTGTGAGGGGTGGGAGGTGTCGCCTGCAATGTTGATGGCTCTGCGGGTGAGGCAGGTGTGGTAGATGTCCGAGAGGGGGAAAAAGGGGCACCAATGATCTTGCTGGCTGCTTTCACTGTGTGTTGTAGTGTCTTCCGGCAGGAGGTGGTGCAGCTTCTGTACCACACCGTGATGGAGCTGGTGAGGATGCTCTCAGTGGTGCCCTGGTAGAATGAGCACATGATGGGGGGTGGGACTCATGCTCTCCTCAGATTGCAGAGGAAATAGAGGCGAGTTTGAGCCTTCTTGGCCAGTGATGTGGTGTTTTTGGACCAGGAGAGGTCCTCAGAGATGTGCACCCCCAGGAGCTTGGTGCTGCTCACCCTCTCCATTGCTGCTCCATCAATGATCAGAGGGAGATGCTGTGTGTGCCCTCTTCTAAAGTCTACCACAATCTCCTTGGTTTTTCCCATGTTCAGGAAGAGATTATTGTCTTAACACCACTGGACCAGTTGGCTCACCTCATTTCTGTAGCTGGCCTCTTCATTGTGATGAATTCCCACCACCATTGTATCGTCCGGAAACGTGATAATGTGGTTGGTGCTGTGGGCTGGTATGCAGTCATGGATCAGCAAGGTGAAGAGTAGCGGGCTGAGCACGCACCCTTGTGGGGCCCCTGTGCTCAGTATGATGGTCTAGGAGGTGTTGCTGCTGACCCGCATGTTCTGCGGCCTCCCTGTGAGAAAGTCCAGCACCCAGTTCCAGAGAGAGGTTTTGAGTCCCAAGTGTCTGAGTTTTTGTGTTAGGTACTGGGGGATGATTGTGTTGAATGCTGAAGTCCAAGAACAGCATTCACACATAGGAGTTCTTTGAGTCCAGGTGGGTGAGGGCTGGATGGAGAGCAGCAGTGGTGGCATTTTCTGTGGATCTGTTTGACCACTATGCAAACTGAGATGGGTTGTGGGAGGGAGGGTGGACTTGATGTTCTGCATGACCAGCCACTTGAAACACTTCATTATGATGGCGGTCAGTGCTATGGGCCGGTAATCACTGTGGCTGAATGGGACGCACTTCTTGGGGACTGGTATTATGGTAGCAGTTTTGAAACAGGTGGGGACAACAGCTTGACTCAGGGAGATGTTGAAGATGTCGACCAAGACATTCTTGAGCTCGTCTGCACAGTCCTTCAGATGGCGAACTCGTAGGTTGTCTGGTCCAGCTGCCTTGCGTGGGTTGATCCTGGAGAGGGTCCTTTTCACACAAGCCGGATCCAGACTTATAGCCTGCTCGTCTGGGGGAGGAGTGGTCTTCTGTGCTGATGTGCTGTTTTGTGCTTCAAAGCAGCCAAAGAAGTCATTTAAGTTGTTAAGCAGTGTGATGTCACTTGCACAGGTCTGAGGTGGAGGTTTGTAGTTGGTGAGGGGCTGTATGCCACGCCAGAGAGAACGTGCATCTCTGGTGTTGCTGAAGTGGCTGGATATTTTCTTACTGTACTGTTGTTTTGCTTCCTTGATGCCACAGGATGGGTTGGTCCTAGTTGTTGTTAGTCCTGCAGTGTCACTGGCCCTGAAGGCTGTGTCCTGAGCCCTCAGGAGCCTGTGGACCTCTGTTGTTATCCATGGCTTTTGGTTGGCACAAACAGTGATGGCTTTGCAGTGAGTAACATCATCAATGTATTTAGCTATGTATGCTACAACAACCTCAGTGTACTCCTCCATGTTTGTGTGTCCATTGTGAGTGGTTGCATGCTTGAAAGTGTCCCAGTCTGTAGTGCTGAAGCAGTCTTTCAGAGCATCCGAGGCCCCTTCTGGCCACACACGTACTTGCTTTTTTGTTGGTCTGATGGCTTTCACTCTGTGGTCTGTATGCAGGTCTTAGCAAGATGGGGATGTGATCAGAGAGACCCAGGTGGGGAAGGGGGAGGCTCTGAATGCGCTCTTGTGAGTTGTGTACACCAGGTCCAGTAAGCTGTCTCCTCTTGTTGGAAAGTCCACATGTTGGTGTAGTTTTGGTAGGAGGACCTTTAAATCTGCATGGTTGAAGTCTCCTGCTGGGATGAGGAATCTGTCTGGATGTGCTGTTTGTGTCTCACTGATGGCCTGATAGTTTATTTAGTGCTTTACTCCTCTCGCTGATGGCGGTGGGTGGGACATACACGGCGACTAGCAGGATAGATGTCATTTCTCTCAGTAAGTAGAAGGGTTGGCATTTGATGATCATAAATTCCACCAGTGGAGAACAGTGTTTGTGTACAACAGTCGCATCTCGGCACCAACGTCACTGATGTAAGCACACACCCCTCCTCCGCGGGTCTTCCCTCCTGTCATGAACACCCGATCTGCACGGTAGCATGTAAGCCCTGCTAACTGAATAGCAGAGTCCGGGATATTGTCATTTAACCGTGTTTCCATCAAGATAAAAACACAGCAGTCCCACACATCACGTTGTGTAGATCTCAGGAGCTGTATGTGGTCTATTTTGTTGTCTAGTGAGTGTATGTTGGCCAGAATGAGGGAAGGAATTGGGAGTCTGTGTGGGCTAGTGGCTAGCTTCGTTCAGATACCTCCATGTTTACCTCTCTTTCGTCTTCGCTCACACCGTCTGCGGCGTCTCTATTTGGGATGAGACACAGCAGTCGAAGCTGAGGGTGTGGAGGTCTAGCGGAGAAGTCCTAGACTATGGAGTTCCTCTGTAATGCTCTGGTCCAGGGCGTAATGTTTGGTCATATTCCTTTTTTCCAGAAGGTTGTGGCAACTGTAAGCAAGCATACAAAGTTTATTTGTATAGCACTTTTCACAGATATATATCACAAAGTGCTTCACAGCAAATTAAAATTTACAAATACACAGAAATTAAAATCAATAGAAATAATATAAAACATTCATATTAATAGGAATAAAAAGAGAAAACAGTGAAGGAATAAAAGCCATTCAATGAGAGCTAAGAGCCTGTCTAAACAAATGAGCTTTTACGGAAAGCTGGCTCCACCCGCTGATCACCGATGCTGCAGTACAGCTGCCAGGATGCACACTTCACCGATTGGACCGAACAGCAGAATCCGGTAAAAAAAAAGAGGAGGCGGTCTCTGCATTTTTCTTCACAACACTTGGACCAATCACAGCAGTATTATTAACACTTACTGTTCTCCTGATCTAGAGACAATGTCAGTCTTATGTTGGCCTTTTTATCTTCCAAGAGAGCTGAGCGTGATTATTATAACAGCCGTATATATTCCCCCTGATGCAAATACTAAAGCGGCCCTTAGTCATTTGTACAGTGTAATAAATAAACAGCAGCAGGCCTATCCCGAAGGTGTTCACATTATAGCTGGTGATTTTATTCAAGCATGCTTGAAAACTGTGGTGCCTAATTTCACACAGTATGTGAAATGTGCCACTAGGGGAAAGAATTGTCTTAATCGGGTGTATTCGAGCCTGAAGCATGCTTACAGATCTGTGCTGTGTCCACATCTTGGCCTGTCAGACCATCTATCATTGCTCCTCATCCCAGCATACACCCCCCTCAGGAGAACTGCTAGACCTACTATAAAGAACATCACAACATGGCCTGAGGGAGCTCTTTCTCAGCTGCACGACTGTTTTTCAAACACTCTATGGGATTTATTCAAGAATGAGGATCTGGAAATGTACACACAGACTGTATTACACTACATTACCTACTGTATCAATCAGGTGACTGTGGAAAAACGCATCAGGGTTTTTCCTAACCAGAAGCCTTGGATGACAAAAGAAGTCCAGGCACTCCTCAGAGCCCGTGATACAGCCTTCAGGTCAGGGGATACAGATCTGTATAGCACTGCCCGGGCTAATCTGAACAAAGGCATTAAGGAGGCTAAACAGACCTATAAGAAGAAAGTCGAGGACCATTTTTCTGATAATGATTCGAGACGAGTATGGCAAGGCTTTAACCATATCACAAACTATAAGGGCAGCATCATCATTTCCAGTGACATCAGCGCCTCACTGGCAGACGAACTGAACTGCTTTTTCGCACGGTTTGAGGCAAATACACCTCGCCTGGACCCACAGATGTTATTGAATGCCAGCTCTGATATGCTTATCCTGCAGGATCATGAGGTGAGACAGACACTGAGAGCAGTTCACCCGAGAAAGGCTACTGGTCCCGATGGAGTGCCAGGAAAGGTGCTTAGAGCATGTGCAGATCAGCTATGCTCTGTTTTGACTGAAATTTTTAACTTGTCTCTCAAGGCAGCCGTTGTTCCACAGTGTTTAAAATCTGCAGTCATTATTCCTGTACCAAAAAAACATACTATTAGCAGTCTGAATGACTATCGACCAGTAGCATTAACACCCACTGTTATGAAGTGCTTTGAGAAAATGGTATTGAAACATCTTTTGCCCAGTCTCCCCCCAGACTTTGATCGGTACCAGTTTGCCTACAGGCGGGGCAGATCCACTGAAGATGCTATTGCTATAGCTCGCCACTCGGCATTTAGCCATTTAGAAGACAAGGGGAGCTATGTAAGAATGTTGTTTGTTGACTATAGCTCGACATTTAATACAATTATTCCCAACATTCTCATCACCAAATTGCTACAGCTTGGTCTGCCTACTCACACTTGCAGCTGGATTAAGGACTTCCAAACAGAACACGGACTGTTAGACTCGGGACCCCATTCCTCTTCTACAGTCATGCTTAACACAGGCTCGCCACAGGGCTGTGTGTTGAGCCCCACTTTGTATTCATTGTACACATATGACTGCATACCTGTTCATCTCACAAACGTTATAGTGAAGTTTGCAGATGACACAACAGTAGTGGGGCTCATATCAGGAGGAGATGAGTCCGCATACAGAGATGAGGTCCAGAAACTGGTGAGATGGTGCTCAGATAATAATCTGCTATTGAATAAAAAAAACAACAACAAAAGAACTCATTAGCATAGCAGTGAGCCACCTCCTCTATATATAGGCAAGGAGCGTGTGGAGAGAGTGGAGGCTTTTAAGTTTTTGGGTGCTCATATTTCTCACAACCTTACCTGGGCGGTTAACACCATAGCTACGAAAAAAAGGCTCAACAACGTCTATACTTTCTGAGGCTCCTCAAGAAGAATGGCCTGAATGCACAGTTGCTGGTTTTATTTTATCGCTGTGCTATTGAGAGCATTTTGTCATATGGCATCACGGTTTGGTATGAGGGCTGTTCAGCCGCAGACCGCAAAACCTTCCAGAGAGTGATCGAGACTGCGCAAAAAATCACTCGCTGTTCTCTCCCTTCTCTGGAAGAGATTTCCAGGTCTCGGTACCTCAACAGAGCTACTGCCATCATTAAAGACTGTGCTCATCCAGGCCATGATTTCTTTTACTTGCTCCCCTCAGGAAAGCGGTACAGATCCCATAAAACCTGGACTACCAGGTTTAATCATAGTTTTTTCGCAGCAGCAGTACGTATTTTGAACAGATTTTTGTAACACGCACAGACTGCTGATATTTTTTGTTATTTTAGGTTATTTTGTAGCAACAACCCTGTGTGCATAAGCTGGTCTTTTGTATTTATCGCTCAGTATGTTTTCATTATTGCTACATACATATTGTATTCAACTTTTAGGTAATTTTGTTTCAAGCATTATTTATTGTTGTAATTATAAGAATGTTTAATGCATGAGTGAACTGTGAGTGTGATAGTTTGTTTATAGTTTGTTTTTAGGGAGCAGCATCTCAATTTCGTTGCATTGTTCATTAACAATGGAATGACAATAAAGGCACTTTGACTTTGACTTTTAACTCCTTCTTAAAGGAGTCAACAGACTCAAGGTAGCACAAGAACAGGGGAAGTGCATTCCAAAGCCGTGCTGCAGTGGCCTGGAAAGACCGGTCTCCATGGGTTTTGAATTTGGTCCGAGGGACCACCAGGAGTCTCTGGTCTGAGGATCTTAGTGATCGCATCGTGGCAAAAGGAGTCAAGAGGGCTGAGATGTATGAAGGGGCTTGGCCATTAAGCGCGCTAAAAGTCAAAATTAAAATCTTAAAATGAAATCTAAAAGCATAACTTGTGCGCAACATCATATGTGGACATTAAACACATAAATATACATTTAGGCGTAATTTAAACAACACTAAATGGCACAGAACACAAAGAGAGAAGGGAGGCCGCTGTGTGTTCACAAGCCACTCTTTCCACTCTTCCTCGCGACTACGGGTGTCAAACTCAATCCATGGAGGGCCAAGACCCTGCAGATTTTACCTCCACTCTGTCTTCAACAGGTGATTTCACTGAATTTCTTCCCACTGATTGCTGATCAGTGAAAACACCTGCTGAAGACACTGGGTGGAAGTAAAACATGTAGGGTCTTGGCCCTCCATGGAATGAGTTTGACACCCCTGCTCTAGACTCTGGGACCTTGGAGTTCCAAATGACAGGACTTGGCACCTGATCGTTCTCCACAGTTCTGCAGAACGGAACATTTCATCAACTTTGGAACAGTTGGTAGAGGTTATCCCAGGAATGGAACAAATGCAAATGTTGTTGGGGTAAGGTCAAGAAGCTGCACTTCTAGTGTCAGGGACTTCTTAAGTTCCCTGATATGGGGGCTACAGGGGCATATAACACTAGCCCCAAAAATAGGAGCAGGACAGAAGAGGTTAAGGACGTCTGAACTGTAAGAGTAACCGTGCAAAACAAGAACAATGTGAGTGTGGACTGGTACAGGCCTCCCAATGATGGACGAGCAGCGGGTCATTTCACTTTGCATGGAACAAGTCACCTGGCACCAAAGAGAGAGCACCCTTCAGGGTTTCACTGATTTGAATTAAATGTAAGTCAAGTTTTTCTCTCATCAATGTTTTTCTATTCTGGCTAAGGAAATATTTAATTTATCACTGTTTATTTATAGGATTTGAAGTATATTAAGGGCCTGTACTTATATAGTGCTTTTCTAGTCTCAAAGACCATTCAAAGTGTTTCACTTGTACTAACCCTGTGTTCTAAGGGCCTATCAGAGATGGATACCTAGGGACAATTTAGAATCACCAGTTAACCTAATATGCATATCTTTGGATTGTGGGAGGAAACTGGAGCTCCCAGGTAAACCCAGGCAGCACAGGGAGAACATGCAAACGCCACACAGAAAGGTTCCCATCCCTGCCAGCCTGGGGGTTCGAACCTGGAACCTTCTAGCTGTTAGGCAACAGTGCTAACCACTGTACCACTGCGCTACCCGATGCTATCAGAAGAGGTATAGAACTTGGCTATAATGTTTTTTCTTTAAGCTAACACATCTAACAGAAAAAAATCTCACAAATTGAAAAAAGTCACAAATTTCTGAGTAAATTTGAACTATTTATGGGTCACAAATTTATGGGGTGCACAAGCCAGTGTACTCCCAGTGCCGGTCCCAAGCCTGGGTAAATGGGGAGGGTTGTGACAGGAAGGGTATCCGACATAAAACCTTTGCCAAATCAAACATGCGGATCATGATGAATGAGACTTTCATACCGGAGCAGTCGAGGCCTGGGTTAACAATGACAACCACCGGTGCTGTTAACTGACAGGGTGCAGTGTTTCCTCTGGTTTAAAGACCTTGGCGCGGTGGCAACATATTTCTTCCCGGGGGGGGGGGGGGGTAAACAAACCAGAATATTTTAATTTTATACTGTGGGGAACCCACGCTGGGATATTCATCTCAGACTAGAAGCAGAGGTGAGGCAAATAGTCCCTCTGCCGGTAGAGCGTGGGGGAATAAACAGATGAGGACAATAGGTATTGTGATGGGAGAAGGTATGGTGATGTAGAACCCCAGGCAGCAGGAAGGACCAGCTGCAGGGACCGTAGGAGGGTGATGTGTTAAATGTATTGTGATGCAAGATCTCAGGCAACAGGGGGAATGAGTCAGGTGATATAAAAGGAGAGACCCTGGTGTATTGAGGGGATGCTTTTTCTGTGTATGAATGAAGTGAGAGAGTGAATAAAGTTAGTCTGCCGTGCAAGTCTGGTTTCCTTATTGCACTCTCCACACTGGTGACCCTTGACGAATTATGGAACACGAGGCAAAATCCCCGGAGTAAGCCCAGATGGGAAGCCCCAGCAACGTGGCAAGCACCCCAGAGATGGCCCGGACGGAAAGCCCCACCAACGCGTGCGCCGTTTCGGTCAAACTACCGGACTTTTGGCTGCATGACCCGCAGTCTTGGTTCCTCCACACCGAGGCCCAGTTCGCCCTCCGGGGAATAACGGCAGATGACACCAGATATTACTATGTGGTCGCAGTGCTGGACGCTCGCACGACTCAGCAAGTAGCGAGCCTGCTCCAACAGCCCCCAGCCCACGATAGATACAGGATACTCAAAGCCGCGCTGGCCTGGTGCGACACACTCTCGGACTGCGAGAGAGCAGAGAGGCTCCTGAGGTGCTCCGAGTTAGGAGATGGGTCGACGGTTGAACTGGTGGAGAAGATGTTGGCGTTGATGGGCACGGATGACGGGCATTTTCAGTTTGCCCACCTTTTCCTTCGGAACCTCCCAGCAGAGGCAAGAGCGGTCATTGCCAATTCGCCGTTGCTGGCCGCGCGTGACTCTGCGCGTGACTACCAGGTGCTAGCCCAGGAGGCAGATTGGATCATCCTCACCACCAGAGCCCTCACAGTGAACCCAGCAGTGTCGGAATCCAGCAAGACGACCAGCGGAAGCGATGAGCCAGCGATGGTAGCGGCAGCAGGGGCCAGGAAGCGCCAGAGAGACACGCTATGCTCCTATCACCACCACTTTGGAGAGAACGCACGCCGATGCATGCCACTGTGCCAATTCAAGCGTTTGGGAAACGCCAAGGCCAGCAGTCAATAGCAGCTGCGACAGCCGGTGAAGAAAGCAAGCTGCTTTATGTGACAGACTCGTGCTTGGCTCCTCGTGGACTCCGGCTCCCAAAAGAGCCTCATCCTGCCGTTCTACGCCGACCGGCTAGTGAGTGCTAGCGGCCCTGAGCTGACGGCCACAAACGGTTCGGACATTAAAACTTTTGGTGAAAAGACACTGACTGTATCCCTACATGGCCGTACGTACGAGTGGACATTCGTCATAGCGGCATGCAGTTTCCCAATCTTGGGCGCTGATTTTTTGTGTGCACACGGACTACTAGTCGGTGTTGCTAACAGATGCCTGATTAATGCAATGTCTTTTGATTCCCTCCCCTGTACAGCTTGAGGAGCCGGGCCAACAACGCTAGCCAACATTACAGCTCCAGGTGGTAAGTTCCTCACACTGCTCACCCAGTTCCCAGCACTCACAGTCCCGATGTTTTCGGTGGCCATCACTAAACACAGGGTGGAGCACTTTATTACCACCACCGGGCCGCTCATTTTCGCACGACCTCAGTGCCTGGACACAGCTAAACTGGCCATAGCACGCAAGGAGTTTGCCAACTTGGAAAGGCTGGGCATCATCAGGCACTCAAACAGCCCATGGGCATCCCCACTACATATGGTCCCTAAGGCCGAGGGATTGTGGCGACCTTGCGGAGATTTCCGCAGATTAAACAATGCCACAGCGCACGACCACTACCCGATTCCCTATATTCAGGATTTTTCCGTTCACCTCACCGGGGCACGTATTTTTTGTAAGATAGATCTAGTCCGTTGTTACCACCAGGTCCCGGTGCGCGCGGAGGACATACCTAAAACAGCGGTAATAACCCCATTTGGTCTGTTTGAGTTTTTACACATGCCCTTTGGATTAAAAGGCGTGGCACAGACATTCCAACGCATGATGGATGCAGTGTTGTGCGATCTGCAGTTGTGTTCATCTACCTGGATGACATCCTGGTGGCCAGCGCGTCCGAGGACGAACACGTAACCCACCTCAGGACAGTTTTCCGGAGGTTAGAGGAGCACGGGTTAATAATCAACCTGGCGAAATGCCAGTTCAGCATGATGGGGATCGATTTTTTGGGGCACCGCATCTCACCGGAGGGAGTTTTTGGTGATGGATAACTTTTATAACCGTTTCTTCCCCCGCGCAGCCCAGTGAGCGTAAATACAGCACGTTTGACAGAAAGATACTGGCTCTTCACCTGGCCATACGCCACTTCCAGTTCTGGCTGGAAGGGCGCACCTTCACTGTGTTCGTGGACCACAAGCCGCTAACGTACATGATGGCCAAGGTTTCGGAACCATGGTCGGGCCGGCAGCAGAGACAGCTGGCCGCGATCTCAGAGTTTACAACCGATATTCAGCGTGCGGCCAGTAAACTGAATGTGGTGATGGACTGTCTCTTTCGTGCGGTAGTGGCCCCAGTCTACTTAGGGATAGATTACACGGCCATGGCCGCAGAGCAGATTGGCGATGCGGACGTGTGCGCACTCCAGTCTGGACCAGCAGGGTTAAGGCTGGAGAGCAGAGTACTGCAAGACGGGGGACCCCCCTAATCTGTGACGTCTCCACAGGACGCCCACGTCCAGTGGTCCCATGCGTTTGGCGCCGCCACGTTTTTGAGTCCGTTCACACCCTGGCGTACCCAGGAGTGCGTGCGTCAGTCAAAATGGTGGGAGCGAAGTTCGTATGGCTGGGCCTGCGCAAACAGGTAAAAGAGTGGGCTGCAGCCTGCGTTGCGTGCAAACGAGCCAAAGTGCACAGGCACACAAAGGCCCCTTTGGAGCCGTTCCGTATCCCGGCTAAGAGGTTCGACCACGTTCACTTGGACCTTGTGGGCCCCCTCCCGCCATCGCAGGGGTTCACGCACCTCCTGACAGTGGTGGACCGCACCACACGATGACCAGAAGCAGTCCCGCTAGCTTCAACCGCGTCCGCGGACGTGGTGCGCGCCTTTTTGACAACATGGGTGGCACGTTTTGGCATCCCTTTGGACATCACATCCGATCGGGGCCCTCAGTTTGTTTCCGACCTCTGGTCCGCGATGGCCCGTAGCCTGGGCGTCGCAATTCATCGCACAACTGCGTACAACCCACAGGCCAATGGGTTATGCGAGCGTTTCCATAGGCCACTGAAAGCAGCACTCAGGGCTTCGCTTACGGATGCAAATTGGGTGGACCGGTTGCCGTGGGTTCTATTAGGGTTGCGTTCTGCACCAAAAGAGGATTTGGAGGTTTCCCCAGCAGAGGTGTTTTCTTCTCAGCCGCTGCGGCTCCCCGGGGAATTTTTACCAGATAACCCCGCGTCGAACACCCAATCGTCCCCGCGTTCACGGCATAGCGCAGACGCAGGCACGCTACCTGGCCCGGACCACCACTGTTTTCCACATGCTTTTGTGCCGAAAACTTTGAAGAACGCAGTATTCATGTTTGTCAGGCACGATGCCCACCGGCCCCCATTGCGCCCATCCTACAATGGCCCGTTTAGAGTGCTGGAACCAGGGGACAAACATTTTGTGTTAGACTTGGGGGTCACCGGGAGAAAATCTGTATAGACAGGCTTAAGCCTGCCTTTGTGGTGGCAGACGAGCAGGTGATGTTGGCTCGAGCTCCTCGGCGTGGAAAACCCCCACTGAGAACTCCCCAGGTCAATGATTCATCAGAGCAGTCACACGAACATGCTGAATGTCCCCCCCTCGCCATTGTTCACCCACAGACGGACACACCCCCAGGAACCCCCCACCGGCACAGCAGCGCCGCAGAGCCGGAGACCCCTCGTTACAGCAGATATGTGAGGAGGCTGAAGCTGAAAGGACGTGAGAGTTAATGCTCAGTCTGAGACTCTGGCGGGGGGGGGGGGGGGGGTATGGGGAACCCATGCTGTGATATTCAGCTCAGACTGGAAGGAAGGGAGAGGCAGTAAATTCCTCTGCCAGAAGATCATGGGGGATTAAGCAACTGGGGGACAAAAGGAATTGTGATGGGAGAATGTATTGTGATGCAAGACCTCAGGCAGCAGGATTAAGCAACTGGGGGACAATAGGAATTGTGATGCGAGATTGTATTGTGATGCAAGACCTCAGGCAGCAGGGGGAGTGAGTGTTGTAATATAAAATAGAGACCCTGCAGCATGAGGTCAATGCTTTTTCTGATTCTGAGAGATGTGAGAGAGTGAATAAAGCTTGTCTGATGTGAATGCCTGGCCTGATTATTCCTCTCTCCACAGATACTGTGTTTTCAAGAAACCAGAAGGAAGGGAAGCAAGGCTAGGAGCATTGGAGGTGGATTTAAACTGTTCTATCATGTTGTAGATAGGAAGAGAAATGGAATAGGAATAACCTTAAAGGAAGAGTATGTGAAGAGTGTTCAGAAGGTAAAGAGGGAGTCAGATGGGATCATGAGTTTGAAGCTAGAAGTCAAAGGTGTGATGTTGAATGCTGTCAGTGCGTATGCCCCACAAGTTGGATGTCAGGTAGAACAGAAAGAGGAATTCTGGAGTAAGTTGGATGAAGTGGTAGCGAGTGTTCCCGGGGGGGGGGGGGGAGTGGTGATTGGAGCGAACTTTAATGGGCATGTAGGTGAAGGGAACAGAGGTGATGAGGAGGTCCTGGGTAGGTAGGGTCTTAAGGAGAGAAATGTGGAAGGACAGATGGTTATGGATTTTGCTAAAAGGATGGAAATGGCTATGGTGAACACATACTTCAAGAAGAGAGAGGAACATAGGGTGACTTACAAGAGTGGAGGAGGTGCACACAGGTGGACTATATCTTATGCAGAAGGAGAAATCTGAGAGATAGGAGACTGCAAAGTGATGGCAGGGCAGAATGTAGCCATACAGCATCGGATGGTAGTCTGTAGGATGACTTTGGAAAGCAAGAAGAGGAAAACGGTGAAGGCAGAGCCAAAGATTGAGTGGGGGAAGTTACAGAAGGAAGAAGGTAGCACAGAGTTCAGGAAGGAGTTGATACAGGCTCTGGGTGGTAGGGGAAAATTACCAGATGACTGGGAAAATACAGCAAAAGTATTTAGGGAAATGAATAGAAAGGTATGTGGTGTATCCAGTGGAGAGAGGAAGGAAGACAAGGAGACTTGGCGGTGGAATGAGGAGGTACGGGAAAGTATTCAAAGGAAGAGGTTAGCAAAGAAAAAGTGGGATAGTCAGGGAAATGAAGAAAGTAGACAGGAGTATTTGGAATCTAGGCGCATGGCAAAGACAGAGGTGGCAAAGGAAAAGGCATATAGTGAGTTGTATGAGAGGCTAAACACTAAGGAAGGAGAAAAGGACTTGCATTGATTGGCTAGGCCAGGGGTCTGCAACCTTTGCCAACCAAAAAGCCATTTTTCCCATCTCCAACTAAAATAGAAGTGGCTGATGGCTGCAACGGCAATTTGACCTTTAAAATAAAGATTATGCTGCTTATCAAGTTTTTATACTGTATTTACATAGCTCTGAATATTATGTGGCATTAATCAATCCCTCCAGGATTTCGCAATGTTGCGATTGCACCAATTCATGCGAAATCAGCCAATCAGCGCAATTATTGCACAAGCTTGCAACTTTGTCCAATCACCGCAACTGTCCCGCAATTTTGGCCAAATCCCGTCAACTTCTGTCAATTTCACCACTCAAATTTGTCTAACTGGCACTGAAACGCTCAGTCTAACCAATCAAATGCACTAGTAGAGAGCCAAACACTTCCGTGTTTACAGTGAATAGTGAATTTATAGTTTATGGTGAGTAACGGAACACATCTGCAAACACAGCGTGTGATTTAAAAAAAAAAAAAAAAACACTCACCTGTGAGGTTTTCAACACTGTCCCTTCCTCCGTCTCCCCCAGCCTGCCCGTGGACGCCTTGCCACATCTTCGTCCTGACCGCGTGTGCGAAGCGCTGGGTTTGTGTTGAAAAACATGCGCCTGCCCCAAAAACATACCATCGCAGCAGCGTGCGTGAGGTGAATACACTACATTACAGCAAGTGTTTAAACATCTTTAAAGGTAAAGTCATTACTACATCTGGTCAATGAGCTTTAAAACTGAATCTCTATTGAAGACACACAAACGCACCCACCCATCCATCCCCCCCTCGCCGTCCTGTTGTAAATGAAAGTGGTGTGAGAGAGAGAGATTTTTTGATTTTGATTTTTAAAAGGTCTTTAAAAAAACGCATTTTTACATCATTCAGTACAATTACTATACCATACCACACTACAAAGAATTATTCCCCCCAAAAATGCCCGAACAAAAGCTGTCCATCACGGACTAAACAAAGGACATCCTCAAGGGACCAGAGGGTCCTAAAACCTTCAACATCCCCATTCCCCATAAAAAACTCAAAATCCAGCCTTATTCTGGCTTTAAGTAGCCTCACAAATAAAATTTTGACATCAACATCATTCACAACATTCTCAACTTTTCTCCTCCGGCTTACATAGACAGCCAACTTTGCCTGCACTAAAACAAAGTTCAGTAATTGACACTTCTGTTTAAAACAATGATTGTACATAAAACCACAAATGAAAACCTGCTTGGAGAAAACTGTCATGGCCGCCAATCACGGCATGTGTGTATGCACCTGCCTGTCATCTCCTGCGGCCCTATTTATTCCCATCAGGACCAGTGCTGGGCGCGGAGTCATCTGATTCTTTCCGTGAATCACGCCACACCCTGCCTCTGTGCTTCCCTGCACTGAATTCTCCAGACATCGGCTTCCAAGCCCAGCTGTACGACGTCCGGGTCGGTTTCGCCCGGACCAACAACCAAGTAAGCGCTATTGCTTCTAAATCTGTCCATTCCCCTGTGCACAGGCGGAGCCCGCAACGGCGGACCTCCTTCTCCCTCCAGGCGGCGGACTTTTATTCCACCTCCAGTTGACCTGCCCGCAAACACTGTCTCCCTGGCTGCAGCCACCGGGCGCCACCGGGCTGCACGGTGGCGCAGTGGTTAGCACTGCGGCAGCACAGTTTACCCTTGGCCGGGGGATTGTGGGGATTGTGGGATCGTGGGTTCGATCCCAGCCCCCGACCAACAGTGATCTGTGTGGAGTTTGCATGTTCTCCCCGTGTTGCGTGGGTTTACTCCGGGATTTCTCCGGTTTCCTCCCACATGCCAAAAACATGCATGTTAGGTTAATTGGCTGTTCTAAATTGTCCCTAGATATTTGTTTCCTATAGGCCCTTAGAATAGAGGGTTAGTATTAATGAAAGCGCTTTGAGTGGTCTTTGTGACTAGAAAAGCGCTATATAAGTGCAGGTTAGTTAGTTAGTTAGTTAGCTTCGGCGCCACCTGAAGACACTTCAACATCTGTTGACAGTAAGCACTATAACATCTGACGTGCTGCATAGGTGAACTGTAAGCTAACGGCCCTTGTCTCTTTACAGGGTTGCCAGTCTGTATGGTGCTCTGCCGGCCCAGCTGGAATACACGGATGGCACTACACAACATTACACCATATAACCACCCTCACGCACCCAATCACTCACGTTAACAAAATAAAGTAAGTTAATTGTGTTAATCCTGAGTCGTGTCTGTTCTGTGGGTCACCTGAACCGTGTCAGTACGACTCCGCCAAAGCGACCCGGCAGACAGCGCACTCGTGCGCCATATTAACCATCTCGAGGCTCGGGTAGACCAATTAGCGTACCAACAACAGGTGATGCTAACTCAGCTAACCCGCATCACCGATAGGTTAGATCGCTTAGCTAGCCCACAGGGGTTCCCCACAGTACCAGCTAGCTCCTCAGCTCCCGCTAGTTCTACTGTTAGCTCCACCACTAGCTCTTCGCCTAGTCCTCACTCTACAGGGTCTGCTAGTCAGCTCACTCCCGTCCCTACCCCCGCCCGCTTTAAAGGGGTGTTGGGAGAAGCCAGGGGGTTCCTCATGCAGTGCGAAATCGTGTTCAATGGGTCCCCGGAGATTTTCCCACTGACCAGAGCCGCATTGGCTATATGATCAATCTGTTAGAGGGGTGGGCTTTAGCATGGGCTTATGCGGTTATGGCTAGGGCCGATTATGCTTCTATGACATATGTTCAATTCACCCAGGAATTTCAGGAAGTGTTTAGTCACTCGAACCGGGAAGATGTACTCACCTCTCGCCTGTTAAACCTTCGGCAGGGGTCGAGGGCAGTCGCCGATTACGCTGTTGACTTCCGGGTCGTAGCTACAGAGGTCGGGTGGGAAGATGCCTCCCTGAGTAGTATATTCCTGAGGAGATTGAGCCCTAGCCTGTGGGACGAGCTGGCCGGCCTGGAGAAACCCTCCACTCTGCATGAGTGTAGCTCCCTGGCCATTAGCCTTGACAACCGTCTGAGGGAACGAGCTGCGGAACGTAAGACTTCCGGCCGCGCAGAGAATAGGCCACGCCATGCTCTCCAGCCCCCCCTACTGGTCCACCCGTCTACTGACCTCTCTGAGGATGAAGAACCAATGATAGTTGGGGGGGGGGGGGTCGAAACTTCCTGCAGAAGACAGACAGCGCCGCCGTGAGTTGAGGTTGTGTGTCTATTGTGGGAGCAAGGAGCATGACCTGAGTTCCTGTCCTAGGCGGCCAAAAGGGGAGGTCCGTGCGTCGAAGTAGGGGGACTCACGGACGTAAATGATAACAATCTCCTCACCCGCTTTCTCATTCCTATTCGGTTTTGCTTTGGTCACAAAGAACATAAAACACATGCACTCATTGACTCAGGGGCCGAGCAGAGCTTCATTTCTAGGGGTCTGGCAACCCATCTGGGTCTACCTGTGCAGCCGTTTAAAACTCCCCTTAAGATTATTGCCCTGTCGAAGGTGCCGTTGGCCACTGTCACTCATCGGGTCACCTCGGTGCCAGTCATCATTTCGGGCAACCATCGGGAGGAGTTAAATCTGTTTGTCCTACCGGTGTTATCGTCCCCGGTCATTCTGCGCTACCCTTGGCTGCATCTGCACAACCCTTCAATTGACTGGCGTTCGGGAAGTATCATGTCGTGGAGCCCTTTCTGCCTGAGTGCCTGTCTGCAGTCTGCTGCATGCTCGCCTGCCACTCCTTTGGATGTCCCTGCCTCTCCTTCCCCGGATCTGTCAAAAGTGCCTCCGGAGTACCATGACCTTGGGGCCGTCTTTAGTAAATCCCAAGCCCTGTCCCTCCTCCCTCACCGACCGTATGATTGTGCTATTAATCTGCGGGCCGGCGCTCCTCTGCCATCTAGCAGACTCTACAACCTGTCTGCTCCAGAGCGCGCGGCCATGGACTCATATATTAAGGAGTCTCTCAGCTCAGGGATAATTAGACCTTCATCTTCAGCGGTGGGGGCGGGGTTTTTCTTCGTGGGGAAGAAGGACGGCTCCCTCAGGCCCTGCATCGACTTCCGGGAACTTAACAACATCACTATCAAGGATAAGTATACTCTCCCCCTCCTTAACTCTGCATTCGATTCCCTCCGGGGGGCTTGCTGCTTTACCAAATTAGACCTGCGCAATGCCTATCACCTGGTGCGGATATGTGAGGGGGATGAGTGGAAGATGGACTTTAGGACCCCTAGTGGGCATTTTGAATATCTGTTCATGCCATTCAGGCTGACCAATGCCCCGGCCGTCTTCCAGTGTCTTATTAATGATGTTTTGAGAGATTTTCTGGGCACCTTTGTGTTTGTCTACCTTGACGATATTCTAATCATTTCTCAGTCCATGGAGGAGCATCGCGTGCATGTCAGGTGGGTCTTGCAGCGGCTGCTGGAGAATAAGCTCTACGTCAAGGCAGAGAAATGTGAGTTCCACGTCTCCAGGACTTCTTTCCTCAGCTTCATTATCGCCCAGAAGGAGATCATCCAGGACCCAGTAAAGGTGAAGGCTGTGGTGGACTGGCCCACCCCCGCATCGAGGAAACAGTTGCTGCAGTTCTTGGGCTTCGCTAACTTCTATCACTGGTTTATTAAGGACTATAGCCGTATCGCCCTCCCCTCACCAACTTGACCTCCACCAAGGTTCCCTTTCACTGGACGGAAGAGGCGGATGCCGCGTTCTCAGAGTTGAAGGTCAGATTTTCATCATCGCCTATTCTGATGCAGGTGGATCCCACCCTTCAGTGCCTGGTGGAGGTGGACGCCTCTGATTCTGGGGTGGGGGCTGTGCTGTCCCAGCGTTCTCCAGCAGACGGTAAGATCCGCCCCTGCGCCTACTTCTCTCGCCGCCTGTCCCCAGCAGAACGAAACTACGACATCGGGGATAGGGAGCTGTTGGCAGCGAAACTGGCCCTGGAGGAGTGGCGACATTGGTTGGAGGAAGCGTCACAGCCATTCATCGTCTGGACCGACCACAAGAACCTGGAGTACCTTCGGACCTCCAAGAGGCTGAACGCCCAACAGGCCCACTGGTCACTGTTTTTTGGACGGTTCGACTTTACCATCACATACTGCCCTGGGTCAAAGAACACCAAGCCCGACGCCCTGTCTCGTCAGTTCGCCCCAGAGACAGCAGAGAAGGCTAAGCATCCCATCCTCCCTCCAGCATGTGTCGTGGGCGCCCTCGCTTGGGGCATTCGGGATAAGATTTTAAGGGCACAGTCTGATGAAGCTGACCCGGGGGAGGTCCAGCGGGCAAATTATTTGTTCCCACAGCGGTCCGAGGGGAGGTCATCCAGTGGGGGCATACCTCCAAATTCATCTGCCATTCGGGTAGGGCACACATGGTGGCACTCCTACAGAGGTCGTTTTGGTGGCCATCCCTCCAGAAGGACATGGGGGAGTACATCCGCGCCACCGCGCCATCCGCGCCACTGAGTGTGTTACTGGGAAGATGTCCTCATCGCCGCCGGCCGGGCTACTCCACCCCCTCCCCATTCCGGGTAGACCATGGTCCCACGTGGCACTGGATTTTGTCACAGGCCTCCCCACGTCCAATAACTTCACCACCATCCTTACGCTGGTGGACAGATTTTCCAAGGCAGCTCATTTCATCCCTCTGCGGGGGTTACCGTCTGCCAAAGAGACAGCTGATCTGCTGGTTCAGCATGTAATTCGGCTGCATGGCATCCCTCAGGACATAGTATCGGCCCGAGGGCCCCAGTTTATTTCCAAAGTCTGGAAGGCCTTTTGCACCGCCTTAGGGGCTATGGCGAGCTTGTCCTCCGGCTATCACCCGCAATCCAACGGGCAATGTAAACGAGCCAACCAGGAGGTGGAAGCAGTGCTGCGGTGTGTCACTGCCGCCAACCCATCATCATGGAGCACACACCTCCCTTGGATTGAATACGCCCATAACACAGCGGTGTCCTTGGCCACCGGCATGTCCCCCTTCGAGGTGTCGTTGGGTTACAATCCCCCGCTGTTCCCTGAAGAGGAGGGGGACATTGCCGTTCCATCGGTTCAGGCCCATCTAAGACGTTGTCAGCAGATTTGGAAGGCAGCCAGAACGGCACTGCAACGGACGGCGGAATGCAACACTGCGGTAGCAAATCGACGCAGGGTTCCGGGCCCAGCTTATCAGGTGGGTCAGCAGGTATGGCTCTCTACTAAAAACATCAACCTGAAGGCGGAACGCAAGAAAACCGCCCAGCGGTTCATTGGCCCATTCCCTATATGTTGAATTATTAACCCAGTGTCTGTGTGTCTAACTCTTCCCTCCTCCCTCCGCATCTGTCCAACTTTTCATGTCTCTCAGGTTAAGTCTGTCTCCTCCAGCCCATTGTGTCCTCCTCCCAGGTCTCCACCTCCACCGAGGATGATCGACGGCAACCCGGCGTGACCCGTCTCCTCCATCCTGGACGTTCGCCGCGGGGGGCGTGGCCTGCAGTACGTGGTGGACTGGGAGGGCTACGGGCCGGAGTGGAGGTCCTGGGTGCGTCCCGCCCTCGTGCTCGACAAGCAGCTCATCAGGGACTTCCATCGGACGCACCAGGGTAGGTTGGAACGCACACCGAGAGGCGTGCCGTAGGGGTGGAGTACTGTCATGGCCACCAATCACGGCACCTGTGTACGCACCTACCTGTCATCTCCTGCGGCCCTATTTATTCCCATCAGGACCAATGCTGGGCGCGGAGTCATCTGATTCTTTCCGTGAATCACGCCACACCCTGCCTCTGTGCTCCCCTGCACTGAATTCTCCAGACATCAGCTTCCAAGCCCAGCTGTACGATGTCTGGGTCGGTTTCGCCCGGACCAACAACCAAGTAAGCACTATTGCTTCTAAACCTGTCCATTCCCCTGTGCACAGGCGGAGCCCGCAACGGCGGACCTCCTTCTCCCTCCAGGCGGCAGACTTTTATTCCACCTCCAGCTGACCTGCCTGCAGACACTGTCTCCCTGGCTGCAGCTTCGGCACCACCTGAAGACACTTCAGCATCTGTTGACAGTAAGCACTATAACATCTGACGTGCTGCATAGGTGAACTGTAAGCTAATGGCCCTTGTCTCTTTACAGGGTTGCCAGTCTGTACGGTGCTCTGCCGGCCCAGCTGGAATACACGGATTGCACTACACAGCATTACACCTTATAACCGCACTCAGGCACCCACTCACTCACGTTAACAAAATAAAGTACTGTGGAGTGTGTGAAATCACAGGCAGATTCATTTCAAAATGATTTATTTCACACTCACATCTCACGAGCACAGATCAGACTGAACTTTTTACCAGAGTCTCTCCTCTTAAGTTTCACGGCTTACATCACACACAACAGGACATTTGCACTGCATTCAACCCCCTACATCCTTGACTCCTTCCCACTCTCTCACCAGGAGACTCCTGCTCTTTTGTCTCCCATGCTTATTCACTGTCTCTTGTCTGAGATGCTAGAAATCTGACTCTCCCAAGGTGCTACAAATACCCCCCCCCCCCAAGCATCTTAGATAGGACAATAGAATAACAGTTCACATTCTGTGATAGAACAACAGAACATCAGTCCACATGCTGTTTGGGCTTCCGTCTCCTCCCGTATCTGCTGTAACTGGGTTTTACCGCCTCCGCGGCGCTGTTGTGCCAATGGGAGGCTGCTGGGAGGGGGGCCACTTCGGTCTGTCCGTGTGGCTGCTCTGGCGAATCGTTTCCCTGGGATGCTCTCCGTGGGGGTCTTCCACGCCGAGGGGCCCTAGCCAACAGCACTTGCTCGTCCGCCACAACGAAAGCGGGTTTGAGTCTGTCTATGCCAATTTTTTCCCTCCTACCCCCCAAGTCTAGCAAAAAATGCTTATCCCCTGTTTCCAACACTCTGAACGGTCTATCATAGGGTGGGCACAATGGAGGGCGGTGGGCATCGTGTCTGACAAACACGAACTCCGCGCTCTTCAAAGTTTTAGGCACAAAAACACGTGGAAAACTGTGGTGGGCAGGGCCCGGCAGCATGCCTGTGTTTGCGCTACGCTGCAAAAGCTGAGATGAGGAGCTGCCCGGAGCGGGATTATCTGGTAGAAATTCCCCGGGCAGCCGTAGTGGCTGCGTAAAAACAAGCTCTGCCGGGGAAGCTTCTAGATCCTCTTTCGGCGCAGAGCGCAACCCCAATAAAGCCCACGGCAGCATGTCTACCCAATTTGCATCCGTCAATGAGGCCCTGAGTGCTGCTTTCAGCGATCTATGAAAACGCTCGCATAACCCATTGGCCTGTGGGTTGTATGCAGTTGTGCGGTGAATTGTAACACCCAGGCTGCAGGCCATTGCAGACCAGAGTTCGGAAATAAATTGAGGGCCCCTGTCAGACGTAATGTCCGACGGGACTCCAAAACGCACCACCCATGCTGTTAAAAAAGCGTGCGCTACGTCTGCGGACGTGGTTGCCGCCAGCGGAACCGCTTCTGGCCAGCGCGTGGTGCGGTCCACCATTGTCAGGAGGTGTGTGCACCCCTGTGATGGCGGGAGGGGACACATGAGGTCCACGTGAACATGGTCGAACCTCTTAGCCGGAATACGAAATGGCTCCAAGGGAGCCTTCGTGTGTCTGTGTACCTTGGCTCGTTGGCACGCCATGCAGGCTGCAGCCCACTCTTTCACTTGTTTGCGTAGGCTTGGCAACACAAACTTCTCTCCCACCATTTTACCGACGCGCGCACTCCTGGGTGTGCCAGAGTGTGAACCGACTCAAACACGCGGCGGCGCCATGCGGCCGGGACCACGGGACGTGGATGACCCGTGGAGACATCGCAGATTAGGGGGGGGCATGCCGTCTTGCAGCACCCTGCTCTCCAGCCTTAACCCTGTTGGTCCAGACTGGAGCGTGCGCACGTCTGCATCGCTAATCTGCTCCGCGGCCATGGCTGCGTAATCTATCCCCACGCAGACCGGGGCCACCACGGCGTGCGAGAGGCAGTCCGCCACTACATTCAGTTTACCCGACACATGCTGAATATCGGTAGTAAACTCTGAGATCGCGGCCAGCTGTCTCTGCTGCCGGCCCGACCACGGTTCTGAAACCTTGGCCATCGCGAATGTTAGCGGCTTGTGGTCCACGAACGCGGTGAAACTGCGCCCTTCCAGCCAGAACTGGAAGTGGCGAATGGCCAGGTGGAGAGCCAGCAACTCTCTGTCGAACGTGCTGTATTTACGTTCACTGTCGCGCAAAGTTCTGCTGAAAAAGGCGAGCGGCTGCCAAGCCCCAGCGACGCGCTACTCCATGACAGCCCCTATGGCCACGTCTGAAGCGTCGGTGGTGAGCGCTATGCGGGCCATCGGGTCTGGATGTGCCAGCAGTGCGGCGTTTGCCAGGGTTGCTTTAACTTCCGAGAACGCCCGCTCTCGCTCCGGGGTCGACCCTATCCGCGGGTTTCTGTTTTTTGAGCGCGGCGTACAATGGTTGCATGAGCTGTGCCGCGCGGGGAAGGAAACGGTTATAAAAGTTCACCAGTCCCAAAAATTCTTGTAGCACTCTGACCGCTTGAGGCCGGGGAAAATCCGCCACGGCGCGCACTTTGCCGGGCAGTGGGTTCTCTCCTTCTGGAGAGATGCGGTGCCCCAAAAAATCAATCTCCGTTATGCCGAACTGGCATTTCGCCGGGTTGATTATTAACCCGTGCTCCTCCAACCTCCGGAAAACCATCGTGAGGTGGGTTTCGTGTTCGTCTTCGGACACGCTGGCTACAAGGATATCGTCCAGGTAGACGAACACGAACAGGAGATCGCGCAGCACTGCATCCATCGTGCGCTGGAACGTCTGTGCCGCTCCTTTTAACCCAAATGGCATGCGCAGGAACTCAAATAGACCGTACGGAGTTATTACCGCTGTTTTGGGTACGTCCTCAGCATGCACTGGGACTTGGTGGTAACCGCGGACCAGGTCTATTTTGGAAAAAATGCGTGCCCCGGCGAGGTGAACAGAAAAATCCTGTATGTGGGGAATCGGGTAGCGGTCGTGCGCCGTGGCATTGTTCAACCTGCGGAAATCACCGCACAGTCGCCACGATCCCTCAGCCTTAGGGACCATGTGTAGCGGGGAAGCCCATGGGCTGTTCGAGCGCCTGATGATGCCCAACCTTTCCAGGTTGGCGAACTCCTCGCGCGCTATGGCCAGCTTAGCTGCGTCCAAGCGCCGAGGTCTTGCAAAAACGGGCGGCCCGGTGGTGGTGATAAAGTGCTCCACCCCGTGTTTAGCAATGGCCGCCGAAAACGTCAGGATCGTGAGTGCTGGGAACTGAGTGAGCAGTGTGTGGAACTTACCGCCTGTAGCTGTGATGTTGGCTTGTGCTGTTGGCCGGGTCACTCGAGCTATACAGGGGAGAGAATCGAATGACAGTGCATTAACTAGGCGCCTGCTAGCAACATCAACCAATAAACCATGTGCACACAGAAAATCAGCCCCCAGTATATGGTAATTCAGTGCTGCTATGACAAAAGTCCACTCATATGTACGGCCGTGTAGAGATAAGAGCATAGTCCTCTCACCAAAGGTCTTAATATCCGAGCTGTTTGCTGCCACTATCTCGGGGCCGCTAGATCCTGCCAGCCGGTCAGCGTAGGTCGGTCGGATGAAGCTCTTCTGGGCTCCGGTGTCCATGAGGAAATGCCTCCCCGAGCGTGCGTCCGTTAGGTACAGCAGCTTGTTCTCTTCACCGAGGGTCGCTGCTGCTACCGACCCTCGGCCTTGGCGTTTTCCCGAGCGCTGGAATTGGCACGGTGGCGTACATCTGCGTGCGTTCTCTCCGAAGCAGCGGTGGTAGGAACAGAGCGTGTCTCTCTGGCGCTCCCTGGTCCCCGCTGCTGCTACCGTTGGTGGCTCCTCGCCTCCTCTGGTCGTCTCGCTGGGCTCCGCCGCTTCTGCGTTGACTGTGGTCGCCCTGGTGGTGATGATGATCCGGTCTGCCTCCTGGACTAGCGCACGGTAGTCTCGCGCGGCCAGCCGCGGTGAATTAGCCAGAAGCGCTCTCGCTACTGTCGGAAGGTTCCGGAGGAAGAGGTGGGCAAACAGAAAGTCCTCGTCGTCAGTGCCCATTAATGCCAGCATCTTCTCCATCAGGTCTACGGCTGAACCCTCTCCTAGCTCGGTCCACGTCAGGAGCCTCTCCGCTCTCTCACAGTCCGAGAGCGTGTAGCGCTGGATGAGGGCAGCTTTGAGCGCCTCGTATCTGTTGCTGGCTGGAGGCTGATCAAGCAGGCTCGCTACCTGTTGAGCTGTGCGGGCATCGAGCGCTGCGACCACATGGTAGAATCTGGTGTCATCTGCCGTTACTCCCTGGAGGGCGAACTGGGCCTCGGTGAGGTGGAACCAAGAGCGCGGGTTGTGCTGCCAGAAATCCGGTAGCTTGACTGAAACCGCACACGTGTGGCTGGAGGTTCCAGTCTGGGCTGTCTGTGGGATGGCTGCTGCCTCACTGTAGCTTCCTGACCGGGCTGGCTCCGGGGATCTTGCCTCGTGTTCCATAATACGTCTTGGGTCACCAGTGTGGAGTGTGTGAAATCACAGGCAGATTCATTTCAAAATGATTTATTTCACACTCACATCTCACGAGCACAGAACAGACTGAACTTTTTACCAGAGTCTCTCCTCTTAAGTTTCACGGCTTACATCACACACAACTGGACATTTGCTTCACATTGCATTCAACCCCCTACATCCTTGACTCCTTCCCACTCTCTCACCAGGAGACTCCTGCTCTTTCATCTCCCATGCTTATTCACTGTCTCTTGTTTGAGATGCTAGAAATCTGACTCTCCCAAGGTGCTACAGTACATTAGTTGTGTTAATCCTGAGTCGTGTCTGTTCTGTGGGTCACCTGAACCATGTCAAAAACTTCCTTAAAGCTGTGAAAAAGTTGTGTGAGTAGTTCAAAGAGACCATTTAGACACTGACATTCAGTAAAACAATGAAAAACTGTCTCTCTAGAGGAACAGAAAACACACTGATCACTGACACTGCTGTTAATCACAGAGACAAAGCATTGACAGCTATAATGCCATGCAGGACCCTCCACTGTAAATCTCCATGCTTCTTAGGAAAAGGGGGTTTATAAAAAGCCCTCCAGGCAGGCCTATGCCCTTTACCCAGTCTAAAGTAGGCTCTCCATGGAGTGTCCACACAGGTGTTCAATCTGTCCTTGTTGAGTGCCATCACCACAAGTCTGTAGAGTGCCTTACCACTGGCTCCTCCAAAGTCCACACCAGTGGGAGTAGAGAATGACAGTAAGGAGCTAGAAGAAACGTCAAAGTTCATATGAATTGTGAGTGAGGGAAAAGGGTCCGTGCTTTCTGGCTGAGGAGTGCCTTTGCTAAAGTCCATGAGTAGGGAGCGCTCAAGTCCATGAAGCTCCTGTTTCCAGTGTGAAAGACGATCACCAATGAAACAATTTGATCTAAAACTAAGATGTGCTGCTAAAGCGTAGGCGTTGTTGAGGCCAGGACCAGCCAGTTCCACCACCTGCTTCAGAGTGAGAACATTTCTGGAACACAGCCTATCAAAGAAGGTCCTTCCAACTCCCGGCAGGACACCAAGACAACCATCAAAAACCAGTGGAGGGAATTGCATGGCCCTCTTTGTTTTTTAAAAAGAGTCCACACTGAAAACAGACTGCGGTAAAAACTGGGTAAAGACAGTGCACTAGAGTCCTTAAAATCCATTAAAAACACAGGGAGGTCTAGCCCAAGCCCAAGGACTCTCTGTAAAATAACGCAGGCCAAAGGCCTCCACACCAGGTCCTGGGGGCCCGTCAGCAGTCTCTGTATGAAAGTCAGTCGAAAAGCAACACCTCTGCTAACTAAATGAACCACTCCTTGCCCCCCTTCCTCTTTGGGAAGAAATAACAGGGCTTGCAGGACCCAGTGGAGTCCACCCCCCCCCCCAAAAAAAAGTCCACCATAACAGACTGAATCTTGGACTGCAAACCAACAGGGGGGGTCCATGCACATGAGGTGGTGCCACGGGGATGAGGAAACAAGATTATTTAAAACGAGCACTCTTCCTCCAAAAGATATTTTTGGCATTAGCCACTTCCACTTATTTAGTCTCCCCTTGATTTTCTCTATGACCCCATCACAATTTTTTTGCTCAAACTGTTGATTCCCAATAAAAACACCAAGATACTTGAATCCTCCTTTCTTCCAATTCAGTCCACCAGACAGCGTAAGCTGATTTTCTAGTTTTTCCCCCACCATCAGAGCCTCGCTTTTTCCCCAGTTTATTTCTGCAGAAGAAAGTTGGCCAAAAAGATTATCACTCTTAGTCAAAACGTCAATGTCACTCTGCTTGTTTAGCAGAATGACTACATCATCTGCATAGGCCGACAGCCTAAACGTGGTTTCACAGCCAGGAAACATGACTCCTGATAGGTCCCTTCTCAAACGGTGAAGCAAAGGCTCTATCGCGAGGGAGTACAGCATCCCTGAGAGAGGGCAGCCCTGCTGAACCCCCCCTCTGGACTTTTAAAGGGGCAGACAGGCCCCCATTTATCTTCAGTGCACTCTCAGTGTCACTGTACAAGACCCGTATCCTGGCTATGAAGCCTGGGCTGAACCCAAAAGCAGCTAAAGCTGTCCATAAATACTGGTGTTCAACCCAGTCAAAAGCCTTTTCCTTTTCTATTGAAATCAAACCAGTTTCCACAGCCAATGAACCAGAGACCTCCAAAACATCCCAAATTAAAGTGACGTTGTCACTAATCAGCCTGCCAGGCACACAGTAAGTCTGGTCTACATGAATGAGCTCGCTCATCACCTGTTTCAGTCTTCGGGCCAGAGCTTTTGAAAGAATTCTGTAGTCCGTGCAGAGCAGAGAGACTGGCCTCCAGTTCTTTAGGCTCTGTAAGTCCCCTTTTTTGGGCAACAGGGTGATGATGGCCCTCCTGTAGGTCGTGGGTAGGGTCCCCCTTTTCAAACTATCTTGGAGAACCTCCAGCAGGTCTGGACCAAGCAGGGGCCAGAATTCCTTATAAAAGTCCACAGAGAGACCATCTATGCCTAGTGACTTTCCATTCTGGAGGCTCATTAGCGCTGCATGCAGCTCAGACAGAGACAGTGGAGCATCCAAGCCAGCAACAAGGTCCTCTGAGAGCACTGGAAGACCACCAAGGAAACTATGACTCAGTGATGTGTCTTCCCTCCACTCTGCTTTATACAGTTCACTGTAGAAACTAGCAGCATATTTCCTGATCTCTGCTGCTGAGGAGATTGTTCACCCATCATCGTCCAACAAGGAGTGAATAAGCTTTCTCTGGCCATTTTTCCACTCCAGTCCTAAAAAGTACTGGGAAGGCGAGTCCATCAGAGCTACGTCCATGTAGCGCGAGTGGAGCAGAGCTCCTTGTGCGGTGAGCAAGCTAGCCAAGGCTGACCTTTTTGATTTAAAAGCCTCTAAGTGCTCTTGTTTTCCTGTAGAACTGAGCAACTCTTCTAGCTCTACCACCTCAGTCTCCAGAGCTTTCAAGGATTGGGTCAAGCTACGAGTGACATTTCAAGTGTACTGTTGACAGAGTTGTTTTATTTGTGCCTTACCAAAATCCCTCCACATTTGGAGAGATTTAAAAGAGGTTTTTTGTTCCCTGTGTGTCTTCCATACACCATGAAGAACTCCTTTAAAAGCCACATCATTTACATACCTGCCAACTTTTAAAACCTGAAAAGCCTAGTAGCTAGCCAGGGTCCAGGGGCCGCAGGCCCCAGTAGGTCCAGGACAAAGTCCTGATGGGGGGTTCAGGGGGGCAAAGCCCCCCGACGCCAAACAAATATTAGCATTAAATCAAGTTAAAATGTGGCTAACAACCCCATATTTCTTCAACAGTCATGTTTATATTTTCCTTAAATTGTCAATGCAGATATGCTGATGGAAAAGATCAAGGACAAACTCTATGGTAATATTCTCTTTGTACATAATCATGCATTTAACAAATGTTGATAAATGACATTTCTCTTGACCTTTTCCCTCAGCAAATGTGAAATTTTCACCCTTTCTTGAGCGAATAATAATTCCTGGAAATGCTTTGGAGTATTCCTCACGAAAAGACTGTAATTTTCGTTTGGGTTTCACGCTCATTTGTGATTTTTCTCCAGCAGATTCCATGATGAAAACGTATACAATAAAAAACGTATAAAAAATGAAAACGTATACCTAATTCCTTCGCGACTCTGCCGAGCCCCGCCACTGTAACTGGGCTCCGATTCCAGCTCTTATCCGGCTGGGGCCCCGGTGGTCCTCCATTGGTCCCCGTCTCCTACCGCCGCTGTACTTGAACTCTGATCCGGATCCTGTCCAACTGTTGCCTCGGTTAGTTCCTCCGGCGAGCCCCAATCACCGGGGACAGAGTCGCTTCTTTGTGTCGGTGTTAGGTGCTACGACTAGCTATGGCGTTAGCTATTCGAGGTATTGATGTATCCCATAATATCCCATAAGCACTGTGTGTGTTTATATATTTACATATTTATTCCATCTAGCTACAATGCTCCGCACTGTGTGTGTTTATATATACATTTATATATTTACTCTATCTAGCAACAATGCTCCACACTGTGTGCTTATATATTTACATATTTATTCCATCTAGCTACAATGCTCCACACTGTGTTTATATATTTATATATCTATCCCATCTAGCTACAATGCTCCGCACTGTGTTTATATATTTATATATCTATCCCATCTAGCTACAATGTGCCGCACTGTGTGTCTATATATGTACATATGTATACTTGCTGCTGTAGGGAGCTTGAAATAAGGAAGCGAAGTGATTTTATAAATCAGGTTTATTGTCGGCTTCCAATCTCCAATATGTCTCATCTCATTGCAGAAGCAGAAAAGAGGCTGAGCGCAGTCAGACCTTCGTACTTATACATCACATAACAAAAGACATCGCATAACAAAAGCCGACATCACACATCCGCGTTATCTCCTTCTATTGTCCTCTCTCTCCTCCACCTGACCCTGGGGGGTCAGGAAGTCCATTCAGGTCTCCACTGCTGAGTCTCCGTCTGCTCGTTGATCTTCGCCGGTGGTCGAGACCTATTGTCCTGCTCTGAGACGTGAGGTCATTCCACATATGCAATCTCTAAACATTCCTCTTGTGTCTATACATATGTAGGTATGGATATATGAATAATATAAGCCACAGCCCCCCCCCCCCCAACGTCTAAGAAAAGGACAATAAAATTAAGTTCACAGCTTAAGGCAACATCCATGACATATTATACCGTTATTCACATCAACAGGAAAAAGGGAAAAATATCCTCAGCAGCCATGCTAACCTTCAAGCTATACAGCATGTTCATGTTAAAAATTCAGTGGTAACAACAACAGTATAGTCTATGTCATATGTCAGCCCTAACTCTGCAACGGCAAAATTCGACAGCATAGCTTACAACCCCTTGTCAATTTTGCATCAGTCTATGTGTCGTCTGGATTTCAATCTTCTCCCAAATCTGCTGTAGGCCCGCTTTGGCGTCCTGGCGGGGTCGTCCTGAAAGGAATCTGCAGCTTGGGGAGGAGAGTGGTTATTTGGTCCCTGCGGGGGGGGTTGAGGTGTGTCTCTTGGGGGTTCAACATGAAAGCAGGCTGAAGTCTGTCAATACTGACTGTTTCGTTTCTGTCCCCTAAATCAAGCACAAAATGCTTATCACCAGGTTCCAGCACTCTATATGGTCCATCATATGGTGGGCGGAGGGTTGGTTTTAAAGCTTCGTGCCTAACAAAAACGAACTCAGCGTTTTTCAAAGCTTGGGGAACAAAAACCCGCGGAAAAGAGTGATGTACGGGTCTGAGGAGCATGTCCGGTCCCGTGCTGCTTAGGGGCCTCAGGGCTGGGAGGCGCCCGGGCTCTGGATGTTCTGGTAAGAACTCACCCGGGAGCCTGAGAGGTTGTGCGAAAACTAATTCTGCCGGGGAGGCGTCTAGATCCTCCTTAGGCGCAGAACGCAACCCTAATAAAACCCAGGGAAGTTTATTTACCCAGTCTGTATCCGTCAGTGAGGCCCTGAGGGCGGCCTTTAAAGACCTATGAAAACGCTCGCATAACCCGTTAGCCTGAGGGTGATACGCGGTGGTGCGATGAATTGTCGCTCCTAAGCTGCTGGCCATGGCTGACCATAGCTCTGAGACAAATTGAGGCCCCCTATCGGACGTGATGTCCGATGGGACGCCGAAACGCGCCACCCAGGTTGTTAAAAAAACGCGAGCGACTTCCGCGGCCGTGGTTGACGCCAGCGGGACCGCTTCTGGCCAGCGTGGTCCGGTCTACTATTATTAAAAGGTGTGTGAACCCCCACAGGCGACGGAGCAGAACCCGCCCACCATGGCAGCGACGCGACCAAGGCGCAGCAAACGGGATGACCTCTGCTACTACCATTGACGTTTCACTGAGAGGGCATACAAATGCGTGCCCCCCTGCAGTTTCAAGAGCTCCGGAAACTTCAAAGCCGGGAACCGTTAGCAGCTACGGCTCTTGGCGAGACAAACAAGCTGCTCTACGTGACTGACGGACGCTCCGGAAGACAGTTCCTCATCGACACCGGAGCTCAGGTGAGCTTCATCACCCCGTCCTACGCAGACCGGGCAACAGGACCCCGTGGAAACGGAGCGATGGCAGCTAACGGCTCGATTATCGACACTTTTGGTGAAAGAAACCTGCCTAAGCCACAGCTGCTCTTGTTTTTTTCTCTTGCCTTCTGATTGTTGCTCTGAGTGTTGCTATCCCTGTGCTGTTGCAATCCTGGAATTTCCCCATTGTGGGACTAATAAAGGCTTATCTTATAATCCCTTGCGCATCAGAGAGGCGAAGATATCAAAACAACAAGGAGAACCCACCAAACAAACTGGTAAGTAGGCTTAATTTGTGATATCATAACTCTATCCCATTGCTACAAATTCACAGTATATTGTTGTCAAAAGTTTTATCAGTGTTCTAAGCATATCAGCTGCAATATTTAAGTGTAAAATTTATTTCTGCAAGCTTGCTATCCACCTGATTACAATCGGGTATCAGACAACAGTGTCAATAGACAATACATGTGTACTGCAATGTGTTGATTTCATGTTTAAAATATATATATACAGTATATATATATATATATATATATATATATATATATATATATATATATATATGCATATTCCTGGTATAATCAGCTATTTAAATATGTAAATTAATATTATAGCTGTACTTTCTTGGATTTCATACAGCTGAATGCGATATAGAGAGTTTTAAGCATAACTTAGTTTTGTCCCCAATCAGTCTGATGTTGAAGTTGAACCCTCTCCAAAACTAGTAAAATTGTAATTTCACAAATAACAGCCAGCAAAAACAATTTCACAGAGTGAATGTACTGTGTTAGTCAATTACAATTAAGTGACGGCCTGTATGCCATGGATTGCAATCGACTATCTTGTCATTAAATTTGTATTCAAAAGACTATCTTAACTCTGCATAGAACTTCGAATAGGCCAGATGTGATGTATTGTGAATACTAGAAGACTAGAAATATCAGCAGGGTATACTAGCACTGTATAACAGACATGTGCGTAAATGACGGCAAAATCGCTCTGATATTTTGTGTTTACATGAAACACCAAGCATGACAAGGCTTGCAATTACACAGCACATGTTCTTCAGAATCTTAGGCATTATTTAAAATGTATTCTCCCTTTAGATGTCGAATCCATGGTCCATTTGCCAGGGTTGAAGTGCAGTCGTGTGAATGTCTGCAGCAGTTTACATCGTGTTTACATCTCGCGATGTACGCATGCCTCTCCGGGATTTCGCGCGAGAATAGAAACCTCAATACCCTCAATAGCGATAGCGTTAGCTTAGCAAACGCTTCAGGTAAAGCGAAGCAGCGAACCACGAAAAGAAACGCTACTCAGTTTACTCACAGAGCCCGGTGAAAGGCGAATAAAGGGGTATTTCTACTTCAAAAGCTGGTTCAACCGAGGTGGAAATTCAGCCTGTGCGTGTGCGTCACACATGTTGATCCGATATTCGCTGCTGGTTAGTTATTTTAGTGGCAAAGTCAGCAACTTTGTCTCAGCACTGAAAAAGTGTGACCATCCCGGCCGCCATCACGTGTTGCTATGCTCTAAATTTAGATAGGATTCCTAGCGATCTGGTGTTTGGAATTGCTTTCGTGTTTTTTTTACGATTTAAAATTTTTGACTGAATTTTTAGTGAAAAACCGTAATTTTGATTAATAAGGCCGTAACCCGGAATGGGGTCTTGAAAACCGTAACCATTACGGCAAAACCGGAGTAGTTGGCAGGTATGCATTTAAAAGTGTGTTATTAAAATGCCAGAAAGCACTCTTACACTTTACATTTTCAATAAAAACAGAACAAAGCAGCAAGCAGTGATCAGTGAAACCAACAGGACAGATACAACTATTTTTAAAAATACTCATTTGATGTTTAAATCCATAAAAACGGTTTAACCTACCATAGATAAAAGGTTATCTTTAACATGACTCCCGGTGTATTGCCTCTGGTCCCCATGATGTGATCTCCACACATCGGCCATTTTGTGTGCCTTCACCAGTTCTCTCAGCCTATTGGCAGAAACAGGGTAAGGCTCCTTATGGTTCTTGTCTAGTCTGTGGTTTATTGTACAATTAAAATCACCCCCAGAAATTAAAAAAAAATATTTGAATTACAGGATCCAACCATATCTGATAACACATCAAAGAACCTGATCCTCTCTGCTCTCTGTGTTGGCACATACACATTTATAAAAACCAAGTTCACGTTTTCAAACTGTACCTTTGACAAGAGTAAATGACCTTTCACCACCTCTTCTGCCTCATGACAGACAGGCACACAACCCCTAGAGAAAAGTACAGCAACCCCCCCCACTGCTACTTGATTTGTGGCTAAAAAAAAATGCAGCTTTTCTCCACTGGCTCTCAGTGTCTACAGTGCTGTGAGTCTCGTGTAGCATCAGCACATCAAGCTTCTTTAAATTAAAAAGCTTGTATAAAGAGGCCCTTTTTACATCATCCCTGGCCCCATTAATATTAAGAATGCCAGTTCTAAGGTGAAGCATTAAAAAGGATAAAAATAAGGTACAGTAAAAAAAAAAAAACACGTAGCAGAAAAAGAAAAAGACAAACGAAGAGTCAACATGACTGTTAGTGATTTGTGATTTCAGTTTAAGAACAAGTTTCTTTAAACTATGGGGAACCCATGCTGTGGTATTCATTTCAGACTGGAAGGAAGGGAGAGGCAGTAAATTCCTCTGCCGGAAGAGCATGGGGGATTAAGCAACTGGGGGACAATAGAAATTGTGATGCGAGAATGTATTGTGATGC
This sequence comes from Pholidichthys leucotaenia, assembly GCA_020510985.1. Taxonomy (NCBI): domain Eukaryota; kingdom Metazoa; phylum Chordata; class Actinopteri; order Cichliformes; family Pholidichthyidae; genus Pholidichthys; species Pholidichthys leucotaenia. The sequence goes on from CM035838.1 coordinate 142,394,160, forward strand.
AAGACCTCAGACAGCAGGGGGAGTGAGTGTTGTAACATAAAGGAGAGTCCCTGCAGTATGAGGTCAATGCTTTTTCTGATTCTGAGAGAATGTGAGAGAGTGAATAAAGTTCGTCTGCTGTGAATGCCTGGTCTGATTATTCCTCTCTCCACAAAACGATATATTTCCTGATCAGTGAAAGTCTCATTCCCATCATTCAGTTTCATAAACTTGCAAGCTGATGCCACAAATAATTCCAGATCTGGAAAGTAATTTTCTACTTTCACAGCCCTACTCCCCTTAGTCACTTGAAGAAACTTCCTGATCTTTGTAAAAGAGTAGGAGCTTTGCTCCTCCTGCATCTGCATCAGCTCAGACTCGGCTTCACTGTCATCAGAAGACTCTCATCCAGCACTTCCAAACCCCCCACCCTACTAAATTTAGCAGAGTTCTGCAAGTTTTCAGCACTTTTTCTTTTTTGCGCAGCTTTAAAATGATCCTCCTCAACAAAATTATATTCCTGCATTTCTTCATCAGCCGCAGTGTTTGTCATGCAGTGTTCACTCGGTGTGTCCGTCACAGCCCCAGTCTGCTCCTCCTCCACCTGCAAAATCTGTTCATTCACTTTTTTTTTTAACTACACTCTTTTTGTCCTTCACCTTTTTACTCTGGGTGACAGGCTCATCACAATGATCAGAGCTGCCGCCAGACAGAAACTCCCCACCATCACTGTTTGGAGGAGCAACCACTGTGCCCACTGCCGCCACTGCCGCCCCAGCAGAAATGGACGCAGCAGCGCCGCCCCAGCGGAAGCGGACGCCACAGCAGCATCCGCCGCATCACATGTAGCACAACCCTCTGGACCACCAGAAACACCAGCATCACCTTTCTTACTCCCAGTATTATTCATGTTAACTTTTTCAGGACATGATCTAATAAGATGGCCTTCTGCACCACATGCAAAACACTTCATGGTTTCAGATGTTGCAAAAACTAAATAACTAAAGCCGTCAATCCTAAAGTTAAAGGACACGTTTAGTTCTGCAGAGCTTTCACTGAACACCACAAAGCACTGCCTCCTGTGACACACGACATGCTTTAGCAGGGGGGATTTACTACCCAGAGAGACCATTCTGATGGGGGAAACAACTTGGCCAAAATGGGATAACTCTCTTATCAGCTGATCATTTTTAATGAAAGGAGTGTGGAGAGAGGAATGGCCAGGCCAAGCATTCAGAGCAGAGTAACTTTATTCCCTCTATCACATCTCTCAGAATCAGAAAACATTAACATTCTATAGCAGGGGAATGTCTTTTATATTACCACACTCACACGCCCCTGCTGCCCGAGGTCCTGCATCACAATTCATTCTCGCTGTCATGCGGTGGCCCTCGCGAGCCATCATAAGACGCCACACCATCACCAGAGAGTTGCGTTAGTGTCTTTATTTACGGTGAAATCACAACAGCACAAGCCGCTGAGGCTATGACACATAGTCTTCACACACAGGGAGGCGTAAGGCTAACAACAAGCTCACTCACGGGTCCACAGGGTTAGACGGTCACACCACAGACGGGCAATGTAATATAATCCATGTAGCACGATCGCTCCAATGATCAGAGACGGACACTGCTGCAAGGATGCAGCCACTGGCGTCGGCTTAAGAAGCCGGCCGCTAACGACCGCAAATGCAGAACAGCTGTTCAGGTCTTGACAGCTGAGCGGAAGCTTCCCCGAGCACTGTCACAATAAGAGCTCGGAGAGCCGGAATAATAACGCCGCTGTCAAGACCTGACAGGAATAGCCCGAGCGCGACTAACATTAGCGCTCGGGTCATAACAGTATCTCCCCCTCAAGGGCGAACTCCTGGGCGCCCAGTAACACCTAGGGCCCCCCCACCCCCCCAGGGCGGGCAAGGAGGGGGGAAAACACCGATAGAACAAGGCCCCAGAAACAAAAAAAAACACATCCCCAGACATACCCATCACATTCCAGACAGAAAATAACGGAACAAATAGGGCACATACTCACAGGACATGCAAGAGTTACAATACACGGGCACAAACCATACAGAGCATGATTTACAGGACACAGAAAAGTTTTCCCACAGTGACCACAGACAAACTGTTTAACTCCAGTATGCATGACTTCATGTGGTCTTAAGGAACTCATCTGGGTGAAGGTCCTTCCACGCAGTTCACACATAAACTTTTAAATGCCACAATGGATCAGTCGATGCTTCTAGGTTACCCAAGTGCATGAAACCTCTGCCACATTCTTCACAAAAGTACTGTTATCCCAAAAAAAACCCATCATCCTCAAACACCAGGGTGCCTATGAAAAACCACAAAGTAATATGCTATGACCCCTCCAATAGGAAAAAAAAACATACTACATCAAACATACACATGCGGCAATCTTATCGTTCCAAATGACCTTCACACCATACAGTCCAAACAGACGATGGCAGCGGAGACCAAACGCCCCAGGCATAGTTCTGGCGGTCTCCCTGCGTCCGATGGCCGATGGGTGGTCACGGGAAACAGTACGTGGTCGGGCGGCCTGACCCAGTCCCAGGCCCCGAGAGTCAAGTCCTCCGGCGGCCATACCAGGCTACCCAGTAACAAACACAGTTCATCGGGTGGCCGGCCCAAGGCGCCCCTCAGCCACCAGAACCATGGAGAAACAGCATGTGGCAGCCTCCCCGATGGAGAAACTACATGGGAAACCTCCAACGGCCCCCAGCGCTGACGACCCCAGCTGGTGGCTCCTGAGAGGGGAATAATCGTAATGACGAGCCCACATCACGTCAGGTGGCGAAGGGTCTGCGGCTCCTCCACCGACCTCGATCCACACCGATGCGACCGTTGAAGCTCCACCTGCATCGGATCCTGATTGGGTCACAGCAGCACCTTCGTAGGACCCCCACTGGACCTCGTCGGACCCCCACTGGACCTTGTCGGACCCCGATTGGGTCACAGCTGCACCTGCGTTGGACTCCGATTGGGTCACAGCAGCACCCGCGTCGGACCCCCACTGGACCTTGTCGGACCCCGATTGGGTCACAGCAGCACCTGCGTCAGACCCCGATTGGACCTCGTCGGACCTCGATTGGGTCACAGCTGCACCTGCGTCAGACCCCCACTGGGTCACAGCTGCCCCCGCGTCGGACCCCGACTGGGCCTCGTTGGACCCCGACTGGGTTTGCACCACATTGGCGACGACCTCCACCCCCGAACTTGGGACCTCCTGCACCGCGACCTCGACAGATTCCAAGCCGGCGACACTGTGAAGAGACTCAGAGGAACAGAGAGGACCGGGATCAGTATTCCCGGCAGCGCCAGAGCCCAGCGAGACGAGTTCGGGCACAGCAGATGGCTGCCCCTCGCTCGCCTCCCCGCGAGGCAGGCAAAAATGCTCTAACACACCACAAAGGAAAACAAAGAAGGGCACTTGCCTGCACTCGGGCTCTGGAGCCATCCAGGACTCCGTCGATCCAGGTTCGGGTAGAAGCTCGTCGTCGGGCTCCCACTCAGCTGTGTCGGGCTCCGCAGCCGGCATGATGGTCTCTGCAGCCGGATCCTCTCGCGCTGATGTCCACACCGATAACCCACACGGTGTGGCGGCAGGGGACCCTCGACCCGCTGGCTCAGGCTGCTCCTCTGTGGAGACCCAGGGACGCTTCCTCGTCGGCTCAGGCTCCACACCGCAGTCCACTCTTCTCCTCTGTCCAAGACGTGGCTGCGGGGCCGGGATTATTCCCAGAGCCGCAGGCCTCCTCCTCGTTCGACGACGTAGACCTAACGCCGAGGACCGCTCAGCGGAGGAAAACACAGAGGCAGCAGGTTCAGTACAGATGACTACAGCTGGTGGTGGGAGCTCGGGGGGCTGCAAACCCCGAACTCCACCCCCAGGAGTCAGACAAGACAGATCACTATTATAAGTAAGGGAGTGAGCTTGAACTTACCTGTCTCCCGAAGGGAGGATGGTGCCAGCTGTAGGGGGCATTGCTCCTTCCTTCGCTCGCTGGATGGTAACAGAGGACCCCCTGGGAGGACGAAGGGGGGCCGCTCTCAAGGACCCATGGACGGGGCTCTCCAAAGCAGGACTCTTGTCACACGCAGCAGCTGGAGAAGGTGTAGAGGACGAGGGAGCGACAGCCGAAACGGGCCGGGCACGACATGCTGACCGGACAGCAGGGGTAGATGGCCCGGGAAGAGAGGCTGCAGGAATTCCCTCCTGGCATGATGCCGAAGAGACAGCTGACTGGTTGATTGGGTCATTCCGGCAGCCCGGAACTGGATCCGGAACAGGAGCTTGCTGGAGATGCCCTTGGCCACGGCGCCGACGTCTACGACGGCCCCCAGATGGTGCGAACTCCAGGAGTGGATCGAGGACAGGTACGGGATCCCAAAGCGAGGAGCGGAAACGCCTCCTCCTCTGCTTCTTGCCGTATTCCTCCTCCACCATACGGAGTATCTTGTGTTGCGCGGCGATGTCATCCCTCCTCGCGGCGACTTCTTGGTGGTCGGCGTAGCGGGGAGAAAGATTACTGAGCGAGTCCTCAGCACAGTCCAGTTACCAGAGTACGCTGCTGTCGTGGTCGAGGAGGGAAGCAGAGATGAGAGTCTCATCCACATATTCCAGGACGTCCGCCAGCTCGTGGCTCGGACTCCAAGCGCGGCCCCTCCGCGACGGCATTCCTCCAGCACACCGTACCCAGACAAGAAAAGAGCAATGGCCAATTAACACCAACTCACTGGCGAAAGGCATCTCAGGTTGGCATCACCGTAAAAACGCCATTTTTGGCAGCAGTGTACTGTCATGTGGTGGCCCTCACGAGCCACCATAAGACGCCACACGGTCACCAAAGAGTTGCGTTAGTGTCTTTATTTACGGTGAAATCACAACAGCACAAGCCGCTGAGGCTATGACACATAGTCTTCACACACAGGGAGGTGTAAGGCTAACAACAAGCTCACTCACGGGTCCACAGGGTTAGACGGTCACACCACAGACGGGCAATGCAATATAATCCATGTAGCATGATCGCTCCGACGATCAGAGACGGACACTGCTGCAAGGATGCAGCCGCTGGCGTCGGCTTAAGAAGCCGGCCGCTAACGACCGCAAATGCAGAACAGCTGTTCAGGTCTTGACAGCTGAGCGGAAGCTTCCCCATGTGCTGTCACAATAAGAGCTCGGAGAGCCAGAATAATAACGCCGCTGTTAAGACCTGACAGGAATAGCCCGAGCGCGACTAACATTAGCGCTCGGGTCATAACACTCGCATCACAATCCCTTTTGTCCCCCAGCACCTTAATCCCCATGCTCTTCCGTCAGAGGAAATTACTGCATCTCCCTTCCTTCCAGTCTGAGATGAATACCACAGCATGGGTCCCCCATACTGCCCCCCAGAGTCTCAGACTGAGTTTTAACCCTCACGTCCTCTCGGCTTCAGCCTCCGCCCATAGCTGCTGTAACGGGGGGGTCTTCGGCTCCGAGGCGCTGCTGTGCCGGTGGGGGGTTCCTGGGGGTGCGTCCGTCTGTGGGTGAACAATGGAGGGGGGGGGACATTCAGCAAGCTCGTGTGACTGCTCTGATGAGTCGTTTACCTGGGGAGTTCTCAGGAGGGGTCTTCCGCGCCGAGGAGCTTGAGCCAACTCCACCTGCTCGTCTGCCACCACAAAGGCGGGCTTAAGCCTGTCTATACAGATTTTCTCCCGGTGACCCCCCAAGTCTAACACAAAATGTTTGTCCCCAGGTTCCAGCACTCTGAAAGGGCCATCGTAGGGTGGGCGCAATGGGGGTCGGTGGGCATCGTGCCTGACAAACACGAACGCCGCGTCCTTCAAGGTTTTCGGCACAAAAGCGCATGGAAAACAGTGGTGGGCCGGGCAGGATAGCATCCCTGCGTCTGCGCTATGCCGTGAACGCGGGGACGGATGGGTGTTTGACACGGGGTTATCTGGTAAAAATTCCCCAGGGAGCCGCAGCGGCTGAGAAAAAACAAGCTCTGCTGGGGAAGCCTCCAAATCCTCTTTCGGTGTGGAACGCAACCCTCATAGAACCCACGGCAACTGGTCCACCCAATTTGCATCTGTAAGCGAAGCCCTGAGCGCTGCTTTCAGTGACCTATGGAAACGCTCACATAACCCATTGGCCTGTGGGTTGTACGCGGTCGTGCGATGAATTGCGACACCCAGGCTCCGGGCCATCATGGACCAGAGGTTGGAAGCAAACTGAGGGCCCCAAACGGACGTGATGTCCGAAGGAGTGCCAAAACGTGCCACCCATGTTGTCAAAAAAGCGTGTGCTATGTCTGCGGACACGGTGGAAGCTAGCGGGACTGCTTCTGGCCATCGTGTGGTGCGGTCCACCACTGTCAGGAGGTGCGTGAACCCCTGCGATGGCGGGAGGGGGTCCACGAGGTCCAAGTGAACGTGGTCAAACCTCTTAGCCAGGATATGGAAAGGCTCCAAAGGCCTTTGTGTGCCTGTGCACTTTGGCTCGTTGGCACGCTACGCAGGCTGCAGCTCACTCTTTCATCTGTTTGCGCAGGCTCGGCCAGATGAACTTTGCTCCCCCCATTTTGACTGACGCGCGCACTCCTGGGAGCGCCAGGGAGTGAACGGACTCAAAAACGCGGCGGCGCCAAGCACATGGGACCACTGGGCATGGGTGTCCTGTGGAGACGTCACAGATTGGGGGGGGCCGCCGTCTTGCAGTACCCTGCTCTCCAGCCTTAACCCTGTTGGTCCAGACTGGAGTGCACACACGTCCGCATCGCCAATCTGCTCCGCGGCCATGGCCGTGTAATCTATCCCTACATAGACTGGGGCCACTAAGGCGCGCGAGAGGCAGTCCGCCACCACATTAAGTTTACCGGCCACATGCTGAATGTCGGTCGTAAACTCCGAGATCGCGGCTAGCTGTCTCTGCTGCCGGCCCGACTATGGGTCCGAAACCTTGGCCATCGTGTACGTTAGAGGCTTGTGGTCCACAAACGCAGTGAAGGTGCGCCCTTCCAGCCAGAACTGGAAATGGCGTATGGCCAGGTGGAGAGCCAGTAACTCTCTGTCAAACGCGCTGTATTTACGCTCACTGTTGCGCAAAGCCCTGCTAAAAAAGGCGAATGGATGCCAAGAACCGGCGACGCAATGCTCCACGACGGCCCCTACGGCCACGTCCGAGGCGTCGGTAGTGAGCGCTATCCGAGCTGCCGGGTCCGGGTGCACCAGTAGTGCGGCATTTGCCAGAGCTGTTTTAACCTCAGAGAACGCCTGCTCCCGTTCAGGAGTCCAGTCGACTCTGTCCGCCAGTTTCCTTTTCTTGAGTGTGGCGTACAACCGCTGAGCTGGGCTGTGTGGGGGAGGAAACGGTTATAAAAGTTAACCATCCCCAAAAACTCCTGCAGCGCCCTGACCATCTAAGGCCGGGGAAAATTCGCCACTGCGCGCACCTTGTCCGGCAAGGGTATCGCTTCCTCAGGTGAGATGAGGTGTCCCAAAAAATCGATCCCCGTCGTGCCAAACTGGCATTTCGCCCGGTTGATTATTAACCCGTGCTCCTCTAACCTCCAGAAAACCATCCTGAGTTGGGTTACGTGTTCATCCTCGGATGCGCTGGCCACCAGGATGTCATCCAGGTAGACGAACACAAACGGCAGATCGCGCAACACTGCATCCATCATGCGTTGGAATGTCTGTGCCGCGCCTTTTAACCCAAAAGGTATGTGTAAAAACTCAAACAGACCAAATGGGGTTATTACTGCCATATTAGGTATGTCCTCCGCACGCACCGGGACCTGGTGGTAACCACGGACCAGGTCTATCTTACAAAAAATATGTGCCCCGGCGAGGTGATCAGAAAAATCCTGAATATGGGGGATCGGGTAGCAGTCGTGCACTGTGGCGTTGTTTAATCTGCGGAAATCTCCGCAAGGTCGCCACAATCCCTCGGCCTTAGGGACCATATGTAGTGGGGATGCCCATGGGCTGTTTGATCGTCTGATGATGCCCAGCCTTTCCAAGTTGGCAAACTCCTCGCACACTATGGCCAGTTTAGCTGTGTCCAGGTGCCAAGGTTGTGCGAAAACGGGCAGCCCGGTGGTGGTAATAAAGTGCTCCACCCCGTGTTTAGTGATGGCCGCCGAAAACGTCGGGACCGTGAGTGCTGGGAACTGGGTGAGCAGTGTGTGGAACTTACCACCTGGAGCTGTGACACTGGCTAGCGTTGTTGGCCTGGCTCCTCGAGCTGTACAGGGGAGAGAATCAAAAGACATTGCATTAATCAGGCATCTGTTATCAACATCAACTAGTAGTCCGTGTGCACACAAAAAATCAGTGCCTAAGATTGGGAAACTGCATGCCGCTATGACGAATGTCCACTGGTACGTACGGCCATGCAGGGATACAGTCAGTGTCCTCTCACCAAAAGTCTTAATATCTGAGCCGTTTGCGGCCGTCAGCTCGGGGCCGCTAGCTCCCGCTAGCCGGTTGGCATAGGATGGCAGGATGAGGCTCTTTTGGGAGCCGGAGTCCACAAGGAACTGTCTCCCCGAGCGTGAGTCTGTCACATAGAGCAGCTTGTTTTCTTCACCGGCAGTCGCAGCTGCTACCGACTGCCGGTCCTGGCGTTTCCCGAATGCTTGAATTGGCACGGTGGCACACATCAGCATGTGTCCTCTCCGAAAGGGCGGTGGTAGGAGCAGAGCATGTCTCTCTGGCGCTTCCTGGCCCCTGCTGCCGCTACCATCGCTGGCTCCTCGCTTTCGCTGGCTGTCTCGCTGGGTTCCGACACCGCTGCGTTCCGACACCGCTGCGTTCACTGTGAGTGCTCTGGTGGTGAGGATGATTCGATCTGCCTCCTGGGCTAGCGCACGGTAGTCACATGCAGCCAGCAACGGCGAGTTGGCAAGGACCGCTCTGGCCACCGTTGGGAGGTTCCGGAGGAAAAGGTGGGCAAATAGAAAATGCCCGTCGTCCGTGCCCATCAACGCCAACATCTTCTCCATCAGTTCGACCGCCGACCCGTCTCCTAACTCAGAGCGTGTCAGGAGTCTCTCGGCTCTCTCACAGTCTGAGAGCGTGTAGCGCCAGGTCAGCGTGGCTTTGAGAGCCCCGTATTTGTTGCGGGCTGGGGGCTGTTGGAGCAGGCTCGCTACTTGCTGAGTTGTGCAAGCGTCCAGCGCTGCGACCACGTAGTAATATCTGGTGTCATCTGCCATTATTCCCCGGAGCACGAACTGGGCCTCGGTGTGGAGGAACCAAGACTTCGGGTCGTGCAGCCAAAAGTCTGATAGTTTGACCGAAATGGCGCACGCGTTGCGGGGCTTCCCGTCCGGGTCTTCTCTGGGATGTTTGCCTTGTGTTCCATTATTCGTCAAGGGTCACAAGTGTGGAGAGAGGAATGACCAGGCCAAGCATTCAGAGCAGATGGACTTTATTCCCTCTCTCACATCACTCAGAATCAGAAAACATTAACATTCTGTAGCAGGGGCTCTCTTTTATATCAACACACTCACACGCCCTTGCTGCCTGAGGTCCTGCATCACAATTCATTCTTGCATCACAGTCCCTTTTGTCCCCCAGCCCCTTAATCCCCATGCTCTTCCGTCAGAGGAAATTACTGCATCTCCCTTCCTTCCAGTCTGAGATGAATACCACAGCAAGGGTCCCCCGTAGGAGGAGCGTTAGAGATGGTGATCCTCCTAGAAGGGTTCACCAGCGGTAAAACAGGAGTAAAAGTGTCATTTATGACAACTCCCTGTTCCACCACCTGATCAGCTTTTCCAGTTTGATCCAAAAAAATGACAATTGCGCTGTTCATCCTTGATGCTAACTTTATGCTGTCATGCCCAACCACCTGTCCCACAGCGAGGCCGGCCTCCTCCACAGAACAAGAAACTGTCGGGAGGATTCTCACGCCATGCCTCCGGGTCAAGCACTCGAACTCCACGCCACCATCAACTACCGGAATGATGCTGGCAGGGAAAAAACGGGCTGCAGAAGCTACCATTACCTGACACACTCACTCCAAAACTCACACCCCAGCACACACACACTCAAACCGCTATATAATAAACACACACACCTTGTGACAAATGATAGCGGGGCAAGGCAGATTTCTATTTTCAATTAGTCCAATTTATTTCAACTTCAACAAGTAAATAGTTCCAGTCTCTCAGGAAAACATCTGACACAGTCTTTCAAACAAAATGTACTTCCTCAACCAAGAAGCATATCAAGAACAATAACACTCTGCAATCAGCAATGCAATGCATGCAATACAACCTGTTACTCGATATCTCACACCTGTTATATAATGCATGAGATAATTAGAGGTGATTAGCCCCTACCATAATCCCAGGTAAATCATCATTCCTATTCTTAACACATACCCACTAGCATCTAAAAATACATAAATAATTTCCCCCAAGCAAACACAATATAAATATAAATAACATACAATAAATAGCAATATAAATAATTCAATAAATAACTTTAACCCCTATTTACAAGTATTAAACCACCCCTCTAACTTACCATACATGTTTGCTCCCTGCTGGTGTCCTATATAAGGCCCTCAACCCCTCGCAGAGTCTTTTGCCTGGACACCCACAGGAAGCATGTTGGCAAAGGTATGTGAAATAAATTATTTTACCAAATACTTAATCATAATAATTATCTCCCAAGGGCATTCAAATTAACAAAGACAAATCCCAAATTACTGTGTGGTCTTTAACAAATAATCATACTGATATTTACAACAATACAGATATAACATAATCACACAACAAGACATACAGTGGTGACATCCCATTGTCACACACCTCAACACACAAGATAGAGAAAAGTTAGAGAAACAAAGTTTAAAGTACTCACTCGACACCACTCCACACACCTGCTCCCACAAACGCTCACACATGCACACGAGAAAGAGAGCAAAAGAGAGACCCGACACACAACCGTAGGGAGTTTTCAAATGAAGGTGCTGCCAATAATTTCCAAATCTATACTCTCTAACATGCAAGAGTTTTTCTGTATAGCAGAAGTTTCTGCTTAATTTACAAATCACTATAATAGGAAATTTTTGACAATCCTGTGTTTTTCTTGTATTATATAGAATATCACTGCAGTAAACTGGGGGGAAAAAAGCATCTGCTTTAAAATTTGGAATTCTTCCCACAACTTTTAGAGCAGAAAGCACTCTAAAAACATTGCACCATTTCCCACAACTTTTTTTTTCCCACAATATTTTTTATTGAACCTTTTTTTTACAAACATGGCACAAACAATCAGACACTAACATTAAAGTAATTTAAAAATTAAAAAAAAAACACTAACAACAACAAAAAATGTACTAAAAGCAACAACAGCCATTAACAAAAGCAAGTCAACAATGATGCTCCTCTGTTTAGTCTAGGTAATCTATTACGTAAGAATACATAATATACATTCACCAGTTTGGAATTTGCAAGGTCCACACATATCATTCACCTTCTTCTCTTCAGAAGTTATGTTTAATTTCTTTACATAATCAATGAAAGGTCTCCATATATTCTCAAACACATTTTCCTTTAATTTCAGTATATATGTTATTCTTTCTAGTGGAAGGTTTGTTAACATCTGTCTTAACCACTGAGTCACATCTGGCCTATGAGTCTTTTTCCACAGTAGTGCAATACATTTTTTGGCATTAAGCAAACTGAGGTCTATGAATGCTCTTTCACTCTTATTAAAGTTATGTTTTTCTGGATACAGACCCAACAAAAACAGTTTAGGGTTCAATGTGAATTGTTTTGAAATTATTTTTTCAATTGTTACCCTCACCTCTTCCCAAAACATTCTGATTTTTCTACTCGTACATTCCCATAAACAGTGAAATAGGGATCCTTTACTTTCCATACATTTTGTGCGTGTATCTGGTATGTTTTTGTTATATCTATTTAATTCCACTGGTGTAACATACATCCGCATTAACCATTTAAAATGTATCAGTTTAAGACGTACATTTATTGATTTGGTTTGAGCTCCTGCACAAGCCATTTCCCATTGTTCCTCTGAAATTTCAATTTGCAGGTCTTCTTTCCAATAATTCAGTCTTTTCTGTGAGTTTTCACTTGAGAGTAGTGTCAATGAGTTATAAAACTCTGAAATAATACCCTTTCTCTTACTATCTTTCGTCAAAATTTTTTCCAAAGATGAATAAGTAGGTCGGGTGAGAGCATTATTTTGATTTGATCGAATAAAATTTCTAAGCTGAAGATATTTAAAAAAATGTGTTCTATTAAGATTGAATTTAATCCTCAGTTCTTCAAAAGACATTTTATCTGAGCGTGACAAATATAAGTCTTGAATCTTTTGAATCCCTTTAAAATTCCATACTTTAAATACAGCATCCACTCTCCCTGGTGTAAAATATTGATTACCCCATATTGGGCTAAATTGTGACATTAAGTGTTGTTCTTTTAAATATTTTTTGGTTTCACACCATATTTTGATCATGTGCTTTACAATTGGATTTTTAACTTGTTTCTGTAATTTTTTAGCCGAGTCTGAGTATATGAATAAGGGAAGAGGTAAAGGTAAATTGTATGATTCCATTTCAGTCCAGTGAGGGAGATCATTTGATGAAAAATAATATGTCATAGATCTCAGTTGTGCTGACCAGTAATACAACATAAAGTTTGGATATTTCAGACCTCCACGATCAAATGGTAAATATAGTAAGGACAAACGTAAACTAGCCTTCCTATTGTTCCATATAAATTCCACTAACTTTTTTTTAATTCTTGAGAATAGATCTGAAGGTGGTGGTAAAGGAATGTTTTGAAATAAATAAAGTATTTTTGGTAAGATATTACTTTTAAGTATATTAATTCTCCCGATCATCGACATTGGTAGTGGCATCCATCTCTGAAGTAACTCATTAATATCTGTCATTAAGGCTTCATAGTTGGCACTGGCGACTGATTCTAGCTTAGGCAAAATTTGAATTCCTAAATATTTAAACTGATTTACAACATTGAATTGATTTACCTCAGGAGCTGGATGATTTCTCTGGGTCTCATTTAGCATTAATATTGAAGATTTTGTTTTATTTATTTTATATCCTGATATTTCCCCAAAGTTCTTTATTAAATTTAACAAGGTCAGAATTGATTTTTTAAAATTCGACATAAATAAAATTATGTCATCGGCATACAGGGAGATTTTATGTTCTGTTGGTCCTACTTTAATTCCATATATTTGTGGATGTAAACGTACTGCCATCGCTAAAGGTTCAATTGCCATAGTAAACAATAAAGGTGAAAGTGGACAGCCTTGTCGACATCCTCTATTGATTTTTATTGATTTTGAGATATTGCTGTTTGTTAGGATTTCTGCTGTAGCATTATTGTATATTATCTGGACCCATTTTATGAAATTATTTCCAAGTCCAAACCTTTGTAGGACTTCAAAAAGATAGGGCCATTCGACCCTATCAAAGGCCTTTTCGGCGTCCAATGATAGGAGAGCTGTATCCAGTGCTTCTTTATTGGAATAAATAATATTAAATAGTCTTCTTACATTATGGAAGCCTTGTCTTCCCATTATAAAGCCATTCTGATCTCGGTTAATAATATTTGGTAATAGTTCTTGTAGTCGTTTTGCTAAAATTTTACAGATTATTTTAAGATCAGCATTTAATAGGCTTATTGGTCTCATGTTTTCACATTTATTAGGGGGTTTACCTGGTTTTGGCAACAGTATAATTAAGACATTATTCATGTATGGTGGTAAATTACCATTCTGAAATGCTTCTAAAACCATTTCCAAAAGTGGTTTTATTAATTTATTCTTAAATTTTTTATAGAGGTCAACTGGAAGACCATCTGGTCCTGCTCTTTTTCCTGATTTCATATTATCAATGGCTAGCCGAACTTCTTCTTGACTAATTTTAGACTCCAGTATCTCCCTGTTTTCATTTGGAATACACGGTATAAATAATCCACCCAAAAACCCATTTAGTTTTGTTAAGTCAGTTTCATTTTTTGTATCATATAGTTTTTCATAATAATCTCTAAAGGCACTATTAATTTCTAAAGGATATATAACTACCTGTCCGTTACTTATAATACTGGCAATTGGTGTTTTTTTTTTTAACTTAAGTTTTTGTAAAGGGTATACAGGTCGTTACAGCAATGCATAGTTTACATTTTCATCACATGTTCCCTTATTTTCTGATATCTGACAACATTGGAAGAATAATTATTACAACACCCCTTTTTTTTTAAAGTGAAAGAAAAAGTAAAATTAAAGAGAATAAAATAAAAAAACAAACAAACAAACCAGCAAAAAACAAACAAAAAGAAAAAATAAGTAAATAAAGGTAAAAGGGCATCTGAGTAGTGTTGGAACAAAGAGTGGAACCATTATTGAAATGGTATTTGTCAAAGATTAGATCTAATGGAAGACACATATGTGATCCAGGGTTGCCAAAAGTTCATGAACCCATCCATGTCCTGTCTCAGTGCGAATGTCAACTTTTCCATCGAGTAAATGTCTTGGATCACGTTAATCCAATCTTCAGGTGTAGGACAGTCCTTCAACATCCATTTTTTAGATAGAGCTTTTTTACTTGCCAATATTAAAACATTGAATAAGTATTTTTCTCCTCGTCTTTCCAGTGAGTCCGGTAGTAGGCCCAAATACAAAGTTACAAAAGAAAAGGGAACTGTTATTTTAAATATTTTCCCCAATATTGTCTGTACATTGGTCCAATATTGGTGGATAACTGGGCATGACCAAAACACATGAAAATGATTTGCAGTCTTTTCACCACACAAGCGCCAACAGTTCAATCCCTTATCGGTAAATTTGTTTTGTGCAGGTGTTCTGAAAAATCTTACAAAGTTTTTCCATCCAAATTCTCTCCACTGCAGGGATGAGGTACTTTTCCATTGCTGTTTATTTAGCTTTTCCCATATTTCCAATTGTAAAGTGAAATTCCCCTCTTTTTCCCATCTCTCTTTTATATATGATGTGTTGTCTCCTTTTAAGTCTTGAAGACCTTGGTATATTTTAGAAATGTATCTGATCCCTGGGATCCCTTTATATGCCATTAAGAAGACCTTCAGAACACCTGACTGGACCCTTTCCAAATCCTCCTTTTTAAGTATATTGTTTATGTGGTGTCTAAGCTGGAAGAACCTGTAAAGGTCTTGATTTATTAGACCTTGTTTTTTCAAATCTTCAAAACTTCTTAAAATTTGCCCTTTAAAAAAATCGTAATATTTTATCAGCCCTTTCTCCTTCCACTTTTTAAATCTGGTGTCTGTTTTATTAGGAGTAAAGTCTTGATCATAGGCAATCCATTGCAGAAGTCGATAGGGTTCTTTAGTTTGATTCTCTCCGACTATCTTAAACCAAATTTTTAGCGGGGTCTCTATCCACGGGTTAGTGTTATTCAAAAGTTTAGGTAAGGCATTGTTCCCTATTATCGCCTGTAGGGGGATGTCACTTGTTATTTGGCATTCGATCTCCTTCCATTGTGCAGTGTAGACTGGGTTACATATCTCTACTAAAGTTTTAATTTGTGCGGCTTTAAAGTAGTCCCTGATATTTGGCAGCGCGAGCCCACCTTTGTCTTTGTTTAGCTGTAAGGTTCTATATCTGATTCTAGGTCTCTTGCCCTGCCATATGAATCTTGAGATCCTTCTGTCCAGCTCCTGCCATGTTTTTTTGGGAGGTTCTACCGGTATTGTTTGGAAAAGGTATAGAAGACGTGGAAGTATATTCATTTTGACTGCTTCAATTCTTTGTGCAGTACCCAAGAATGGTATCATATTCCATCTTGCTAGGTCAGATTTTATTTTTGTCACCAGTGGATCATAGTTTAGTGATATAATTTTGTTGAGTTGTTTCGGGATATTGACCCCCAGATATTTCATAGATTCCGACTCCCAGTTAGTTTTGAGTTTGCTTAGTGAATAATGATTTGGGTCATAGTTGAAAGTTAAAACTTGGGTTTTATGCATGTTTAATTTGTACCCCGATAAATCTCCATACTCTGAAAAAACTGAGGTTAGTTCTGGTAAAGAAGTGTCCGGCTGCCCTAGGTATATTAAAATGTCATCAGCAAAGAGTGCTATTTTATGTTCCTTCTGACCAAGTGTAATACCTTGAATTTTTTGATTTTGTCTTATCCATTGGCTCAGAGGTTCTATGAAGATTGCAAAGAGCAGTGGAGACAGGGGGCAGCCCTGACGACATCCTCTTTCCAGCTCAAAAGATGATGATAAATTACCGTTAATCCTTATTTTAGCTGTTGGTTTTTTATATAATGCCTGTATAGTTCTAATGAAGTTGTTATGAAAATTGAAACTGGATAAGATTCTATATAGAAAAGACCAGTCAACCGAATCGAATGCTTTTTCAGCATCTAATCCCAATATGACTGCATTTAAGTTACATTTTTTTTATATGATGAATTATGTGTAAAGTGCATCTAATGTTGTCTTGTGTCTGTCTTTGTCTTATAAAACCTGTTTGGTCTAAATGAATTAGGTCTGTCAGTATATTTTCTAACCTTTTGGCAAGGATAATGGTAAAAAGCTTATAGTCCTGATTTAATACACTGATTGGTCTGTAGTTGGAGCACTCTAGTTTATCCTTTTCAGGTTTAGGTAAAACTGCAATGACCCCTTCTCTCCAGGAGGGGGGATTTCCCCTGTGTGGAGGACATAATTAAATGTTTTCAGGAGGAGAGGAGATAGTTGCTGTTTAAAGGTTTTGTACCACTCTGCTGTATAGCCATCTGCTCCTGGGGATTTGTTAGCTTTAAGCTTCATAATTGCTTTTTCCAATTTTTTAGGTTGTATTTCTGACAGTAGTGTTTTATTTTGTGACTCCGTAAGTTGGGGAAGGTTTAATGTGTTTGGGAATGCCTCAGATGCGTTTTTATGTTTTTTGTGGGAGTATAAGTTCTTATAGTAATTCTCGAAGCTTTTAAGAATATCCTGAATTCTGAATTTTATTTCCTTTGATACTGGGTCTCTGATTTTGTAGATTGCTCTTTCTGTTTGTTGTTTCCTCAATTTATAGGCTAGTAATTTTGCCGATTTACTGCCTGCTTCGTAGTATTTTTGTTTCAAAAATGTAAGTTTCTTCTGGATTTCTATTGTGTAGATCTCATTTATTTGGTTTTTAATTTCCTTAATCTTGAGCGAGTCAGTAGAATGAGTGTTGCCTTTGTGTTCTTTTTCTAGGTTCTTAAGTTCTGACTCTAATGTGGATAGTTTTTCTTGTCTCAGTTTCTTTTGGGTTGCCAGTTTTGCAATAATCTTTCCTCTTATTACAGCTTTGCATGCATCCCACAGTATTAAAGGGGATACTTCTCCATTATCGTTTTCTTCCAAATATCTGAGAATATCTGATTCCAATTCATCTTTCAATGGACCTTTCAGGACATTTGAATTTAATCTCCAAGAAAATGTATTATTTGTGTATTTTTGGATATTTAAGTCCATGTAGATCGGACTGTGGTCAGAGAGATCCATCAGTCCTATTTTACATGTTTATACTCTTCCAATGTCTCTATTAAACATAAAAAAAATAGTCAGTCCTTGAGTAAGATGAATGTGGAGTTGAGTAAAATGTATAGTCTTTTACACTGGGGTTGAGTTCCCTCCACACATCACAGATTCCCATTTCTTTTAGTAGCATTCGAGTCTTCCTGCTTTGGGTGTTATTTTGATGTGGAGAATTACCAGAAGCATCCCAGTATGGATTCAGTCTAAGATTGAAGTCCCCACCACATATCACTAAACCTTGGGCTTTAATTATCATTAGGTCAAATACATTTTTATAAAATTTCCAGTTAGCCCCTGGGGGAGCATACACATTCAGCAGGGTGATATCTTCTCCCTCTAGCCGCCCAGTTACCAAACTGTATCTCCCTTCTTTATCTTTGTGTTCTGATTTTTTTTTCAAATGTAATTTTGGTAGATATCAATGTCGCTACTCCCCTCCTCCTCCCTGACTTATATGAAGATGAAGAGATCATTTTAAACCCTTGTCTACTGAGTTTAGTGTGCCCCACGTCTGTTAGGTGGGTTTCTTGTAAAAATATTATTCCTGCTTTGTCTTTTTTCATTTTGCCTAGAATCTTGGATCTTTTAACTGGATTCAGGATTCCTTTTACATTATATGAAATTATTTTGGTTACACCCTGTTTCTCCATTGTGTTGTTTTGTTTAGTATAACTGTGTGGTGGCCCTCTTTTGTGCTACTCAGAAACTGAAAGAACATTAAGAACAAGAAAAACATTAAGAACATAGTGTATAAAACTTTAAAACAAAAAACTGTCAAAAGAACTTCCTGAGCTGGGGTCTTTTTAAAGACCCTGGAAGAGCCTTGATGGAGTGTAGGCTCTGAGGGAAATTCCTCAAACTCTGTTACATGTTGAGGGCCCTCTCTTACCCCTGTAAGTTGTCCCATGTTTTTAACGTGAATTTCAGATCCCAATCCGAACTTGTAATGATTTTTTTTCCCTTTATGCCTTTACCCTGTGAAATTGTGTGCACCCTCCCACCCCCATCACAGCAAACATTCACGCAAAAACAATATTTGTTAGTGTGGGGAGAACATGTGGATTATTGTCACATTTCAATTTTAACAAGTTTTTTTTTTTTATTAAAAACAGTTATTTGTTTCAAATATTATGACTGTTCCATGAAATGTTTTACCACATGCTGAATACGCATCTCCTTTAATGTTTGTTACCTTGTATGAGGGGGGTTGGATGTGCAGATTGACTCAAAAAAAAAAAAAAAAAAGGTCGCTATTCCAACCTGAAAACGGACAGTTTATCCGCGACGCTCTGGCGCTGGGTTTCCCGCTGCTGGCCTGTGGATTTTGAAGGTCTCTGTGTTGTCCATGTTTGCGCTTTGATCTTCTCACTCGGGTCTGCTGCGGGTTTAAATACCATTACCGGGAGCCCTCTTCTCGCCATGTCAGCTGTTGCTTCTTCCGCCGAATTATAGAGACATGTTTCTTCGCCGTAGAAGACCCTTAACTTCGCAGGAAATGGCGTCTGAAAGCGCAGTTTCTTCTCACGTAGTACCTTTTTGGCGTCATTGTATTCCCTGCGCTTTTTAAGGACCTCCGGGGCGTAATCGTGTTCCACGAAGACTTTTCTCTCCTGGTGCATAAATCCTTTTTTCTGCCAAGCCAGTCTTACAACCTCTTGTTTTATTTTGAAATTGGAAAATCTTACCAACACCGAACGTGGGGGCGCTTCCGCTGCTGGCTTAGCAGCTAATGAACGATGTGGCTTTTCTATCTTCAAGTCGGTGGTTTGTGGAATATCCAATTTCTCTCTTAGTAAAGATTCCACGCATTCTGCCATTGAGTTAAACCCATTTTCGGCTCCTTCTATCAGACCATGAATTCTTATATTGTCTCTTCTCTGTCTTCCTTCTTGGTCGGTTAGCTTAGCCTCTATAGATGCTTGTCTTTTGCGTAGGTCCAGCACAGAATCTTCAAGCACTTTTATTCGTTCCTCTGCTTCCAAGATTCGGTTCTCGGCCTGGTCCACTCTGCTGTTTGTCCTTTTTAATTCGTCTCTGAATTCCAGAAATTCGGCCGTAACCTCTCGGCGAAATCGTCGTAGCTCTTCAAATAGCGATTTCAAGCTAACCTTTTTGTTAGCTACAACCAGTTCCTCGTCTTCTGAACAGAGATCTTCCAGTTCAGATTCTCCGGCCGATACGTGTCCTGGCCTGGAAAATTTCAGTTTCTTCTGTTTTCCTTTAGACATGATGATTTTGTCTTCTGATTTTCACTCCTCCAAAAATCCGTTAAGTTTGATTTTCAAGGTATTTTCTTGGATTGGGTCTGAGAGCTTCAGCGTTAAGCTGCAGTCGCCATGGCGTCCAGACCGGAAGTCCGGTAATTGGTGTTTTAAATTCTAATTGTTTAATCTGCCATGCCAATAATTTTCCTGATTTTTCACCTTGTTCATAAAAAGTTTGCTTCAATCTTAGAAGACTCGAGGCAGCTCTATTCGCTGATTTTTTGTCATATTCTGCTCTCAGAATCAGTAATTCGTTCTCTCACTGTGGGTTACTTCCTGCATACACTTTTTCTTGAAGAATTTTTATTTTACGTTCCAGTTGGACTCTCTCCTCTCGGGTCATCTTAGATTTTGAACCTGTATAACTAATAATATGCCCCCTAATAAAAGCTTTGAAAGCCTCCCACTTTATACATGCCGTTGTTTGTGTAGTATTAATATCAAAGAATTCATCTATCTGTTTTTCTATGTACTTAACAAATTCCTCATCCTGAAGCCATTTATGCTGAAAATGCCACCTACCTGGATCCTTTGTCAGTTTCTTATCTACATATATTAGACAGCAGGGTGCATGATCTGAGATCACAATGTAAGATAAGATAAGATAAGATAAGATAAGCCTTTATTAGTCCCACAACGGGGAAATTCCAGGATTGCAACAGCACAGGGATAGCAACACTCAGAGCAACAATCAGAAGGCAAGAAAAAAAAAACAAGCAAGCAAGAGCGGCTAATATACATATGTACATATTACTATAAAATAAATATATACACACACACACACTGTTTCTATGATAACTATGTTATCATAGAAACAGTTTTGAATCTTGGACCTTAATTCTGTAGAGATCAAAAAGTAGTCAATATGTGAGAATGTCTTATAGGTATTTGAATAACAAGAATAGGCTTTGACTTGTGGTTTCATTTCTCTCCATATATCTAGCAATCTCAATTCTTTCATAAAATGATTAATGGTCGGAGTGGACTTCCAGGAAGATGGCGGAGAGGCATAACGCTTAACCAGAGAGCTCTCCCTAGTCGGATTAAAAATCTTTGGTAAATGGCCAACTCAACATAAATAGGTCAATAAACCAAGGGATGAAAACACGAAGAAGCCGGGCACACGGACAAAAGCAGGGTAAAACTAAAGAATCCCTCTTCAGCAACACTGGAGAAATCGCTGAACACGAGGCCAACAAAAACGAGGAGACTTCAAAGAAAATGGAGGATGCCAACCTCAATGTTATGAACACTGGCTTCGCCAATACAGTGGTACCTCTACTTACGAATTTAATTCGTTCCGGAAGAATTCTCGTAACGTGAAAAATTCGTAAGTAGAGGCGCGTTTTACATGTAAATGCCGTAATCCGTTCCAAGCCCCCAAAATTCGGGCATAAATTTTTTATAAATCGTAAAAACGCATCAAAACATGTAACAAATACATGTTACAATTAGATTACTGCACAATAAACATAAAATGAGAGTTTAAAATGAGAGAAAGAATAATAAAAGAGAATAATAAAAGAGAAAGAATAATAAAAATTATGTTCATTTACCCTTTAACTGCTATCGTCGTCGACGTCATCACCGTTTGCCTTCTTTGGTTCATGTTCTGATCCAAGGACGTTTGCTTTTGTCGGCTTGTAAGTGCTTCGTTTTGTTTTAATACCGTGCTGATCGTTGATGTATTACGGCCATATTCTTTGGCGAGATCAACCAAACGCATAAAGTTTTGGAAAAAAAAAACAAACTTCGTGGCCAATGGGATACCAGGAAGATGCTAGGCGATAGCCAATGGCAGAGCAGCAACAGGTATGTTTACGTTCGGTAAACTACGGAAGCTGCGAGGAGCGCATACTTTTTTGCCTTTCGTATCCTGAAATTTCGTTCGTAACTAGAGGCAATATTTTCCCGTTGAGGCGTCTCGTAACCTGAAAATTCCGTATGTAGAGACGTTCGTAAGTAGAGGTACCACTGTATAAGTAAGGACGTAAAAGACCTCAAGCGACAACTCCACCAGGATTTAACGGCTCTTAAGGAAGAACTGAAAAAAGAGATGAAGGAGGAAATTATGGGTCTCCGAAAAGAAATGGACCGCAAGCTAGCAGAAAACATGGAGGAGCTGCGCACTCAACGGGCGTGCATGGTAGAAGCACAAGCTCGAATATCAGAGTTGGAAGACTGGAAGACCGAGGCAAGCAAACTGCTACAGACCCTGACAGCACAAACACAGAGGATGCAGGAAAAAATAACCGACCTGGAGAGCAGGTCCAGGCGGAGCAATATACGCATCTTCGGGATTCCGGAGGGCACTGAAGGCAACTCGATGACGAAATTCATAGATCAATTCTTAAAAAAAGAGCTTGAGCTGCCCAGTGAAACAGACTTGCAGATCCAACGAGCGCACAGAGCCTTGGCACAGAACCCCAACTCAAACTCTACACCCAGGTCAGTTGTGGTAAACTTTTTAAAATACGACGTAAAGGAAAGAATCCTGACACAAGCGTGGAAAAAAAAAGATACGAGTTGGCGACAAACAGATATTCTTTGACCATGACTACCCGACAGAAAATGTGCAGCAGCAAAAGAAATATGCCAACATTAAAAAAAATGCTGAAAGAGAAAAAAATTAGATTCCAAACGCCTCTAACGAAGATGAGAATTCATTGGGATGACGGCGTGAAAACCTACAACACGGCCAGAGAGGCAGCGCGGGACATGACGGAGCGAGGCTTTGTGTTGAGCGTACCGGAGGAAGCGGCTGGAGCAGCGGCGGCACGGAGCACACCGAGACGACCGGAGTGGAGGCGAGTGAGCGGCAGAGGGCGGGAGACGGACGTGGCGCACCGAGCCCAAGAAAAACTGCAAGGCTTTCAACGGAAAACCTAGATTATAACAAAGATTAAGAAGGGCACAGAAGAAACTAGAAAAGCACTCGGAGAGTGCAGACCTCCGCCAAGCGCCACAGTTCCCCCCATACAGTGTTTGTGTGTACGTTTTCAGATTCCTTGACCATGAAAACATATGACTAGCAATTTGATTGACAATGATATGATTAGTGGTTCAGTAGTTATTCACGAAAATTACATTTTCCGTAATGGCGGCCACAGTTCCCCCCATACAGTGTTTGTGTGTACGTTTTCAGATTCCTTGACCACGAAAACATATGACTAGTGATGGGATAAAGTGATCAATATAACCCTATAACAGTTATCTGTGTGATTTAAAATATGTGTGTGATCAATATAACCACATAGTAGTTAGTTGTGTGATTCAAAATATGTGTGCGTTCAATATAACCATATAACAGTTATTTGTGTGACTCAAAATGTTTGTATTCTGCTTATATCTATGTAAAATAACCAATATACCATAATGGAATATATATTGCCAAGTGTGTGGTTCACTCTCTGCAAAATAGTGGACCTTTGTCTCATGACAGAGGATAACAAACGCCTGGGATTTATGGGAAGGAGGCACAGTTGCGATAAGGAATGGCTGAGCCTGGCCTACGCTGACCTGGGAGGTGAAGTGACCTTCATGTGGATACATTCGGCGCCAGGAACGAATCCTCCCTGGACCAGACACCTGGACTGTCCACTCGTGAAATGCATGCTTTCTTCTTTGTTCATTTGTGTATAAATATTCTGGGTCAGGGCCAGCATAAGGCGCTTTTCCACTTGGAACCCAAAGGCCCCGTTTGGCCCCGATCGGCCTCCATTGTCCGGTTTCCCACTCGGAACCCAAAGGCCTCACAGTTCCCTTTTTCGGAACAGTTCCAGTTTAACCGACACTTTTTTCGGCACCGTAAAAAGCAGGTCCGAAGGGTACCGGCCCCGTTTCGTCACGCCACTGCTGGCCATTCATTGGTCTGTGCGTAGCGTCATGAGAGTGGGCGTTGTGTGGCCGTTACACTGACTTTCCAGAATCGCTTGCTGGTTGCCATTTGCAATTTTTCGTCAGTGAGCCCGCGAACAAGTGATATTATAAACCACAACGATAGAATGGCTTCACAGAAATCAGCAGAAATCCAACACCGCAGTCCAGCAGAGTTTCCTGTGCGTTTCGGCTGATGAGAGAATGCAGAGGGAAGCAGACTGAGCCTGCAGTGGGGCGCACAAACAGACGCACCAGAAATTACACGGAGACGCACTGGGAATTAGACCCAGCCACCTGAATTGAATTGAATGTGCAGCCACGACGCACCCAACTTCAGCAGTTGAAGCCGTGATATTGTGATATACAGGACGGTAAGTGATCTGATATTCATGCTTTATGTTATTTTTTCCAACAGTGGAAAGTTCACTTAGGACAGACGAAAACTTAATCGTGTTTAAACGATGACCTAGCTTAATGCTATGTCCGTCCTTGTATGTTGTTTTTTGTGTTGACAATATCTGATGAAATAGTTAGTTGTAATCCTGGTTAAAAGTTTTTTATTTTTTTATTTTTTTACATGTTGCACTTTCGTATCAATCCATAAAGGATTATAACAGTAGAAGCGGGGCGAACCGCAAGCATTGGAAGTGGTTCGATCTCATGGACCAAATTTATGGAAACCGGCCAGCGAGCAATGGACGTGAGCTGGGAGTGGACCCATCGGCGACAATTACGTTAACCACAGACGGTGAGTGTTTTTTTCTTGACATTAATGTTTTTACCTTATCCAGCCTGTTTCATGCTAACTATAATTATGTATAACAATAAATAAATAACAAGTCCCACGCCGTTATCATGGCTCACGAGTGGATCGTAGCTGTCGCCGCGCTAGCTAGCTCGCCATCACGGTTTTTAAAAAAAAACCAAAAAAAAAACTTGGCTTACATGTTGCACTGTCGTGTTAACTATTACAAGTGCTTTTATTTTTTTTTTTTAGATTATGTTTCCACACCGACGGAGCCCACCTCCCGCGATACGAGCACCCGGCTTCTCCTGCTACGGATCTAGATCATCTGGCACCAGAACCAAGTCCAGCTCGCTCACAGTTTGGCACATCTCCGTCAACACTTTCACGCACAGGTAAAGCCCAATAGTCAAATAATATAATTATATTGTAATAATGTAATACTCACGGTACAGTTTATTGTTTCATGTAAAGCACATCAAAAAAGTCCAGCAATGCAATTGCATATTTAATCA
The DNA here is from genome assembly GCA_020510985.1 of Pholidichthys leucotaenia. Lineage (NCBI taxonomy): Eukaryota > Metazoa > Chordata > Actinopteri > Cichliformes > Pholidichthyidae > Pholidichthys > Pholidichthys leucotaenia. The sequence goes on from CM035838.1 coordinate 142,419,120, forward strand.
CAGGCATGGAAAAGCTAATGAGATGTTGTAGCACAAAACTCATTATTTGAAAGTCAGCGTGCTTCATTTTCATGATTCAGTTGAGCCCACTGTATAAATGCATTTAGAATTTTTTCCATCCATCCATCCATCTTCTACCGCTTCTCCGCGTCACGGAGGCAGCAGTTCAAGCAGAGAAGCCCAGACTTCCCTCTCCCCAGCCACCTGCTCCAGCTCTTCAGAGATGATAGACCAGCTGGGTCTCTCCACCATAGAATTTGGGTCACCTCTAGAATTTTTTGACCACCATAAAAATCTAGGCATTTGAAACATAAACCCAGCTTTTACTAAATGTATTGTACAAATACACAGTTGTGATACTCATAAAAAAAGCAATTTTTTCAAACCCAGCACTTGCCTTTCACCAGTGTGTGTCCCTTGCACAGGTACATCTCAAAATAATTGCAATGTCATGGTACAGTGTGTTTTTTGTGACTCACAAAAGACAGTGAAAGTCATATAAGGTGGTATCTGTCATAATCTTGACAATCCATATGGGTTTTATGTCAGGAGAGTTTCCTGGCCAAATCAAACACAGTGATGCCTTGTCCATTACACCAGGTTTTGATTGTTTAGGCACTGTGGGGCGATGGTCACTCCAGCTGGAAAATGAAATCCGTTTCTCCATAAATCCTCATACTTTTGAGAACACTCCTCTTTTTTTTATATCTATCTTTAACATAACCATTGATTTTTCGAGAAAAGTAATTTTGGATATTCATGCGCTGTGAGCCAATAAATGATTAAAATGTAACAATACTTCACTGTCTGATTGAAGTATTGTTACATTTTAATCATTTATTGGCTTTATTTATTGGCTTTATTTACTTCACTGTCTGATTGGGGGCAATGGATCAGCGTTCTCGTCGCGCCCTCCGCCAGTACCCGGGCTCGCCTGGGGAAGCTAATGATCCTACCAGCAGACTAAATTCGAAGAGACGACGCCTCTGTGCCAAGTCAAAGAAGAATCCTAGTCACAGTCCTAAAGCCGAAAGCAAACAGCCCCAAGAGCACTTTGTGGTAGGATCTGCCCTTCGCATATTACAACTAAACGTTGAAGGCCTATCTGCAGCCAAGCGAAGCCTTATTGAAGTCCTCGCCTTCCAACATTCGATTGATGTAATCTGCCTCCAAGAGACTCATATTGGCACAGAGGAAGCTGGCCGCTTCACCATCAAAGGCTTTGACCTCCTGTGCTATGTTCTACATGTTAAACATGGACGTGCCACCTATGTGCGTTCTGACATAGTTGAAGCAAATCACCTGATAACAACACATTTCTCAGACACCATAATCATTGGTGGCTTCCATATTGTCAATGTGTACAAGCCCCCTAATGCCAACTGGGATCTGCAGGTCTTACCCACCCTACCCCACCCTGCCATCTATGTGGGGGACTTTAACAGCCATCACCCTGACTGGGGGTACCCAGCAGTGGACAGTGATGGGGAGGCACTTTCAGACTGGGCATCCAGAAATGACCTCGCTTTGATATACGACCCCAAACAAAGAGGAACCTTCCACTCTGCTAGGTGGAAGAAGGACTATTCTCCTGACCTGTGTTGGGTCAGCTCTTTGAATGGGGAGCCATATCCTACACAGATCCTCATTCTTGATGATTTTCCACACAGCCAACACCGGCCCCTGCTTGTACACATTGGCCTACAACTTCCAGTCATATACAGCCCAAGGAAGATGCGCTGGAACTTCTGCAAAGCCAACTGGAAGAAATTCAGTGAAACTCTGGACCGGAGCGTTGTTACCATCCCACTCCACACCATCACTGTAGATGAAGCATACAACCGCTTCTGCAGCGCAATCTTCAAGGCTGCCCATACTGCAATCCCACGAGGCTACCGACCCCTCTATGTCCCATGTTTGGACGGAGAAAGTGCTGCCCTCCTACAATCCTATCAAACATCAGGGGACCCAGAGATAGCAGACCATCTCATTGAATCGCTAAATACAGCCCGGCGAAAGAAATGGGAGGAGACAGTTGCTGACCAGAGCTTTACCCACTCTAGCAGGAAATGTTGGAGCCTCATCCGTCACCTAGGAGCTGCACAGAAGCCCCCTAGCCAAAGCCGAGCATCCGTCACACCCAACCAAGTTGCATCCCACCTACTGACTATCGCCAAAGCACCCCAAGACAAAGACACCAGAAGAGCAGTTACAACTGAGCTAAAAAAAACACCAAAAAATGCCTGTAGAGGAAACGAACCCTGAACCCTTCGAGGCTGCTGAACTGGAGAAAGTCCTACAGGGCCTGAAATGTGGAAAGGCAGCAGGATACAATAACATCTTCCCAGAATTCATGAAAAATCTTGGCCCCCGAGCCCTAACCTGGTTGACACAATTTTACACAAGGATCACACAAACAAACTCGATCCCAAAGAAATGGCGGACAGCAAAGGTCATTGCCATCCCAAAACCTGGCAAAGACCACAAACTACCAGCAAGCTACCGCCCAATCTCCCTACTCAGCGTTCCTTACAAAATCATGGAGCGCCTAATACTGCAACGCATTTCCCCAGAAATAGAGGATATTCTAAGTGTGGACCAAGCAGGTTTCCGCAAGGACCGCAGTACAGGAGAACAAGTACTGGCCCTAACCACCTTCATCGAAAATGGCTTCGAGAGCAGACTGAAGACAGGGGCTGTGTTTCTCGATCTTACAGCCGCCTATGATACGGTCTGGCACAAAGGCCTCCTCCTGAAACTTATAAAGGCGATCCCTGCTTGGGCAACAGCAATTATAAAAACCCTGCTGACCAACCGAAGGTTCAGAGTCCACCTCAGTCAGAACACAAGTGCATGAGAATGCAGAAAAACGGACTCCCACAAGGCTCAGTTCTAGCTCCAACTCTGTTCAACCTCTACATAAACGACCTGCCTACTACAAAATCCCGCAAATTCATCTATGCAGACGACATCTGTTTGGCATTCCAAGCACCAGACTTTGAACCACTGGAACGGGTGCTCACGGAAGATCTTGCCAAACTGGACCAGTTCTGCAAAATCTGGCGCCTAAAACCAAGCCCAGCAAAAACCGTCTCCAGTGTATTCCATCTCCACAATGCAAAAGCTGCCAGAGAACTAAACATCCACCTGAGCGGACTCAAGCTTAAGCATGCCCCAAATCCAACTTATCTTGGAGTGACCCTTGATAGGACCTTATCCTTCAAGGAACATCTAAAGGGGACGGCTGCTAAGGTGAAGGTACGAAACAACCTGCTCTGCAAGCTCGCTGGTGCAAAATGGGGGGCGGCAGTCTCCACCCTGCGCACCTCAGCACTGGCCCTTTCATACTCTGTAGCAGAATATTGTGCCCCTGTCTGGTCCAGGTCATCTTACTCACACCATGTAGACACCCAGCTCAACTCAACAATGAGAACTATAACTGGAACAATCCGCTCAACACCACTCCCCTGGCTCTCTGTACTGTCAAACATAGCCCCTCCACACATCCGGCGAGCAGCATTAACTCAAAGGATGCTCCAAAAAGTTAAAGATTTTCCTCACTTGCCAATCCATGCAGATATCTACACCCCACCCACTGCCCGACTTTCATCCAGACGGCCGATTTGGAAAAACCCTCCCCCAGCTGACTTTACCATCCAGACAGCTTGGCAAGAGGAATGGGAGACCAAGGAGGTCCCAAACAAACAGCTGGTGATAAACCCCAACCAACAGGTCCCGGGCACCAACCTCCCAAGGAGACAGTGGTCTACACTCAATCGCTTCAGGACTGGACATGGCCCCTGCTTGGCCAGCCTTCACAGATGGGGCTGTAGCCCTAGCCCACTGTGCGCATGTGGAGAGGAGCAAACAATGGAACACATCATAGAGGTTTGCCCGCTCCAAAGACTGGAAGGAGGATTACACACCCTCCATACAGCAAACCAGGAGGCAACTGCTTGGCTTAAGGACTTTGCATTCGCTAAATAAATAAACTGTCTGATTAATGATTCTGTATAATATATGGGTCTCACTTTCTGACATGTGTCCAAAAATATTTAACTTTTGTATTAATTTTTGGGGATGTACTGCTACATGTTTTGAGGTTGATTTTACTGACACCAGCTCACATTTCTGTCTTGTAGGTAAGAGGAAGCAGAGCAACACAAAACAAGACCTTTCAACTATTTTTGCATCGATGCAAGAAGCAGAAAGGGAACAGCACCGTGAACAGATGGAGCTTCAGCGGGAACATCAATGTGAGCAGAGGGAGCTCCAGCGGCAACAGTTGGAACTCAATTCACTGCTTGTGGATGAGGTCCGTCAGTCCAGGGAAGCCAAAGTTGCTGTACGAAGGGAGGAAATTGCGCAGAATGCTGCCCTCAATAACACTCTCATGGCAGTCTTTGAAACCCTCGCACGGCGTGTGTGACCAGTTTTCCCAACCATTATTATGTGTATACTGTACATTAATCAATGACCAGTGTTAATAACGTTGAATAAACCCGTGACTGTTGACATCATGTGTTGTCTGTTACTACTAAGTTTTACACTGTCTTAAAACCCTTAAAAAGGTTGGGAAAAATTTGTCATTGCAGTGTGTTATGGAGTCCAATAACTGCCGACACATACATTAAATGCCAGCCACTACTGACCAAGCTTTATATCCATGTGCAACAACAGGGACACCTAATATTTTAAGTTCTGTATTTGGAAATGTTCATATTGCCAACCCAGGTAATGGTTTTATCTGCACAAAATATTCAACTTAGCCATTGTAAGGACGGGTGAGTGTGGGGTGTACAGCAACAACTGTTTTGGTGCGCCTCACCCAATTCTGTACTCAGCATTAACAAGTACACTTTAAAGAAAATGTGGACTTGTAATTTTGTAAGATATTTTTTATTAGATGGCTGTCCCAGTACTTGTAACTGTGATATTAAAGATCCACACGTCCACATTAAATATACAAAAAAATTGCGTCATTGCAATGGCACAAGGTTACATGAGATGAGTAATGCATAATAATACACAGCAGCCTCACCACCAAAATGATATTAAATAGCTCTTGGACTACTAATTGGTCCAGGGAAAATGGCGCAGCCTCAAGGGGAGTGTAGCACCGCCTCCAACTCCCTCAAAACCCCGCCTCCAACTCCTTCCTTCTCCCACCCATACTACAGTGAGCCTTGTGCTGTGGAAAACCACCAGTACCGGAACAGGACTGTTCGGTCCAAGGCCAAACGAGGCCTTTGGGTTCCAAGTTGAAAAGTGCCTATAGTCAGTCAGACTTCATGAACTGACACGATCTGTTGCTGTCAGGGCGAGAAGGATTGACCCAGCGCTGTAACCTACTATATTCAACTTGCTTGCTTAATAAATACGTGTTCCAATTAAACTAAATCTCTTCCTTGAAAAACGAATCTGGGTAAACCATCTACACACATAGACAAGCTTTGATGAGTAGACTTAGATGGTTTTCTACTAAGTTTTTCATCCTAACAATTTGGGGGCTTCGTCCGGTGAAAGGGGGAGATTATCATTTGATTTGGATCGATCTTTGTATGGACAACGGACGTACATCACCGGCTGACAACACAAGGGCGCCCTATAAAAAACGAGGTAAGCAGACGCCTGTTATATCAAAGTTCTGCTGCTATATTGACTATAACCAAAGTTTTGTGTTGTCAAACGGTTTGATGTGTGTCCTAGGTTAAAAAAAAAAAAAAGCAGTTGAATATGGTAAATGTTTTTTGATGAATATTTGCTTGGTTAAAGAAAGATGTTTGGTTAAAGAAAGATGAATGCTTGCTTGCTTAAAAAGACCGTAAGACCGGGAGAGTGGTGAAAAGCCTCCGGCTCGGGTGCAGGACCCGATTTTGACCAACCAATCACGATTTCGCATTGATTTTATATTGATTGATTAGTTTGTGATCGCTTGGGACATTAACGGCCAAGACTGGGGAGGTGAAAGGCCCCCCGGCCCGGATGATATCGCTGCATATTTATTCATGGTCATCCGGCCTGACTGCAGGTTCACGGACTGAGCAAATTGGTCCATGACTTGTGAGGACAGGAACTGGGTTGGACTCCCTTAGCCTTGGAGAAGGCTATAAAACCTGGGTCATATAAAGTGACGCCCTCGGTTTAGTACCCGAAAAAGTCCAGCGCCAAGGAGAGCATCCTTCGCCATCCGACGGGAAGGCGAGAATTGGGGTAACGCCCCGGGGAAGTGGCGCCCTCGAACAGTTTGCTTGCACTTTGATTAAGACGTTAATCATAAACGGGGTAAAATTCCCTGGACTTAGTGCACCCAGAATACTATTTAATCACTGCTGCAATTGCTATTTGTTTTATATTGGTAACGTATTGCTATTTGTTTTATATTGATAATGCTGTGAGTGTGAAGGTAACAGTTTAAAAAGAAAAAAAAAGGCAACATAGGGGCGAGCGGCGGTTCTCTCTCCCATCAGCAAGGGGAGGGGTGAGCGGCAGCTCTCTCTCTCTCTCTCTCTCTCTCTCTCTCTCTCTCGCTATTTCTCGCTCTCCCAAAGGGGGCGGGCGGGGGATAGTTCTCTCTCTCTCTCTCTCTCTCTCTCTGAGTGGGTGTGGTCGTGAGTGCGAGCTGAGAGCGTGTGACAGCGTGAGTGAATTATCTCAAACTTTTTTCTATCTTTTTGTGTTTAAGGTGGTTTTTTTTTGCTAAATAATCTTAAGTTTTATTGTTTTCTGTAGCTGGGGTGGGGTAGGCGTTCTGGGAGGGGGGTTTCTGCTGCCAGCTCTGCTGGTCAGCATGGTTTTGGAGCGAGGCTCCGGGTTCGAGAAGCTGACACGCCGGCATGCTGTCAAACTGGCTCCAGCTGTCAGCTGCTCAGTGGAGGAATGTAGTCTGGCTGTGGGGGAGCTGGTCGGTTATGAAAGCGTTAGATCAGCTTCGAGAATGAATAGTGCCGTGGTGATCTTCCTCGATAGTGTTGAAAAAGTTAACCAGGTAGTGGAGAGCGGGGTTATGATTAAAGACACACTGGTTCCTGTTCTGTCTCTGGTGAATCCCGCGAAGAGAATTACGATCTCAAATGTCCCACCATTTTTTTGTAACTTAGATTTTTATTCATTTTTCATCATATATAATGCATTCAGATCACATTCTACATTTAAAACACAAAGGGGTTAGGGTAGGGAAAAAGAAAAAAAATAAAAATAAAAAATAAAAAATAATAAAAAAATAAATAAAAGGGGGGGGGGACAAATGTTGGAGCATCAAGTTTTTAGTTTCCATCTCTTAATTCTTCTGGTTTTTTCAGTGTCTTTGGTTATTCTTTCAATTTCTGCCTCGTTGTTGCACTTTGTAGTGTGTCCATTTCCGCCATTTTTTCTCCCATATTCCTTCTTGTATTCTTCGTCGATATGTTAGTTTTTCCATCATACGTATGTCCTCAACAATGTCAGTCCATTGTTCTTGGTCAGGAAGAACTTCTGATCGCCATTTTTTTGTGATAGTTTTTTTACATGCAATCAACAAGATTTTAACTAGATATCTGTCCTCAGCCTGTATAACATTGTCTTTTTTAAGATCACATAAGTACATCAGGTTACAGTTCATTGGTATATTATATCCTAATATCCTCTGTATTGTCACATGCATAGATTTCCAAAATGATGATATTTTGTAGCATTTCCAAAACATATGTGAGTGGTCTGCATTTTGAGCCCCACATCCCCTCCAGCATAAAGATTGGGTATTTGTATATTTTCCTTGAATCTGTGGTGTAATGAAAAAGCGAATCAGGTTTTTCCATCCAAATTCCCTCCATGCCCTTGAATTTGTTGATGTGTGTTGTGTTTTCCATATTTCCTGCCAGCTTTCTTCTGTTATGTTTAAATTGAGCTCTTTCTCCCATTTCTCCTTTATATAGTTACTTGTATGATTGTTTGTCATAAGTTTCTGATATAGTTTTGAAATAATTCTTATTTTATTTCCTGCATATGAGCTTAAAATAAGTTGTATAATCTCGTTCACATCTGTTTGGAGGTTATGCCTAATCTTCTTCATATAGTAATCTCTCATCTGCAGATATCTGAAAAATTCCGATCTTTCTAATTTAAATTTTCTCCTGATATTTACAAAGCTCCCGAGATCTTTTTTTCCGATATTGCCCCATGCTGTGATTCCCTTGTTCACCAGATTTTTGTATCCCCTATCTTGTTTTGCCGGTTCAAACTGACTGTCAAATGCTACCCATTTCAATAGTTTTATGTCTTCCCTTATATTATATTTTTGTACTATTTTATACCACAGTTCTAAAGTAAATTTAGTGATTGGGTCTATTTGTTTGATTTGCTTATATGCATCTTTATCCCCTATTATGCTTTGTACTGGGAGTCCCTCAATTTCCTTTTCCATTTCTTTCCATTTTGCCTCATATCCCTCGTCGCACCAACATATGATATATCTTATTTGTGCTGAGTAGTAATATTCCTTTAGACTCGGTAGGCCCATGCCTCCTTTCTCTTTTGGTAATTGGAGGGTTTTATATTTCACTCTTGGTTTTTTACCTCCCCAAACAAATCTCGATATCATCCTGTCCCACTTTGAGAATTGGGCATCTGGAATCTCTGTTGGTATAGCCTGGAAGAGGTAAAGTAATCTAGGTTGTATGCTGATTTTGACTGTCTCAATTTTTGAATTCAGATCCATATTTAAGATTGACCATCTATCAATATCTTTTTTTATTTCTTGTTCCAACCTATCATAGTTTGCTTTATATATTTTGCTTAGGTCTTTAGGTATGTTCACTCCAAGGTATTTTATTTCTTTTTGGTTCCAGTTTAGTTTGATCTTATCAGTTATCTGGTTTAGAGGGTTATAGTGGAATGTCAGTATTTGTGTTTTTGTTATGTTTATCTTGTATCCTGATAATTTTCCAAAATTTTCTATCAAGTTCATCATTTCCATTATTGATTTATCTGGTTGTTCAAGGTAAACTATAATATCGTCTGCAAATAGCCCAATCTTGTGTTCCGCCCCCTTTATTGTTACACCTTTTAATTTCTTATTTTGTCGTATCGCTTGAGCCAATGGTTCTATGAACAGAGCAAACAAGGTAGGGGATAAGCAGCATCCCTGCCTAGTTGATCTTTGTATATTTACTTTGTCTGTTAAGCTACCGTTTATCTTGATTCTTGCCACAGGTTCTTGATATAGCGTCCTTATGCATTGTACTGATTTTTCGTTAAATCCAAAGCGCTCCAGTACACTATATAGGAATTTCCAGTTAACCCTGTCAAATGCTTTTTCTGCGTCTAAACTCATTATTACTGCGCTTTTCTTTTCTTTATGTATTTGGTTAATTATATGTATTGTTCTCCTGATATTGTCATGTGTTTGGCGTCCCTCTATGAATCCAGTTTGATCATCTTCTATCAATTCCGTCAAGAATGTCTTTATTCGTTTACATATAATTGTTGTGTATATTTTATAATCTACATTTAATAAAGAGATTGGTCTATAGTTTCCGCATTGTTCTTTATCTTTCCCTGGTTTTAAAATAATTGAAATGATTGCTTCGTTCCATGATGGAGGTATTTTGTTGTTGTTCAGCGTCCAATTAAATGACTTTAGGAGTTGTGGCGTGAGTTCTTCTATAAACAGTTTATAAAACTCAGAGGAGTATCCATCACTACCTGGTGATTTACCGTTTTTAAGTGACTTAATCACATCTCTGATCTCTTGTGTTGTTATTTCTGCTGTTAGTTTTTCATTTTGTTGATTTCCTATTGATAGCAAGTCCAATGTGTCTAGAAATTTTTTGATATCTTTAGTATTTGTTTCTTCAGGTTGCGAGTATAGTTCTTGGTAGAAATTATGGAAAATTTCTTCGATGTTTTCTGGGTTAACTGTGGTTTTATTTGTGGTGGGGTCTTTAATCTTGTATACATTATTCATTGTTTGTTGTTTTCTTAACCGTTTTGCCAGCAGTTTTGTGGCTTTTGGCCCCGTTTCATAATATTTTTGCTTTAGATATCTATTTTTCCTTTCAATTTCATCCATTTGTGTTTCTTTTATCTTTGTTTTTTCTTCTTTAATTTCTTGATATATTTTTGGATCATTTGTGCTTTGATGTTTACGTTCTAATTCCCTCAGTCTCTCACATCTTTGTTCATACGCTTCCAGTTTAGTCTTATTTACTTTTCCTGTTTCAACAATTAATTTACCCCTTAACACGGCTTTTAGTGCGTCCCATAGTATTGTTGGGTCCACTTCTTCATTGTCATTCTCTTGGATATATTCGTTTATGTTTATTTTTATTCTTTCTTTCATTTTCTCATCATTTAACAGTCCTACGTTAAGTTTCCATGTTGTTTGTCGTTTTCTATTGTTTAAATATATTTCCATGTATATAGGATTATGATCTGATATTTCTGCCCCTCCAATCCAACAATTTCTCACCCTGTGTCTGTCACCTTCATTCATAAGGAAGTAATCTATTCTAGAGTGTACTTTATGGGCTGCTGAATAATGTGTATAGTCTTTTTCGAGTGGGTGTAGGTCCCTCCATATGTCTACCATACCCATTTCTGCCAGTGAGGTTCTTATGAACTTTGTTACATGTTTTTTTGTCTTCTTAACACTTGTTGTGTCAACTTCATGATCCATGACAGCATTTAAGTCTCCTCCACAAATTAGGACTCCTTCACTGTGTGTTGCTATGAGATCAAACAGATGTTGAAAAAAACCCTTGTCACTTTCTGGTGGGGCATAGATGTTCACTAATGTAATCTGCATACCATCTATTCTTCCCTTTATTATTACATACCTGCCTTCTTTATCCTGGATTTCCTGTTCACTTTCAAATTGTATTTTATTTGAGATTAGTATCATAACCCCCCTTTTTGCTCCTCCCTTAAATGAACTGTAGTAGGAGTTCTTATAGCCAAATCTCTTTAGTTTCACATGTTCTGTCTTGCTCAAATGTGTCTCTTGCATAAATATAATTTCAGCTTTTTCCTTCTTGAATTTTCTTATTATTCTTTCCCTTTTAACAGGTGAGTTCAGACCATTCACGTTTAGTGTCATTATCTTAAGATTTTTACCCATATTCATGTTTTTCCATTTTTTTAACTTGTGCTCCTAGCCCCTTTAACAACAAAAATAACACATATTTATATAAAAACACATTAAAAAATCTCGACCTCCGTACTTTGGGCCTTTCTTCTGCCCACTGGTCCCTGTTGGTGGGTGGGGGGTTTGTCTTCACAGAGTGAAGGGCCCTCCCTAGACTTCTAATTACTATCAAAGTAATAGTCATAAGTCTAGAAATGTCCAACAAATATCACTTAAACCTCTCCTAGCCGTCTGTTTCTCTTTTACCTTGTCTTCTTGGCCTTCATTTCTTCTGTGCCTTTCTTAATCTTTGTTATGATCTAGGCTTTCAGTTGAAAGCCTTGTAGCTTGTCCTGGGCCCGCTGCTCTACGTCTCTCCCCCTTCTTCCGCCGTTCACTCGTCTCCACTCCGTCTGTCGTGGTGCGTTCAGGGCCGCCGCTGCTCCAGCCGTCTCCTTCGGCACGCTCACCTCAAGGCCCCGCTCCATCATATCCCGCGCTGCCTCTTCGGCCGTGTTGTAGGTTCTTGTGCCTTCCTCCCAATGAATCCTCATTTTCGTTAGCGGCGTTTGGAATCTAATTTTTTTCTCTTTCAGCGTTTTTTTAATATTGGCATATTTCTTCCGCTGCTGCACGATTTCTGTCGGGTAGTCATGGTCAAAAAATACCTGTTTGTCGCCGATTCGTATCTTTTTTTTCCATGCTTGCGTCAGGATTCTTTCCTTTATGTCATATTTCACAAAGTTTACCACAACTGACCTGGGTGGAGAGTTTGTTTTCGGGTTCTGTGCCGGTGTTCTGTGCGCCCGTTGAATCTGCAGATCCGTTTCTCCGGGTATTTCCAGTTCTTTTTTTAAGAACTGATCCATGAATTTTGTCATCGAGTTGCCTTCAATGCCCTCCGGAATTCCAAAGATGCGCATATTGCTTCGTCGGGATCTGCTCTCCAAGTCGTTTATTTTCTCCTGCATCCTCTGCGTTTGCGTCGTCAGGGTCTGTAGTTGTTTGTTTGCCTCGCTTTTCCAATCTTCTAGTTCCGAAATTCGGGTCTGCGCTTCTGTCATACACGCCCGCTGGGAGCGCAGCTCCTCCATGTTTTCCGTTAATTTACGCTCCATTTCTCTTCGGAGGTCCATGATTTCCTCCTTAATTTCTTTTTTCAGTTCCTCCTTAAGAGCCGCTAAATCCTGTTGTAGCTGTCGCTTGAATTCTCTTAACTCTTCACCCAAACTGGCGATGCCAGCATTCATGTTGTCGAGTCTGGTGTCCTCCATTTTCTCTGCTGTAGACATCTTGCTTTTTTGGGCTTTGCGTACAGCGGTTTTTCCTGCGTTGTTGGAGAGGAATTCTTCAATTTTACCCTGTTTTTGTCCTTGTGCCCGGTTCCTTCGTGTTTTCATCCCTTAGTTTATTGATTCGTTTATGTCGAGTTGGCCATTTACCGATGATTTTTAATCCGGCTAGGGAGAGCTCTTTGTTTAAGTGTTATGTCTCTCCGCCATCTTCCCGGAAGTCCGTCCCACCATTTTTAAAGAATGAGCTGTTGGAGAAGGAGCTGTCGAGACACGGGCAACTTTTGTCCCCGATTAAGCACATCCCTCTCGGTTGTAAGTCCCCGCGTTTAAAGCATGTCATGTCTTTTAGGCGACAGGTGCTCATGATTTTAAAGAATAGCGAGGAAAGCCTCAACCTCGTATTTAAATACCGGATTGACGGCTTTGATTATACCATCCACGTCACCTCTGATAATATGAAGTGTTTCGGCTGCGGAATGGAGGGACATTTGATTCGATCATGCCCTCAGGGAGTGGGGGGTGATCACTCGGGGGAGGCCGCTAGTGCGGCCTCGGAGCCGTCTGGCAGCGGAGCGGCTTTGCCGCTCTCTGAGGCCGGCGGCGCTGCCGCGCCGTCGGGAACTTCAGCCAAGGCCACGGGGCCGTCTGATGGCGGCGCTTCGGCCGAGGCTGCGAGGCCGTCTGGCGGCGGGGTGGCTTCGCCGCCCTCCGCAGCCAGCCTGTCGATCACAAATGAAACAGCAGCAAAAGTTAAAGCACATCGCAGGGCTGCTGCACAGACCAACATTGCGGACAAGGGTGAGATTACCGAGAGGGATCACGCTGAGGGTCAGACAGATGAGCCAAATGAGGCCCAGGTAGATGGTGGGACTAGAAAAATGAATATAAAACCACAGCACAGGGTGAGCGAAAGACAGGAAGAGACAGCTACCAGGGTGGCTGAGTCAGTGTTGGAGGACGAGGATGACATTGAAATAGATGAAGAATTATGTAAAATCTCAATCAAGCGGAAGAATTTGGAAACCAAACAGCAGAGGAGCAAAGTAAAAAGGGTTGCCAAAGACAGTTCTGAGGTTTCTCCATCTCAGCCAGATTCTTATGCTGGGTCTGAGATAGAGAGTGATGGTGAAAGCAGTGATGATGTGGCCAGTGGAGGCGGTTACCCCTTCACAAAAATACAGAAGTTTTTGCAGGACACTAAGGGATCCAGAATGGTTAAAGTTGAAAATTTCTTCCCCGATCTAAAACGTTTTATTGACTCTGCTCGGGCCTACATGAAAAATAGGGGAGAGCTTGAGCAGGAAAGTTTTACTGATCAGGAGATCTACAGACTAAAAAAGCTTGTGCTAAAGGTTAAGAACCAAATTGCCCAGGATGATTAGTCTTTTATCGCTCATTCTTTCTTTTCTGTTTTTGTGTTGGTTTTACCCTTTTATATGCATGTGCAGTTTTAATTTTGGCACACTCAACATCAATGGAGCAAGAGAAATGTCCAAGCGAGCGTGTGTTTTTACTCTTGCAGAATGCAAGAAAATTAATGTTCTGTTTATTCAGGAGACTCATAGTTCTGAGGACAATGCTGCTGACTGGAGGAGGGAATTTCGAGGGGAAATTATTCTTAGTCATAAAAGCAGCAGTAGTGGTGGAGTGGGTATTTTATTTTCTCGAGATTTTATTCCACTTTCTTATGACATTGATGAGGTAATTGCAGGCCACATTTTAAAAGTTCGAGCTGTTTTTGAGAATGTGAAAGTTGTTTTTATAAATGTGTATGCTCCAACCGTAGGCACAGAAAGATTGGCCTTTTTAAATATTTTAGATGACACGATCAAAAATTGCAGTAATGATGACTTTTTATTTGTGGGTGGTGATTTTAATTGCACAGAAAATCCTCTTATGGATAGGAATCACCCAGAGCCACATGCTGCATCCAAGAAAAGTTTAAAAGGTCTCATAGAAGCTCATGATCTGTGTGATGTGTGGAGGGATTTTCATGGCAAGGCTAGACAGTACAGGTGGAGCCATAGAAAGGAAGATATTCTGCCCTTAGCTAGACTGGATAGGGTTTACAGTTTTAAGCACCATTTTAGCATTTTTAAAAGTGCTTTTATAGTCCCTGTTGGCTTTACAGATCACTCTCTGGTTCGGTGTTGTGTTTTTATCAAGAATATAAAGTGCAGTAGTGCATACTGGCATTTTAACACATCACTTTTATCGGATAACAGTTTTAAAACTGCTTTTATGTTTTTTTGGAGTAATTTTAAATTAACAAAATCAAGTTTTAGTTCTTTGCAGCAGTGGTGGGATGTAGGGAAGAGCCAAATAAAGAATCTGTGCCTACAGTATACTCGCAATGTCTCTGGAGACTTGGCCAGGTCTGTCAGGGACCTGGAGAGAGAAGTAGTGGAGCTGCAGTCTTTGGCAGGCTCCACAGGAGAAAGAGGACATTTTGAGGCCCTCAATGGCAAAAAGTCTGTTTTAACTGACCTACTAGGTGTGGCCGCCAGGGGCGCTGTAGTACGCAGTAAGTTCCAGAACATCGCACTAATGGACGCTCCATCTCATTTTTTCTTTGGTTTGGAGAGGAAGAATGGTCAGAGGAGGATGATCCACTCTCTCAGCTCCGAGGACGGGCGGCTAATCCATGAGTCTGCGGAGATCCGTCGCTTTGCAGCTGCTTTCTACAAAGATCTTTTTAAGAAAGAATTTGTTGAGAATCCACATGTGCTGAGTCATTTTTTGACGGACTTGCCAAAGGTGATGGCTAGCATGAATGCGGAGCTGGAGAGTGGGATCACTCTGCAGGAACTAGCAGTAGCTGTCCAGTCTCTTCAGTGTGGAAAAGCCCCAGGGATAGATGGTCTACCATCGGAGTTCTACAAGGCGTTCTGGTCTGAGATCTGTGAGGACTTGCTGGAAGTACTGTCTGACAGTCTGCGGAAGGGTCACCTGCCCCTAAGTTGTAGGAGAGCAGTCCTCACCCTCCTTCCCAAGAAAGGCGACTTGAAAGACATTAAAAACTGGCGTCCGGTGGCCCTCCTCTGTACTGACTATAAAATTCTCTCCAAAGTGTTGGCTACCAGGCTGAGGAAGGTGATGGAGCAGGTCATACATGTAGACCAGACCTACTGTGTACCTGGTAGGTTGGTTACAGACAACATTTTTTTAATTCGTGATGTTTTGGACCTCTCCAGCTCATTGGTCAAGGAACTTGGTCTTATTTCAATAGACCAAGAAAAGGCGTTTGACCGAGTTGAGCATCCATACCTGTGGCAGACACTAGAGGCCTTTGGTTTCAGCTCAGGGTTCATCGCCAAGATCCAGGCTTTGTATAGAGACATTGAGAGTATTCTTAAGATTAATGGTGGTTTGAGTGCTCCTTTCAAAGTTGAGAGGGGTGTCCGACAGGGCTGCTCCCTCTCAGGTATGCTGTACTCTCTTGCCATCGAGCCCCTCCTTTGTAAACTAAGGCAAGGCCTCACTGGTTTTAAAATCCCCAACTCTGACTCTGTTTTTAAAGTGTCTGCCTATGCTGATGATGTTGTTGTTTTTACAAGAAATCAAAATGATGTAGACTACCTTTTAAGAACTGTTAATCTTTTTGGTGAGTGCTCTTCAGCGAGAGTGAATTGGGGTAAGAGTGAAGCTGTTGTGGTGGGGGGGAGACCACAAAAAATTGCCCTACCTGGTGGTGTCACAACGGCCCTCACGGACCGTCACAAGACGCCTCAGTCACCAGTGAGTTTGCAGTGGTAATTTATTGTAGAGTAAGGATGAACACACACAGAACACATACAGCGGCTGAGTGAAGTCTGAGCCGGGGAACACCCGATGCGCCAGACGACAACGTTGATGATGAGCTAGGCAAACAGGAACATACCTGAGCATAAAGGAGCACCATCAAAACGTAGCAGGATATAACAGGAGATCGTAACAGGAGAACATAACAGAATATAACAGAATATAACAGAGACTGCCGCGCTGGAGGACATTTAGCACCCGCTTATATCTCTGGCGGCTAATGACCCCAACGCGGCACAGCTGCTGCTAATGACAGCAGAGCAGCAGCTGACTTTGACAGCAGGGAGCTCCCCCGGGCACCTTCACAATAAGAGCCCGAGGAGCTGGAAGGAACCCTCAGCTGCCAAGGCCAGGGAACAAAAAGATATGAGACCCGAGTGTGGCCAGAACCGACACTCGGGTTATGACAGTACCTCCCCCTCAAGGCCGAGCTCTGAGCGGCCAGAGTACCACCCAAGCCCCCCCACCCCACCCCCCTAGGGTGGGTGGATGGGGCGCTGGCAGGAGGGAGAGAAACAACCAACAAGGCTATAAAAAAAAAAAAACCCACAATCCCGGGTAACAAGAACAAAACCACAATAAGTACAAAATAGGCAACACACCCTTGGGCAAACAGAGTGACACAAAAACACAAAACAATTCCCCCTCCCCCCCCCCCACAAACACCCCAACAGTCCCACAGACGAGATCAGGAACCCGGAAAGGGCGCAGTCCAGGCCCGGAGGGATGGGGCAGAAGGTTCGGGGGGTTCATCCGGCAACAAGAGGCCACAGAACAGGGAGGGGAAAAGAGGACAGTTCGGGCGGCCTACCCCAGTCCCATGCTCGGGGGGAGAGAGTTTCAGGCGGCCGGAGCAGGTCGCCGCACAGGAAGATAAACAGGTCGGGGGGCCGGCCCAGAGAACCAAACCAACGAGACAGCCCTTCAGGCGGCCGCCCCGCAACACCAGCCCACCAGAACCATTGGGAGGAAGCAGCCGGTGATCCCGCAAAAAAGGGGGGAGATGAGGGGAAACCGGGCGGAGCGTTCGGGACCCCAACGGCCCCAGGTGGAGATTGGTAGTGCTCCTCAGGGAGACGAGGAGGATGACTGTGGAGATGAAGAAGAAAACGAGCCTGTCCAGCATCCGGTGGCTGGGGATCTGCAGCTCCCTCACCGAACCTAGGACCTGCTGGTGCAGCACCCACGGTGGACCCCGATTGGGCCTCCGGAACCAAACCCACGGTGGACCCCGATTGGGCCTCCGGAACCAAACCCACGGTGGACCCCGATTGGGCCTCCGGAACCAAACCCACGGTGGACCCCGATTGGGCCTCCGGAACAGCACTCCCAGTGGACCCGGTCGGCGTGGCACCAGACTCGACCTCCAACCTCGAAACCGGAACCTCTGGCGCAGCAGGCGAGAGCAGCCCCTCGCCGGCGACCCTGGGAGAGGACTCACACAAGAGAGAAAACCCGGGATCAGGATCACCGGCAGCGCCAGAACCCGGCGAGATAAGCTCGGACGCAGCGGGCGGCTGCACCCGGCTCATCTCCCCTTGAGACAGGCAAAAATGCTCTAAGAGGTGAAAAAGAAAGACAAAGTAGAGCACTTGCCTGAGCTCGGGTTCTGACGCCGTCCAGGACTGCGAAGATCCGGGCTCAGAAGTCAGGAGGTCGTCCTCAGGCTCCCACTCAGCTGGGTCGGGCTCCGCAGCTGGCATGATGGTGCGTGCAGCTAGAGAGTCCTCCGGCACCGATGTCCACGCCGGTGGCCCGCACGGCGTGGTGGCAGGAGAATCTCGCCCTGCTGGACTGGACCGCTCCTCCGTGGAACCCCGGGGACGCTTCTTCATCGGCGATGGCTCCACACTGCAGTCCGCTCTCCTCCTCCGCCCATGGCGTGGCTGCGGAACCGGAACCAGGCTCTCCAGAACCGCAGGCCCCCTCCTCATCCAGCGACGTTGGCCTGACGTCGAGGACCGCTCAGCGGAGGGAGACACAGAGGAAGCAGGGTTAATATTTTCATCCACAGCGGGTGGAGGGAGCTCGGGGGGCTGCATACCCCGAACTCCACCCCTAGGAGTCAGACAAGGCAAAACAATGTCAAAAGAAGAGAAATCATCATGCACTTGCCTTTCCCCTAAGGGTAAGATAGTCTCCGCTGTGGGGGACGTCATTCCTTCCTTTCCCCGCTGGATGGCGACAGAGGGCCCTCTGGGAAGACGAGATGAGGCCACTCGAGGCGGATCCGGGATGAAGCTCGCCGAAACGGAGCTCTCGTGACACACAGCAGCCAGGATAGGCGACGAGGAGGAGGGGGCGACAGCCGGGGTCAGTCGGGCATGGAGCGCTGACGGGACAGCAGGCGAGGGCCCGGGGGAAGACGAGGCTGCGGGGATTCCCCTCTGACGAGGCGCAGGAGTGACAGCTGTGTGGGGGGTTGAGCCCTTGCGGTGACCCGGAACAGCATCCAGACGGGGGTCTAGCCGAGGTTGGAAGCCGGATTGACGACGGTTCCTTGTAGGGGGTGAGGCGAAGGTGAGGTCCGGAAATCGCCGTTCCTGAGCAGAAACGGCGGCAAGCAAGTCAGCAAACTCAGGAAACTCACGCAGCGCTGGATTCCTCTCCACCAGTCTGACCGCCGCCACCACATGCTTCATACACGCTGGAGGATTCTCAGCGGAGCAAGCAGCTGCCACCCGGTCCCAGATCTTGTCTGCTGTCATCTGCAGCTTCTCTGGGGGAATCCCGAGTGACGACATGCCCGATGGGAAAAGACCTCCGGATGGTGCGAACTCCCGGGCCGGAACGGAGGCAGGAGCGGGATCCCGAAGCGAGGGGCGACGTCTCCGCCGCTTCAGCTTCCCGCCAGGATTTCCCTCCAGCCCTCGGAGTCCCTCACGCTGGGTGGCGATGTCATCTCTCCTCACGCTTACCTCTGGATGATCGGTGAAGCGGGGAAGAGAATCCAGAATCTCCTCGGCTAGGTCCAGGTATCTACAAATGTCGCTGGGAGCGTCCAACAGCGTAGCGGTGAAGATGGTGTAGTCCACCTCCTTCAGAACCTCCGCTTGCTGCCTGCCAAGGCGCCGACAATGGCCCCTGGATGACGACATACTCCCCGCTGCAGACACTCAGACAGGTAGGAATTAACAGTCCCCTACTGCAAACTGCATGGTGAATGGCGTCTCGAAACAACGCCTCCTCTCCGGGCGTTAGGCGGCAGTCTACTGTCACAACGGCCCTCACGGACCGTCACAAGACGCCTCAGTCACCAGTGAGTTTGCAGTGGTAATTTATTGTAGAGTAAGGATGAACACACACAGAACACATACAGCGGCTGAGTGAAGTCTGAGCCGGGGAACACCCGATGCGCCAGACGACAACGTTGATGATGAGCTAGGCAAACAGGAACATACCTGAGCATAAAGGAGCACCATCAAAACGTAGCAGGATATAACAGGAGATCGTAACAGGAGAACATAACAGAATATAACAGAATATAACAGAGACTGCCGCGCTGGAGGACATTTAGCACCCGCTTATATCTCTGGCGGCTAATGACCCCAACGCGGCACAGCTGCTGCTAATGACAGCAGAGCAGCAGCTGACTTTGACAGCAGGGAGCTCCCCCGGGCACCTTCACAATAAGAGCCCGAGGAGCTGGAAGGAACCCTCAGCTGCCAAGGCCAGGGAACAAAAAGATATGAGACCCGAGTGTGGCCAGAACCGACACTCGGGTTATGACAGGTGGCCTTTCGTGGACACAAGGTGGTTTTAAATATCTTGGTGTGTTTTTAGGAAATCAGACTTTTACTGAGAAAAATTGGGAGTGTTTTTTAGAAAAAACTGAAGGAAGACTAAAAAAATGGAAATGGATTCTGCCAAACTTGTCCTTCAGAGGTCGTGTTTTAATTATCAACAACTTGATTGCTTCAATGCTGTGGCATCAACTGTCTTGTCTAGACCCTCCACCCAATTTGCTAGCCAGAGTGCAATCTATAGTCGTGGACTTTTTCTGGGACCGTCTTCACTGGGTTCCACAGAGTATCCTGTTTTTACCGAGGGAAGAAGGTGGTCAAGGGCTCATCCATCTGGCCAGCAGGGGGGCTGTCTTTCGCCTGCAGTTCATTCAGCGACTGCTGAGTGGCCCCCTTGACCTTGTGTGGAGACCTATTGCCAGGGCTGTCCTGGCTCGCTGTGGAGGGCTTGGACTAGAGAGTCGCTGCTTTTAATGGATTTAAGGGGCCAAAAACTCCCAGAACTTCCCCAGTTTTACCAAAGTGCTTTTAAAATCTGGGGACTTTTTAAAAAGAACTCTCCCCAGGCTTCCTTGTCGCCTTTCTGGCTTTTAAAGGAACCACTTGTGTTCGGGACCCGTTTTGATGTGGGCAATGTTTTAGGACCTTCTGTTTTAAAAAAGTTTATTTCTGCAAAGGTTACAACGCTGGGACATTTGGTGAATTTATGTGGTCCTAACTTGGACAATGCTGTTGCCCTGTGCTCGGCTCTTGGTGTTTCTTCAGTCAGAGTTATAATGAACTTGTTGAAAGATTGGAGAGACTGCCTGTCTGCAGAAGAACACTCTGCTATTGTTTTACACTGCGAAAACTCTGTGCAAACTGCTGATGAACCTTTTCCTTTTAGTGTTTTATCTCCTGATTTTAAAGATGGCACTGGTGTGTTTTTAAACTCTGAGCACATTAACATTTGTGACTCTCCTGGTAAAAAAATGTATGGACTTTTGGTGAAAATTCTAAATGTGAATAAGTTAAAAAGTCGAGCTGATACACCATGGAGGAAACACTTGGGTCTGGGTCCAGAGGTGAGGCCTGCCTGGAGAGCACTCTATAAACCACCATTAACTAAGAAGGTTGGAGACCTACAATGGCAAGTTTTACATGGTGCTGTGGCTGTAAATGCTTTTATCTCTCTTTTAAACCCAAATGTTGTTGAGGTTTGTCCATTTTGTCCTCAGAAAGAAACTGTGTTCCATTGTTTTCTGGACTGTAACAGACTGCAATTGTTGTTTGTTTTTTTGGGGAAGCTGTTTTATCTGTTTGGAGAAGTCTTTTCCCTGCAGATTTTTATCTTGGGCTTTCCATATAGACAGAGGACTAAGAAACAGAGTGAACTCTTAAATTTCATCCTGGGTCAGGCTAAAATGGCTATTTATGTTAGTAGGAAAAGAAAAATTGAACAAATGCTGGATTGTAATGCAAAAGACATGCTGGTTGACATGATCAAGGCTCGAATAGTGATTGATTACAATTACTATCATCTGATGCAAAATGTTGAAACTTTTGAGGCTATGTGGTGCTTTAAGCACATCCTGTGTTGTGTTAAGGAGGGGAAAATTACCTATGGTATGGTCCTGATGTAAGAAGCAAGTTTTTTTTTAGTTTTCCTGGTTTGGTTACTTATGTCTTTGATTTCTTGTCAGTGAGTCATTTTACTTTTCCATTGCTTCTTTTAGTTGTTTTAATTGTTGTGTTTTTCTGTTGAACTTGTGACAATAAAGGTGTGTTGAAAAATCAAAAATATCTCTCTCTCTCTCTCTCTCTCTCTCTCTCTCTCTCTCTCTCTCTCTCTCTCTCTCTGACTGCCTGTTACAGGAAGGGAATGTTACCTGTCTCCTGCCGCCGTGCAGTGCTCTCTCTGTTGCCAAAGAAGGGGGACTTGGCCCTGCTGAAAAACTGGAGGCCCGTGGCTCTTCTTTGCATGGACTACAAGGTGCTTTCTAAAGCCCTGGCGAACAGACTGAACACTGTCTTGGGTTTGATCGTAGATAAGGATCAAACATATTGTATTCCTGACCGGAACATTATGGACAATGTTTTCCTCATACGTGACGTTCTCCAGCTCAGTAAATGTCATGACTTACAGTTCGGGATTGTGTCTTTGGACCAGGAAAAGGCCTTTGATAGGGCTTACCATTCCTATTTGTTTTCTACCCTGAGGGGGTTTGGTTTTGGCAATATGTTTTTGAGGTGGGTCAATCTGCTATATACTGGAGCTGAGTGTTTGGTGAAGATGGGGGCGGGCCTGAGTCGGCCAATCCCTGTACACCGGGGAATACGCCAGGGGTGTCCACTCTCGGGTCAGCTGTACAGCTTGGCTATTGAGCCTTTGCTGTGCAGGTTGCGCGCTCGGCTGGATGGTCTGGTTCTGCCGGGCCCATCAAGCTGTTGCCGCCCGATCGTCTTGTCTACTTATGCAGATGACATCAACGTTTTCATCACCTCCCACGGGGATGTGCAGCGTCTGGTGGACACTTTGACAGTTTATGAAAGGGCATCTTCTGCACGGGTGAATTGGGCCAAGAGTGAGGGTCTATTGGTGGGCCGCTGGTCGCGTCAAGGCGTCCCGCACCTACCCGGCGGTCTACAGTTTGGGACGGCCAGTCTCAAAGTGTTGGGGAGTTTTCTGGGTTCGGAGGCTTTTGAACGAAAGAACTGGGAGGGTGTTATGGACAAGGTGTGTGCTCGCTTTTCTAAATGGAAATGGTTGCTACCACAGCTGTCATATAGGGGCAGGGTTCTGGTCGCAAATAATCTGGTTGCCTCGGCTCTCTGGCATAGGCTGGTGGCTTTGACACCGCCCAGGAGCCTCGTGGAGGAGATTCAGAAGATCATCGTGGACTTCTTTTGGTCTGGTCGCCACTGGGTCCGTGCGCCGGTTCTCTACCTGCCTGTGGCCAAGGGGGGACAGGGTCTGGTGGACATACATTCCAAGATCGCCTGCTTCAGGCTTCGAACTGCACAACGCCTCCTTTACGGATGCGGACCCTGCTGGATGGACACTGCTAAACTGCTCCTGAGGAGAGTTGGTCGCTTGGGCTATGATAAGCAGCTCTTCCTCGTGACATCTGGGGAGGTGGACCTCACTGGACTATCTGCTTTTTACACGTCCGTTTTGCATGCATGGCGAGTCTTCAACGTGGCCTGCTTCCGTGACGAGTCACCGGGCATGTGGCTGTTCGAGGAACCACTGTTTTTCAATCGATTCATCGAAGCTGAGGTACTGCAGTCTGTCAGTCTGCGGAGTTGTTTGCGGGAGGCACGCTGTACCAAGCTTGGTCATCTTATACAGATGTCGACCACATCGATGGATACGCTGAGGCGGAGTGCCAACATTACATCTGTCAGACTGCTGCAAAGGGTGGTGGAGGACATGTGCGCCGCCCTGCCACAACCGCTTCGAGCGTTTGCGACAAACCGCACTCTTTCCAATCAATGGGATGACAACACTGCGTCCATCTTTCCTGCAATTTCCATAACTCCAGCTGTGGGGGAGTGGCAGGGAGGAGAGGATCACCTACTGACCTTCAGGATTCCTCGCCTGGGCAAGTTCCAGTTTGTCGGGACAAGGGCGGTGTATCACATCTGTGTGAAGGTTCTGAATCTGCACTCTCTGAAGGATGTCACGGAGTCGAGGTGGGCGGGTTGTTTGGGGCCAGAGGTCTCCCTAAAAGGCAGCTGGCGGTGCATGTACAAGCTACCTATTGAAAAACACACAGCAGATCTCCAGTGGAGGATTGTGCATGGGGCAATAGCTACGAATAAATACAGGGCACACCTCGATCCAACTGTGGGGGGGAAATGTTTGTTTTGTTCCCAAGTTGAGACCCTGGAGCATTTGTTTGTCCAATGTTTTCATTTATCTGGACTTTTTGATATTTTGCGGGAGTGGTTTCGGGCTTTGGGTGAACGTTTCTCTTTTGGTCTGTTCATTTACGGTCCAAAGTATAAAGTGGCAAGGAAGGCTGCTCACACTTTGATGAACTTCCTATCTGGTACTGCTAAGCTTGCCATCTGGCTGACGAGGAAAAGTCGGGCTAGCAACGCTGGCAATGTGGATCCTGTGTCTGCTTTCAAGGTCTTGTTGAAAGTCAGACTCCGGGTGGAGTTCTCTTACTACCAAATGGTGGACAATTTGGAGGCATTCATCAATAGATGGGCTGTGGAGAATGTTTTGTGTTCTGTGGGTCAGGGGGATGAGTTATGTTTGCACTTTTGAGATGTGACACACTTGGACCGGTGATATTGGTCTTTTTGCATTTTCGGAATGTGCAATAAAGCCTTTTTTAAAAGTCAAAAGTCTCTCTCTCTCTCTTTCTAATTCTCGCTCTCCCAAAGGGGGCGGGCGAAACTCTCTCTCTCTCTCTCTCTGTCTCCTTTTGCCTCAGGGGCGGGGGAGAGGCAGATTTGGCCTGTAGAAAAAACAGAAGTGTGAATTTTTGCTCAGCTAAGTTCAAGTATGCAAAAGGCGGGGCCATGTGCCTCGCAAGGGTTGGGAGATGTGGAGTTATGTAAAGGAAATATGAAAAAACAGTGGGTTTCAACAGTGACTCAAATGCTCAGTGGTATATCACCCAAAGACAGAAGGGTGGTTAAAGCAGAATGTGATAAATTGTATCAGAAATTGAGGGAAGACGACATTCTAAATTTAAATAAGGACAGTTAGACCCAGTTTTTAATGGATTTGGAACAAAGAAGGCTAGATGACATACAATCTATGAAAGATATGGCTGTCACAGGATTTTTGGTGAAAAAGAGACATAAGCATCATATTGAGGAGTGTGAACGTGAGCGCAGGCTGATTCATAATTTGGTTACATGCTCTGCTGCAACGGATGGTGTGAAATTGATGAAGGCACAGGTGTCTGAGAAGGGGCAGAATCAGCACATGATGAAAATGGAGATAGACAGTGGTTTGAGGCAGGATTCAGCAGGGGTTGGCCCAGTGGGGTGTGTGACTGAGACAGAGAAGAATAAAGATTTACTGGTTGATAAGCAGCTGGACAAACAAAAGGGAGGGGTGCTGTCCCTCTACCCTAATTTGGAAGATTTGAAAGGGGAATTGCCCCCACCGCCATATTGTATTAATCAGATGCCTTTGGTTAAACTTAAAGAAGGGGTGGTAGAAGTTGAGACGGTGACACCACCGGAAGAATGTGAACAGTTGAAAGGTTTGCTGGAAACTCAGAAACAGAAAATGCAGGCAGACAGACGGGAGATGGAAAGGTTGCAGGAAGAGCTTGAAAGATTAAGGTTGGAAAAGACTGTGGGAGAACGGCTGCAGAATGTTGAAGCTGGTGTAACTAATTTGCGAAGACAAACACAGGATTTTCAGCATAGTTTATGGTCTAATGCTGGCAGTGTGGAATTAGGTGTAGCAGATGATGAAGGTACAGTCGATCAACAGATAAGCTACAGAGGTTTTAAAGATGACTGTGGTCAGTGGAGTGAACACGCAGACAGTGAGGAAATACATCTCCTTTCCCCTACAATATTCGCTTCATCTACTCCTTATGGTCAGGATGATTTTAAGAGCAGGCAGAGGAGAGAAAGTTCAGATGCTATGACTGCAGCTCTTACAAAAATAAATAATGCACAGAAACATGAAGGCAGACCACTGCAGGAAAATAGATCATATCAATTGATAGGAGAGGTCAGAATGACAGATGAGGAGAGGAAAGAATTAGGAGACCAGGAGAAGCACATGCGAGGCAGGCCTTACAGTTTCAGAAATAGAGATTTGTGCCGCAGAGTTTGGGATGGTGACGAATGTGACCCCTATACAGGGCGCCGTCTTAATTCAGCTGCACGCAGAAACACACAACAGGCCACAGAGCACCGCATACACACACAGGCACCACTGGTAATGAAAAGCAGAGGCAGAACATATCAGCCATTCTCATGGACAGACATAAATGGCATTTCAGAAAAAATGCCCCCGCCCTGTGAGGGTGGAGGTCAGTGGATGATAAAATTTGATCAGTTAACTCAAGGAGTTACCGTGGCAATGGGAGATTTTAGAGCTTTGCTTGGGCGACAATTAAGTGTTGTGGAGGTCTCTCAAATTGAACAGTTGGCAGGAACTCAAACAGTTTCAGATTCAGCACCTTTCACCCCTGTAGCATCAACATTCGGTACAGCAATGAGGCACAAATTTCCAATTCCACCAGGAGCTTTAAGAGCTTTAACTTTTTCAATTAAGGAGAATGAGTCTCCTATGGCATTTATCAGTAGATGTAAAATGGAGTGGACAGCGGCTGCTGGCTCTCATCCTAATACATCTGATTTTCAAAGGGACGTATTTAGGCAGGCAGTGTTAAAAGGAGTGCCTCAGGCAGTGAGAGAAGCCATGGACAGTAACCCTGACATTCCCAGTAGCTCTGTGGAATTGTGGGAAAGGCACTTCACACACCAGATGCGTAAAGAACAGGAAAAAGCAGAAAAGGAGAAGGTTGACAGAGATAATCAAGAACTGCAACTGTTAAAATTGCAGTTACACAAGGCTAGACAAGAAATAGCTGAAGTTAAAAAGACAAACAAATCAGCTAAGCAGTTGGTACAGCAGGCTCCGGAAACACCCTCAGGGCCAATGCCCACACCGGGAATGGCAGCTTTACCTGCCCCTGTGTACCCGGCACCCACTGGTTGGACACCCTAAATATCATATTTTCAGGGTGTACCACGTGGTTTTAATTATTATCGGGGGGCATCTCGTGGAAGGCGGGGTGTGAGAGGCTTTCAGGGTCGAAAGGTCATGGGCCTGAATGCATGTCATGGCTGTGGTCAAAATGGTCATTGGAGGAAGGATTGTCCAACTAATCCTTACCCACCACCAGTGGCACCAGCAAGTGCAGGACATCAAGCACCCTATGCAGTGGCAGCTCCACCTGCTGGCAAATATCCAGCATACACTTCAACTGCGGGGGAAGTGTACCTCACACAATATGAGGAACAATTACGGGGCCCACAGAGAAAAAGTGACGTGGGAATGGCAGATCCCATGGTCACATTAAAGGTTATGGACTGTGACCTGCCTTTTCTGGTTGACACAGGGGCAACCTATTCTACTTTGAACTGTGACATTGAGCCTACACTGTTATCGGCTAAAGCTGTGGAGGTTATTGGTTTCTCTGGGGTTCCTGAAAGACTGCCTGTGACAAAGCCTTTGGACACTTGTGTTGCTGGTCAAACTGTGAAACAACGTTATGCCTGCTCAAAAAACTCTCCCACAAACTTGATGGGGAGAGACCTGCTGATTAAACTGGGGGCATCGGTGCTGTGCTCGGCCGATGGAGTCATCTTGTCATTCCCTAATGGTGTTGCTATGAACTGTTCAGTGCAAGGACTGTCTGTGCATGGACAAATGCTGTTGAAACCTGATGTGACACCACAAGCGCCAAACACCTGGGCTGACATTTACTGGGGCCTGTTATCGCCTGACTCGCTCTCACAGACTGGCGTGTTGCCAGTGCTCATGGCCTGGAAGCCATGGATTGCTCTTCTTGCACCCTACACACCTCCCATTGATCCCCTACATGTCACTCTGTATTATGACATAAATTCGGATGATGTTTATCGTGATAGATTTTTCTCCCAACTGGATGGTCAAATTTGGACCATCAAATCTAGGTTTTTGTATGTAGGACAAGAAGGTGTCGCCACAGATGCTGTATTAAGTGCAGAGCAATTACAGTGGTATGAAATGTCAGAGTTATTAGCTCCACACATTACCTTGTTCATACATGCTAATCACCAAGAAAAAGAGTTAGGGCCTATGGTTAAAACACTGGCTGAAGCCACTGATTGGCAGATGACACAGATCCCAAATGTTGAATATTCTGCAAAATATCAGGCCTATCACATCCAAATTGATACAACTGATGAGCTTTTGTTTGAACACAGACAAATTGAGAGGGAGCATGGTAGGGAACGCACTGATCATGAATCACTGATCATCACTGATCATGACTTTTTAGCCAAAGTCAAATTCCTTGTATGTGTTGTGCATACTTGGCCAATAAAGCTGATTCTGATTCTGATTCTGATTCTGATTCTGATGAATCAGCAGCAGACATGTTGAATTCACTGCCACAAAATTTATGGTCACAGGGACCCACAGACATTGGTAAATGTGTTAATATTTCTCCCATCTCATTTCAGGTTCTACCAGGTGAACCCATTTGGCAAAATCAGTATGCACATAAGCCTGTGGCACAGGAGGGCATTACTGACACCATTGAAGGGCTGCTTCAGGCAGGGGTATTAGAAAATTCTCACTCTGCCTGGAACACTCCTATTCTCCCAGTGGAAAAGCAAAACACCGGCAAATACCGAATGGCCCATGATTTGAGGCGTGTCATTTCACGGATTTCCACCCCCACAGTACCCGTGCCAAATCCATACACTGCTTTATCTGCTCTCACATCACAACATTCATGGTTTACATGTATTGATTTGGCTAATGCATTTTTCTGTCTTCCTTTAGCAGAGGAGTGCAAGGATTTCTTCTCATTCACCTACAAGGGCACACAGCTGCACTACACCCGGCTACCACAGGGGTTCATTTTGTCACCAGGTATTTTCAATCAGGTCTTGAAGGAACAACTGCAAGGTTGTCCTCTCCCTCCAGGCGTAATTCTGATACAGTATGTAGATGACATATTGATAGCAGCACCAAATCCTGACAGTTGTCTGGAAGCTACAAAGAGCGTGTTGTTGAGATTGTTTGAATGTGGATTTAAAGTGTCAAGACAAAAACTACAGTGTGCAAGGCGTTATGTGTCTTTTTTGGGCCATGTTATCACACCCACAGGTTCTGGCCTTTCTGCGTCACACAGGGATTCCATCCTTCATCACCCCAAACCATGCACGGTAAAACAAATGTTATCATTTTTGGGTCTAACAGGGTTCGGTAGACATTACATACCACAATACAGCGAAAAGACAAAACCATTGCATGCACTGGTTAATGAACAAGGCATGAGAAATCTTGCTGCACAGTTATTGTGGACACAGGAAGCTGAGGAAGCATTCATTGCTTTGAAAAATGAACTCTCACATGCAGCTGATTTGGCAATACCTGATTACAACAAATGTTTCTACTTGGATGTTTCTGAAGCAGAACACACAGTAAATGGTGTTCTGTTTCAGAAAAAAGGGGGAGAAAGAAAGATACTCCTCTATGTCAGCATAATATTAGACCCAATGGAAAAAAGGCAACCAGCATGCACACGTCATGCTGCAGGAGTGGCAAAAATTTTGCAAAAAACAGCTCATGTGGTTATGGGACATCCGTTGACTGTCCTGACCACACATAACGTGATGTCATATGTAAATTCTGCAGCATTCACTATGACCTCAATCAGACAGACAAGAATGGAAAAAATCCTATCAGCACCACACATCACATTCACACATGAAGGAATAAACATGGCAGATCAGATGTTGGATGGGGAACCACATGAATGTGAAAAAAGGGTCAGAAGAGATGTGAAGGTGAGGATAGATTTATCTGTGACACCACTGACTGACCCAGAGGAAGTCTTGTTTACAGATGGATGTTGTTTTCGTCACCCCACAGAAGGATTGAAGGCAGGTTATGCAGTTGTGAGACAAAAAGCAAATGGATTTGAGGAAGTACTAAATGGGACATTGCAGGACAGACAATCAGCTCAGTTGGCCGAATTGACAGCTATGATGAAAGCATTGGAGTGGTCAGCAGGAAAAAAGGTCACTATTTATACAGATTCAGCTTATGTTGTTGGGTCAATCCACACAGAATTAGCACAATGGATTAGACAAGGTTTTTTGACAGCATCTCAGACTCCTATAAAGCATGAAACAGAAATGAGAAAATTAGCAGAAGTGCTAACGTTACCACAACAGGTAGCAGTGGTAAAGTGCAAAGGTCATGACAACAAAACAGAAACAAATGTGGCCAGAGGTAATCATGAGGCAGACAAAGCAGCAAAAAAGGCAGCAGGATATCAGCCATCGTTAATGTTGACACAGACAGGCAAGGAGGTTCAGGACATTTTGCCACAGATTGATGTAAATATGTTAATAGATGAACAGAGAAAAGCGTCTCCTGAAGAAAAAACCGTGGAAGCAGAGAGGCGCCACAGAAAAAGAAGGGTTGTGGAGAGCACAGGATGGTAGACCAGTGTTACCCCCAGGAATCAGAGAAAATGTGTTACATGAAGCTCATGGGTTAGCACATGTAGGAGCTAAACAAATGAACAGACATTTGGGTCACTGGTGGCATCCCTTTCTCCCTGATATGATACAAAATTTTGTAAAAAGTTGTGCCATTTGTGTTTCTCACAATCCAAAACAGACGGTTAAAGTTCATCAAGGTCATTTTCCATTGCCTACTTTGCCAGGTCAGGAGGTAATCATAGATTACACTGGCATGGTGGAAAGAATCAGGGGATACAGATATCTCCTAGTGGTGGTGGACACATTTACAGGATGGCCTGAAGTTTATCCTGCAAAGAAAGAAGACAGTAAAACAGTGATCAAATTTTTGATAAATCAATACATCCCTACTTACGGATTTCCTAGGAGAATTAGATCAGATAATGGAACACATTTCAAAAATCAAGACCTACAAAAAGTGGAAAAAATGTTAAGTCTAAAACATTCATTTGGAACAGTTTA
This sequence comes from Pholidichthys leucotaenia, assembly GCA_020510985.1. NCBI lineage: Eukaryota > Metazoa > Chordata > Actinopteri > Cichliformes > Pholidichthyidae > Pholidichthys > Pholidichthys leucotaenia. The sequence continues at coordinate 142,449,758 of CM035838.1, forward strand.
TCACCCTCAATCTCAAGGTAAGGTTGAACGAATGAATCAAAATATTAAGGTGAAGCTTGCGAAGATCTGTAGCCAGACAGGAATGAACTGGTTGGATGCTTTGCCTATTGCCCTATTGACGGTTAGAAGTTCTGTTAACAGCTTAACAGGTTTTACTCCTTATGTACTTTTAACAGGTCGTCAGTTCCCGGGACCGGGAGCACGATTGCAGTTGTGTGAGGAAGAAGAGCCCAAGATGGGCTATAAACCATTCTATGACCAACTAAGAGCTCTTGTGTCAACTTTCTCACAACAGGTACAGGAAAAGAAGAAGCCAGGAGGTGATTTAAAACCCACGGAACCAATCACAACAGAGTGGGTTCTCCTAAAGTGCATAAAAAGGAAGTGGTCAGAACCAAGGTGGACAGGACCATTTCGAGTGGTGGAAAAAACTTCACACACAGTGAGGTTAAAAGGTAAAGGGGACACATGGTATCACTGGAGCATGTGCACACCCGCTGAGGAACCAGGAAGAACATTGGATAACATCAGAAAGGACTTAAAGGACAGTAACCAGTGACTTTTTATACAATAAGAGCGTTTTGTAGGCATTAATTGCTTAAAGGTTTTTATTTGTTTGCTAATAAGTATCATAATCATCACATAATCAGTAATTAGTGAACTGTGTAATTGCATAACTGTGTGATTGTATGGTGAATGGCCTCTGGCATTAATAATCCCCTGGATGGATGACTGGAGAGAATGCTTGGAAAATGGAAGGATGTGATTGTGTCTATCATTATATCCATTGTGAGTGTTATTGCTATCTTTGCATTTTGTGGGTGTTGTTGTGTCCCTTGTATTCGATCTCTTTGCCTCAGGGTCATCACTACAGCAGTGGAAGGCAAACCATCTCCTCCATATCAAATGCCACTATTAAAACCTGATGGATCAATTGCACTTGACATGGAATCAGACAAAGATGATGATGATGAGGACTATGACGTGGCTTTGAAGGCTTAAAGGGTTTGAGTTATTGGTCTCATTTTGGATGAGACCAAAAGGGGGAAATTGATGGGATAAAGTGATCAAAATAACCATATAACAGTTATCTGTGTGATTTAAAATATGTGTGTGATTAATATAACCACATAGTAGTTAGTTGTGTGATTCAAAATATGTGTTTGATCAATATAACCACATAGTAGTTAGTTGTGTGCTTCAAAATATGTGTGTGTTCAATATAACCATATAACAGTTATTTGTGTGACTCAAAATGTTTGTATTCTGCTTATACCTAGGTAAAATAACCAATATACCATAATGGAATATATATTGCCAAGTGTGTGGTTCACTCTCTGCAAAATAGTAGACCTTTGTCTCATCACAGAGGAACGCCTGGGATTTATGGGAAGGAGGCACAGTTGCGATAAGGAATGGCTGAGCCTGGCCTACGCTGACCTGGGAGGTGAAGTGACCTTCATGTGGATACATTTGGCGCCAGGAACGAATCCTCCCTGGACCAGACACCTGGACTGTCCACTCGTGAAATGCATGCTTTCTTCTTTGATCATTTGTGTATAAATATTCTGGGTCAGGGCCAGCATAGTCAGTCAGCCTTCATGAACTGACACGATCTGTTACTGTCAGGGCGAGAAGGATTGACCCAGCGCTGTAACCTACTATATTCAACTTGCTTGCTTAATAAATACGTGTTCCAATTAAACTAAATCTCTTCCTTGAAAAACGAATCTGGGTAAACCATCTACACACATAGACAAGCTTTGAAGAGTAGACTTAGATGGTTTTCTACTAAGTTTTTCATCCTAACACTAGCAATTGGATTGACAATGATAGGATTAGTGTTTCAGTAGTTATTCAGGAAAATGGCATTTTCCGTAATGGCGGCCACAGTTCCCCCCATACAGTGTTTGTGTGTACATTTTCAGATTCCTTGACCATGAAAACATATGACTAGCAATTGAATTGACAATGATAGGATTAGTGGTTCAGTAGTTATTCAGGAAAATGGCATTTTCCGTAATGGCGGCCACAGTTCCCCCCCATACAGTGTTTGTGTGTACGTTTTCAGATTCCTTGACCATGAAAACATATGACTAGCAATTACCTCCTTGGCGGAGGTAATGAAGGCCAAGAAGACAAGGTAAAAGAGAAACAAACGGCTAGGAGAGGTTAAAGTGATTTTTGTTGGACATTTCTAGACTAATGACTATTACTTGGATAGTAACTACAGGTCTAGAAAGGGTCCCTCACTCGGTGAGGACATTCCCTCCACCCTCCAACAGGGACCAATGGGCAGAAGAAAGGCCCAAAGTGTGGAGGTCGAGATTCGTTAATGTGTTTTTGTACATATATGTCTTAGTTTTGTTGTTAAAGGGGCTAGGAGCACAAGTTAAAAAAAATGGAAAAACATGAATATGGTTAAAAATTTTAAGATAATGACATTAAATGTGAATGGTCTGAACTCACCTGTTAAAAGGGAAAGAATAATAAGAAAATTCAAGAAGGAAAAAGCCGAAATTGTGGAAATGTGAAAATGACGAGGCAGAGTTTATCTCACGAGTCAGGTTTATTCACATCTTCCAACATCAGCAAAAACAGAAAGAGAGAGAAACCCCCAGCTATTCGTTCTTTATATATCAGGACCTTCAAAGCTCAAAGTCACATTGCATTTAATCCCAAGTAACAATGCATCAGGACCTTCAAAGCTCAAAGTCACATTGCATTTAATCCCAAGTAACAATGCATCTTCTCTCAGATCTTAACACCTCCACCCCCAGTCTCTGGCAGCCAGGAAAATCCCCCAAGGCCGTCTCTTTGCATACCAAAGACTAAACTTTCACATCCTCCTGCTATCTCCAAGGAGACTCAGTCCTTTGTTCAATCTGAGAAGTGAAGTCTAAAGTGGTATACATATGAAGCATAAAGTGATATACATATGTGCATATGAGTCCCACAAAATTATATTTATGCAAGAGACACATTTGAACAAAACAGAACATGAGAAACTAAAGAGATTTGGCTATAAGAACTCCTACTACAGTTCATTTAAGGGAGGAACTAAAAGGGGGGTTATGATACTAATTTCAAATAAAATACAATTTGAATGTGAACAAGAAATCCAGGATAAAGAAGGCAGATATGTAATAGTAAAGGGAAGAATAGATGGTATGCAGATCACATTAGTGAACATCTATGCCCCACCAGAAAGTGACGAGGGTTTTTTTCAACATCTATTTGATCTCATAGCAACACACAGTGAAGGAGTCCTAATTTGTGGAGGAGACTTAAATGCTGTCATGGATCATGAAGTTGATACAACAAGTGTTAAGAAGACAAAAAAAACATGTAACAAAGTTCATAAGAACTTCACTGGCAGAAATGGGTATGGTAGACATATGGAGGGACCTGCACCTACTCGAAAAAAGACTATACACATTATTCAGCAGTCCATAAAGTACACTCTACAATCTCGGATTGGAGGGGCAGAAATATCAGATCATAATCCTATATACATGGAAATATATTTAAACAATAGAAAACGACAAACAACATGGAAACTTAATGTAGGACTATTAAATGAGGAGAAAATAAAAGAAAGAATAAAGTTAAACATAAATGAGTATATCGAGGAGAATGATAATGGAGAAGTGGACCCAACAATACTATGGGATACACTAAAAGCCGTGTTAAGAGGTAAATTAATTGTTGAATCAGGAAAAGCAAAAAAGTCTAAACTGGAATCATATGAACAAAGATGTGAGAGACTGAGGGAATTAGAACGTAAACATCAAAACACAAATGACCCAAAAATATATCAAGAAATTAAGGAAGAAAAAATAAAGATAAAAGAAATACAAATAGATGAAATTGAAAGGAAAAATAGATACTTAAAACAAAAATATTATGAAATGGGGCCAAAGGCCACAAAACTGCTGGCAAAACGGTTAAGAAAACAACAAACAGTGAATAATGTATACAAGATTAAAGACCCCATCACAAATAAATCCACAGTTACCCCAGAAAACATCGAAGAAATATTCCATAAATTCTATCAAGAACTATACTCGCAACCTGAAGAGACAAATGTTCAGGATATTAAAAAATTTCTAAACATATTGGACTTGCCATCAATAGGAAACCAACAAAATGAAAAGCTAACAGCAGAAATAACAACACAAGAGATTAAAGATGTGATTAAGTCACTAAAAAATGGTAAATCACCAGGTAGTGAGGGATACCCATCTGAGTTTTATAAACTGTTTATAGAAGAACTCACGCCACAGCTCCTAAAGTCATTTAATTGGACATTAAACAACAACAAAATACCTCCATCATGGAATGAAGCCATTATTTCAGTTATTTTAAAGCCAGGGAAAGATAGGGAACAATGCGGAAACTATAGGCCAATCTCTTTATTAAATGTGGATTATAAAATATATACAACAATTATCTGTAAACAAAGACATTCTTGACGGAATTGATAGAGGATGATCAAACTGGTTTCATAGAGGGACGCCAAACACATGATAATATCAGGAGAACAATATACATAATTAATCAAATACATAAAGAAAAGAAAAGTGCAGTAATAATGAGTTTAGATGCAGAAAAAGCATTTGATAGGGTTAATTGGATGTTCCTATATAATGTTCTGGAACGCTTTGGATTTAACGAAAAGTCAGTGCAATGCATAAAGACACTGTATCAAAAACCTGTGGCAAGAATCAAGGTAAACGGTAGCTTAACAGACAAAGTAAATATACAAAGATCAACTAGGCAGGGATGCTGCCTATCGCCCACCTTGTTTGCTCTGTTCATAGAGCCACTGGCTCAAGCAATGCGACAAAATAAGAAATTAAAAGGTGTAACAATAAAGGGAGCGGAACACAAGATTGGGCTGTTTGCAGACGATATTATAGTTTACCTTGAACAACCAGATGAATCAATAATGGAAATGATGGACTTGATAGAAAATTTTGGAAAATTATCAGGATACAAGATAAACATAACAAAAATACAAATACTGACATTTCACTATAACCCTTTAAACCAGATAACTGATAAGATCAAACTAAACTGGAAACAAAAAGAAATAAAATACCTTGGAGTGAACATACCTAAAGATTTAAGCAAAATCTATAAAACAAACTATGATAGATTAGAACAAGAAATAAAAAAGATATTGATAGATGGTCAATCTTAAACATGGATCTGAATTCAAAAATTAAGACAGTCAAAATCAGCATACAACCTAGACTGCTTTACCTCTTCCAGGCTCTACCAATAGAGATTCCTGGTGCCCAGTTCTCAAAGTGGGACAGGATGATATCGAGATTTGTTTGGGGAGATAAAAAGCCAAGAGTGAAATATAAAACTATCCAATTGCCAAAAGGAGGCATGGGCCTACCAAGTCTAAAGGAATATTACTACTCAGTGTAGGAGCATGCTCAAATAACGAGGCTGAGTTTCAGTCATAAACCAGCTTTATTTGACAGAACACAAGCTCCTAGCATTCTCAAAGCAGGAAAGAGAAAGAATCATACTTCAACCCCCTTTTATACATTTCCAGCATCAGAATTCAAGTCACATGGTGTCTTCAGTCAACATACAGTTACAAAGCATCCCTTTGAAGCTTCACCATTGTCTCTCATTTCTTGATGAACCGGAATACCCTCCTGGGCGTCTTCTGTGGGACAAAGAGACAAATCTCACACTTCCTTGTTACCTCCTGTAGATTTGAGTCCTCAGTCCTTGCAGACATGACACTCCACAATACACATTCAGTTCTGTCTCTGTGGCAGTGTGAGCCCACAATGTGTGTCGGCCACACTCAGCACAAATAAGATATATCATATGTTGGTGCGACGGAGGATACGAGGCAAAATGGAAAGAAATGGAAAAGGAAATTGAGGGACTCCCAGTACAAAGCATAATAGGAGATAAGGATGCATATAAGCAAATCAAACAAATAGACCCAATCACTAAGTTTACTTTGGAACTGTGGTATAAAATAGTACAAAAGTATAATATAAAGGAGGACATAAAACTATTGAAATGGGTCGCATTTGACAGTCAGTTTGAACTGGCAAAGCAAGATAGGGGATACAAAAAATCTGGTGAACAAGGGAATCACAGCATGGGGCAATATGGGAAAAAAGATTTCGGGAGTTTTGTGAACATGAGAAGAAAATTTAAACTAGAAAAATCTGAATTCTTCAGATATCTGCAGATGAGAGATTATTATATAAGAAAGATTAGACATAACCTCCACACAGATGTGAGCGAGATTATACAATTCATTTTAAGCTCGTATGCAGGAAATAAAATAAGAATTATTTCAAAGCTATATCAGAAACTTACGGCAAACAAACATTCAAGTAACTATATAAAGGAGAAATGGGAGAAAGAACTAAATTTAAACATAACAGAAGAAAACTGGCAAGAAATATGGAAAACACAACACACATCAACAAGTTCAAGGACATGGAGGGAATTTGGATGGAAAAATCTGATTCGCTATTTCATTACACCACAGATCCAAAGAAAATATACAAATACAAAATCTATATGCTGGAGGGGCTGTGGGGCTCAAAATGCAGACCACTCGCATATGTTTTGGAAATGCTGCAAAATCTCATCATTCTGGAAATCTATACATGTGACAATACAGAGGATATTAGGATATAATATACCAATGAACTGTAACTTGATGTATTTACACTACCGTTCAAAAGTTTGGGGTCACCCAGACAATTATTTTGTGTTTTCCATGAAAAGTCACACTTATTTACCACCATGAGCTATAAAATGAATAGAAAATATAGTCAAGACATTGACAAGGTTAGAAATAATGATTTGTATTTGAAATAATAATTTTTTCCTTCAAACTTTGCTTTCGTCAAAGAATCCTCTACTTGCAGCAATTACAGCATTGCAGGCCTAACATGATTGCACAAGGGTTTTCTAATCATCCATTAGCCTTCTGATGCAGTGAGCAAACACATTGTACCATTAGAACACTGGAGTGGTAGTTGCTGGAAATGGGTATCTATAAACCTATCTAGATATTGCACCAAAAACCAGACATTTGCAGCTAGAATAGTCATTTACCACATTAGCAATGTATAGAGTGTATTTCTGATTAGTTTAAAGTTATCTTCATTGAAAAAAAGTGCTTTTCTTTCAAAAATAAGGAAATTTCTAAGTGACCCCAAACTTTTGAACGGTAGTGTATGTGATCTTAAAAGAGACAATGTAATACAGGCTGAGGACAGATATTTAGTTAAAATCATGCTGATTGCAAGTAAAAAAACAATCACAAGAAAATGGCAATCAGAAGTTCTTCCTGACCAAGAGCAATGGACAGACATTGTTGAAGATATATGTTTAATGGAAAAACTAACATATCGACAAAAAATGCAAGAAGGACAATATGAAAAAAAATGGTGGAAATGGACACACTACAAAGTGCAACAACGAGACAGAAATTGAAAGAATAATCAAAGACACTGGAAAAACCAGAAGAATTAAGAAATGGAAACTAAAAACTTGATGCTCCAACATTTGCCCCCCCTTCTTTTTTTTTTTCTTTTCTTCTTCTTGCTCCTTTTTTTAAATATAGAGACTGTGATCTGAATGTAATATGTATGATGAAAAATGAATAAAAATCAAAGTTACAAAAAAAAAAAGATTAATGGTCATCCTGCATCCATTGTGCGTACAGTCCAGTCCTGTTGATCTATCTATACTGGGATTCAATGTACAATTAAAATCCCCTGCTATTATATGTTGCCCTGTAAGTGATGATAAAGTAAGGAATAAATTAACAAAGAAGTTTTGATCATCAATATTGGGGCCGTATAAGTTCACCAGATTTATATTTTCTAATAACAAAGATCCTTGGATGATTAGATATCTTCCAAATTTGTCTCCAATTACATTTTTCACTTGAAATGAGACTGTTTTGTGTATGAGAGTCGTAACTCCCCTGGCTCGGGATGAAAATGATGAGATGAACACGTTACCTTGCCATCTTCTCCTAATTCTTTTTACATCCTCTTCTATTAGATGAGTTTCTTGTAAAAATACAATTTTTGAATCTATGTCTTTTATTTTATTCATAACTTGTTTAAGTTTTTTAAGATTTTGTAGACCTCTGCAATACCATGAAGTTAAATTAAGATTAACGCTTTGATCTATGATCAGTAAAGAGTTTGAGATTACCTTGCAATATGAACATACTCTTACAGAGAAGCAAAAACATGGATGATAGAACATTCATCCTACAAACTAAACAAAAACAGATTCCCTTTCCCCATATTCGTGGTAATCCCCCCAAAATCAAAAAAATTCCGTCTCCCGTTATAGCTAGTGACTGTTCCACACCTGCGAGGATCAGTCAAACCACTCTCTCTTTCTCCTCTCAATCACCCTGACACTACTACTATTCTTATAACATTAACTCTCTTCTGTAGTTTTTTCAGCATAACTTCAAAGTTTTATAGCAACGTTGTACATCATAGCTTTTTTTTTTTTTTTAAAAATACAGTCTGTATTTTGTAGACTTATTATATGTTTCAGATCAATCAGATGTCTGTACATATGCTTAAATGTTCTACCTTTGTCATGTTCATGCTTAGCTCCCACCAGTCTCCTTTTGGATCTGCTTGATGAGCTCCTGCGCCTCTTGAGGGGTCTTGAAGGTGTGGGTTCTCCCCTTATATGTGACCAGCAGTCTTGCCGGATAAATCACTCCGTGACGAATCCCTAGGTTGCACAGCTCTTTGCGGGTGGGATCAAACTGTCTCCTTAATTGTTGAATTCCTGTGGCCAAATCTGGGTAGAGTCGTACCTGTTGATCCTGGTTTGATTCCATTGTTTGCAGTTTAATTTGCAGGCTGGTGACGTCATCCTCAGCGCTTGATATTCGGAGCTCCGCCTGCACACTCTCTCCAAACAGTTGTTTATTTCTTTCCTCATACCTTCTATCACTGCTATAATCCCATCAAATTTAGACGAAAACTCTGTTCTCATGGAGGTGATGGCAGCGAGCACTACGCTTGTCCCCTCCCCAGCAGTTTCCGCTCCGCTGCTGGCCCGCAACTTTTTTAAAAAAGCTTGGAAGAGCTGATGAATAAAGAAAATGAGAGAGAGAGGAGGATGGATGAAGAAAAGTGAACAAGGAAGTCCCGAGGATTAGCAAGGCAGAAGTGAGAGCAGCTTTGAAGATGATGAAGAATGGAAAGGCGGTTGGTCCAGATGACATACAGCAGGGTTTCCTCTGGTAACATTTCTGGGTGGCGGCCTGCCATGCCAGAAAAATTTCCACCGCACTTATGAGGAGATATAAATTTAAGAAAAATATATGAAGCAATGATTTTCCGCAAGCGCGCACATGAACAATGTGCGTGACCATCATCCGCACAGAGTTTAGAAGCGCCCCGCTGACGCAAGCTTTCCAGTCAGTCACCAGGCAGAGTGTCTCGCTGGTGTGACGGTCCAAGAGAAACATGGCTTTATTAAAGCACTTTAGATGCAGAAAAAAAATCAGAAGAGGTATGTAAGCACTGGAGGCATTTATCATGGTTTTAACCCACTGGAAACAGGAGCAATAATGGAAGAGTCGCTTAGCTAAGACATATGGTTAGAATTCATATGCAGCCGGCTTCATATGAAGCCACTATAATATTAATTTATGTTCATTATTATGTACCTGGCAAGTTAAGATGACCGAAATTCACAGTCAATTACTTTAATCTGTCAGCAGCCTTCAGACAAAATTGTCACAATGGCCCTCACGGACCATCACAAGACGCCACAGTCACCAGTGAGTTTGCAGTGATGTTTTATTAACAGAGAGGGATGAACAAACACAGGATACATACAATGGCTGGGTGACGTCTGAGCCGGGGAGCACCCGATGCGCCAGACGAACAATAGTGAGGGTGAAGTCTTAAGGGAACGTACCTTACGAGACGACAACGTTAACAGGCGGGTTACAGATTCCCAAGTCCGTTAACAACGATGAGCAAGGCAAACAGGAACATAACGGAGCATAACAGAGACTGCCGCACTGGAGGACATTCAGCACCGGCTTTTAACTCTGGCCGCTAATGACCCCAATGCGGCCCAGCTGCTCGCCGTGACAGCAGCGCAGCAGCTGACTTTGACAGCAGGGAGCTCCCCCGGGCGCCTTCACAATAAAAGCCTGAGGAGCTGAAAGAAATCCTCTGCTGCCAAAGCCAGGGAAATAAGATATGAGACCCGAGTGTGGCCAGAACCGACACTCGGGTTATGACAAAAATAAGCGTGCCAACATTTGGATTTCAACATAAGGGAGGTTTTTCCTGCTGTCTGGGTGATGAGGAGATTAAAAAAAAAAAAAACTATAAATATAATGAAATGTAACAGAAATAACAGCATCCTTGGTCATTTAAGCTAATTTATTTCATTAAATACAATTTTATTAATATATTAAAAAACATCCAAGTTAGGTTAATTGGCATCAAAATGGGGATTCTAAATTGTCCTTAGGTATGACTGTGAGAGTGAATGGTTGTCTGTCTCTCTGTGTTGGCCCTGTGATGGACTGACGATCTGTCCAGGGTGTACCCTGCCTCTTGCCCAAAGATGCTGGGATAGGCTCTAGCCCCCCTGTGATCCGAAAAGGATTAAGCAGAAGAAGATGAATGAATGACATTAAATACCCAAATGTCCAAATATGTTAAAAAATCACACAGGCTTATACGGGGTGTCCTAATTTTTTCACGACTGGACCTGTGGAGGTATTTAGATGTTTAGGAGAGATGGCAGTGGACTTTTTAACCAGATTGTTTAACACAATCTTAGATGCATGAGGAGTGGAGAATAATAATAATAATAATGGATTAGATTGATATGGGGCTTTACATGTCAAGTGACATCTCAAAGCACTTACAGTGAGACCATTATTCATTCATTCCAGACAGACATTGATAGTGGTAAGCTACTTCTGTAGCCACAGCTGCCCTGGGGCAGACTGACAGAAACGTGGCTGCCAATCCACGCCAATGGCCTCTCTGACAACTACCAAACATTTATACATCTTCATACCCAGTATCATCGACACTGGAGGCTAGGTGGGTAAAATGTCTTGCCCAGGGACATAATGGCAGGGGAGAGCAGGATTCGAACCGCCAATCCTCTGGTTATTGGATGACCTGCTCTACCTCCTGAGCCACTGACGCCCACATTTCCCTACTCCGTTGCATTTTTGCTGAGCACCAAGCTGGATGGCAGAAAGTTCCATTTTTATATGGTCGTTGGTATGACCTGGGACTTGAACCCCGACCTCCTGGTTGTGGGGCGGATGCTCTACCTCCAGACCACCACTCCACACACACACAAAAAAAGTGAACACTGCGATTGTTGCGGTTGCTCGTTTTCCTCCATAGTAGGCTTATCCATAGCGCGGTATTACATAATTGCTGTTGTAACGGATGCCAACTAGTACTGTTCGGCGTAGAACGTTAATAAACTTCCCTCCCGAAAGCCTCATACAGTATCGGTAGCGCTGAGCTATCGGTCGGACCTTTAGCTCAGCGCGATCGTGCTGTGTCTCCCATGCTCGAACTGTGTTAGTTGACTGAGAGGTCGCGGGTTCGTGTCCCGTGTGGGGCGAACTGCGCAGGATGATCTCTGTCACAATGGTGCTGTGACCCGGATGGGAGTGAGGTTTAAGGGGGAGAGTGTAACGGATGCCAACTAGTACTGTTCGGCGTAGAACGTTAATAAACCTCCCTCCCGAAAGCCTCATACAGTATCGGTAGCGCTGAGCTATCGGTCGGACCTTTAGCTCAGCGCGATCGTGCTGTGTCTCCCATGCTCGAACTGTGTTAGTTGACTGAGAGGTCGCGGGTTCGTGTCCCGTGTGGGGCGAACTGCGCAGGATGATCTCTGTCACACTGTTATCGTGACAGCCCTAGCTGTCACTAGCGGATGATAAGAAGTTTCACTAGGGGCATTCGATTATAAAACTATAACTATAAATGCCAGATTCCATCTGCAAGCAATACTGTATGTACAGTTAGGCCCAAAAATATTTGGACAGTGACAAGATTTGGTATTTTAGCTGTTTACGAAAACATATTCAGGATACAATTATATAATCAATATGGGCTTAAAGTGCAGACTCTCAACTGTAATTTGAGAGTATTCACATCCAAATTGGAGCAAGGGTTTAGGAATTATAGCTCTTTAATACGTAGCCGCCTCTTTTTCAAGGGACCAAAAGTAATTGGACAATTGACTCAGAAGGCTGCAAAAAAAAAAATAACAAGTCTGCATGGGTTCTTCCCTCGTTAACCTGTCATCAATTAAGCAGTTAAAAGGTCTGGAGTTGATTCCAGGTGTGGCGTTTGCATTTGGAAGCTGTTGCTGTGAACACACAACATGTGGTCAAAGGAGCTCTCAATGGAGGTGAAACAGACCATCCTGAGGCTGAAAAAAAAAGAAGAAATCCATCAGAGAGATAGCAGAAATGTTAGGAGTGGCCAAATCAACAGTTTGGTACATTCTGAGAAAAAAAGAGTGCACTGGTGAGCTTGGGAACTCAAAAAGGCCCGGACGTCCACGGAAGACAACAGTGGTGGATGATCACAGAATCCTTTCCATGATGAAGGACAACCCCTTCACAACATCCACTCAAGTGAAGAACACTCTCCAGGAAGTAGGTGTATCAGTATCTAAGTCTACCATAAAGAGAAGACTTCATGAGAGTAAATACAAAGGATTCACCACAAGGTGCAAACCATGAATCAGCCTCAAAAATAGAAAGGCCAGAATTGACTTTGCCAAAAAACACCTGAAGAAGCCAGCCCAGTTCTGGAACAGCATTCTTTGGACAGATGAGACTAAGATCAACCTGTAACAGAATGATGGGAAGATGAAAGTTTGGAGAAGAATTGGAACAGCTCATGATCCAAAGAACTACATTTTCTGTAAAACATGGTGGAGGCAGTGTGATGGCATGGGCATGCATGGCTTCCAATGGCACTGGGTCACTTGTGTTTATTGATGACATGACAAAAGACAGAAGCAGCCGGATGAATTCTGAAGTGTATAGGGATATACTTTTTGCTCAGATTCAGCCAAATGCAGCAAAGTTGATTGGACGGCACTTCACCAATGATCCAAAACATACTGCAAAAGCAACCCAGGAGTTTTTTAAAGCAACGAAGTGAAATATTCTGCAATGGCCGAGTCAATCACCAGATCTCAACCCAATCGAGCATGCATTTCACTTGCTCAAGACAAAACTTAAGGCAGAAAGACCCACAAACAAGCAACAACTGAAGACAGCTACAGTAAAGGCCTGGCAAAGCATCACAAAGCAGGAAACCCAGCGTATGGTGATGTCCATGGGTTCCAGACTTCAGGCAGTCATTGCCTGCAAAGGATTCTCAACAAAATATTGAAAAGTAACATTTTACTTAGGGTTATGTTTATTTGTCCAATTACTTTTGAGCCCCTGAAATGAGGAGCGTTTGTATAAAAATAGCTAAAATTCCTACATGTTTAATCATGTATTTTTGTTCAACCCCTCGAATTAAACCTTAAAGTCTGCACTTCAGTTCCGTTGTAGTTGTTTCATTTCAAATCCAATGTGGTGGCATGCAGAGCCCAAATCATGAAGATTGTGTCACTGTCCAAATATTTCTGGGCCTAACTGTATATTCATTTTTTTAAGTTGAAAGAATGAGGGAGTTGTAGAGGGTGCGAAGGAAAGGATCTGGAGGCGAGGCACGAGCGTAGGTCAGCACAGATTCTTTATTTACCCTCTAACATGAGTACAGCCTGCTGGCCCCAGCGGCCACGCTGGGGCCCGGTTAGTCGTGATGAGAGTAGAGTGTAAGAGCTAAAAGAGAGAGATGAGGGAAAGCAGCTCTTTTATACCGTCATACATACAGAGAGAATGCATAGCACATACAGTGTGCATATCAATTGTCATCTACTACCATTGGTCAGTACACATGATTAGCATGACATTGGTTGATACAAAGACGCGTGCATTCAGTCCCGTCTGACTGCCTCCTGTGGTTCTTTTGGTCGTGTGTCAATTGTCCTCCGCTTCCTCCAAGCCCCTGCTGGGTGACTGCCGGGTGTGAGGAATGCTTCAGAGAAATGTCCCAGAGGAATGTCTCCCCGCTGTGTTTAGTGTCGCCACAGAGTCATGAATAAGTGAATGAATAAATAACCTCCCCTCGTGGATCGTCACCTTATTGTGGTGGGGGGTTTGCGTGCCCTAGTGATCCCAGGAGCTATGTTGTCCGGGGCAATTTGCCTCTGGTAGGGTCACCCAAGATAAACTGGTCCTGGGTGAAGGGCCAGAATAAGAACAATCCAACAGACTCTCATGATGAATGTCAGAACAAGGATTCAGTGTACCCCACCCGGTATGAGGTTACCAGGGCCCTACCCTGGAGCCAGGAATGGGGGAGGGACTCGATGGCTAGCGCCTGATGGCTGGGTTTCTGCCCATGGGACCCGGCTAGGCTCAGCCCGAAGGAGTCACATAGGTCTGCCCTCCAGTGGGCTCACCACCTGCAGGAGGGACCTTGGGGGTCCGGTGCTATGTGGATCAGGTGGCGGTTGAAGGCAGAGACCTTGGCGGTCTGATCCCAAGCTTTCTAAACTGGCTTTTGGGATGTGGAATGTCACCCCTCTGGTGGGGAAGGAGCCTGAGCTGGTGCATGAGGTTGAAAGATACCGGCTAGATATAGTCGGCCTCACCTCAACACATACCTCTTGTTCTGGAACCAGTCTCTTGGAGAGGGGCTGGAGCTTGGCCTCCTCTGGAGTTGCCCCAGATGAGAGGTGATGAGCAGGGATGGGTATTCTTGTATCCCCCTATATTGGAGCTTTCCCCGGTGGATGAAAGGGTTGATTCCCTGTGCCTTCGGGTTGGGAAACGGGTCCTGACCATCATTTGTGCCTATGCACCAAATGATGGTTCAGAGTACCCACCCTTTTTGGAGTCTCTGACTGGGGTGCTGGAGGGTGCTCCTCTTGGAGACTGCATTGTTCTACTGGGGGACATCAATGCGCATGTGGGCAATGACAGTGAAACCTGGAGGGGGGTGACTGGGAGGAACGGCCTGCCCGATCGGAACCCAAGTGGTGTTCAGTTATTAGGCTTCTGTGCTAATCACAGTTTGTCCATAATGAACACCATGTTCAAGCATAAGGGTGTCCATATGTGCACCTGTCACCAGGACACCCTAGGTCACAGGTCGATGATCGATTTTGTTATCATGTCATCAGAGCTGCGACCATATGTCTTGGACACTTGGGTAAAGAGAGGTGCAGAGCTGTCAACTTATCACCACCTGGTGGTGAGTTGGATCCGATGGCAGGGAAGGATGCCATTCAGTCCTGGTAGACCCAAACGTATAGTGAGGGTGTGCTGGGAACGTCTGGCTGAGGCCCCTGTCCGGGAGGTCTTCAACTCCCACCTCCGGAAGAACTTCAACCACATTCCAAGGGAGTCTGGAGACATGGAGTCTGAATGGGCCATGTTCTCCACCTCCATTGTTGACACAACACTGCAACATTGCGTGGAGGTCAGGGGCAGTGCCTTTGGCATGGCAAACCGGGGTGGTGGTTCCTCTCTTCAAGAAAGGGGACCGGAGGGTGTGCTCCAACTCTAGAGGGATCAAACTCCTCAAGCCTCCCTGGGAAGGTCTATGCCAAGGTACTAGAGAGGAGAGTCCGGCCACTGGTTGAACCTCAGATTCAGGTGGAGCAATGGGGTTTTTGTCCTGGCCGTCGCACATCGGACCAACTCTTTACCCTCTCAAGAATCCTGGAGGGTTCGTGGGAGTTTGCCCAACCAGTTTACATGTGTTTTGTGGACTTGGAGAAGGCATTCGACTGCGTTCCTCGTGTTTTTTTTGTGGGGGGTGCTTCGGGAGTATTGGGTATCGGGCTTGTTGTTACGAGCTCATCGGTCTCTATACGACCGTTGTGAGAGTTTGGTTCGTATTGCCAACACTCAGTCAGACTCATTCCCAGTGAGAGTTGAACTCCGCCAGGGCTGCTCTTTGTCACCGATCATGTTCATAATTTTTATGGACAGGATTTCTAGGTGCAACCAGGGAACTAAAGGTGTCATGCTTGGTGGCCACAGGATCTCATCTCTGTTGTTTGCAGATGTTGTCCTGTTGGCTTCATCCAGCAATGACCTACAAGTTTTACTGGGACGGTTTGCCGCTGTTTGTGAAGTGGCTGGGGTGAGAATCAGCACCACCAAGTCCAAGTCCATGGTCCTCAGCCGGAAAAAAGTGGATTGTCCTCTCCAGGTTGGGACAAGCTCCTGTCCCAAATGGAGGAGTTTAAGTTTTGCGGGGTTTTATTCACGAGTGAGGGGAGAATGGAGCGAGAGATTGGCAGACGGATCGGAGCAACATCTGCAGTGATGCGGACATTGTACCGGTCTGTTGTGGTGAAGAGGGAGCTAAGCTCTAAGGCAAAGCTGTCGATTTACCGGTCAATCTACATTCTTACCCTCACCTATGGTCACAAGCTTTGGGTAATGATCGAAAGAATGAGATTGCGGCTACAAGCGGCTGAAATGGGCTTTCTTCATAGGATTACTGGACTCACCCTTAGAGATGGGATGAGGAGCTCAGTCATCCGGGAGAGGCTCAGAGTAGAACTGCTGCTCCTCCACATTGAAAGGAGCCAGTTAAGGTGGTATGGGCATCTGATCAGGATGCCTTCTGGACGCCTCCCACTTGAGGTGTTTCGGGCACGTCCCGCTGTGAGGAGACTCCAGGGCAGACCCAGGACTCGCTGGAGAGACTACATCTCCCAGTTGGTCTGGGAACGTCTTGGTATCCCCTCTGAAGAGCTAGAGCAGGTGGCTGGGGAGAGGGAAGTCTGGGCTTCTCTGCTTGAACTGCTGCCTCCGCAACCCAGACCTCCGGAAAAGCGGTAGAAGATGGATGGATGGATGGATGGATGGATGAATGGATGGATGGATGGATGGATGGATGGTTGGATGGATGGATAAATAATCTGTGTAATTGTGGGAAATAAAAAAATACTTACTGACAGCTGGTTTGAATATTTGACAAGGAGTCGCAGTCATAACTTTTCCAAAAATATTACAAATAAAAAAAGTATTGCTATGATGTGATGTCGACTGGCAGAGCAGCTGTGTAAAATTGGATTTAAAACATCGACTGCTCCACAGAGATTTTTGTCATCATTCGGCAAAGGTAGGCATCAAATCTAAGGATGTATTTCAGTCTGTAAATCCCCCTTGGTTATAAATTTGTTGATTATTTGTGACCCGTGCTGGCAAAATGAGTCAGAATGAGGAAATTTTCAAAAGTAAGGTAACGTTATTTTCATATTTTGTATTGAAAGACCTTCAAAATGATATTTAATTTGTAGGAAGTGGGCAAAAACTGACCAGCAACAAGTCGTTTTTATTTATATCTTTCTGGTTTGAAAACTCGCATTTGATTTGTCTTGAGTTGCATCTTCTGGAATTCAAAGTGTATTTTTAGAAAGTAGGAGTTCCAAGCTTTACAGTGATACCAGGCACTGGCGGGGGTTTTCCCGGGACTTACCGCGAGTGATCAAAGAAAGAATCATGATTTATGACTTCTAGTGCCTGTAGCTCGTAATCAGCCTGTGCGCATTCCAACTCATTTTGCCAGCACGGGTCACATTTTTCTCTATAAGGCTTCATCTATTGTAGCTATAAAAAATGTTTTACAGATACCGTTAAGAGCCCTTTTTTTTTAACCTAATCCTAACTATAAACACATCAAGCTTAAAGGTCTGATGACACGATTTTGACTGCATCTAATTTTGCAACACATAATTTCAATATGACAAAATAGGTGGGTCTGTGCAGTTCTAAGTCAAACAAGCTTTTTTTCATGTGAATATCCAAAGTTTTCATGAGTGCCACGTCACCAATTATGTCAGTGGCTGGAAACCCCCCCGGCCATGTTGTGACATCATCGGGAGAATACAGCGCTTGGCTTCCCATTGTACACGCAGGATGGAAGTGGTAGAAAACATCGACGATGGTTCCAGCACATTCATTCATTCATTCATCTTCTTCCGCTTAATCTTTTTCGGGTCGGGGGGGGGGGGGGGGCTGGAGCCTATCCCAGCATCTTTAGGCGAGAGGCAGGGCACACCCTGAACAGATCGCCAGTCCATCGCAGGGCCAACACAGAGAGACAGACAACCATTCACTCTCACAGTCATACCTAAGGACAATTTTGAATCCCCAGTTTTGATGCCAAATAACCTAACTTGCATGTTTTTGGCATGTGGGAGGAAACCGGAGAAATCCCGGAGTAAACCCATGCAGACACGGGGAGAACACGCAAACTCCACACAGATCACTGTTAGTCGGGGGCTGGGCTCGAACCCAGGATCCCCTGGCCAATGGTAAGTTGCTGTGCTGCCGCAGTGCTAACCACTCCGCCACCACGCCACCCGTAGTTCCAGCACAT
The DNA here is from genome assembly GCA_020510985.1 of Pholidichthys leucotaenia. Classification (NCBI taxonomy): domain Eukaryota; kingdom Metazoa; phylum Chordata; class Actinopteri; order Cichliformes; family Pholidichthyidae; genus Pholidichthys; species Pholidichthys leucotaenia. The sequence continues at coordinate 142,468,279 of CM035838.1, forward strand.
GTAGTCTGGAATTGGTTTCTGTTGTCCAATCTTCAGACGATTATAGTTCAGAAGAATAGGATGATAATGAAGAATCTGGGGGCATCAGACCTTATAGGTTTGAGCCGTGCCAAGCAGGCATCGTGCCTAGCGAGTCAGACTCAGAAAGTGACGGTGGTGAGGCACACATGGCCGGCACAGCAGCAGCAATAAACACATGGCAGGGAAATGTCAAGTGGTATGCTTTTGTTACAGATATTTCAACAAATTTTTTGTTCATAAATATAATTTATTTAAACCTGAATTTTCAATAAAATCATAGCAGTGTATTCGCTACACATCAGGCTCAGACATCAGGTTTATTATGTATTATCTTTTGAGTTCTTGTTGTTTTTATGTCTGTGTTCCTTTTCTTTTCCACGCCTGTAGCCGCCGCTCTGGCCAGCGGTTGTTGGGCAGCAGTTTTGACCCACTTTCAGGTGGGCGCTGTCCAAGATTTGCCAGTCCAACCATGCCCCCTCTCTCTTTGACAGTCAGCTGTTCATTGTTTGTGTGTATCATCTGCCATGTTGTCAGCCAGCCAATATTCCCAACACTATCACGAAGTGTTGGCCACTCTACACAGCCGTGGTTCTGTTGCGCCCCTTGAAGCGATGTCGGCTCTGGGGTGCAACCATGGTTAACACGTCTCCTCTCCATGCGTTTGCTGGGCGATGTCAGCCCCAAACGCCAACTGTAACTGTTTCTGTTTATTTTTGTAAGTTTTCACCTTTTTGGGAACTGTTGTCATCATTCTTATGTTCAGTACATGTGCCGTGGTGAATTCTGTGTAAACCCATTCATCATGACCCTCCGTGCGCTCTTACACAGGGCACAGAGAGGGAGGATGAAATAATGAGGATTATTGTGCAGGGTTCACCAAAGCACATTTAATACAAAAAGACAGACAATTCCCAAAAAGGTGAAGACGTACAAAAAACACAAAAAACACAAATACACTTACTGATGGCCTTTGAGGGCCGGCATCGCCCAGAGAATGAATGAGAGGAGATGTGTTAGCCACAGGTGCACTCCAGAGCTGACATCGCTTCAAGGACACACGAGAACCACGGCAAACATGGAGTGGCTAACACATCGTGAGAGTGCTGAAAATACTGGCAGACTAACAGCACAGATGACAATACTATGGACCAACAGTGCGTGACTGGCAAACGGCCACTTAAGTACACACACTGCTGGTGATGATGTGATGTGAAGCACCTAGGCAAGGACCGGGAAAGATGATCAGCGGGAGTGGGAATCAGCGGGTGATAATGAGATGGGGGTGTAGCCGGACCAGCGAGCTGTCAGCATGTGCTCATAGAAAGTAGGTCAAAGCAGCAGTCTAACAGCTGCCGGCCAGACAGTGGCTAAGGAGAGGAAAGCACACTGAAATATATACTATACAGTGGGATAAAAAAGTATTTAGTCAGCCACCAATTGTGCAAGTTCTCCCACTTAAAAGATGAGAGAGGTCTCCAATTTTCATCATAGGTATACTTCAACTATGAGAGACAAAATAAGAAAAAAAAATCCAGAAAATCACATTGAAGGATTTTTAATGAATTAATTGGTAAATTCCTTGGTAAAATAAGTATTTGGTCAATAACAAAAGGTCATCTCAATACTTTGTTATATACTTTGTTATCTACATCAAGATGGCGCCCACAGTGGTCGCCATGGTGCTTCGCCGCGCTTTGCTTTGTTTGTTTTTGTTCATCAATTGTGTGTCTGCCTGCTCTTACACCCGTGAAGAGCTACTAAATATCAGGACTTTCACTCCCACGGACCTACTCCCAGTTTTTTTGGCTCCTGCCGTCGATCTGGTTCACCTTTTAGCCCAAAAAGTGAGACGGCGAAAGAGAGGAAGACGAGCAGGTGCTCTCGTGCGGCTTCGCAGGAGAGGCACGCGCAGGGCTCTGCCTGGGATATTTCTGTCCAACGTCAATTCTCTCTATAACAAGGTAGATGAACTGAGACTGCTGATGCAATTTAAGGACCTCTCCACCTCGTGTGCCCTCTGCTTTACTGAGACCTGGCTCAAAAAAAGGACACCGGACAGCGCACTCCTCCTCGAGGGATTTCAGCTGTTTCGTGCAGACCGAGATAAGGAGCTCTCCAGCAAGACCACAGGAGGAGGAGTCTGCTTCTACATCAACAGCAGCTGGTGCTCCGATGTAACTGTGATCTCCCAACACTGTTCTCCCACTCTGGAATATTTATTCATCAACTGCAAGCCATTTTATTCCCCGCGTGAGTTCGCTTCATTCATCCTGGCCGCTGTTTACATCCCGCCCGACGCGGACGTGCGCGAGGCTCAGTGCGCGCTTGCGGATCACATTCAGCAAGCGGAGCGAACTTTTCCGGACTCTCTGGTTAATGTGGTTGGCGACTTTAACCAGAGCAACCTGAGCCACGAACTCCCCCACTACAAACAGTTTATAAAATGCCCCACCAGAGGAAAGAACACGCTGGATCACTGTTACACTACAGTTAAGGACGCGTATCGCGCTGTTCCCCGCGCTGCGCTCGGACTATCTGATCACGTGATGGTCCACCTGATTCCCACATACAGACAGAGGCTGAAGCTCACAAAACCTGTTGTGAGCACTACGAGGAAATGGACCAGTGAAGCTGGGGAGAAGCTGTGCACGTGCTTGGAAATAACTGACTGGGGCATGTTTAAAGGAGCCACGCATGATCTGGACGAGTACACGGACACTGTGAACTCATATATCCACTTTTGTGAGGAGAGCATTCTTCCATCGCGCACCAGGGTGAGTTACTCCAACGACAAGCCCTGGTTCACTGCTAAGCTCAGACAGATCAGGAAGGAGAAGGAAGCAGCGTTGAAAAGTGGAGACAGGGACTGCTACAGGGAGGTCAAATACTGGTTTAGCAGAGAGCTGAGGAGAGCTAAATCTGTGTATTCTGAGAGACTCCAGCAACAGTTCACTGCTAACGACTCTGCTTCTGTGTGGAGAGGACTGAGGCAAATCACCAACTATCGGCCTCAGGCTTCTAAGGGACAGGATGACAAAGCCCTTTGTCAAAGACTGTCCCAACACTATGCCCGTTTTGACACCTCGTCAGCTGTGTCCAACTCCCCCCCTCCCCCCAGCGCCACTGCCTCCATGGTCCCCACTTCATCAAAGGCGCCACCCCCTCCTCCCCCCCTGCCCTTGTCATCAGTGAGCAGGACATGCACAGACAGTTCTCCAGACTGAACCCACGCAAGGCCCCCGGTCCGGACGGCGTGTCTCCCTCCACCCTGAGACACTGTGCGGAAGAGCTGACTCCTGTCTTCACAGACATTTTTAACACCTCCCTGAAGTCATGCCGACCTGCCTCAAAACCTCTACCATCGTCCCTGTCCCCAAGAAGCCACGGATCACTGGACTTAACGACTACAGACCTGTAGCGCTCACCTCTGTAGTCATGAAGTCCTTTGAGCGCCTGGTCCTGCCCCACCTCAAGACCATCACCACTCCCCTCCTGGACCCGCTGCAGTTTGCCTACAGAGCCAACAGGTCTGTGGACGATGCAGTCAACCTGGCCCTCCACTCCATCCTGCAGCACCTGGACTCCCCGGGAACCTACATCAGGATCCTGTTTGTGGACTTCAGCTCTGCATTCAATACCATCCGCCCCGCTCTGCTCCAGGACAAGCTGTCCCTGCTCAACGTGCCTGACTCCCTCTGCAGGTGGCTCACCGACTTCCTGACGGACCGGAGGCAGCATGTGCGGCTGGGAAAGACTGTCTCAGACTCTGTTAGCCTCAGCACCGGATCACCCCAGGGCTGTGTACTTTCCCCCCTGCTCTTCTCCCTGTACACCAACTCCTGCACCTCCAGCCACCAGTCTGTCAAGCTGATCAAGTTTGCGGACGACACCACCATCATCGGGCTCATCTCCAACGGCGACGAGTCTGCCTACAGGAGAGAGGTGGCCCAGCTGGCGTCCTGGTGCAGCCACAACAACCTGCAGCTGAATGCTCTGAAGACAGTGGAGATGATCGTGGACTTCAGAAAAGTCACAGCCCCTCTGCCCCCCCTTACCCTCACAGACTCTCCCTTCACCACTGCGGATTCCTTCCGCTTCCTGGGCACCACCATCACCTGGGACCTCAGGTGGGAGCCAACCATCAGCTCCCTCATCAAAAAGGCCCAGCAGAGGATGTTCTTCCTGCGGCAGCTGAGGAAGCTCAAGCTACCCACCAAGATGTTGGTGCAGTTCTACACGGCCATCATCGAGTCCATCCTCACCACCTCCATCACCGTGTGGTACGCAGGAGCCACTGCCAGGGACAGACTAAGACTGCAGCGCATTGTGCGCGCTGCTGAGAAGGTGATCGGCTGCAAGCTCCCATCCCTCCAGGACCTGTACATCTCCAGGACCCGGAGGCGTGCAGGTCGGATCATAGCTGACCCTTCACACCCTGGACACGCACTGTTTGCCCCCCTCCCCTCAGGTAGAAGACTTTGGTCCATTCAGACTAAAACCTCCCGCTACATGAACAGCTTCTTCCCCTCTGCCATCAGACTGCTGAACACTAAGTGATTTATTAGACTCTCGTGCACTACGTACAGCAGCTCAACCAGACTCATGATAATTATCACTGTTTTCTTTTGCACTACCGTCTGCACTATGTGGAACTCCACAATATCTGCTGCTTGTTAATATATTTAATAATTGCATAGATTAGTATTACTCATTCATATTCTACATTTTATTGCATGCATAGTTTTTTATTTTTTATCTTTAGTGCTACTCCATGTTTAATGTTGCAGCATTGCACCGAGACAAATTCCTAGTTTGTGTAATGTGTACTACATGAACAATGGCAATAAATCTCATTCTGATTCTGATTCTACCCTTTGTTGGCAATGACAGAGGTCAAACGTTTTCTGTAAGTTTTCACAAGGTTTTCACACACTGTTGCTGGTATTTTGGCCCATTCCTCCATGCAGATTTCCTCTAGAACAGTGATGTTTTGGGGCTGTCGCTGGGCAACACAGACTTTCAACTCCCTCCAAAGATTTTCTATGGGGTTGTGATCTGGAGACTGGCTAGGCCACTCCAGGACCTTGAAATGCTTCTTACGAAGCCACTCCTTCGTTGCCCCGGCGGTGTGTTTGGGATCATTGTCATGCTGAAAGATCCAGCCACTTTTCATCTTCAATGCCCTTGCTGGTGGAAGGAGGTTTTCACTCAAAATCTCACGATACATGGCCCCATTCATTCTTTCCTTTACACGGATCAGTCATCCTGGTCTCTTTGCAGAAAAACAGCCCCAAAGTATGATGTTTCCACCCCTATGCTTCACACTAGGTATGGTGTTCTTTCTCCTCCAAATATGACAAGTTGAGTTTTTACCAAAAAGTTCCATTTTGGTTTCATCTGACCATATGACATTCTCCCAATCCTCTTTTGGATCATCCAAATGCTCTCTAGCAAACTTCAGACGGGCCTGGACATGTACTGGCTTAAGCAGGGGGACACGTCTGGCACTGCAGGATTTGAGTCCCTGGTGGCGTAGTGTGCTACTGATGTAGCCTTTGTTACTTTGGTCCCAGCTCTCTGCAGGTCATTCACTAGGTCCCCCCGTGTGGTTCTGGGATTTTTGCTCACCGTTCTCGTGATCATTTTGACCCCACGGGGTGAGATCTTGCGTGGAGCCCCAGATCAAGGGAGACTATCAGTGGTCTTGTATGTCTTCCATTTTCTAATAATTGCTCCCACAGTTGATTTCTTCACACCAAGCTGCTTACCTATTGCAGATTCAGTCTTCCCAGCCTGGTGCAGGTCTACAGTTTTGTTTCTGGTGTCCTTTGGCAGCTCTTTGTCTTGGCCATAGTGGAGTTTGGAGTCTGACTGTTTGAGGTTGTGGACAGGTCTCTTTTATACTGATGAGTTCAAATAGGTGCCATTAATACAGGTAACGAGTGGAGGACAGAGGAGCCTCTTAAAGAAGAAGTTACAGGTCTGTGAGAGCCAGAAATCTTGCTTGTTTGTAGGTGGCCAAATACTTATTTTACTGAGGAATTTACCAATTAATTCATTAAAAATCCTTCAATATGATTTTCTGGATTTTTTTTTCTCATTTTGTCTCTCATAGTTGAAGTATACCTATGATGAAAATTGGAGACCTCTCTCATCTTTAAAGTCGGAGAACTTGCACAATTGGTGGCTGACTAAATACTTTTTTGCCCCACTGTACATGCATAAACAGCGGCACCTAAACCCACAGAGAAGTCAGGACCGAGCCGGGGGAAACCAAGCCGGCTCGGCTCCTGACACTCCTCCTGCGTAAAAGCACATGAGGAGGCTTATGACAGTTGGAGCTGAAGCGTGTGATGTGGTTTTTTTATGACCTGCTGTTTATCTAAGCCTGCGACGCAAAGCGAAGGCATAGCTGTAAAACTAAAACAAGAAACCAGAGAAACTGTGTGCTACAAAGCTGCTGGCATTCCAGTCAACAACACCGGCGTCCGTTCTCTCGCTGACGTCATTTCAGCCTCCTCCTTCATTCGGTGGGCGGCACCACTGTCCAGTCAGCAGCTGCGGTTTTTTGATAACTATTTTATGCAGGCACGGTTATAAATATTTATATTGCTCATCAACAATGACTTTTGGGTTTACACAACATGCTAAAAAATGTCAAAAACGTGTCATCAGCACTTTAAAGCTTAATCACGGAGCTTGTATTTATGTGATAAATCCAAACTTTTTGGTATGTAGATTGTCTGAAATCCATTGTAAATTGGGGTTGTAACATAGCGCTGCTGTTTATATCTGTGCACACAGATGCGCAAAATCAGCGCCGACAAAACCTCTCAATTCTGGAAACTGGTTTCAGATATCTACACTTTCACACCTCCAAATACCCAGCATTGTATGCATGGACAGCTAAACTGTAGATGAGCTTCTCCAGTTTGGGGTAAAAATACTGTCATGTACACAGCCCCTAAAAGACACCCTACATCTCTTTGGGGAGAAATAAGGTTATCTTCATGTTGTTGTTTTTTTCTTGTAAATTAGCATTATTTTCTTCATACATTTGTTACTTTCTTCTTGTAAATTTGAAACTTTTTCCTCATAAATTTCCAACTTTTTTCTTGTAAATTCAGATGCATATAAAGCGATACCCCGCCCCCATCTCGGTCGTTCTGATCACATGTCCGTGATGCTGCTGCCTGCCTACAAACCTTTATTGAAGCGCAGCAGGCCAGCAGTGAAACAAATTAGGATTTGGCCAGAGAGTGCAACCTCTGCACTGAAAGTCTGTTTTCTGCACACAGACTGGGAGGTCTTCAAAATAGCAGCCCACCAGGAAGACAAGACAGATGTGGAGGAGTATGCTGATACAGTCACCAGCTACATCGCGAAGTGCACAGAGGATGTCACTACAGTGAAGACCATCACTATGCGGGGTAATCATAAGCCCTGGATGACTGCAGAGGTGCGCTCGCTGCTTACAGCCAGAGATGCAGCCTTCAGAGTGAAGGACAGGATCGCCCTCCACTCAGCCAGGTCTGCGCTCTCAAAGGGAATTAAGGCGGCAAAGCGCGCCTATGTGGAGAAGATCCAGGGACACCTCTGTGACACTAGGAACACCAAGCAAATGTGGCAGGGAGTTCGGACACTGACGGGCTATAAGTCTAGGCAGGGGGTCGATGATGATGACGCTTCGCTTCCAGACAGGCTTAACGACTTCTTTGCACGTTTTGAAGCATCAAACTCGACAATCAGAGGGAGGGCTGGCCCACCCCCACCATCGGTCGGACCAGCTTTTACCATCAACACAGCGGACACACGGAGGACCCTAACCAGAGTCAACCCATGCAAAGCTGCAGGTCCGGACAACATTCCAGGACGTGTGCTCCGAGACTGCGCGAGCGAGTTGGCGGATGTCCTGACTGACATTTATAACATCTCCCTGAGTCAGGCCATCGTTCCCAGATGCTTCAAGACCTCTATCATTGTACCGGTGGCAAAGAAACCAGTTGTGTCCTGTTTGAATGACTATCGTCCTGTTGCACTGACACCAATTGTGATGAAGTGTTTTGAACGGCTTGTCAAACCACACATTACAGCCTGCCTCCCTGCATCACACGACCCGCTCCAGTTTGCATATCGTTCAAACCGTTCCACGGAGGATGCTATAGTCACCACCCTACACTCTGTCATCACCCACCTGGACCAGAAAGACACCTACGCCAGACTCTTGTACATTGATTTCAGTTCAGCATTCAACACCATTATTCCCCAGAGACTGATGGAGAAATTACTCCTTCTCGGTCTGAACACCGCCACATGTCTCTGGATCCTGGATTTCCTGACTGAGAGACCTCAGTCTGTCCGGGTTGGAAACAACATCTCCAACTCTGTCACGCTGAGCACCGGATCCCCCCAAGGCTGTGTACTCAGTCCACTGTTGTTTACACTTCTAACACATGACTGTGTATCCAGACACGAGGGGAACCAGATTATTAAGTTTGCAGATGACACCACAGTGGTGGGACTTATTCAGAGGGATGAGGAATCAATGTACAGGGAAGAAGTGAGAGACCTGGAGGGCTGGTGCAGGGAGAACAATCTGGTGCTCAACGTGGACAAAACGAAGGAGATGATTATCGACTTCCGGCAGTCTCAGCCTGAGCACGTCCCCCTCAGCATCAGCGGCCGTTTAGTGGAGCGAGTAGAGAACATCAAGTTCCTCGGAGTGCAGATCTCGCAGGACCTGACCTGGAGCAAGAATTCCTTGGAGATCAGGAAGCGGGCTCAGCAGAGACCGCACTTCTTGAGGAAACTCAAACAGGCCTGTCTCCCCATCTGCATCCTCAGGACCTTCTACAGAGGTGTGGTGGAGAGTGTTCTGACGTACTGCACTGCAGTATGTCAGACAAAAAAGCCCTGCAGAGGATAGTCAAGGGGGCTGAGAGGGTAATTGGAGTCTCCCTCCCCTCTGTCCAAGAACTTTTTCAGAACCGTTGTAGGAGCAGGGCACTGAACATTGTCAAGGTCCGTTCTCACCCTCTGCATAAACACTTTGAACTTCTTCCATCTGGTAAACGATTTCGGAGCATCAGAGGCAGAACCACCAGACTGATCAACAGCTTCCTTCCACAAGCTGTCAGGATGCTGAACAGTTGACCCGGAATCTCTCATACACACTACTGCACCTACAGACATTTTGTATATTATAAGTGTTTGTAACCCCCACAACATACTGGGACAAGCAGAGCGCTCAGCTGGAGCAATTAACAGAACAGTGAGATGTATGGACTGTTATCAATAGGTGGAGAGGAATTCTGGCCAGTAATCCTGCTATTGTTATGTGTGACTCTCAAATGCAAATGTCCATGCTTACTGCTGTGCATGTATTGTCTGTAGCTGGGTATTTAAGTGAGCTGCATATCGCTTGCTCTCTCTCTGACCACTGCTCATCTGACTACACGCATTGCCTGTCTGCTGACGAGAGCCTGAGGACTCGCTCTGGCACGCTTATACAGTGCTGGGGTGAGTTCTGTGATGGCGGAATAAAACACCCCTTTTAAACCTCAGTTCGCCGTGCCTTATCATTACATCATCGCCACACTGGTGACCCCCGAAAGAAAGAACACGCTGACGACGAACTAACGCAGCCCCCGGCGGTGACTCCCGACGACGAATGAACGCAGCTGCCTGACGCAAATGGACTGCCCTCCCTTCTGCTACAGGGAGAACTCGACGCAGAGCCACCACCAGGCGAACTCTCCGTAGATCACCCACGACCAGGAAGGCTGCAGAAAGCGTCATGGTGCAACCCTCGCCTGAGATCTTGACATCCACGCCGGGACCAGCCGAGGGACAAAGATCGTCTACTCCCTCTCACCGCTCCTCCGCATCGACACGAGCTCGAGGGACAAAGATTGTCTACTCCCTCTCACCGCTCCTCCGCATTGACACGAGCCCGAGGGACAAAGATCGTCTACTCCCTCTCACCGCTCCTCCACGTCGACATGAGCCCAAGGGACAAAGACCGTCTACTCCCTCTCACCGCTCCTCTACATCGACACGAGCGCGCACGACGGAGAACGCAGCGCTTGGACCAGAACACACCATGACCCGGCACCAGCGAACTACAGCAACAGCCAAGACAGGGAGGACCATCGGCGCCGACGACGCTGATCTCCATCAAGCTCCCTGACCCTGACTCACCTCTCAACAGCGGACCACCCACGCACCGAACTCCCGCGCGCACACCGGGGGGTTACGAGGACAGCGCACCACGCACGGGACAATAACGGCTCCACAGATCGCCATCGTCCTCCGCTGCTGCACATCAGAACCTTCAGGGCTGCTCACACACCTGAAGCGCACACGCAGCCCGCACACAGGATTTTGTATGGGTCTCAGCCACGGCGCACAATGGGAATTCAGCCGTCAGCTGTCCCCGAGGGCTTTAGGGCTGCGCACGCACCTAAAGCCAACCCGCCACGTCCCTCACAGCTGAAGCTCCTTTTTTTTTCTTCATGGCCGCGAGAGGAGTCAGAGACAAATTTTCCTTCTCACAGCCGCTGTGGATCTCCGCACGTTCAACGGGACAGCCCCTCAACATCGTGGATCCACATGCAATTTTTGCGCGGCCCAGACAACTTCATTCCGGGCCGGCACTTGCTACCCCCAACCCCCCCTCCCTCCACCTCCACAGAGTTTTCCCCGCTCGCTACCAAAGCCAGACTATCGAGGCCTCAGCTTCCTGCTGAGCCCTCTGGGGGGGAGTAGTGTGGGTAACCCCCACAACATACTGGGACAAGCAGAGCACTCAGCTGGAGCAATTAACAGAACAGTGAGATGTATGGACTGTTATCAATAGGTGGAGAGGAATTCCGGCCAGTAATCCTGCTATTGTTATGTGTGACTCTCAAATGCAAATGTCTTCCTGTCAGTAATCCTCCTATTGATGTGTGTGACTCTCAAATGCAAATGTCCATGCTTACTGCTGTGCATGTATTGTCTGTAGCTGGGTATTTAAGTGAGCTGCATATCGCTTGCTCGCTCTCTGACCACTGCTCATCTGACTACACGCATTGCCTATCTGCTGACGAGAGCCTGAGGGCTCGCTCTGGCACGCTTAAACAGTGCTGGGGTGAGTTCTGTGATGGCGGAATAAAACACCCCTTTTAAACCTCAGTTTGCCGTGCCTTATTATTACATCATCGCCACAGTTAGTTAGTTTTTCTTTTTCAATTCAATTCAATTCAATTCAACTTTATTTATATAGCGCCATTTCACAACAACAGTCATCTCATAGCACTATCAACTGTACGGAGGGGCCCCACAGTTGCAGAAAGACCCCAGCAATCAGGCGATCCCCTGTGAGCAAGCACTTGGTGACGGTGGAGAGGAAAAACTCCCTTTTAACAGGAAGAAACCTCCAGCAGAACCAGGCTCAGGGAGGGGCAGTCATCTGCTGCGACTGGCTGGGGGGTGAGGGGATAGAGAAGAAGAAAAGAACAGACATGTAGAGAGCAAACAGCACGATGGGGACTCAATCTATGGGAGAGAACAAACAAATGTTAATGACCAGTAAAAAAAAAAATATTTCATAGAGAGTGAGGAAAGGAGTGAGGCCCAGTGCATTACTGGAGGTCCCCCGGCTGACTAAACCTATTAGCAGCATAACTAAGGGAGGGTTCAGAAACACATGATCCCTCCCTAATTGTAGGCTATATCAAAAAGGTAGGTTTTAGCCCTATTCTTAAAAACAGAGATCGAGTCTGACTCCCGAATCAAGATTGGCAGCTGATTCCACAGGAGAGGAGCTTGATAATGATGATTGATTTCCCCAAGTATGTCTCAGGGATGTGTGAATGGATGGAGGGGTGGGGGTGGAGCTATGTGGGAGTGTGTCTTAAATCATGCTGTTTCTTATATGGATGCCGAGAGAAACGCAATTTCATCTTGCCTGCACTACAGTTCTATGTACAGCAATATGACAATAAAGTTGATTTGATTTGATTTGAAATTTGTTTCTTTTTTCATCTTAAATTTGTAACTAGTGCTGGGTAACACATTCAAATACATTCTTTTTATTTGAAGGTATGGGGGACCCATGCTGTGGTATTCATCTCAGACTGGAAGGAAGGGAGATGCAGTAATTTCCTCTGACGGAAGAGCATGGCGATTAAGGGGCTGGGGGACAAAAGGGATTGTGATGCGAGAATGAATTGTGATGCAGGACCTCAGCCAGCAGGGGCGTGTGAGTGTGGTAATATAAAAGAGCCCCTGCTACAGAATGTTAATGTTTTCTGATTCTGAGAGATGTGAGAGAGGGAATAAAGTTCATCTGCTCTGAATGCTTGGCCTGGTCATTCCTCTCTCCATAAAACAAACACTATTCCCTATTCTGAATAAAGTGCAAACTTGACTTTAACCAAAAGGGTTTTTTTTAATAAAAGCTTGATCAAAGAGAAATCTACAAATTTGAGAATAATAAAATGCCAGTAAAAGTTTTACTAAATTAACTGATATATTGTGGAAATGTGAAAGGACGAGGTAGAGTTTATCTCACGAGTCAGGTTTATTCACATTCTCCAACATCAGCAATACAGAAAGAGGAAGAAACCCAGACCTTCATCCCTTTTTATACCCCAGGAGCTTCAAAGCTCCAGACACATTGCATTTAATCCCAAGTAACAATGCATCCTTTTCAGATCTTATCACCTCCACCCAAAGTCACTGGCAGCCAGGAAATCCCCCACGGCCATCTCTTTGCATACCAAAGACCACATTTCACATCCTCCTGTTATCTCCGAGGAGGCTCAGTCCTTTGTTCATCTGAGACGTGAAGCATACAGTAAGCATACAGTGATATACATATGAAGCATAAGGTGATATACATTTGTGCATATGAAACCCACATATGTGTCCCACATAACCCCCCCCCCAAGCGTCTAAGATGTAACAACGGAATAACAGTCAGCCTGTCATGATAAAATCATTACACGTCAGCCCACGTGTTGCTTGGGCCTCAGTCTCCTCCCGTATCTGCTGTAAGCCGGCTTCAACACTTCCGTGGCGCCATCCTGCTGGGGGGCTGCTGTCTGAGGGTGAGAATTGTTAGTCAATCCCTGTGGGTGTTCTGGGGGATGTTCTCTAGGGGGTCTGCCGCGCCGAGGAGCCGTGGCCAACAGCACATTGTCATCCGCCACCACAAAGGCGGGTTTGAGCCTGTTAATGCCAATCTTCTCCTTCCTGCCCCCCAAATCTAGCAAAAAATGCTTATCCCCTGTTTCCAGCACTGTAATGGCCCATCATAAGGTGGTCGTAGCGGCGGGCGATGGGCATCGTGTCTGACAAAAACAAACTCTGCGTTTTTTAAAGCCTTAGGTATAAAAACGCGCGGAAAACTGTGGTGAACGGGGCCAGGCAGCGCGCCCAATTCCGGGCCACGCTGCAACCGCTGAGCCGGGTAACATTCTGGCGCAGGATTATCTGGGAGAAACTCCCCGGGCAGCCGAAGTGGCTGCGCAAAAACTAGCTCCGCCAGGGAGGCTTCTAAATCCTCTTTAGGTGCAGAACGCAACCCCAATAAAACCCATGGTAGCCTGTCCACCCAATTTGCATCCGTAAGCGACGCTCTGAGAGCCGCTTTCAATGACCTGTGAAAACGTTCGCATAACCCGTTAGCCTGCGGATTGTACGCGGTTGTGCAGTGGATCGTTACCCCCAGGCTGTGGGCCATTGCTGACCAAAGTTCTGAAACAAATTGAGGGCCTCTGTCTGACGTAACGTCTGACGGGACTCCAAAACGTGTTACCCATGCTGTTAAAAATGCGCGCACCACCTCTTCGGCTGTGGTTGACGCCAGTGGGACCACTTCTGGCCAGCGCGTGGTGCGGTCTACTATTGTCAGAAGGTGTGTGCACCCCTGTGACGGCGGAAGGGGGCCTACGAGGTCTATGTGAACATGATCAAACCTCTTAGCCGGGATGTGAAACAGCTCCAAGGGAGCTCTCGTGTGTTTGTGTACCTTGGCTCGTTGACAGGCCATGCAGGCTGCTGCCCACTCCCTAACTTGTTTGCGCAGGCTCGGCCATACAAATTTCTCTCCCACCATTTTGACCGACGCGCGCACTCCCGGGTGCGCCAGAGAATGAATCGAGTCAAAAACGCGGCGGCGCCACGCGGCGGGTACCACCGGACGCAGTCGCCCAGTGGAGACGTCGCAGATTAGGGGGGGCATACCGTCTTGCAGCACCCTGTTCTCCAGCCTTAACCCTGTTGGTCCAGACTGGAGCACGTGCACGTCCGCGTCGCTAAACTGATCCGCGGCCATGGCTGCATAATCTACCCCCACGCGGACTGGAGCCGCCACGGCGCGCGAGAGGTAGTCTGCCACTACATTAAGTTTACCCGCCACATGCTGGATATCGGTAGTAAACTCTGAGATCGCGGCCAGCTGTCTCTGCTGCCGGCCCGACCACGGTTCTGAAACCTTGGCCATCGCGAAAGTCAGCGGCTTGTGATCAACGAACGCGGTGAAACGGCGTCCCTCCAGCCAGAACTGGAAGTGGCGAATGGCCAAGTGGAGAGCTAACAACTCCCTGTCGAATGCACTGTATTTTCGTTCACTATCACGCAAGGTCCTGCTGAAAAAGGCGAGCGGTTGCCAAGCCCCGGCTACATGCTGCTCCACGACCGCCCCTATGGCCACATCTGACGCGTCAGTAGTGAGCGCTATGCGGGCCGTTGGGTCTGGATGTGCTAACAACGCAGCGTTTGCCAGGGCTGTTTTGACTTCCGAGAATGCTCGCTCTCGCTCCGGAGACCATTCGATTTTATTTGTGGGTTTTTGTTTTTTAGTGCGGCATATAATGGTTGCATGAGCTGCGCTGCGCGGGGGAGGAAACGGTTATAAAAATTCACCATTCCCAAAAACTCCTGTAACGCTTTGACCATTTGTGGCTGGGGAAAATTTGTTACCGCGCGCACTTTGTCAGGCAGAGGAACCGCTCCTTCTGGAGAGACGCGATGCCCCAAAAAATCAATCTGCGTCACCCCGAACTGACACTTCGCTGGGTTGATTATTAACCCGTGCTCTCCCAACCTCCGGAAAACTGCCATGAGGTGGTTTTCGTGTTCGTCTTCGGACGCGCTGGCTACCAAAATATCGTCCAGGTAGACGAACACGAAGGGGAGATCGCGCAACACCGCGTCCATCATGCGTTGGAACGTCTGCGCCACGCCTTTAAGCCCAAACGGCATGTGCAAAAACTCGAATAGGTCAAACGGAGTTATTACCACTGTTTTGGGTATGTCCTCAGCGCGTACTGGGACCTGGTGGTAACCGCGTACCAAGTCTATCTTAGAAAAAACGCGCGTCCCCGCCAAATGAACTGAAAAATCTTGGATATGCGGGATTGGGTAGCGGTCGTGCGCTGTAGCGTTGTTCAACCTGCGGAAATCTCCGCAAGGTCGCCACGAGCCATCAGCTTTCGGGACCATGTGAAGCGGTGAAGCCCATGGGCTTTTTGAACGCCTGATGATGCCCAACTTTTCCAGGTTGGCGAACTCCTCGCGCGCTATGGTCAGTTTAGCTGAATCCAAGTGCCAGGCTTTCGCAAAAACGGGCGGTCCGGTGGTAGTAATAAAATGTTCCACCCCGTGTTTAGCCACGGCTGCCGAAAATGTTGGGACCGTGAGTGCTGGGAACTGAGTGAGCAGTGTGTGGAACTTACCACCTGCAGCTGTGACGTTGGCTTGTGCTGTTGGCGGGGCCACTCGAGCTGTACAGGGAATAGAATAAAAAGAGAGTTCATTAACCAGGCGCCTGTTAGCAAGATCAACCAACAAACCATGTGAGCACAGAAAATCAGCCCCTAACATATTGAAATTCACTGCAGCTATGACAAAAGTCCACTCAAATGTACGGCCGTGTAGGGACAGAAGCAGAGTCCTCTCACCAAAGGTCTTAATCGCCGAGCCATTCGCTGCTGACACCCCGGGACCACTGAGAAGGCGCCAGCCGGTCAGCGGAGGAAGGTGTGATGAAACTCAACTGGGAGCCTGTATCCACGAGGAAATGCCTCCCCGAGCGCGCATCCTTCAAGTAGAGCAGCTTGTTCTCCTCCCCGAGGGCCGCAGCTGCTACCGACCCCCGGTCTTGGCGTTTCCCGAGCACTTGAAATGGCACGGTGGTATACATTTGCGTGCCTTCTCTGCAAAGCGGCAATGGTAGAAACAGAGGGTGTCTCCTCCGCGATCCTTGGCCCCCGCCACCGCCGTCGTCAGTGGGTCTGCTACCGCCGTCTCTGGCCCCTTGCCGTCTCCGGCCGTCGCGCCGCACTCCGTCGCTGCTGCGGTGGCCGCGCGCAGTTTGCTGGCGTTGAGAATCCGGTGCGCCTCCTGGGCCAGCGCGCGGAAGTCCCGCTGGGCCAACAACGCCAAACCGGCCAGGGTCGCTCTCATGGCCGACGGTAGGGTTCTCAGGAAAATGTGGGTGAAGAGGAAGTCGTCGCCGTCTGAGCCCCTCAACCTCAGCATGTCCTCCATCAGGTCAACGGGCGTGCCATCTCCCAAGTCGTTCAGAGCCAGGAGTCTCTCCGCTCTCTCCTGGACTGAGAGAGTAAAGCGCTGGATGAGCGCAGCCTTCAACGCGCCGTATTTGTTGTCTGCCGGTGGCTTCTCCAAAAAGGCTCTGCACATGCCGAGCCGTGCGGTTGTCGAGCTTGGCAATTACATGGTAGAATTTCGTCTCATCTACCGTTATCCCCCGGAGGGCGAACTGTGCTTCGACCAAGAGGAACCAGAAGCACGGGTTGTCTCGCCAAAAGTCCGGTAGCTGGACGGTAGCGGCATACGCCTGGCTGGGAGCTCCTGACCTGGCTGGTTCGGGGGAATTTCTTTCACTCATCGTCTTTTTTTTTTTTTTTTTTGTTACTTATTTGTACCCGTAGGTAGATTTGGTTTGCAGTCTGGTGACAAGCCACCGGCTGCCGGTCGCTGCGTGCGCGAGCGGCCTAAACCTACATGTTTTTGGTATGCGGGAGGAAACCGGAGAAATCTCGGAGTAAACCCACGCAACACGGGGAGAACATGCAAACTCCACACAGCTCACAGTTGGTCGGGGGCTGGGATCGAACCTACGATCTCATGATCCCCACGATCCCCCGGCCGAGGGTAAAACTGTGCTGCCACAGTGCTAAACCACTGCGCCACGGTGCAGCCAGTGCGGAAATGTGAAAGGACGAGGCAGAGTTTATCTCACGAGTCAGGTTTATTCACATTCGCAAACATCAGCAATACAGAAAGAGGAAGAAACCCAGACCTTCATCCCTTTTTATACCCCAGGAGCTTCAAAGCTCCAGACACATTGCATTTAATCCCAAGTAACAATGCATCCTTTTCAGATCTTATCACCTCCACCCAAAGTCACTGGCAGCCAGGAAATCCCCCACGGCCATCTCTTTGCATACCAAAGACCACATTTCACATCCTCCTGTTATCTCCGAGGAGGCTCAGTCCTTTGTTCATCTGAGACGTGAAGCATACAGTAAGCATACAGTGATATACATATGAAGCATAAGGTGATATACATTTGTGCATATGAAACCCACATATGTGTCCCACAATATAATAAAGGACCGGAGTGGTAGACCAACAACAACCATGAGGTCATGGGTTCAAGCCCTGGCCAGGTCATACCAAAGACCATATAAAAATGGTACTTCCTGGCTGCTAGCTTGGTTCTCAGCATAACAGAATGGGCAGAGGAAAGTGGGTTACACAGCCACAGGGAAAAGCACAAGCCAGTATACTCCCTGTGCCGGTCCCAGGCCCGGATAAATGGGGAGAGTTGCGTCAAGAAGGGCATCTGGCATAAAAAGCCTTGCCAAATCGGCATGTGGACCATTGAGGTGATGATACGCTGTTGCGACTCTGAAAGAGAGCAGCCGAAAGGAAAACAAAACAAAAAACTGATAATAAAAGGTTCTTCTATCATCTTAAAGCTGAATAAACAAAACAATCTTCAAGATTCAAGATTTTTATTTGTCAGTACTACTATATGTACAGGACATACAGTGGTGTGTGCAATATTAAAAAAACAAAAAGGATCAGGATGGAAAAACAACAACAGCCATCTATATACGGTAATGGTACCTGTAGGGCAAACAGCAACAAAGAGACCCAGACATCCCAAAGTGCAAATAAAAATAAACAATAAAGCCCAGCAGTCCCACATACAGAAAAAATAGAGAATTTTAATTTTTTTTTCCAATTAATTTTTTCAAGTTTTTTCTTCTTTTTCCAAAGCAAAACTCATACCAATATCATTCCCCTCCCTCATTTGAAATTATACAAAATTTTGAAATTATAAAGAATTTTGATCCCAAATTACAGAACAACAGAATTAAAAGCATTACATCTTCAAGATAAAAAAGAAAAAAATAGCATAAATGAAATACAGAGCAGTAGTTAAAATAAGAATGAATAGTCACTCTCACAGTCATACCTAAGGACAATTTAGAATCCCCAGTTTTGATGCCAATTAACCTAACTTGCATGTTTTTGGCATGTGGGAGGAAACCGGAGAAATCCCGGAGTAAACCTACGCAGACACAGGAAGAACATGCAAACTCCACACAAATCACTGTTGGTCGGGGGCTGGGATCGAACCCAGGATCCCCCGGCCAAGGGTGAGTTGCTGTGCTGCCGCAGTGCTAACCACTGCTCCACCATGCTGCCCATGGGATTAATACAGTATACAAAAAAAAAATGAAAATGGTATTCACTTACAGTATATAGCGCATCTCTTGATGACCAAAGCGCTTTACAGATCCTGCCATCTACCCATTCACACACACTGATGGCGGCATGCTGCCTAACATGGCACTTCCAGACCCACCAGGAGCAACTGGGGGTGAAGTGTCTTGCCTAGGGACACAACGGCAGGATATCTGGGGAGAGCGGGATTCGAACTGCCAACCATGTGGTTATTGGACGACCTGCTCTACCTCCTGAGCCACTGCCGTCTCATGAAGGTATGTTGGCATTTTAATACACACAACACAATATGCCAACATTTGTGAAAAGGTTTCCCTTACCAATAATTGTAAGAGCCCATGCTCCAATCAAGCATGTTGCCAAAGTGGTAGCCATTTTGCTCAGTTGGGTGATGGGGAGGAGGGGGGGGATACTGGCTAGGTGCTGGGTAGCTCCACTGGCTCAGGTGCTGATCTGTATTGTAGTGGTTGTAGATTGGGTGACCCATGACTCCGGACATGGTAGACTGGCTCCTGGATATATCGAATATTGAAGTGCAGTCCGATGGGCCTGCGGTGGGCTGGGGGCCACTAAAAAAAACGCCATTTTCAGGACAACTTGTTGTGCTCACAGGGGCAACAGAGGCAGCATCACTGACTGTTGTCTCAAAGCTGGTGGGAGCTCCAGACTTTTGAAAACTGAGAAGCAAAAGGACAGTGGTCAGCATTTATCAAGAAACTAAAAATGATTTATTTGTTGTGTTACTAGTATTCACCTGTATGCTGAAGCAGAACGGGGGACAATCTGCTCACCAAAGCTGAATAAACTTTTTGCAGCTGACCCAGAATGAGTGGTGGTCATCACTCTTGGTATGACTGGAGCTCTGCCATAAGATGGCTGGGAAGTTGCTGCGAACAGATAAAGGTCATTAGATGGGCTTGCAAGGCCAGAGAAAGAAATAAAACCATCATCAAGAATCTTAGGACTAATACCCGCTTCAGTAGTGCCTGCGACAATGCCCGCTTCAGACACAGCAGTGCCTTCTTCAGACATAGCAGTGCCCACTTCAGACGCAGCAGCGTCCTCTTTAGACATAGCAGCGCCCTCTACAGACGCAGCAGTGCCCACTTCAGACGCAGTCTCGTCGGTCTCCCTTTTACGTTTACTAACCAAACATGATATCATAAGTGAATGACTGCAACCAACGCGGCGTACTTGCATCAGTATATTGATAATACTCACTTCTTCTTCCTGTCTTTTCGGAAGCCCTTTGCAAACGGGTTGGTATTGATCTTCAGTTGTGTAATCTGCAGAGGGAAGCGAGGGGAAAATTGTGTGGAATTATTAGAAGCTTAGTGATATCGGGAATATAGACTGGAGTATGTTCACCTCTCAGGCTACTTGTGGTTCCCACACAAACATCGATTCTTACACCCACTCAGTCCTGGACCATATCAACACCACTATTGACAGTGTCACCATGGAAAGACAGACACATACCTGCCAACTTTTAAAACCTGAAAAGCCTAGTAGCTAGCCGGGGTCCCGGGGCCGCAGGCCCCTGTAGGTCCAGGACAAAGTCCTAGTGGGGGGTTCAGGGGTGCGAAGCCCCCCGACGGCAAACAAATATTAGCATTAAATCAAGTTAACCACTTGCGCTCCGTTGTTCCGCGGGCGGGCAAGTCTCTGCGTCCTATGACGCACGAGGGCGCACGAGAGCGCACTCGTGCGCCCTCGTGCGCATGACGCATGATAAGGATATTGATGGTGGTGGTGTAGGTGGTGTGCCCTCCAAGCGCCACTGAAAAAAAACTGCAGAGACAGCCGCGAACAGATTAGTTCATCTGATTGACCTCTCATTCGACTAATAAGAGCCTTGAATTGGGTTTCTGAAACCTTGAAGAACCAATGAATGAAAATCTAGGAAGGAGGACCCGCCTACTGTGAACGCAGGAGCCAATTGAAGCACAGAAATTCTGGCTGGGTGAAGAGAGATTTACTGCTGCAACAGATGAAAACAAAGGACGCTGGACGAAATCTACTACAGACCCAGGCTCACCCCGCAGCATGGAGAACACCCACAAGTGGGACCTGCACTCATTCCAGCAGAATAGACGGAGGCCGACGACAAAAGTCGTAAATCATTCGCCAAAACGGCAATAATGGAATTATGTTGATCGGGATCCACGAGCGGAGCAGCGTCGCATTCGTCTTGACAATGGGGGAAGAGATGTTCGCCGCGACTCTGCTGCTTTGAAGAGGTAAGGTGTTATAAGCTAAATTATTATTTATCCCTGAAAACTGTAATCCAAAAATGACTTTTGACCGATCAGTAAATTACAACTGTACTGCACACAAAGTACGAAGTGCGTGCGCCACGATAAACGGTTCATTTGCCGTGTTCGGACCGTGAACGCCCCCCCCCCCCCCCCCGCTGCAGAAGAGGAGCGGGGGGGGCCACGGTCCGAACGCCCCCCGGTCCGCAGGGGGAAGCATATCAGTTTATTCCATCATGTAGCGATGGCCCTCTTCTGTAGCGAGGGGGGGGGGGGGCGTTCACGGTCCATTCACAGTTCCCACACACACACACACACACACAGTAGCGAGGGGGGGGGGGAGCCGCTGTGAAAACATGCAAGGAGTGTAATCCGTCATGTAGCCAGGGCCGAATTTGGTCCTTGGTAGCAGGGGGGGGGGGGAACGACCCCCCGCCCACACACACACACACACACACAGCCCTGAGTGTGACCTTTCATTAGAGCCTAAAATGAAGATTCTACATTGAATTATTCAAAAGTTACAGATGTTTTTCCAAACTGTGCCATTTGGCACAATTTGGCACAGTTCCAAAACGCCTGGGAACAGCCTGAGAACAAAGCTGTGTAAAATATTCATTTTTTGTGGTATTGTTACCAAATTTGGATCTCAGCTGGATAACACTTGGTTCTACATTTCTGTTGCATTTTCCAGCCGGATCGGACAGCTGTGTGTCATTTACAAGCATTTGTATCCAAAAAAACACTGTGTCCAATTTTTTTTTCTTCAAGTTCAGTATGTTTAGATGACTGTAACTCAGTGGCCGGAGCACGTAGAGAGATTATGTTTTTTTTGCCAAAAAATTCAAAGTGTTTTCTTTTAAATGAGACCAACCCCATGAAGATGCTGCAAAGGGTTGAATAACAGCTTTCGATTTACTTTGGGCATGTTATTTTTTGGCATTTTTAGGAAAATTGCCCAGAGTGCAAGTGGTTAAAATGTGGCTAACAACCTCATATTTCTTCAGTAATCATGTTTCTATTTTTCTTACGAAGAATGTAGAAAGTTTGCCGCTGGTGTCACTGGCACTGGCATTCGACTTGTGTTTTTTCGTTCCCACGTGGTCTTTCACATCGCTGATTCCTCCATGTCTGATCGAAAAATCTTGTCTACACAAAGTGCAGTTGGGGTAATTTTCACCCTTTCTTGAGCGAATAACAATTCCTAGAAATGCTTTGGAGTATTCCTCGTGAAAAGACTGTAATTTTCGTTTGTTTTTCACACTCATTTGTGATTTTTCTCCGGCACATTCCATGATGAAAACGTATACAATGCTGACCTAATTCCTTCGCAATTCCAAATGGAAACAGTGGCTCCAGGGATGTGATTTGGGGTTGGGGAAATTATCTGAAAATTTAGCAGGGGGTCTGGGGGACGTAGTCCCCCAGCGGGGTCCGGGGCAGAGCCCCGTTGGGGGGGGGGGGGCAAGGGGAGCAAAGCCCGCCGAAGCTCCTGGGTTTTTATGATTTTTAAGTACCAGAACTGTGCTTAAATGACATAAAACAAACAGCTGAATGCCACTTTATTACTGTATAATATTGACTTATGTTCCAAGAAGATAGCATTCCTAAAATATTCCAACAAGCATTATCAATCACATGCTTTAACACCTGATCAAATCAAAATCAGTTAATTTTATCTATTCCATAATAGAAATAAAATTCCAACATACCATTACTTTTTATAATTCCAGCATTCATTTCAGATCACCAGTTTCAATCTCCATTGAGTCTTGAGCAGTTCATTTTGCACAATCACTGATGTAGCCAAGTCTTAGAAATATTCAAAAGTTATGAGTCAATGTCCACTGTGCACTGTCAATTTCAAACTGATTGGAATCATAAAAGTAATCTAACTAAATTGTTTTGCTATTTTTTTCTCCTCAACATCAATGTCAGGGCGCTGCAGGAGTTTTTGGGGATGGTTAACTTTTATAACCGTTCCCTCCCCCACGCAGCCCAGCTCATACAGCCGTTGTACACCACACTCAAGAAACGGAAACCGGCGGACAGAGTCGACTGGACTCCTAGGCGGGAGCAGGCGTTCTGAGGTTAAAACAGCTCTGGCAAACGCTGCACTACTGGCGCACCCAGACCCAGTGGCTCGGATAGCGCTCACTACCGACGCCTCGGACATGAGCATAGTGGCCGTCGTGGAGCAATGCGTCGCCGGTTCTTGGCAGCCGCTCACCTTTTTAGCAGGTTTTTGCACTACAGTGAGCGTAAATACAGCGTGTTCGACAGAGACGCCACTTCCCGTTCTGGCTGAAAGGGCGCACCTTAGGCTCAGACCTCTCGCACATGCGCAATACACCTACAGGAAGCAGTGCCGATTGCCTTTGTTCTAAATTTAGATACGATTCCTAGCGATCTCGTGTTTGGAATTGCTTTCGTGTTTTTTTTACGATTTAAAATTTCTGACTGAATTTTTAGTGAAAAACCGTAATTTTGATTAATAAAGCCGTAACCCGGAATGGGGTCTTGAAAACCGGAACCATTACGGCAAAACCGGAGTAGTTGGCAGGTATGCAGACACCACGTACCCAAATCAGAAGCCGTGGATGAACAGAGAAGTGCGGCTTCTGCTAAAGGCACGTAAAAATGCCTTCAGATCTGGTGACGCACAGGCCTACAGTTCATCCAGGGCAGATCTGAAGAGGGGCATCAAGAAGGCCAAGCACAGCTACAAGCTGAAGGTGGAGGAACACTTTGTGGACTCTGACCCCCGACGCATGTGGCAGGGCATTCGAGCTATCTCTGATTATAAGCCCAGCAACTCTACACCTGCAGCCACGACTGTGTCCTTTCTCAATGAGCTAAATGACTTCTATGCTCGTTTTGACAAGGACAATAGCAAAAAGAATACTAATTCCCCACCCCTTGATGACCTCCACTACCTCACACTCACCCATACCGACGTCCGTAATGCACTGAGTCATATCAACGTACATAAGGCTGCTGGCCCTGATGGGCGTGTGCTAAGGGCATGCGCTGAGCAGCTGGCAGGGGTTTTTACGGACATCTTCAACCTGTCCCTGGCCCAGGCGGTGGTACTAGCGTGCTTCAAGACCACCTCTATGGTACCAGTGCCGAAACACTCAACACCATCGTGCCTAAATGACTATCGCCCTGTGGCACTGACGCCTATAGTCATGAAGTGCTTTGAGCGACTGGTCTTGGCACAGCTCAAAAAATGTCTGCCCCCCCCCCAGACCCTCACCAATTTGCCTACCGGAGCAATAGGAGTACAGAGGATGCGTTTTCCACAGCGCTGCACTGTGTACTCTCACATCTGGATGACAAGAACACCTACGCAAGAATACTGTTTGTTGACTTCAGCTCAGCATTCAATTCAATTCAATTCAATTCAACTTTATTTATATAGCGCCATTTCACAACAACAGTCATCTCATAGCACTATCAACTGTAGGGGGGGACCCCCACAGTTGCAGAAAGACCCCAGCAATCAGGCGATCCCCTGTGAGCAAGCACTTGGCGACGGTGGAGAGGAAAAACTCCCTTTTAACAGGAAGAAACCTCCAGCAGAACCAGGCTCAGGGAGGGGCAGTCATCTGCTGCGACTGGCTGGGGGGTGAGGGGATAGAGAAGAAGAAAAGAACAGACATGTAGAGAGCAAACAGCACGATGGAGACTCAATCTATGGGAGAGAACAAACAAATGTTAATGACCAGCAAAAAAAAAAAATATTTCATAGAGAGTGAGGAAAGGAGTGAGGCCCAGTGCATTACTGAAGGTCCCCCGGCTGACTAAACCTATTAGCAGCATAACTAAGGGAGGGTTCAGAAACACATGATCCCTCCCTAATTGTAGGCTATATCAAAAAGGTAGGTTTTAGCCCTATTCTTAAAAACAGAGATCGAGTCTGACTCCCGAATCCAGATTGGCAGCTGATTCCGCAGGAGAGGAGCTTGATAACTGAAGGCTCTGCCTCCCATTGTACTTTTGGAGATTCTAGGTATTACAAGTAATCCTGCATTTTGGGAGCGTAGTGCTCTGTTAGGATAATACGGTAGTATCAGATCTACCGTATAGCGGTATATACCGTATACCGTTTAGCATTCAACACAGTCATCCCCTCCAAGTTGATCACTAAACTTGGGGACCTGGGAATCAGTACCTCCACCTGCAAATGGATTATGGATTTTCTGACCAACAGACCCCAGCATATTAGGTCAGGTCCCAACCGCTCTTTCACCATCACACTCAACACTGGTGTACCACAGGGCTGTGTGCTCAGCCCATTACTCTACTCCCTCTTCACCCATGACTGCAGGCCTATGTAGTAGTAGTAGATTAGTTTATTTGACAGGGACAGTGCAATAAACATAGACAATTAATCAAAGACAATCAATCTGATGTGTTGCACATAGAGTGTATAGCTATTAGCTAATTTGCAACTCTTGTCCCTGGATGGGCTTTAGAAAGAAGAATCAAGTAAAGATGGGAAAAAAAAAATAAAAAATATACACAATAACCACATACATCAATGCAGAAAAACCATAAATACACAATTATAAATATTATAAATATTATAAATACACAAATATAACAGCCTGACTCACATTTAACATAAATATTATAAACATTATAAATACACAAATATAACAGCCCGACTCACATTTAACACATATAACATAACTCACACTTGCCCATTTCAGGCCTTCCTCCCTCCGTCACTCACTATAAACAAACACATTTATTCCTTCCCTTCATTCACTCTCACTTTGCAGACAATTAATTCATACATGAGTACATTCTTGTTTATTTTTCAGCCAGTTTTTAACATTTTTAGTGAATGTTTTAAAGTCCGTTATTATTTTAATTTCATTTGGCATTGTGTTCCAGATGTGACTGCCCTTTATAGAGAAAGCTGTTTGTCCAAATGTGGTTCTGCGGTGGAATATTTTACAGTTATTGTTAACAGAACTCCTGGTGGCTCTGCTGCTGTCCTGTCTTTGGACGAAACCAGCAAGTGGCTCGGGTGCTGATTTATGGAAACATTTGAACGTTAATTTCAGAAGACAGAGGTCAATGAAGCTCTCAAAACTCAATAGGTTGTATTTTTTTAAAACATTACAGTGATGCCACCTAATGGGCTTTTTGTCCAAGATTTTTAGGGTTTGATTATATAATGAACCTATATGTCTTATTGTGGAAGGGGCTGCTTGAGCCCAGACTGTCAAACAGTATGTATGGATCCAATTCCATCATAAAGTTTGCAGATGACACCACGGTGATTGGACTCATCAGAGACAATGATGAGTCAGACTACAGGGCAGAGGTTGAGCACTTGGCCACTTGGTGCGCTGACAATAACCTGCTCCTTAATGTTGGTCGACTGAAAAGTATGTCCATGTACACACTCAGTACTTGGTCAGGACTACTTTTGGATTAATTACTGTATCAATGTGGTGTGGCAGGGAGGTGATCAACCTGTGGCACTGCTGAGGTGTTATGAAGGACCAGGTTGCTTTGATAGTGACCTTCAGCTTGTCTGCATTGTTGGGTCTGGTGTCTCTCATCTTTCTCTTGACAATACTCCACAGATTCTCTATGGGGTCAGGAGAGTTTGCTGGCCAATCAATGCCATGGTCATTAAACCAGGTTTTGATACTTTAGGCAGTGTGTGCGTGTGTGTGTGTGGGGGGGGGGGGTGCCAAGTCCTGCTGGAAAATGAAATCAGCTTCTCCATAAAGCTTGTCAGCAGAGGGAAGCATGAAGTGCTCTAAAATTTCCTGGTAGACGACTGTGCTGACTTTGGTCTTGATAAAACACAGTGGACCAACACCAGCAGATGATATGGTTCCTTAAATCATCACTGACTGTGGAAACTTTACACTAAACCTCAAGCAACTTAGATTCTGTGCCTCTCCACTCTTTCTCCAGATTCTGAGACTTTGATTTCCAAATGAAATGCAAAATTTACTTTTATCTGAACAGAGGTCATCTGCTGGTGTTTGTCCACTGTGTTTTATCAAGACCAAAGTCACCGCAGTTGTCTACCAGGAAATTTTAGAGCACTTCATGCTTCCCTCTGCTGACAAGCTTTATGGAGAAGATGATTTCATTTTCCAGCAGGACTTGGCACCCCCTTCCACTGCCAAAAGTATGAAAACCTGATTTAATGACCATGGCATCACTGTGTTTGATTGGCCAGCAAAACCCCATAGAGAATCTATGGAGTATTGTCAAGAGGAAGATGAGAGTCACCAGACCCACCAATGCAGATGAGCTGAAGGTCACTATCAAAGCAACCTGAACTTTCATAACACCTCAGCAGTGCCACAGGCTGATCACCTCCATGCCACACCACATTGATACAGTAATTAATCCAAAAGGTGCCCCGACTAAGCATTGAGTGTATACATGGACATACTTTTCAGTCAACCAACATTTGTATTAAAAAAATATTTTTTAAAATTCATTTTCTGTAATATTCTAATTTTTTGAGAAACTGAATTTGGGGTTTTCATGGGCTGTAAGCCATAATCATCAAAATTAAAATAAATAAATGCTTGAACTATATCACTCTCTGTGTAATGAATCTATATAATATATGGGTTTCACTTTCTGAAATGAGTGACAAAAAATATTGAACTTTTTCATGATATTCTAATTTTTTGAGATGTACCTGTAGAGGTATAAACTCACCTTTTTATTCTGGTAGGCAGTGACTGCCATGAAGGACGCCCCTTTTAAAGGAAAAACCTTCACAGAATCATGCCACCGGTTGCCCACCTGGACAATGTGTATGCGGGGCATGTAGCGATGCATAGAATGGAGAATCAGCTGCAGAAAGGGACAGAACATCTTTAAGCACTTGGGGTCATCAGTTCAGGTACTTTTTAGAAAGTTCTTGTTTTGCACTGCCATTTTGAGTGCTCCAACTTACGTGGCCATCTCGATTGAGGGCGTGGTTTGTCACTTTTAACCTACTGAACACCACCGGCTGCTTCATCCAGTGACTTCCCAGGGCTGGGGATTCAGGGTGTAGGTATAGCCCAGAAGAAGGATGGGGCTCTGCTTTTCCCGACACCTGCCATTTATTGTTATTCCACTGTAAGAAAAGACACAGCTAAGCTGGATTCATTCTGCACCTCTGCTGTCCGTGTACGTGTAACCAGAAACTTTGTGTGACAAAATTTACGTCATCGTCTCCACTCCGCTAGTGTCTGCAGTGCTCGACGGCGTGCAGCCCAAATTTTGTGACCGCACTACCTGCCCACGACCTGAATGCATTGAAAAGCGCATACGCAAGACTGAACGTCCTATTCACGAAGTGGCGATATCGGCACAGCATACCAAGACAAAGTAGATGAATATGACAATGAGGAAGCGGAACACGAGAATAAACATACATGAATCATACAGAAATACTTCAGCAGCAGCAGCATCTTCATGGAAAAAGAATGAAAACCGGGAAGTCAAGCAGCAGAAAGCAAGCAGTGTTTCTTCATTGGTTAAAATCCTGGTGCGTCAGCGCATTGGCACTACCTATTGAGCGGGAGTGAAACTAGAAATGGTTGTGCGCATGCGTCAACCGCTTGGCCTGGGTAGATGGAAAAAAGTGAGCATGAACAGCGCCGCGTGTGTGCCAGGCTTGTCCAAAGTGCACACGGACCAAAGCGGACTAGAGGGGAAATGCTGCGTGAATAAGGCTTTAGTAAGGAAAAGTGATCTACAGAAGCGTCTTTAACCTCTCGTCTTCCCGTGAAAGACCAGATAGCAGTAGGTGACTGATACCACCAACAGGCTTAATCTAGTGGGCTCCCAGCAGGGAATAGATAAACAGGAAGAGATCCCCCCCACCCCACCCCACCCCACCCCCTTTGATGTTTGATTTCAGGAACAGGGGTGCTTCAGTGACCCAATAATGCATTAAATATTTGTTCAATTAATTTTATTTTTATTCTTTGACAGTTCAGTTTGTAATTACAGCTCCTTGTTCAGCATGAGGCCACCATGCTTTATTGTGACTACTGTTGGGATTATAATTTTTTTTTGTGAGAACCATTGATGAAACTGATTTTAAATATAATGAATGGGGGGAAAAAAAGCACTGGTTGCTTACCTTATAGCGGTTTTCGGTCAAGGGTATGATGTCTACCATTACTAGGTATTTAATATGTTCATCAAGCCCTGTTATAGACACTTTAAGCTGTGGAAACAGCCTCCTGGTTAAATACAGCAAAGAGGAGAGGAAAAAAAAGTTCAAACTCAACAGCAAACCAGTTTTAAAAAATCACCAAAATACACTACTGGTCAAAAGTTTTAGAACATTCCAATTTTTCCAGTGTTTTATTGCTGCACGGTGGCGCAGTGGTTAGCACTGTAACAGCACAGTTTTACCGTCGGCCGGGGGATCGCGGGGACCGTGAGATCATGGGTTTGATCCCTGCCCCCGGCCAACAGTGATCTGTGCGGAGTTTGCATGTCCTCCCCGTGTTTGCGCGGGATTTCTCCGGTTTCCTCCCACATGCCAAAAACATGCAGGTTAGGGAGTTAAGGGGCGCTTGCGCACGCAGCGACCGGCAGCTGGTGGTTTGTCACCAGACTGCAAAACAAATCTACCTACGGGTACAAAATAAGTAATAAAAAAAAAAAAATTCAAGCAGTTCAAATCCAGTGAATAGTTTGAAATGGTGCAGAGGTAAGTGCTGAAATGCCAGAGGTTAAAACAAACTGTAAGGTTTCCCAAAAATGAAAAATAATGCACATTTCAAGATTATACAAAAAGGCCTTTTTCAGGGAACAAGAAATGGGTTAAAAACTTAAAGCTATTCTGCAGTAGTGGAGGTTAATTCTATCACCTACGGGTGTCTTTTTTTGATTACCAACTAACTTTAATAACTTTTTAATTAACTTTTTTAATAAGTTTTTGATTACCAACTACTCCTCTGTCTGCATATAAGTAGTGTTGGAACAAACGGTATAAATTTCAATTAAAAAAAATTGAAAAATTAGGGTATTCTAAAACTTTTGACCATCAGTGTGTGCTGTTTATCAAAGCAGTCTCCACAGTTTTCCATACAATTGTATACTGTAATCACAGTTACTTAAAGTCTTAGTTTTGTTTGTCTTACCTTCCTTGTTTGGTAATGATCATTTCTGTTCCTTCCTTGCTAAAATCACCCCACAAGCCAGAGTCCACCAGAGTGACTATGGCATTACTGAGAGAAACAACACTTTCAGGCCCAGGAACTGCATCCATGCTGGTGTGCATGCCACTGAAATCTAAAAGAAAAGTGAAGAAAAAAAAAAAAGCAAATGCGAACACAACAGTGGCTTGGAGGAGTTAAAAGGCTCACTCAAAGAAAAGAAAAGCGTATTTACCTCTGAAGGACTCCATCCTTCACCTTCAGTAGCTGCTCACAAAAATCCCAAAGAGGTCTCCTGCATGGGAGTCAGACCAGGCCTACGGGTCTCTGCCGCCCTACGGGTGAAAGAAGACTCAGCAACTGAGAAATCCACAGGTCACTCCATCCCAGGGTCACAAGCCTTCTGGTGCCACACACAGTATGGTCGTGGGTTTTTAAGGTAACTTCTGCGGTGGGTGGAGCAAAGAAGACCCTTCCTTTGAAGCGGCACAAAAATTAGTCAGTAGCCTGCTGGGATTGGTCACCACCACAAATCAAAGACACTTAGCAGAGCCTTGATACCAACCCCACAGGAAGGAGGAACGGAGGAAATGCAATTTTATTAACTGCTAAGAGACTTTAAAACAAATATGTGCAGACTGTGCTGCTGCAGAGCAGATAGCACAGTGGTCCCACTGTCTGCGTAAATAGCATTCACACACATATGAACTGCACATGAAACTGTCATTTAGTATGTTAGTGCAACGTGGTGAATGTCCATTATGAATTATTTGACACAATTAAGAGAAACGCAGGGAAAGCAAGGTTTGAATGGGTGCATGTGAGCAGCTTTACTTTTTTTGTTTTTTTGGGGGGGAGGAGTGCAAGGTTGAAGAATTTTCACATTAAACTGCAACACAGCAAGCACTAGTAATATTGACAGTAAACAGTTTGTACTCTGGGTGTTTTCTGTCACTGAAGGGGAAAAAAATTAGTGTAAATGAGTGAAGTCTTCATGTATCTCACAATACTTACCAGACTAATGTGACTGTGTCGTACGTATTGTGTACAAGCAGGGGCGTAGCACCAAATTTTGGACCCCGGATACAGCACTATGTGTGGGCCCCTCAAACACAAACTGAATTTTGAATTTTATGTTCCAAGGTTTAAGATGAGGCCATTTCAGTTAAAACGCCTTGGTTAGTAAGCCCTACTGTTATGGAAAATTTGATGCTAGTATATGATTTGTTTATCTGTCTCTGAGAATATATTTACTCTTGTTAGTATTTCCAAACCTCTTTGACCTGTAGTGTTTTTCATTTACACACTTATGTATTTATTTATTTATTCTGTTCCATTGGTCTTATTCTTCTGTATTCTTCTCTTAAATAGTGGAAAAAAGGAAATTTACACACAGTAGTCCATTCATTCAAATAAATAAATGTAAAAAAAAAACATTAAAAAGTCTATTCCCCTTGTCAGCAACATGAGCCAAACTCCTCCTCCTCGCAGCCACGGTGGCTGCCTCGGTGGCACCTCCGTGGCACCTCGGAGGTGGCCTGCCCGTAACGAGGCAGGGTGGCCTCGTTACGGGCAGGCCACCCTGCCTCCCCGTAACGACTGTAAGGATGGTTTGTTTACCAGTGAGGGGATAGGAGCACATGGACAAGAAAAATTATGAAAAATCAACAAAAAAGTTACAAATTTGATAGAAAACTTTATAGGAAAGGTAGCATGTTTATCACAAAACATGGTTAATTTATGGGAAAAAGAGTAATAAATTGTATTAATCAGGAAAAAATTGAAAATGTATTTTTAAAGGGGGAGGGGACCCCCGGGGCAGACCCAGAGCTAGTGATGTTCGATACCACTGATTTCCTTTCCGATCCGATACTGAGTAAAATTCAGGCTGGTATCGGCGATACCGATACTGATATTTTTTGCGACTACACCTAATATGTCTTTTAAATCTAAAAAAACGCATGACGCACTTACCCAGGCGGAAGAAAAAAAGTAGTCCCACCAACCGCGTGTCACTTAGACAACATCTCAATAGTTTAGTTACTTTTCACCGTGTTTCTGTTTAGGATATACAGTATATATGTATACTCGCTGCTCTTGTTTTTCTCTTGCCTTCTGATTGTTGCTCTGAGTGTTGCTATCCCTGTGCTGTTGCAATCCTGGAATTTCCCCATTGTGGGACTAATAAAGGCTTATCTTATCTTATCTTATACCTTACCTCAAATGACTTAAGTATCAAAAGTATCGCTATTTTGGTTTGAGTATCGATTTTAGAGCGTAAAGATCCGGTATCGGCGGTATCGATATTTCAGGATCGATCCGCACATCACTCCTCAGAGTCAGAGCGTTATGGAGAGAGCTGGCCCGGGAGCCTGCTGTCCATAGATAGAGGTTTCCTATATAAAGAAAGAAGAAATTACAACATAAAACATGGTGAAAAAATAATCACACTGTATCAAACAGTGGGGCAACTTACCCTTACAAACAGGTTTGTATTGGGATTTTTTTAAAGAAAACAGAGGCGGGGGGGGGGCATTGCTCTTGCCTCAGAGTGGTCTTTGCCTGTCATGGTGTGGGGAAGGAACGAGTTCAGGGTCATTCCCCCTCTGAGTTTATTTCTGTGTTACTTGTGTTTGGGATTTATTTTCTGTATTATTGTTATTCTGTTTCCTGTTACGCTCAAGTTCACATGGTGGCTGCTTCTGGTTTATTTCTCTCCACGTTGTCCCTAGTCTTGTGGTCATGTTTTGTGCGCGTTGTCCGTCCGTCTGTCTGCGCAGCGCCGCCCACCTCGTTGCTCTCCACCCACAGCCTTTCCGCTGCTCTCCTCGCGCCCACCTGTCCTCCGCTATGCAGTTCTGCCTTTGTGTGCTTTGGCGCGCTGCCACGGGCAGTGTTCGGAGCGCTCCCCGCCTCGCTACCTGCAGTGAAGAATGGCTGTCAGTCTCTCTGTGTTGACCCTGCGACGGGCTGGCGACCTGTGTCCAGGGTGGGCCCTGCCTCTCCCCCCAAAATGCTGGGATGGGCTCCAGCCCCCGCCTCCGCCCCCCGCCGAGAAGGATTAAGGAAAATCTGTGATCACGCTTGAGAACAAGTGGGCTGGGTAATGGGAGGAGAACTTTGCACACTGAAAATGGGCTCTTGGAAGACACGGGTATGCAAATGTCGCAGGTGATTATGGGCTTACATACTGCTGGATTGTAAGCCGCCTCCCTGGGAAGATGACAGGTTGAAGACGCTTCTGTAGATCACTTTCCCACACTAAAGCCTTATCCACGCTGCATTTCCCCTCTAGTCCGCTTTGGTCCGCGTGCACTTTGGACAAGCCTGGCACGCACGCGGCGCTGCTCATGCTCACTCCCCCCCCCCCCACCCATCTAGTGTCCGCTCGACAGGTGGCGTCAATGCCTGTGGCCATGCAGAACTGAAGTGTGTGTAGCTGTGGGGGGGGGGGGAGGTGTGTATTGTGGGATCTGTTCTATAATGGTAGATAATCTTGTAAAGCTGCGTGCGGGGAGGGCAGTTTTTGAATGAGGTGAAACACTGACTGCAGGTAATTACGATCACTTAGTATCTGAGGTGCAAGTTAGGTTTGCTAAGGTCAAACGGGGGACGAGAATAACGATCTTCGCAGTTTAGGCAGAATGCAAAGCACCACTGCATTAGCATAGATGAGGTTGTCAACCTTAATAATAATAGATATTTATTTACTGATTGATTTTTGCCCCAAGAAATATGCACAAAGCCAAAAACATGTTTTGATCTTTAAAGGAACGGAAAACGACTGTGCAAACTGCCCAGAAATCATTAGTAATGGAAAAGGTTTTTCCTCCTAGATTCTGATAAGCATGTAGACTAGAGATTAAGTGTAGTCACTAGTTAAGTGCTTAGAGTGAGATAAGTTAAAGTACTATGTAAACACAGCTTCTTATCCTTAATTTGTAGCCATTTTCCTTCATATGTACAGCTGTTACGTGCAGTTGCCAGGTTATTAACTAGAACCAGCCATCAATCTCACATTACACCCCTACTTGGATCCCTTCATTGACTCCCAAGTAAAATTTAGGATTCAATTCAAAATTCTCATAATCACATTTAAAGCACTGCACAGTCTTGCCCCCGATTACATTTTGGACCTCGTGGTTCAGTGCTCCACATCTCATCCGCGCCGCTCCTCAAATACTGGTCTCTTATCGATACCAGGTTCTGCCCACAATACAAGAGGTGACTGCGCCTACTCCGTCGTTGCACCTACCCTCTGGGATCAGATGCACAGAAAGTCTGAATTGTTTTAAACGTCTTTTGAAGATCCACCTCTATCGACAAGCATTTCTATAACCCCACATTATGCAGTGTGTGTGTTTGTCATGAGTCTGTAAGTTTGTGTTTTTGTCTGTGTCTCTTGATGTGTTCAGTTTTGTTGTGCTGGAAATGTTGTCTGGTTTGATCCTGCAAAACTTTATTTTATGCTTGTGCAGCACTTTGCAACCATGTGTTTTAAAAAGTGCTATATAAATAAAGTTTTACTTACTTATCATAAATTTGTGCCTTTTATGAATTTGCAGCTTTTTCCAATAAACTTGCATTTTTTTCCATGCACATAAATTAGTGACCTTTTCCTTAAAAATTTGCACATTTTACTTTTACATTTGTCTTATAATCATTTTCTCATGAATTTATGTTGCTTTCTCTCAATTTTGCACCTTTTTAAAATAGATTTGAGACTTGTGCATCAGACATTTGTCACTTAAGTCTGCAACTCATTCATTCATTCATTCATTCATCTTCTTCCGCTTAATCCTTTTTGGGTCGCGGGGGGGCTGGAGCCTATCCCAGCATCTTTGGGCGAGAGGCAGGGCACACCCTGGACAGATCAGCAGTCCATCGCAGGGCCAACACAGGGAGACAGACAACCATTCACTCTCACAGTCATACCTAAGGACAATTTAGAATCCCCAGTTTTGATGCCAGTTAACCTAATGTGCATGTTTTTGGCATGTGGGAGGAAACCGGAGAAATCCCGGAGTAAACTCACGCTGACACGGGGAGAACATGCAAACTCCACACAAATCACTGTTGGTCGGGGGCTGGGATCGAACCCAGGATCCCCTGGCCAAGAGTGAGTTGCTGTGCTGCCGCAG
Source organism: Pholidichthys leucotaenia (assembly GCA_020510985.1). Classification (NCBI taxonomy): domain Eukaryota; kingdom Metazoa; phylum Chordata; class Actinopteri; order Cichliformes; family Pholidichthyidae; genus Pholidichthys; species Pholidichthys leucotaenia. The sequence goes on from CM035838.1 coordinate 142,503,625, forward strand.
TACTAACCACTCTGCCACTGTGCTGCCCTAAGTTTTTTTGTAAATTTGCTGCTCTCTGTAAGCATTTTCTCTCAAACTGGCAACTCTGCTTATGTAGTTTTTCTTATAAAATTGCATATTTGCATTTTTTTCCCACTGTAAATATGCAAGGTTTTTCCTTTAAATTAGACTTCTTTATCATAACTTTGTCACTTTTTTCCTCATAAATCTGCAACCTTTTTTTTTTAGTAAATTTGTTTGTCTTTTTTCTTCATAAATGTGCTTAAGGCCAGAGGTCACAAGCTATGAGTACATGTCAGTTCAACATACCGAGGCTGTGCACATGTGTGTATATATTATAGAGGGAAACAAAGGTGCTTTGTGACCTCAGTGTGTGCTCATCAGGCTGCAGTAATGGTCTGGTTCTTATAAAGTTTTAATTTCGTCTTCTAAATTTGTAACATTTCTCCTTTAAATTTGAAACTGCCTGTAGATTTGTGTCTTTTTCTCATATATTTACTACTTTTTCTCATGAATTTCTAATTTTAAGTATACTTTTCACTTGTGACTTTTTTAAATTAATTTAGTTTTTAATTAAAGTTTTTACTCAGTTTTGTTAAAAACTTGTAATTTTTTTTCTTCCTGTAAATGAGTGAGGGTTTTCACTTTCCTGTTCAGATTTTCTCATGAATTTGACTGACTTTTTCATGACAAATTTGTCACTCTTTTACCTTTTATAATTTACTAATTTTTTAAATTACTCACCTGCCGTTTAACTTTTTTAAGCTTTTTGATTTTTTTACTTTTTCCTTGTAAATTTACAACTTTTTTCTCTTAACTTTGTGACTTTTTACTCATAAATTTACTACATGTTGTTAAGTTGACCAGCATATGACCCACACTTCCCCTGGCATTGCATGACCATAGGTTCCGCCTATGGGCTCAACGAGGCCTCACTGCTCTGTGTCAAATTACAGAAAAGGATAAATTCTATAGTTTTGAAGTTCTTTGTATTGTATTGTATTCTATGAATTAGGAAAGGATCTGATCACACAGTGATCTGTGTGGAGTTTGCATGTTCTTCCCGTGTTGCGTGGGTTTACTCCGGGATTTCTCCGGTTTCCTCCCACATGCCAAAAACATGCAGGTTAGGGATAAGGGGCGCTTGCGCACGCAGCGACCGGCGGCTGGTGGTTTGTCACCAGACTGCAAAACAAATCTACCTACGGGTACAAAATAAGTAATAAAAAAAAAAAAAGGATGACTTTTACTGTTACTTGCAAGTTTGACACTATTTTTTTAAAGAAACAGGAAGTACTGGTTCAGTGGAACCCTCAAGAATTATACAAATATTTATCAATGCATATAATTCTGGTACTATTAAAGGTATTACGGGAAATCTGTTTTTTATAAACCCCCCCCCCCCCCCGCCCCCATCAAAAATCAAAATTTAGCAGGTCTTCACAGTCCTGCTGGAGGGAGTGTGGATCCACTTTGGCAGACCATGCTCATATCTTTTGGTGATGTCCACACATTCAATCCTTTTGGGGGGATGTGGGACTCCTTATTTCAGAGACTGTGGGACTCAAACTTGATTTTTCTTTCTCCTACCTCTACCTGGGAATAATTCCAAATTACATTTCTAAAAGGGACAGATACTTGGTGAAGATATTTCTTGCAGCAAGTAAGAAAGCCATTACAAAATGTTGGCTCCAGAGAAGCTCCCCAACTATTAGTCTTTTCACTGAATGAATGAATCTTTATTTCAGATAGATTAGATTAAAAGATTAAAAGAAAGGAACAGAATAATATAACAAGGGGGAAAAAAATCCATCAAGGTCAAATTAAACAATAACTCCTCGGATTATACAATTCAACATAAGTTATCCGAAATGGGTGATGGCTGAAGCCGCAGCTTATATTGCCCACCCATATTCCATCTAAGAATTCAAAATAAAATAAAATAAAATAAAAGTGATTACAAATCAGAACAAATGTCTCAGGGATGTGTGAATGGATGGGGGGGTGGGGGTGGGGTGGGGGGTGGAGCTATGTGGGAGTGTGTCTTAATCATGCTGCTTCTTATATGGATGCAGAGAGAAACGCAATTTCATCTTGCCTGCACTACAGTTGTATGTACAGCAATATGACAATAAAGTCTGATCTGATTTGATTTGATTTGATTTGAAAGCCAAGACAAAACCTGACAAAAAGCTAAGCAACAGCACAACACAGACTGGATATGATAATCCTTATGTGATTTTACATGTCATCTTGTATATATGTTTGGAGTATTTCTTCCTTTTAGTTTTTGTTTAAATTGTCCAAGCGTTGTACATGATTTTAATTCAGGTCCAAAAGCGTTCTGCAGTCTGACTCCTTGCACTGAGACACAGTGTTGCTTGGTGCTAGTTCTCACTGAAGGTTTTTGAAATATACATGTTCCTCTGAAATGGTATTGTTTCTCCCTTATTTGGAACAACTTTTGGATATTTGCGGGCAGTGATAGATTCTTCACTTTAAACATTATTACTGCAGTTTTAAAATCAACCAGATCTTTCAACTTGAGAGCTTTTAATTGAAGAAAAAGTGGGTTTGTTGGTTCCCTGTAAGCAGCTTTGTTTATTATTCTAATAGCTCTCTTCTGAAGCATAAAGACTGGATATATATTTGTTTTATATGTATTTCCCCATACTTCAGTACAATATGTCATGTATGGGAGTATTAATGAATGATACAAAGTATATAATGTGGGTTATTCAGCAAATATTTCACTCTGTGTAGTATTGCGATTGATTTGGATAGTTTGTCTTTAATATAATTAATATGTGACTTCCAACACAGTTTATTATCAATTATTACTCCCAGAAATTTAATTTCGGATACCCTTTCAATTTCTACACCATTTACACTGAGTTTAGATACTGAGTTGTTGTGATGGTTGTTAAAAATTATAAATTTTGTCTTACTTAAATTGAGTGTTAATTTTTTTGAATCAAACCACAGTTTGAGCTTTCCTAATTCCTTTCCGAGTATATCCAAAAGTTGTTCCAAATTGCTTCCATTGCGTAATAAATTAGATATCTGCAAACAGTATTAAATCCATTATTTTCAAACCTTTACATATATCATATTATATACATATTGAATAACAATGGCCTCAAAACTGAACCCTGTGGGACTCCACAATTAACCTTCAGTAACTGTGAGTTTTTGCTACCAGCACATACATACTGATATCTGTTCTTTAAGTAACTACATAACCAGGACAGTGTTACCCCCCTAATACCATAATTTTGTAGTTTCTTTAACAATAATTTATGATCCACGGTATCAAATGCCAGGTGCACATATGGACACCCTTATGCTTGAACATGGTGTTCGTTATGGATGAACACCATGCTGGAGCTGTTGCAGGTGGTGGGGGAGAGGGAAGTCTGGGCTTCTCTGCTTGAACTGCTGCCTCTGCGACCCGGACCTCCGGAAAAGCAGTAGAAGATGGATGGATGGTATCAAATGCTTTTTTAAGATCCAGGAATACCCCAACTGAATTCTCTTTATTTTCTACAGCAGTTGATATTTTTTCTATATATTCCATTAGAGCAAATGCAGTTTTCCTCTTGTGTCTGAACCCATATTGCTGCTCACAATAAATTATTCTTCATTATGAAGTTGTCAATTCTCTCGGAGAATATTTTTTCGAGTATCTTAGAAAATTGCGGCAATAGTGAAATAGGTCTATAGTTTGAAAATTCCCCTCTGTCGCCCTTCTTGTATATCGGAATTATTTTGGCTATTTTCATTGCTCTGGGAGATATGCCTGTTTGGAGAGACAGGTTACAGATATACGTCAGTGGTTTCACTAAGCATTCAATGATAGTTTGACTAAGAGCATGTCAATACCATCACAGTCCGCAGATGTTTTACTTTTAAACGATTTAACAATTTCAATGACCTCTCTCTCACCTGTGTTCTTTATGAAAATGGAGCCTTTTATAGCTATTGAATCAGTGGAGGAGATGACCTTTGACGTCACTTGTTTATGTACTTTCCCCCTTGTTTGGACAAATTGTAAAGTTTTACCATTTGTTTAGACAAGCAAAGGGATAAGAACATGTATTTAGATGCAAAGTGACGGGACGTCGTGTCTCCTATCACAAATCTCGCCAGAAGCCGGTCACCCGCTGGGTGGCCTACATCCATCTAGTCATCTTTGCCGCTTAATTCTTTTAGGGTCGCGGAGGGGCTGGAGCCTATTCTATGCAAATTCCACACAAATTATTGTTGGTCGGGGGCGGGGATCGAACCCACGATCCCCGGCCAAAGGCGAGCTGTTGTCGTGCCGCAGTGCTAACCACTCCTCCACTGCGCAATTTCCGATAATGATGAAAATGGCGACAGTCAATTTGAATGCACGCTTTTCACCATGGGAGCAATTCCAAACAATTTTTACTGAATTCTGTGATTCTAACCTCTAAAATTCAGTTAAAGTCTACATTTTTAATCACTAAATAATTAGCTGAACCACATGGTGACAATGTTTTTCTCCTTTATACCTCCCGCAGTTTCAATCAATAGTAGAAAAAAAATTGCACAATAAAATTAAAAAAAAAAAAATAGTGACCACCCAGTTCTGAACCGAATTTGCAACCCCTGTTGAAAATCCTGGCTATGACACTGGCACAGTTTATAAGTTACAAATATGCAGATAATATAAGTGCATACAACAGCTGCATCAAATATGCTCATTTAAGTGGTTATTCTCTTTTACCCCTAATTTGGTTAAAAAAAAATTCACAAAAAGCCCCACGATTCTTTTTTTTTATTCAATAGTAGAATAAAAATACACACAAATTACAAATATGCTAATAAAACAAGTAAATACCCCCTAATTTGGTTATTTGGTTAAAAAAATATATACACTACCGTTCAAAAGTTTGGGGTCACTTAGAAATTTCCTTATTTTTGAAAGAAAAGCACTGTTTTTTTCAATGAAGATAACTTTAAACTAATCAGAAATACACTCTAATATCTAATATACATTGCTAATGTGGTAAATGACTATTCTAGCTGCAAATGTCTGGTTTTTGGTGCAATATTTACATAGTTGTATAGAGGCCCATTTCCAGCAACTATCACTCCAGTGTTCTGATGGTACAATGTGTTTGCTCATTGCGTCAGAAGGCTAATGGATGATTAGAAAACCCTTGTGCAATCATGTTAGCACAGCTGAAAACAGTTTAGCTGGTTAGAGAAGCTATAAAACTGACCTTCCTTTGAGCAGGTTGAGTATCTGTAAAAGATTATTATTTCAAATACAAATCATTATTTCTAACCTTGTCAATGTCTTGACTATATTTTCTATTCATTTTACAACTCATGGTGGTAAATAAGTGTGACTTTTCATGGAAAGCACAAAATAATTGTCTGGGTGACCCCAAACTTTTGAACGGTAGTGTATATATACAAAATGCACAACTGTATGTGTTTGTCACAGTTTGCAAGTTACAAATAATGCAACAAGACACTTTTTTATTCAATAATAAGCCACTGCATTAAGTGGCTAGTTTAGCAACGGCCACTTATATAGCGCTTCTTCTAGTCTCAAAGACCACCCAAAGCGCTTCACTAGTACTAACCCTCAGTTCTAAGGACCTATAGGAGAAAGATATCTAGGGACAATTTTGAACAACCAATTAACCTAACATGCATGTCTTTGGATTGTGGGAGGAAACCGGAGCCCCGGAGTGAACCCATGCAGCACAGAGAGAACATGCAAACACCACACAGAAAGGTTCAATTCAATTCAGCTTTATTTATAATGTGCCACATCACAACAAAAGCCGTCTCGTGGCGCCACAGTGCAGAAAAAAACAAAACAAAACACACAGTCACAGAAAGACCCAGCAATCAGACGATCCCCTATGAGCAAGCACTAAGCGACAGTGGAGAGGAAAAACTCCCATTTGGAAGGAAGAAACCTCTAGCAGAACCAGGCTCAGGGAGGGGCAGTCGTCTGCTGCGACTGGCTGGGGATGGGGGGATAGGGAGGATGGAAAGGACAGACATAAAGAACATAGCAGTAAGATGCCAAGTACAGGTTCCTACCCCTGCCAGCCTGGGGATTCAAACCTGGAACCTTCTAGCTGTTAGGCAACAGTGCTAATCACTGCACCACAAAAACAAACTTCCAGAGTACATTTATGTTTACAAAGGGAAAAGGTTTTTTTTTCCCTTTCTTTCCCACATTGTATATTAAAGGTAGATGGGAAAAAGTGAATAATATAACAATATCTGAAGATGATTAGTTAAAATGGTCTTGTGCGTAACCACCAGTATTTTTAGGGTGGATAGACATTGTTAAAGAAATCTACACGATGGAACGATTGATTTTCCCTTTAGACTTGCCTATGGGAAATTTGAGAAATACTGGAAAAAAAATGGAACTATTACCTGAAACAAGGAAAATCGTAAATTTTACTTCATATATGTTTGCTTGTTCTTGATTTTTGTCTTTTTTGTTGTTCCCTTTTTTTCTTTGTTTGTGAAAAATGAAAATCTTAAATAAAAAGTAACAAAAAAAATTATTGCATGTCTCCCGTCAATTTGCAGTTTTTAGTAAGTCTGTGAGACTTTCTCATGTTGCTCTTATAAATTTGTTTTTAGATTTTTCTAAATATTTTTTCCAGTAGTGACTTTTTCTCTTATAAATGTTTGACTTTGATTACTTTTCTCATTTTAAAACCTTTTTTTTTTACACCTTTAGCGTTTTCTTTAAAGATGGACTACAAATATATATTTTTCATTTGTGAGTTTTTTCTCATAAATCTTCTTTTGTTTTCTTTTAAAATTGTGAATCGTCGTCAGCCTCCATCGGTCTATGATGACCATGGAAGAGAATCCTAGATGTCTACTTTGCTGGAACAGCACCGCCTGTGGCTGAACAGGCCGATGCGCAAATGGCAGTCCCTGTGACACAGGTCGCACTTGTGGGTGGTCTCTGTGCTGCTGGGTCTGTGGCAGTTCTTCCTACGGGTCCTTTTTTCATCTGCTGCAGCAGTCAGTTTCTCTTCACCCGCCTTGAGCTGACTGGTCAGGGTGCCTCTCCATTTGGAGCAGCCCGTTGCGAGGTCCTCCCAGCGCTCTGTGTTGATCTCCAGGGCCTTCATATCTCTCTTGCAGACGTCTCTGAAGCGCAGCTGTGGGCGGCCAGCGTCTCTCCTGCCAGTTGCCAGTTCTCCGTAGAGGACGTCTTTGGGGATTCTGCCATCCTCCATACAGTGAACATGGCCTAGCCAGCGGAGCCTGCGCTGCCTGAGTAGAGTGAACATGGAGGGAAGGGACAGGACTTCTGTGTTGGGCACTTTGTCCTGCCAGGATATGTCCAGGATGCAGCGAATGCAGCACAAGTGGAAGGAATTCAGTCTCTTTTCCTGCCGGGCGTATGTTGTGCACGTCTCACTCCCATAGAGCAATGTGCTGATGACGCAGGCATTGTACACTGCCATCTTCATCTTGACAGAGAGTTTGGGATTCTCCCACACTCGTGTGGTGAGGCGAGCGAGTGTGGAGGCTGATTTTCCAATCCTCTTGTCGATCTCTGTATCAAGGGAGAGGTTGCTGCTGATCGTGGACCCCAGGTACGTGAACTGATTCACGACCTCCAGCTCGTAGTCGTCGATGGTGATGGTTGGTGGTGCTTCCGTGCCTTGTGCCAAGACGTTAGTCTTCTTCAGGCTGATGGTAAGCCCAAAGTCCATGCATGTCTGGGAGAAACGGTCCATCAGGGTCTGAAGCTCCTGCTGTGTGTGGGTCGCGACTGCAGCGTCGTCTGTGAACAGCATATCTCTGATTAGAGCCTCACTTACTTTGGTTCTGGCTTTCAGGCGGGCGAGGTTGAAAAGCCTGCCGTCAGATCTTGTATGCAGGTAGATTCCCTCTGTTGCTGTGCTGAAGGCATGCCTCAGGAGCATAGCAAAGAAAATCCCAAAGAGGCCTGGCGCAAGTACACAGCACTGTTTCACTCTGCTGTGTATACTGAATGGCTCTGAGACGTTGCCGTCGTACTGCACCATCCCCTGCGTGTTGGTGTGAAACGATTCGATGAGGCTTTGCAACTTTGGTGGGCATCCTATCTTTGGCAGGATTTTGAAAAGGCCCTCTCTGCTGACCAGATCGAACGCTTTGGTGAGGTCGATGAAGGTGACGTACGACGTTTCTTGATGCCGTCGTACATACCACGGCTGTTCCCTGTTATGGCAGCGGTTTGAATATCTTGGCTGAGCTGAGTCCAGTACTCATTGGCGCAGCGCCGAGCAGTCTGCTGAACTTTGCTTCTCGCAGCCCTGAGGATCTGGAGATTCTTCTCGTTTGGGTACTTCTTGTACTCAGCAAGTGCTGAGCGCTTGGCTTCAATGACGGGGGTCATCACGGTCAACTTGGCATCAAACCAGTCCTGTGACTTCGAGGTCTTCCTCCCAAAGATAGCCAAGGCTGTGCGGTGGATGATGTTTCGCAGCTCTTCCCACTTCTGCTTTGCGGTCTCTCCTTCTTGTGGTTCACCAATTTCCTTCACAAAGGTGGAGGCAAACTGCTTGACAAGTTCTGGTTGGGCCATCTTGCTGGTGTCAATCCATGCCTTTCCAGGCTGTCTGGCGTGGTGGAATTTCTTCAGCTGCAGCTTGACCTTGCAACACACCAATGAATGGTCTGTGTCGCAATCTGCACTCTGGAATGAGCGGGTGATTAGCACGTTCTTCAGTGAGGTGCACCTGGTCAGGATCAAGTCCAGCTGGTGCCAGTGCTTTGAGCACGGATGTCGCCAGGAAACCTTGTGTTGGGGCTTGGTCTTGAAGAACGAGTTTGTGATACACAGATCATGATGTGTGCAGAACTCGAGCAGCCGCTGTCCGTTGTCGTTCATTCTGCCCATGCCGAATGGTCCAAGACAGGAGGGCCAGGAGTCGTGGTCAGCACCCACTCTGGCATTGAAGTCTCCAAGGAGAATGAGTTGTTCAGAGTTGGGGATGATCCTGACAGTTGTTGCAAGATTCTCGTAGAACTCGTCTTTTGCCTCTGGTGTGGCTGTCAGTGTTGGGGCATACACACTGACGAGGGTGACTGGGCCTTGAGTGGTGTTAAGGCGGAGGGTGAGGAGTCGTGCAGAGCCATTGCTGCCCGGTTCCACCATCTTCAGCAAGGAGTTCTTCACTGTGAAGCCCACTCCGTGTTCCCTGTGTTCATCGCTGCCCTTTCCCTGCCAGTAGAACGTGTAGTCCTTCTCTCTCAGCGTGCCTACGTCAGCCAACTGTGTTTCCTGGAGAGTGGCGATATCCACTTCCAGTCTCTTCAGCTCATTATTGATGACGGCAGTCTTCCTGGTGTCGCTGATGTCCTTGAGGTTAGCAGCTAGTTCTGTCATCATAGTGCGGATGTTCCAGGTTCCCAGTTTTAGAGTTGGTCTCTTTTGTTTTGTTGTCTTGCCTGGTGCGAAGGTTCTCAGCCTGCCGTTCGGACTTCACCTCATCCCCATGCACCCAATGAGGAAAGCAGGCTGTGGCGGGACAACACCTTATTGGCTGGGGGCTGCCCAGCTTGAGGAGGGCGGTAGCTGTCCAGTGAGATCAAATGATCCCTCCCAACGTCGAGAACAACCCCTGGCGCCACGCTCTACACCAGTTGAGCGGTGGCTTATAACTGGTAACTGTCATTCCCCGTGTTTTGTCTACGCCGAAGGTGAAGCTGAAGTTTCCTCTCCAGTGATCCGGTGTTCAACCTTCCAGCATTGGGCGTTGGTAGGATTCAAGCCTGGGCAGGAAGATATGGAAGACAAGATGTTGCCCATACAGCATGTCCCCCCTCTCCCCGTCACTGATGAATCCAAAGGAACAGCAGAGCTGCTACAGTTTGGCACCAGCGCCGTCGCAGGAGCTGCCAGAATGATGTTGAGCACAACAGAGAACTGCCTTAGGGACTCCGACTCCGGATTTTTCCTCAGGGTTGACTCCCAAAGCCTTTCCCGTGACCGGGTATGCCGCAAGGCAGCGGAGTTTTGAAATCAGGGTTTACCTTCCCCTAGATGGGCTACGTTCCCAGGTTAACAGGCCACCATCTACCCGAAGCATCTGGTTTTAAGGCACCAGAAATCTGCCCTCGCCCCTTCTCCTATTAGTAAAAGCAGTTCCGCTGGGCTTAGAAACTAAACCACATGGGCAGGCTAGGAGTTGGACTTAGTTGTCAGAGGCTTTTTGAGACGCACGCCATAAGGAGCATTTTATAAGCACCGGGAGCTTAACCCCAGTGCCGCTCCTGGCTATGACAACCTTGGAACCTTGGAACCTGGAAAATTGTGAATATTTTCTCTCAAACTTGCAGCTGTTCTCATAAATTTGTAATTTTTCCTCATGTATTTTTTACCTTTCTTTTTTTAAAATGTCACAGCATTAAGTATTAGTTTTAGGCAAAAGAGCTGCAGGTTGCCCACTCCTGGCATAGATTTTTTTAAAATCAAATTATAAATGTTCCTCTTGCATTTTTACATTTTTATTCATTCATTTAATGTAGAGACCCAACTTTCACTTATTTCTGTGGTGATGAGTAGCTTGAGAGCACCGTGAGAGCAAAGAAGCTGCTTTATAATTTGTGAGAAAGAAAAATCAGCAGTAATGTGTAAACGCTGCGTAAAGATATTGACGGCGTTGTTTGAGGCACTTCAGGGTCGATGTAGAGTTAAAAGGACATTCATCCCTTAACAGTGCACTTAAACATCTCTATCTGATCATTAATCCATTTAACTCTCTCTTATCAGTGCTCTCTCTGTAAAATGTGGTGGTTGTTTAGGTTACAAATGACATTTGCCAACATAAACGTGAAAAAATACAAGGATCCCACTGTAAGAAATTCAAAGAACAAGCACTTATGGTTAAAGTGTATCACTATGAAGCTTTTCAGCAAATGACCTTCACGTCCTCTTAATAGAGCATCGAGGCAGAAATAAACGATTTCTAAAAAGTTCTTCAGAGCTCATGGAACACTTTAAAAAGAGGATGAATCTCATTTAGCCTTACAGTCCTGGACTTTTTCCTTAGTCTGTATTCCATAACGATTTTTAAAGGATCCAAAATCCAGTTTTTTGATTTGCTGTCTGTCCTCCAAATAAAAAAGAATACTAGCAAATATGCTATGATTAAACATGCACTAAAGACTCTGAGTCACATCAGATGATTTTAATTTTCTAAGAAAGATCAGTCTGGACAGGGCTTTCTCCAGTATTGAATTAATTACGCCCTTCCAGCATAACTTATGATACACCCAAAAACATGAATAGACAGTCTTAATGGCGACCATCAGAGCTCACTGGGATCATGGTTTTTTTTTTCTTCCTAAAGTCATTTGAAATTTCTTCATTTTTCAATATTTACATCTAAAGATGCCTTTAGTTATAGTTATAGTTTATTAGGTTATTTGTCAGGGACCATGTACGGTAAAACATTAAGCACAGGCTTAATCTGGTACAGGCGCATCTTTACGATGCTCTGTACCAGATTATAGCATTCTCACTAATTTCCATCTGTAGCCCTTGAGGCATGCAAGAACATTTTAAAAGAAAAAACAACACATATAAAAAAACAATTCAGGTCCAATTTCAAAATCAGCTGTCCCTGAAATGAGCAGGAGGTAAGTTTAAAAAATAAAAAGATAAGAAAACAGCACACACAAAAACAATTTAAAAGTATAATTTCAAATCCCATTTAAGGGAGAGACTCAATGCTGGCAAGCTTGATTACTTAAAATCCATTTTTAGTCTTGGTGGAAAAGTCTCTGTAATTTGTTCTGGTCTGCAATGCAGTGGGAACCTTGTTCCATTCCGTTACAGCTTTGTATGAGAAGGCTAATTGTCCAAAAGCAGTTTTATGTAGGGGGCTGCAAGTGTAATAGGTTGGGTGGTAGAGAGGACTCACACGCAGTCAGATTATGGTGCACAACGATGATTTAGGGTGCTTTCACACCTACGAGCTTTAGTTCATTTTAATCGAACTTGAGTTCGTTTTCTCCGTTAGTGCGGTTCATTTTGTCTGGTGAGAACACGGTAATTGCACTCAAGTACACACCAAACCTACCGTACCGAGACCACCTGAAAGAGGTGGTCTTGATTTTGAATCAAATGGCGAACTCTAGTGTGGTCCTCCAGGTGAGAAAGCGACCGCACTAAAACAGGACCAGCGACAAACGATAGAACATTTTATGTCACTGTACATACCTGATGGATCTTTGAAAATATCTGTGGCTGAGCACGTCACGGTTCTGGAGGATTAATGAACGTTAACATGTTATTTTCCTTCCATGGCAGCGCTTCATTTTCAAACTGTATGATTTGCTGAAAGTGGCATATGCATGTATGTGATAAACGATAACCAGGTTATTCACTTTGGCAGGAGCTAGTAAATCGCTTCTGAGGTTTTTTTTTCAGTATTTCTCTGAAAGAAAACCCTTCTTCCAGTTGCCCCCATCTTTGTGCTATTGGTTATGACATCAATCCAGTCCATGCTTATGATCCGATGATTTCTCCGAACCAAAGGTCCTAGAGGGCTGTTAGCATCAGAGCTAACAACACCACACGCTGAACCACTATATTGGTGAGACATTGACCCCAGTTACATGGTCACAATAAACCGATTACTGACAATAAACTGATAATGCCAATAATCAGTTTTCGCGTGTTTACATGCACTGAATAAATGGATTACTGGAGGGTAAACCACGTGAGTTAATGACCCCAGTTACATGGCCTTTATTGGCTTATTCTGTTTACATGGCCTTTTGAATAATCAGATAACTGTGGAAATCCAATCATAACCGGTTTATCAGTGTACATGTAAACATGATCAATGATTCATCAACCGACTCTGTGGAGTCATTTGTTGATAAACACTGCAGTCCTGCACAGGGAGGTTAGGAGTTGGTAGACACCAAAGACGCTCCTGTTCTTGTTGTGCCACTGATTCATTCCACCAGCATGATCGTCTCATCATTCCCCACTCAGAGCTGTGGATCAGAGTGGCCTGTTAGCATCAGAGATAATATTAGCGCCAACATCTTAACTAAAACAAAGTTTATGTTAGCTTTGAAGCTACATCTTGGGGATGCTACTGGCTCCAAATTATTGATCCATGCTTCAACCACAATGCCAAAGTAAATTGTTTCTATATTATATTGGTGAGTCTGAATAACCGAAGGATGTGAAGTTGCTGTTAGCCCAACATTGATATACTGTTGAAATACAGTGGGGCAAAAAAGTATTTAGTCAGCCACCAATTGTGCAAGTTCTCCCACTTAAAAGATGAGAGAGGTCTCCAATTTTCATCATAGGTATACCTCAACTATGAGAGACAAAATGAGAAAAAAAAATGTAGAAAATCACATTGAAAGATTTTTAATGAATTAATTGGTAAATTCCTCGGTAAAATAAGTATTTGGTCACCTACAAACAAGCAAGATTTCTGGCTCTCACAGACCTGTAACTTCTTCCTTAAGAGGCTCCTCTGTCCTCCACTCGTTACCTGTATTAATGGCACCTGTTTGAACTCGTTATCAGTATAAAAGACACCTGTCCACAACCTCAAAGTCAGACTCCAAATTCCACTATGGCCAAGACCAAAGAGCTGTCAAAGGACACCAGAAACAAAATTGTAGACCTGCACCAGGCTGGGAAGACTGAATCTGCAATAGGTAAGCAGCTTGGTGTGAAGAAATCAACTGTGGGAGCAATTATTAGAAAATGGAAGACATACAAGACCACTAATAATCTCCCTCGATCTGGGGCTCCACACAAGATCTCACCCCGTGGGGTCAAAATGATCACGAGAACGGTGAGCAAAAATCTCAGAACCACACAGGGGGACCTAGTGAATGACCTGCAGAGAGCTGGGACCAAAGTAACAAAGGCTACCATCAGTAACACACTACGCCGTCAGGGACTCAAATGCTGCAGTGCCAGACGTGTCCCCCTGCTTAAGCCAGTACATGTCCAGGCCCGTCTGAAGTTTGCTAGAGAGCATTTGGATGATCCAGAAGAGGATTGGGAGAATGTCATATGGTCAGATGAAACCAAAATAGAACTTTATTGTAAAAACTCAACTTGTCGTGTTTGGAGGAGAAAGAACACCATACCTACTGTGAAGCATGGGGGAGGAAACATCATGCTTTGGGGCTGTTTTTCTGCAAAGGGACCAGGACGACTGATTCGTGTAAAGGAAAGAATGAATGGGGCCATGTATCATGAGATATTGAGTGAAAACCTCATTCCATCAGCAAGGGCATTGAGGATGAAACGTGGCTGGGTCTTTCAGCATGACAATGATCCCAAATACACCGCCCGGGCAATGAAGGAGTGGCTTCGTAAGAAGCATTTCAAGGTCCTGGAGTGGCCTAGCCAGCCTCCAGATCTCAACCCCATAGAAAATCTTTGGAGGGAGTTGAAAGTCCGTGTTGCCCAGTGACAGCCCAGGAACATCACTGCTCTAGAGGAGATCTGCATGGAGGAATGGGCCAAAATACCAGCAACAGTGTGTGAAAACCTTGTGAAGACTTACAGAAAACGTTTGACCTCTGTCATTGCCAACAAAGGGTATATGACAAAGTATTGAGATGAACTTTTGTTATTGACCAAATACTTATTTTACCGAGGAATTTACCAATTAATTCATTAAAAATCCTTCAATGTGATTTTCTGGATTTTTTTTTCTCATTTTGTCTCTCATAGTTGAGGTATACCTATGATGGAAATTGGAGACCTCTCTCATCTTTTAAGTGGGAGAACTTGCACAATTGGTGGCTGACTAAATACTTTTTTGCCCCACTGTAAGTGAAAAACATATTCTCTGCTAACTATGATTGCATTGGTGGCGTTATTATTATTTATACTATTTCTGCTTTTGAGATGAGATGAGATGAGATTCAACTTTATTGTCATTACACATGTATGAATACAAGGTAACGAAACGTGACTTGGCATTTGGGCACGCTCTGCAGAGCGCATCCAAGGCCGGGGCAGCCGCTAGGCGCCAGTCATTAGTTTTAGTTTTAGTACAAATGCTAGCTCTGGTGAGATGAACATTAAAGTTTGAAGCCTTATTTATGCATCTCTGTTAAGCCCAATTCATAGTGGCACAAACGTGCAGGTGCGCTAGTGAGCATAAAGTGCACGTGATGTAAATTGCATCATCTTTCATTTTGCAGAGGGTGAGTGCAGACCAAGTGCGTGCAGCAGCAGCAGCTTGAAATCTGTGACTGCAGGCACGGTACGCAATTGGTCTGCACTGAACTTCTGCCATTGATTGCACTGAAATGAGCTCCTTTTTGCCTTTTCTCATTTTATTTAGTTCCTGGTGTTCAAATCAGTTTGCTGGAACATCGCTGTCATCTACTAAGTGGACATATGGACCATAGATTACATTTAATTCATGTGGCTGTCTGGCAGACAGCTTCACTACAGAAAAACAGCTTTGAACAGTGCTGTGTATGCAACTACAGTCGACAGCCAGCATCTGTTTTGTTTGTGCGGCTACTATAAATCTAGCTTTAATCCTACATGGAGCTCACGGCATACCCTACGTGTGTGGCCTGCAGAGGTGGACTTACCATTAGACAAAGGTAGGTGGTTGCCTTAGGCCCCGACCTGTTAGGGGCCCCGATCTACTAGAAGCCCCATATATTTTTTAAAAATGTTTAGCATATTTAATGTGATGTCCAACTAAATATATAAAAATGGTTATTTATAAAAATGCCAAATCAAATCACGAACATAACGTCCTTCCCCCCTTCTCCTCAGACTGTTGGACTGTTCCACGTATCTCAGCGTCGTATAACATGAGAGTCGCGACACTCTGGTAGACTTCTATAAAAACTATGAAAGGCGGAAGTCACGTAAATGGTAAATGGTGTTCACTTAGATAGCACTTTTTCTCATCTCTCGATGACCAAAGCGGCAATAGTTCCAAACAATGGAATTTTCCCCATAGACCACCATTCATTTCACGGAGTGTCTGCTTAATAATCCTGGGTAAGTTTATGAATGGCCATCGTTTTGGTCATTTTACCACTCAAGTCAACAGGTAGATTCTGTAGTCCAGGGGTCACCAACGCGGTGCCCGCGGGCACCATGTCGCCCGCAGGGACCATATGCGTCGCCCGCAGGCCTGTTCTAAAAATAGCACAACTCGCAAGTGAGCTGCAGATGTAATTTTTTCTGCCGCTATTTTTTATTTTATATTTTTTATATTTTTTAAAATCACACTTGCATTTATATAGATTTTAAAATGACAATGTCTTAAAAATAAAAAAAATGAAAATATGTTTATTATACGTAAAGTTAAGGTGAACTCTGACCTAGTTCAAAGGTCAGTATTGTGCGCATGACAAAACCTTCGCGCTTGTGGAGTGTAAGCTTAGCTAGCAGGCAGTTAAGATGGTGGGAGCAGTGCGGTTTCCAAGCCCAAAAACATGGCAAAAAAAAGACAGAAAATTTATCATTTTCAAAGTGAGCGGGAGGAAGAGTTCTTTTTTTTACTATCGTGAAAGGAAGCTGCGTGTATTTCATTTGCGAGGCGATGGCGAAGCGCCACTTCACGACCCACTCTTTTTTTTTTTTTTTGGACTTATCTTGTACCCGTAGGTAGATTTGTTCTGCAGTCCGGTAACAAGCCACCAGCCGCTGCGTGCGCAAGCGCCCCTTAACTCCCTAACCTGCATGTTTTTGCATGAAAAATGAGAACATGCACCACCAGAACATGCAAACTCCACACAGATCACTGTTGGCTGGGGATCGAACCCACGATCCCCGCGATCTCCCGGCCGAGGGTAAACTGCTGCCGCGGTGCTAACCACTGCGCCACCGTACATATAAGCACTCTCAGTGCTTGTTTAGTTTCTTCTCATGAAAGGACAGTGCTGGTTGCTCAAGCATGATTCTTAGCAAGAACTGTATGGATATAATTCCAGTGAAGAAGAACACACAAAAGTGTGTTTATTAAATGTAACAGATTTTGAGCAGAATTGCAGCAGATTTGTTCAGTTAAAAATGTGATAAGATTTATTTAATATGAAAGTTGATTTTTCTTAAATGTTGCATAACTTTTTCAAACATGGTTCAACATAGATCATGAATTAAAAGGGTTTAGTTTTTTATGGTTAAAAGGGACTGGTGAAAACTGGACATTTTTTTATGAAATGTAGAAGGGATCATCTGAACAATTGCTGAGATTAATAAAAATAAAGTGTTGAATATTGATCTTGTCTGTTACCCACTCTAAGTTATTGATAATTATTTATATACTATATATATATATATATATATATATATATATATATATATATATACACACACAATTTGTTATTTTAGAGGAGTGTGTCAAGCTGGTGCCCTTCACATGACTCGATACCCATGAAGTAGCTCTTGGTTTCAAAAAGGTTGGTGACCCCTGCTGTAGTCTATGATCTTGTTTTATTTTATCAGCTTTTTTTCTTGTTTATGTGCAGTAAAAGCTCATAAACTTGCAATTGTTATTCGCCTGTGCTAGCTCAACTAGGTAGCTGGGTCAGCCCTTATTTCAAAAATCTGTTGTACAGTTATTGGGTGAAGGCTCAGTTTCTGAGAGACATTAGAGATTAGTAGTAGCATTACATGATAGTGTAGAGGGTGTAAGGGAAGGATGTGGAGGCGAGGCAGGAGCGTAGGTCGACACAGATTCTTTATTGAACCCTCTATCATATGTACAGCCTGTGACCCCAGTGTGGATGCTGGGGCCGTAAAGAGCCTAGTTTGGGAAGGCCTCCCTCAGTTTCTCTGAGCTCTTATAAAGATTTATTGACCTGGTGTAGAAACTGAGGCTGGCACATATTGCATATTGCACATATTTCTGCCTGCTCTGGGATTTTGGACTCTATTGGCCCATTTTGGCTTAAATCGGCTAAACCGAAAACAGATCCCTGGCTAAACGACACTGCCCATGCCATTAGGCAATGGGTCAGGCAGGCTGAACAGAGATGGAAAAAGGACAAATTACATGTGTCTCTGGGAATTTTTAGGGACTGTCTTGCTGATTACCAGAGGACCGTGCAAAAGACAAAAGTTCAGTATCTCTCTGATATTATTTCTAACAGCAGTCACTGTCCTAGAGTGCTATTTAACACAATTAACTCTTTTAGAAACCCATGCACTCTGACTGTAATAGATGATTCGTTTACAACATGTGAGACTTTTCTTCACTTTTTTGTTGATAAAGTGGACTCTGTCAGAGGAGCTATTAATAATAGTTTTAATGGTAGCTTGTCTGTTGTCCCGGGTTACTCTGCTGTGTTTGAACAGTTTGAGTTGGTCTCTTTATCATCACTTACTGATATAGTGAAGTCTCTGAAGCCAACAAATTGCTCACTGGATGTTGTTCGCGCTGGAATACTGAAATGGGTTTTTAATACTGTAGGGCCTGGCCTTTTGGTTTTTATTAATTCCTGCCTTAGTTCAGGATTTGTCCCACCTGCTTCTAAACATGCTGTGGTTAGGCCCCTTCTTAAAAAACCTCACCTTGGCCCTTCAGTTTTATCTAATTTTAGACCCATTTCTCATTTCCCCTTTATATCTAAGGTTTTAGAAAAAGCTGTTTTTATACAGTTGCAATTTTTTTTAAAAGACAACTCTACTTTTGAGAAGTTTCAATCTGGGTTTAGATCTCGTCACAGCACTGAGTCTGCCCTACTAAAGGTGCACAATGATATTATGATGTCTGCTGATGCCAAATGCCCCATGGTCTTAGTGCTGCTAGATCTTACAGCAGCCTTTGATACTGTGGACCACACTATCCTTTTGTCACGCCTGAATCACCATGTTGGCATCCATGGCACTGCACTTAAGTGGTTTGAATTCTACCTATCTAACAGAACTTCTTCTGTAATGACTGGTGGCATATCTTCTTCTAGTGCCTCTCTCTCCTGTGGGGTTCCACAGGGCTCTATCCTTGGCCCTATTCTGTTTTCATTAAACATGCTGCCACTTGGGTCAATAATAGCCAGGCACAGCATGTCTTTCCACTGTTATGCGGACGATTTGCAGCTTTATTTACCTTTGTTAGTGTGGGGAGAACATGTGGATCATTGTCACATTTCTATTTTAACAAGTTTTTTTTTAAGACTTATTTGTTTCTAATATTATGACTGTTCCATGAAATGTTTTACCACATGCTGATTCTGCATCTCCTTTAATGTTTGTTACCTTGTAGGAGGGGGGTTGGATGTGCAGACTGACTAAAAAAAAAACAAAAAAACGTTATTCCCTCCTGTAAACGGCCAGCTTTTCCTTGTAGCTCTGATGCTGGGTTTCCCGGTGCTGGCCCGTGGGTTTTGAGGGTCTCTGTGTGGACCACGTTTGAGCCTTGATTCTATCGATCGGGTCTGCTGCGGGTTTAAACACCGTTACCGGGAGTCCTCTTCTCACCATATCTTCGGTTGCTTCTTCCGCCGAGTTATAGAGACATGTCTCATCGCCATAGAAAACCCTCAACTTCGCTGGAAATGGCGTCTGGAAGCGCAATTTTTTCTCTCGTAGTACCTTTTTAGCGTCGTTGTATTCCCGAAGCTTTTTAAGGACCTCCGGGGCGTAATCGTGTTCCATGAAAACTTTTCTCTCTTGGTGCATAAATCCTTTTTTCCACCAAGCCAGTCTTACAACCTCTTCTTTTATTTTGGAGTTGGAAAACTTCACCACCACCGAACGTGGAGGCGCTTCCGCCGCCGGCCTAGGGGCTAATGTACGGTGCGCCCTTTCTATCTTCAAGTCGGTGGATTGGGGAATATCCAACTTCTCTTTCAGTAAGGATTCCACTCATGCCGCCATTGTGTTGAAACCATCCTCGACTCCTTCTTTCAGACCGTGAATTCTTATGTTGTCTCTTCTCTGTCTTCCTTCTTGGTCAGTTAGCTTAGCCTCTAGTCTTGACTGCCTTTTGTGTAGATCCAGCACGGAATCTTCCAGCGCTTTTATTCTTTCCTCTGCTTCCAAGATTCGGTTCTCAGCCTGGTCCACTCTGCTGTTTGTCCTTTTTAATTCTTCTTTGAATTCACGGAATTCGGCCCAACACTCTCGGCGAAATCGTCTTAATTCATTAAAAACCATTTTCAAGCTAACCTTTTTGTTCAATTCAATTCAATTCAATTCAACTTTATTTATATAGCGCCATTTCACAACAACAGTCATCTCATAGCACTATCAACTGTAGGGGGGACCCCCACAGTTGCAGAAAGACCCCAGCAATCAGGCGATCCCCTGTGAGCAAGCACTTGGCGACGGTGGAGAGGAAAAACTCCCTTTTAACAGGAAGAAACCTCCAGCAGAACCAGGCTCAGGGAGGGGCAGTCATCTGCTGCGACTGGCTGGGGGGTGAGGGGATAGAGAAGAAGAAAAGAACAGACATGTAGAGAGCAAACAGCACGATGGGGACTCAATCTATGGGAGAGAACAAACAAATGTTAATGACCAGCAAAAAAAAAAAATATTTCATAGAGAGTGAGGAAAGGAGTGAGGCCCAGTGCATTACTGGAGGTCCCCCGGCTGACTAAACCTATTAGCAGCATAACTAAGGGAGGGTTCAGAAACACATGATCCCTCCCTAATTGTAGGCTATATCAAAAAGGTAGGTTTTAGCCCTATTCTTAAAAACAGAGATCGAGTCTGACTCCCGAATCCCAATTGGCAGCTGATTCCACAGGAGAGGAGCCTGATAACTGAAGGCTCTGCCTCCCATTGTACTTTTGGAGATTCTAGGTATTACAAGTAATCCTGCATTTTGGGAGCATAGTGCTCTGTTAGGATGATACGGTAGTATCAGATCTTTTAAATAAAAAGGAGCCTGATTGTTTAAAGCTTTGTAAGTAAGAAGAAGGATTTTAAACTTAATTCTAAACTCTATGGGAAGCCAATGAAGGGAGGCCAGAACCGGAGAGATATGATCTCTCTTTCTAGTACCTGTTAAAACTCTTGCTGCAGCATTTTGGATCAGCTGAAGACTTATTAAAGATGTTTTAGGACAGCCTGATAATAAAGAATTACAATAATCTAATCTCAAGCTAACAAAAGCGTGGATCAGCTTCTCAGCATCACCCTAAGACAAGATGCTCCTAATCTTGGCAATATTACGCAAATGATAGAAGGCAGTCTTAGAAACAAATTTAATATGTGAATTGAAGGACAAATCCTGATCAAAAATAACTCCAAGGTTCCTCACAGAGCTATTAAGAGAAAGAGTAACTGCATCCAAACTGAAAGTTTGATTTGGAAAGGAATTTCTAAGGTTTTTTGGACCAACAAGAATGACTTCAGTCTTATCTGAATTTAATAGCAGGAAATTACAAGTCATCCAAGCTTTAATTTCCTTAAGACAGGCTTCTAACTTGGCTAATTGATTAGTATCATCTGGCTTCATTGACAGGTATAATTGTGTGTCATCTGCATAACAATGAAAATGTATACAGTGCTTTCTAATAATGTTGCCTAACGGAAGCATATATAAACTAAAAAGAGTAGGGCCTAGCACAGATCCCTGTGGAACTCCATGACTAAGCTTTGAGCTAAAAGAAAACTCATCATTTACATGAACAAACTGGAACCTATCAGATAAATAAGATCTAAACCACTGCAACAAAGTTCCATTAAGTCCAACATAGTGTTCTAATCTATCAAGTAGAATATTATGATCAATAGTATCAAAAGCTGCACTAAGATCTAAAAGGACAAGTACAGAAACTAGTCCATTATCAGATGCAATGAGGAGGTCGTTAGTGACCTTCGCTAAGGCTGTTTCAGTACTATGATGGATTCTAAACCCAGATTGAAACTCTTCAAGTAAACCATTTCCCTGCAGGTGGTCAAATAATTGCGTAGCAACAACTCTAAGATTTTTGAAATGAAAGGGAGATTAGAGATTGGTCTATAGTTAGCTAAAGCTCCTGGATCTAGCGTTGGCTTTTTGAGTAAGGGTTTAATTACAGCCGTTTTAAAAGCCTGCGGTACATGGCCTAAAGTTAATGAAGAATTGATTATATGAAGAATAAAGCTACCAATAAGTGGGAAGACTTCTTTAAATAACCTGGTAGGAATAGGGTCTAAAAGACAAGTTGAAGGTTTGGATGAGGAAACTATTTTGTCTAACTCACAAAGGTCGATTGGAGTAAACTCATCAAGACAGACATCAATAGAAGGAGTTGTAATAGTTATAGTATTTAAGTTAACTGTGGGAAGAATCTGATTGATTTTATCTCTGATGGATGAAATTTTATTATTGAAAAAGTTCATAAAGTCCTGACTAGTAAGCTCTAAGGGGATGCTAGGATTGACAGAGTCCTGACTCTTTGTCAACCTGGCTACAGTACTGAAAAGAAACCTGGGATTATTCTTGTTCTCTTCTATTAATGCAGAGTAATAACTCGTTCTAGCTTTTCTAAGAGATTTTTTATAAATTAAAAGATGATTTCTCCAAGCTAAATAGATTTCATCTAAATTAGTAGAGCGCCATTTTCTTTCTAATTGACGAGTCTTCTGTTTTAAGCTACGAGTTTCTGTGTTGAACCAAGGAGTTAAAAATCTCTGATTAGACTTTTTCTTTTTTAAGGGGGCCACCAAGTCTAGAGCCTGATGCAGAGAAGCTGAAACACTATCCACCATGTTATCAATTACAGAAGGAGCAAGCTGTCTATAGCTTATTTCCGTTGTGTTGACACATGGCATAGAGGAAACAATCTGCATAAATTTGGAAACAGCATCATCTGAGAGGCATCTACTGTGATAATATTTTTCTTTAGGAGCCAAATAGTCAGAAATAGTAAAATCAAAGGTTAACAGACAATGGTCTGACAGTACAGGGTTATGAGGAGACACTACAAGATTTTCTATTTCTATGCCATATGTCAGAACAAGGTCCAATGTATGGTGGAGGTAATGAGTAGAATTTCCTACTTTCTGAGAAAACCCAATCGAGTCTAATATTGAATTAAAAGCCACATTAAGGCAGTCACTATCTACATCCACATGTATATTAAAGTCCCCTACTATAATTATTCTATCAGATTTCAGCACTAAATCAGCTAAGAAATCAGCAAATTCAGATAAAAATTCTGAATAGGTTGATGGGGGACGATAAACTATGGCAAATAAAATTGGTTTTAACCTGAAATTGCTAAAGCGCCCAACACTGAGGACCAGGCCCTCAAAGGAATTATAACATGTTTTTTGCTTTACATTAACTAGTAATTTGGAATGGTAAATTGTTGCTACTCCTCCTCCACGACCAGAACTTCTGGGATTTTGACAGTTTAAATAACCAGAGGGAGTTGATTCATTTAAACCAACATAATCCTCTTGTCCTAACCAAGTCTCTGTAAGGGAAATTAAATCAATCTGATGATCAATTAACAGATCATGGACTAACAGAGACTTGGGCGTTAGAGACCTTAATATTTAATAAACCACATTTAATTTTTAAATTATGAGGAGGAACAGAGGCCAAATCATTCAATTTAGAGGCTTTATGTTTAATTTGAGTTTTACCAATATTTTGCTTTATCACTTTGGGATGCTTATACATTATATTTTTATTTACTTTGGAGGGAGCAGACAACGATTCTCTGATGGGGAAGACAGGGGCTAAGCTGAGGGGTGGCGGATGAAGAGGAGCTGCAGAGAGGCGTGGAAGACTTCGACTCTGCTTCCTGGTCCCAACTCTGAGTAGTCATGGTTTTGGAAATTTGGATAAAAAAGATGCCAGATTGTTAGATAAATGAGAAGCACCATCCAAAGTGGGATGAATGCTGTCTCGTCTCATAAGACCAGGTTTTCCCCAAAAAGAGCTCCAATTGTCAATGTAGCCCACGTCATTTTTAGGACACCACACAGACAGCCAGCGGTTCAAGGATGACGAGCGACTAAACATGTCATCACTGGTCAGATTGGGGAGGGGCCCAGAGAATACTACAGTGGCAGACATCGTTTTTGCAAACTCACACACCGATTCTACATTAAGTTTCGTGACTTCCGACTGCCGGAGACGGATGTCATTAATGCCGGTGTGAATAACAATTGTGGAGTATTTACAGTTACTTTTGGCCAGCATTTTCAAATTTAACTCGATGTCGCCTGCTCTGGCCCCAGGAATACATTGGACTATGGCCGCTGGAGTCTCTAGGTTCACGTTTCTGACTACAGAGTCGCCAATGATCAGAGTTTTTTCCTCAGCGGGTGTGTCGCTGAGCGGGGAAAAACGATTAGAAACGTGAACAGGTTGGTGGTGAACAGGTTGTTAGCTTCATTCAGCTCCTCGTCTTCTGAATGGAAATCCTCCAGATCTGATTCTTCGTCCGATGCGTGTCCTGGCCTGGTAAATGTCGATTTCTTCTGTTTTCCTTTAGGCATGATGACTTTGTCCTTTGATTTTCACTCCTCCAAAAATCCGTTAACCACTTGCGCTCCGTTGTTCCGCAGGCGGGCAAGTCTCTGCGTCCTAGGACGCACGAGGGCGCACTCGGACGCATAGTCCAGATTGTGGTGATGTAGGTGGTGTTGACGTCCAAGCGCCACTGAAAAAAAAACCTGCAGACACAGCCGCGAACAGATTAATTCATCTGATTGACCTCTCATTCAACTAATAAGAGCCTTGAATTGGGTTTCTGAAACCTTGAAGAGCCAATGAATGAAAACCTAGGAAGGAGGACCCACCTACTGTGAATGCAGGAGCCAATTGAAGCACAGAAATTTAGGCTGGGTGAAGAGAGACTTACTGCTGCAGCAGATGAAAACAAAGGACGCTGGACGAATCTGCTACAGACCCCGCAGCATGGAGACCACCCACAAGTGGGACCTGCACTCATTCCAGCAGAATAGACGTTTAGGATTCTCTTCCGTCATCATAGACTGATGGAGGCCGACGACAAAGGTCGTAAATCATTCACCAAAACCGCAATATTGGAATTATGTTTTGATCGGGATCCACGAGCGGACCAGCGTCGCGTTCGTCTGACAATGGGGAAGAGAAGTTCGCCAGGACTCTGCTGCTGTGAAGAGGTAAGGTGTTATAAGCTAAATTATTATTTATCCCTGAAAACTGTAATCCAAAAATGACTTTTGACCGATCGGTAAATTACAACTGAACGGCGCACGCACTTCGTACTTCGTGCACCGCGATAAACAGTTCATTTGCCGTGTTCGGACCGTGAACGCCCCCCTCCCCCCGCTGCAGAACAGGAGCGGGGGGGGGGCGTTCACGGTCCGAACGCCCCCGGTCCACGGGGGGAAGCCGCGCTGACTGCGCAGCGGTCGTCACATAGACATATGAGTCTATTCCATTAACGTAGCAATGGCCGTCCTCTGTAGCGGGGGGGGGACAACCCCGCCCCCCCACACACACACAGTAGCGAGGGGGGGGAAGCCGCTGTGACAGCGTTGCTGTGGAAACATGCAACGAGTGTAATCCGTCATGTAGCGAGGGCCGAACTCCATCCTTGGTAGCGGGGGGGGACGACCCCCCCCACACACACACACACAGACACAGCCTTGAGTGTGACCTTTCATTAGAGCCTAAAATGAAGATTCTACATTGAATTATTCAAAAGTTACAGACGTTTTTCCAAACTGTGCCATTTGGCACAATTTGGCACAGTTCCAAAACGCCTGGGAACAGCCTGAGAACAAAGCTGTGTAAAATATTCATATTTTGTGGTATTGTTACCAAATTTGGATCTCAGCTTGATAATACATGGTTCTACATTTCTGTTGCATTTTCCAGCCGGATTGGACAGCTGTGTGTTATTTGCAAGCATTTGTATCCAAAAAAACAGTGTCCAAATTTATTTTCTTCAAGTTCAGTATGTTTAGATGACTGTTACTCAGTGGCCGGAGCACGTAGAGAGATTATGGTTTTTTTTGCCAAAAAATTCAAAGTGTTTTCTTTTAAATGAGACCAACCCCATGAAGATGCTGCAAAGGGTTGAATAACAGCTTTCGATTTACTTTGGGCACGTTATTTTTTGGCATTTTTAGGAAAATTGCCCGGAGTGCAAGGGGTTAAATCTGATTTTCAAGGTATTTTACTGGATTGGGTCTGGGAGCTTCAGCGTTAAGCTGCAATCACCATGGTGTCCAGACCGGAAGTAGCTTTATTTACCTTTGAACCCAGAACAAACAAACTCACAAAGTGTTCTATTGGACTGCATCACTGACATTAAGTTGTGGTTAAGCCAAAATTTTCTCTACTTAAATGAAGAAAAAACAGAATGTATTGTGTTTGGGGATACTGTAACGGCTGGCTTTGGTTCCCTCTCTTTCAGGCTCAGTTCAGCTGTCAGAAATTTGGGGGTGATTTTTGACAGCCATTTAAAATTTGATAAACAGATTGGCAATGTAGTCAAGATGAGCTTTTATCAATTACGTCTGTTATTCAAAGCCAACCCTTTCCTGAGCCGTCATGATCTTGAGATAGCCATCCAAACTTTAATCACTTCTTGACTTGATTACTGCAATGCACTTTATGTTGGCATCTCTCAGTCTTCTCTCGGCCGCCTTCAACTTGTGCAAAATGCAGCGGCCCGTCTTTTGACCAACACACCTAGGCGAGAGCACGTTACTCCAATCCTTTTGTTACTTCACTGGCTTCCAGTCCATTTTAGAATTAATTTTAAACTTTTTCTTTTTGTTTTTAAAGCTCTTAATGGCCTTGCTCCGGTTTATCTGTCTGAGATTTTGACTGTCCGTGACCAAGGCAGGGCTTTGAGGTCATCCGATCAGCTTTTGCTGGATGTGCCCAGGTCAAGGTATAAACACTGGGGTGACCGAGCCTTTTCTGTTGTTGTCCCAAGGCTCTGAAA
This sequence comes from Pholidichthys leucotaenia, assembly GCA_020510985.1. Lineage (NCBI taxonomy): Eukaryota > Metazoa > Chordata > Actinopteri > Cichliformes > Pholidichthyidae > Pholidichthys > Pholidichthys leucotaenia. The sequence goes on from CM035838.1 coordinate 142,530,502, forward strand.
TAATCTCCCCCCTGACATACGTGCTATCTCTGACCTGGCCCTTTTTTTTAAATTAATATTTATTATATATATCCCCTTTTTTTAATTTAAGTTTTTGTAAAGGGTATACATGTCATTACAGCATTGCATTGTTTACATTTTCATCACATATTCCCCCTTTTTTTGTTTTTTGACAACATTGGAAAAAAATTATTACAACACCCTTTTTTTAAGTGAAAGAAAAAGAAATTAAAAGAAGAACAAAAACAAAACAAAACAAAACAAACAGAAAAAACAAAAACAAAAACAAAAGAGCAGAAAAATAAGAGCATCTGAGTAGCATTGGAGCAAAGAGAGGTGCCATTATTGAAATGGTATTTGTCAAAGATTAGATCTGATGGAAGACACATATGCGTTCCAGGGTTGCCAAAAGTTCAAGAACCCATCCATGTCCTGTCTCAGTGCAAATGTCAACTTTTCCATTGAATAAATGTCCTGAATCATATTAATCCAATCTTCAGGTGTAGGACAGTCTTTCAACATCCATTTTTTTGTTAGAGCTTTTTTACTTGCCAATATTAAAACAGTGAATAGGTATTTTTCCCCTCGTCTTTCCAGTGATTCCTGTAGTAAACCCAAATACAAAGTTACAAAAGAAAAGGGAACTGTTAATTTGAATATTTTCCCCAATATTGTCTGTACATTGGTCCAATATTGGTGGATAACTGGGCATGACCAAAACACATGAAAATGATTTGCAGTCTCTTCACCACACAAGTGCCAACAATTCAACCCTTTACGAGTAAATTTGTTTTGTGCAGGTGTTCTGAAAAATCTTACCAAATTTTTCCATCCAAATTCTCTCCACTGCAGAGATGAGGTACTTTTCCATTGTTGTTTATTTAGCTTTTCCCATATTTCCAGTTGTAAGGTGAAATTCCCCTCTTTTTCCCATCTCTCTTTTATATATGATGTGTTGTCTCCTTTTAAGTCTTGAAGACCATGGTATATTTTAGAAATGTATCTGATCCCTGGGATCCCTTTATATGCCATTAAGAAAACCTTCAGAACACCTGACTGGGCCCTTTCCAAATCCTCCTTTTTAAGTATTTTGTTTATTTGGTGTCTAAGCTGAAAGAACCTGTAAAGGTCTTGATTTACTAGACCTTGTTTTTTCAAATCTTCAAAACTTCTTAAAGTTTGCCCTTTAAAAAAAATCGTAATATTTTATCAGTCCGTTCTCTCTCCACTTTTTAAATCTAGTGTCTGTTTTATTAGGAGTAAAGTCCTGATCATAGGAAATCCATTGCAATAATCGATAGGGTTCTTTAGTTTGATTCTCTCTGACTATCTTAAACCAAATCTTTAGCGGGGTCTCTATCCACGGGTTAGTGTTATTCAAAAGATTAGGTAAGGCGTTGTTCCCTATTATCGCCTGTAGGGGAATGTCACTTGTTATTTGGCATTCCATCTCCTTCCATTGTGCAGTGTAGACTGGGTTACATATCTCTACTAAAGTTTTAATTTGTGCGGCTTTAAAATAGTCCCTGATATTTGGCAGCGCGAGCCCACCTTTGTCTTTGTTTAGCTGTAGGATTCTATACCTGATTCTAGGTCTCTTGCCCTGCCATATGAATCTTGAGATCCTTCTGTCCAGTTCTTGCCATGTTTTTTTGGGAGGTTCTACTGGTATTGTTTGGAAAAGGTATAGAAGACGTGGAAGTATATTCATTTTGACTGCTTCAATTCTTTGCGCAGTACCCAAGAATGGTATCATATTCCATCTTGCTAGATCAGATTTTATTTTTGCCATCAGTGGATCATAGTTTAGTGTTATAATTTTGTTGAGTTGTTTCGGGATATTGACCCCCAGATATTTCATAGATTCCATCTCCCAGTTAGTTTTGAGTTTGCTTAGTAAATATTGATTTGGGTCATAGTTGAATGTTAAAATTTGGGTTTTATGCATGTTTAATTCGTATCCCGATAACTCTCCATACTCTGAAAAAACTGAGATTAGTTCTGGAAAAGAGGTGTCCGGCTGCCCCAGGTATATTAAGATGTCATCGGCAAAGAGTGTTATTTTATGTTCCTTCTGACCAAGTGTAATACCTTGAATTTTTTTGATTCTGTCTTATCCATTGGCTCAGAGGTTCTATGAAGATTGCAAAGAGCAGTGGAGACAAGGGGCAGCCCTGACGACATCCTCTTTCCAGTTCAAAAGATGATGATAATTTACGTTAATCCTTATTTTAGCTGTTGGTTTTTTATATAATGCCTGGATAGTTCTAATGAAGTTATGAAAATTGAAACTGGATAAGATTCTAAATAGGAAAGACCAGTCAACCGAATCAAATGCTTTTTCAGCATCTAATCCCAACATGGCTGCATTTAAATTATATTTTTTTATATGATGAACTATGTGTAAAGTGCGTCTAATGTTATCTTGTGTCTGTCTTTGTCTTATAAAACCTGTTTGCTCTAAATGAATTAAGTCTGTCAGTATATTTTCTAACCTTTTGGCAAGGATAGCGGTAAAAAGTTTATAGTCCTGATTTAACACACTGATTGGTCTGTAGTTGGAGCAGTCTAGTTTATCCTTTTCAGGTTTAGGTATGACTGCAATGACCCCTTCTCTCCAGGAGGGGGGGATTTCCCCTGTGTGGAGGACATAGTTAAATGTTTTCAGGAGGAGAGGAGGTAGTTGCTGTTTAAAGGTTTTGTACCACTCTGCTGTATAGCCATCTGCTCCTGGGGATTTGTTAGCTTTAAGTTTCATAATTGATTTTTCTAATTCTTTAGGTTGTATTTCTGACAGTAGTGTTTTATTTTGTGACTCAGTAAGTTGGGAAGATTTAATGTATTTAGGAAGGCTTCAGATGCGTTTTTGTGTTTTTTGAGGGAGTATAAGTTCTTGTAGTAATTCTCGAAGCTTTTAAGAATTTCCTGAATTCTAAATTTTATTTCCTTTGATACTGGGTCTCTGATTTTGTAGACTGCTCTCTCCGTTTGTTGTTTACTCAATTTGTAGGCTAGTAATTTTGCCGATTTGCTACCTGTTTCATAGTATTTTTGTTACAGAAATGTAAGTTTCTTCTGGATTTCTATTGTGTAGCTCTCGTTTATTTGTTTTTTAATTTCCTTAATTTTGAGCGAGTCATTAGAATGAGTGTTGTCTTTGTGCTCTTTTTCTAGTTTCTTAAGTTCTGACTCTAATGTGATTAGTTTTTCTTGTCTCAGTTTCTTTTGGGTTGCCAGTTTTGCGATAATCTTTCCCCTTATTACAGCTTTGCATGCGTCCCACAGTATTAAAGGGGATACTTCTCCATTATCATTTTCTTCCAAATATCTGAGAATATCTGATTCCAATTCATCTTTCAGTGGTCCTTTCAGCACATTTGAATTTAACCTCCAAGAAAATGTATTATTTGTGTATTTTTGGATATTTAAGTCCATATAGATGGGACTGTGGTCAGAGAGATCCATCAGTCCTATTTTACATGTTTTTACTCTTCCAATGTCACTATTAAACATAAAAAAATAGTCAATCCTTGAGTATGATGAATGTGGTGCTGAGTAAAATGTATAATCTTTTACAATGGGGTTGAGTTCCCTCCACACGTCACAGATTCCCATTTCTTTTAGTAGCATCCGAGTTTTTCTACTTTGAGTGTTATTTTGATGTGGAGAATTACCTGATGCATCCCAGTATGGGTTCAGTCTTAGATTGAAGTCTCCACCACATATCACTAAACCTTTGGCTTTAGTTATCATTAGGTCAAATATATTTTTATAAAATTTCCAGTTAGCCCCTGGAGGTGCATATACATTCAACAGGGTGATATCTTCTCCCTCTAGCCGATCAAGTACTATGCTAAATCTTCTTTCTTTATCTTTGTGTTCTGAATTTTTTTCAAACATAATTTTGGTTGAGATCAATGTCGCTACCCCCCTCCTCCTCCCTGACTTATATGAAGATGAAGAGATCAGTTTAAACCCTTGTCTATTAAGTTTAGTGTGCTCCAAGTCTGTTAGGTGGGTTTCCTGTAAAAATATTATTCCTGCTTTGTCTTTTTTCATTTTGCCTAGAATCTTGGATCTTTTAACTGGATTCAGGATCCCTTTTACATTATATGAGATTATTTTGGTTACACCCTGTTTCTCCATTGTGTTGTCTTATTTAGTATAACAGTGTAGTGGCCCTCTTTTATGCTACTCAGAAACTGAAAGAACATTAAGAACATAAAAAACATTAAGAACATAGTATATAAAACTTTAAAACAAAAAACTGTCAAAAGATCTTCCTGAGCTGAGGTCTTTTTAGTGACCTTAGAAGAGCCTTGCTGGTGTGTTGGCTCTGAGGGAAATTCCTCAAACTCTGTTACGTGTTGAGGGCCCTCTCTTACCCCTGTAAGTTGTCCCATGTTTTTAATGTGAATTTCAGATCCCAATCCGAACTTGTAATGATTTTTTTTTTTTTATGCCTATACCCTATGAAATTGTGCGCAACCTCCCACCACCATCACAGCAAACAATCACGTTAATACAGTATTTGTTAGTGTGGAGAGTTCATGTGGTTCATTGTCACATTTCTATTACAACAAGTTTTTTTTTTTTTTTTAAAGACTTACTTGTTTCTAATATTATGACTGTTCCATGAAATGTTTTACCACTTGCTGATTCTGCATCTCCTTTAATGTTTGTTACCTTGTAGGAGGACGGTTGGATGCGCAGATTGACTAAAAATATCGTTATTCCCTCCTGAAACCGCTCAGTTTTTCCTTACAGCCCTGGCGCTGGGTTTCCCGCTGCTGGTCCGTGGATTTTGAGGGTCTCTGTGTGCACCACATTTGAGCCTTGATTCTTTCGATCGGGTCTGCTGCGGGTTTATACACCGTTACCGGGAGCCCTCTTCTCGCCATATCCCTGGTTGCTTCTTCCGCTGAGTTGTAGAGACTCGTCTCTTCCCCGTAAAAAACCCTCAGCTTCGCCGGAAATGGAGTTTGAAAGCGCAGTTTCTTCTCTCTTAGTATCTTTTTAGCATCGCTGTATTCCCGACGCTTTTTAAGGACCTCCGGGGCGTAGTCGTGCTCCACAAAAACTTTTCTTTCTTGGTGCATAAATCCTTTTTTCTGCCAAGCCAGTCTCAAAACCTCTTCTTTTGTTCTGAAGTTGGAAAACTTCACTACCACCGATCATGGAGGCACTTCCACCAACGGCCTTGGGGCTAATGAACGGTGCGCCCTTTCTATCTTCAAGTCGGCGGATTGGGGAATTTCCAACTTCTCTCCCAGTATGGATTCCACACATGCAGCCATTGTGGTGAAACCGTCCTCGACTCCTTCTTTCAGACCATGAATTCTTATGTTGGCCCTTCTTAGTCTTCCTTCTTGGTCGGTTAGCTTAGCCTCCAGTCTTGTCTGTCGTTTAAGTAAATCCCGCATGGTTTCTTCCAGCCCTTTTATTCTTTCCTCTGCTTCCATGATTCGGTCCTCAGCCTGGTCCACTCTGTTGTTTGTCCTTTTTATTTCGTCTTTAATTTCACGAAATTCGGCCCAACACTCTCGGCGAAATTCTCTTAATTCTTGAATTATCGTTTTTAAGCTAACCGTGTTGCTGGCCTCATTCAGCTCCTCTGTTTCCGAGTGAATGTCCTCCAGGTCAGATTCTCCGGCCGATGCGCGTCTTGGCCTGGCAAATGTCGATCTCTTCTGCTTTCCTTTAGGCATAATGACTTTGTCTTTTGATTTCCACTCTTCCAAAAATCCGTTAAATCTGATTTTCAAGGTATTTTCACGGATGGGGTCTTGGAGCTTCAGCGTTAAGCTGCTATCACCATGGTGTCCAGACCGGAAGTCGACCTGGCCCTTTTTAAATCAGAACTTAAAACATATTTGTTTAGGATGGCTTTTAATACCCAGTAGTGATGATATTTGTCTTGGCATTTGTTTTTATTTTATTCTTATTTTTAGGTATTTATTCTTATTTCTGTCATGGTCCATTCTGCTCATTATCCGCAGCTGCACGCACACCTGATCCTCGTTAGGCTGGGCCTATATCTTCCACACTGCCTGGAGTGGCAGTGCGGAGATGTCTCACTGCACTCCAGGAGAGCTTCATCCCCTAATCGTCTCAGTTACCAGAGCCACAGCTGAGCCAGCCCTCACCTACGCCGGAAAGAGCCAACCAGCCTTCCACGTAAGCTCCATTAACAACTTACCACTTCCTACTAATCCCCTGTGCACAAGCGGAGTCCGTGGCAGCCGAGCCTTTTCCTCTTCCTCCCGGGTGGCAGATTTACCAGCCTCCTTCCCTCACCACCTTCACCTACACTCTCCTGTCGGGACAATACCACCATCTGAAGAGCACTGTCTCCCTGGCCACAGCCGCAACGCTGAACCAGAGAAACTCACCATCTGTTCCCACAGTAAGCTACACAATAACGGTTTAACTACAGTTATGATGCCCAGTAACCATCTCTCTCTGTGTGTCTCCAGGGTTGCCAGGCCGTACAGTGTCTCACTCAGTTCCCGGCAGCTCCAGTTAGCACTCACACCACTATTCATTCACACTGGTTGTTAATAAACATAATTGTATCAATTTGGAGTCTGTGTCTTGTCACTTGGTCAGCAAACCATGTCAGTTTCTTTGTTTATGTTGTTTGTTTTTAATGCTGTGTGTGTTTTTAATGCTGTTTAATTTTCTGTAAAGCACTTTGGTCACCTATGGGTTGTTTTAAAGGGCTATATAAATAAAAATACATTACATTATATTACATATTAAATGAGGTCTGACAGAGACCATGAGTGTCAAGACTATGGGGACGGCAGTGGCTCAGGAGGTAGAGCAGGTCGTCCAATAACCACATGGTTTGTGATTCGAATCCTGCTCTTCCCAGTATCCTGCTGTTGTGTCCCTGGGCAAGACACTTCACCCCCAATTGCTCCTGGTGGGTCTGGAAGCGCCATGTTAGGCAGCAGTGCCACCATCAATGTGTGAATGGGTGGATGGCAGGATCTGTAAAGCGCTTTGGTCATCAAGAGATGAGAATAAAAGCACTATATAGGTGAACACCATTTACCATAACAACATATGTTACATTACAAAAGCACTGCGTGGCATGATTAACATAACACATGTTACCTTCCTACAATACATTCGCCTCCCTGTGCTGTGTCTTAGAGCAGCAGGAGGCGAAGGCACCTTAAAGTCTGGTGTAATTACTCCTGTGGGGGGCTACCTCCCTCAGTCTATTGTTCATCCTTTCTGGGTTTGAGATAATGCTACCTGCCACCCCTTTTTTCCCACCCCTCGTGTGGCTCATAAATTATCATTTTGCACCACATTCCTGCCTGCGCCTTGGGTCTGCCTCCAAAAGCAGACACATGACATAAGAGCCAGAAGATACAAAAAAAACCCCCACCTGCCTTTACAATTTGTATTGTGTTAACTTATTGAAAAATCAATATGATCATTTCTATGAAAGAAAAATTGCTGGCAAAAGTAACAGCTGAATCTGATAATTTGCAAAAAATGATAAGGAGGTCCAAATATGAAAAAAGGTAAATCACTTCTGGCTGTGACCAAAATAATAAAATGAAAAAGCCAGCTAACAAAATCAGATCTGTTATCCTGTTTTGGCTCAATTCCAATTTTATTCTGACAAGGCCAAAACCATATAAGGGCTATTTCTGGTTGTTTTGTTTTTGTTTCAGAAACGAAATATTCAAAGAATGAAGAGTACACAGATTGAATGTCAGAAAAATTAAGGAATTTTCTTTAACTCGTTATTAACCTGTTAGTTTTGACAGTCTTAAATAAAAGAACTAGTAAAATCATAATTCTAATAGGTACCACTATTCTCCACATGATCATCAATATCGTGAGACATATAAAGAAAAGCATCATCAACATCAACACCAAACTTTTATCTGAACTGCAAAGGATTTTGAAAAGAACTCACCTGTCTCAAAAATGTCTGCTGTTCAGAATCCCTGACATTTAGATTTTTTGCCATTCTTAGTTCTCAGTTGCTGATGAGGACCTATTAGTCCGTGTTGCAGTCCTCACTTAACCTGCTTCTTTTTGGATGGCCTTACTACAACTTAACTGGGGCCAAAGAGGTCACGCAGCTTTTGGGCACTTGGCAGTAAGATGCTGTTAGGAATGAAGCGATGAATTCTCCTCAGATCTTTTCAATTTCCAGCAGCATGTCAGTTGTCAGAGCAGAGGTGTACATTTCAGCAGTGACTGTGTCAATCCCATTATGTGGTGGTTCCAGAGGTGATATGAGTGACTGGTAAACGCTTTAGTGCATGGCCGAGTGACAAAGGCTGGGGTTATAGATGTGTGGCAGGTATTATGTAACATGAGTCGGCCCGGGGTTGATTTGGACTCGGTGACAAATCAGGGAGGCTGCCTGGAGAGGACTGATAGGGGTCTGCTCAGCCCCAAATATACTAGTGAATGTTCCAGGGACTGACACCACAAAGGAGCAGATCACACATATCTCATGCAGAACATTGAATCCCCATATCTCATGTCTGATTTAATGGAGGCTTTTCTCCCTGCAACTACTCCTAGATCAGCGATGTTCCACCACCCAGGTCTCAGTCTAAGGCCATTTGCTTTAACTACATGGATTCCCTTGTGCTCCACAGTTAACAGCTACCAATATACAGCCGGAGCCTTGGGATGAGATGGCTCTCGAGCAGCTCAATAAAAGCTCCCTTCCATGGATTGACGAGAAATCTCACACTTTTCACTCACATTAGCCACGCGGCATGCCCTTTTAATGCTTTAATCTGTCACTTTGAGTGGTTTATAGAGATAGCAGGCCCCAGCCTGGGTGTTCCAGATAGAGTATGACAGGAGACATTCCTTTATTGGACAAGCGTTATTAATTAATTTAAATTTACATGCTTTTATGTGATGTTGGCTCCTTTACTGAATAGTCTACATACAAACAACGTAGCACCACCAAGACTGAAGCAGATATGGTGGATTCTTTCAACTGCAAACAGGTTTTATTGGGGTTAATGTGGGAGCATCACTCTTCTGTATCAGCTGCAGGGTGAACATGCACAAACCAGGCCCTGGCCAAGCTCACATTTGGTCCTCCCCGCGTAGGAAAACAAACCTCAAATCTAGCTTCCCTGGCAATGGGGACAAACGACAACTTCACGGCACTTCATAAGAAACTCCTGGAAGTTGCTAATGAAGATGAATGACTTCCCTCTTGTCGGAGACTTCACACTAGAGTGCACAAGCCTTTGACCACTGAGTTGTGGTGGTCAGCAGGCTGCAGGAACAGAGGGAAAGGCAGTACTTCAATATGTAATCCGCTTTAGATTTTAATTTCAAATCTGATGGTGGTGGTCTCTTTCAATACAGACAGTCTACTCATCTGCTGTGCAATAAATAATTTTCAGCAAATATGAAATGAGCATAATAAAAAAAATACACATGCATATGTAGAGATTGGTTACATAAGATAAGCCTTTATTAGTCCCACAATGGGGAAATTCCAGGATTGCAACAGCACAGGGATAGCAACACTCAGAGCAATAATTAAGAAGATACAAAAAATATAAATAAGAGCAGTGGATATACATACGTACACATAAATATATAAATATATATACAAAGTGCGGAGCATTGTAGCAAGATGGAATAAACAGCATAACCGTCTACTTAGTTATCCTACATAGTATGAATATGTTCCCATACATATTGTCACCCTCCGTAGCGACTGATATTGTCCTAGTTGTATACTGGAGGGGACCATTTGTGTAAGTCTGTTGCGTCTTTTGCATTCAATACTACTAGGTCGTCACGTTTTTTTGCTATCTCTGCGAGCAGCCCTGCTTAGGTTATACAGTCTGACAGCCGTAGGTAGGAAGGACCTGCGAAACCTCTCGGTTGCGCACCTAGGATGATGTAGTCTACTGCTAAATGAGCTCCTCAGTGCGTTCAATATGTCCTGCATAAGGTGGGACTCAGACTCCAGCAGAGATGACAGTTTAGCCACCATCCTTCTCTCTCCTATCTCCTCCACTGGGTCAAGGCGTTGCCCCAGGACAGAGCTAGCTTTCTTGATCAGTTTGTTTAGTCTCTTCCTATCGGCTGCTGTAATGCCGTTGCCATAGCAGACCACTCCAAAAGTGATGGCTGATGCCACCACCGTGTCGTAGAATGTCTTCAGCAGCGCCCCTTGTACACCAAAAGACCTGAGCCTCCTCAGTAGGAACAGCCTGCGCTGTCCCTTCTTGTAGAGTGCGTCGGTATTGTGTGACCAGTCTAGTTTATTGTTCAGATGAACACCCAGGTACTTGTAGGATGTCACCATCTCAATGTCTGTTCCCTGTATGTTTACTGGTGCTGTGAGGGGTTGTCCTTGCCTGTGGCAGTCCACCACCAGCTCCTTAGTTTTCCTCGCGTTGATCTGGAGGCAGTTCCAATGGCACCAGTCCACGAAGTCCTGGATAAGTCCTCTGTACTCAGCTTCATCTCCATTGGAGATGAGGCCGACGATCGCAGAGTCGTCAGAGAACTTCTGTAGATGGTAGTGTGTTGTGTTGTGTGAGAAGTCCGCAGTATAAAGGGTGAACAGGAAGGGAGCCAAAACCGTTCCCTGGGGGGCCCCCGTGCTACCGATGATCGTGTCAGACACACAATCTCAGGTTCTCACAAACTGTGGCCGGTTAGTGAGGTAGTCCAGGATCCATGATGACAGGTGCTGGTCCACCCCTGCGCACAGCAGCTTGTCCTTCAGGATCATTGGTTGAATGGTGTTGAAAGCACTGAAGAAGTCAAAGAACATGATCCTCACCACATTCCCGGGTTTCTCCAGGTGGGACAGAGAATGGTGAAGGAGGAAGATCACTGCATCCTCCACCCCAATGCCATGCTGGTAGGCAAACTGGAGTGGATCCATCGCTGGTCCCACCAGGGGGCGGAGGTGAGCAAGGAGCAGTCTCTCCAGGGTCTTCATCTTGTGAGACGTCAGGGCCACTGGTCTGTAGCTGTTCAGATCTTTGGGGTGGGAAGTCTTTGGTACAGGTACCACACAAGATGTTTTCCACAACTGTGGTACCCTCCCCAGCTTCAGGCTCAGGTTGAAGATATAAGATAAGACTAGAAAAGCACTCGGAGAGCGCAGACCTCCGCCAAGCGCCACAATTCCCCCCATACAGTGTTTGTGTGTACGTTTTCAGATTCCTTGAGCATGTAAACATATGACTAGCAATTGGATTCACAATGATTATTTGTTTATTTGACAGGGACAGTGCAATAAACACACAATTAATCAATGACAATCAATCTGATAGTGATAGGATCAGTGGTTCAGTAGTAAAAGCATTGCCTCCTTGGCTGAGGTAATAAACTGAAGTGTTGCGTCCATCTCCTCCACTGACAGATGCAAATTGGGTAGACAGGTTGCCGTGGGTTTTATATTATATTGTAACGTGCTGCTCGACATGGCAACGTCCCACCGGGAGGTTCGAACTCACGCCTCCCGCTCCGGAGTCCCGCACTCTACCTGTGTCGCCAATAGGGTCAACCCACTTGGCAAGCCAAATAGGGTGCTCATATTGAGTTCGCTACAATATTATTGTTTTGGGGGTTGCGCTCCGCGGCAAACGACAATTTAGAAGCTTCGCCGGCAGAGAGCTCGTTTTTGCGCAGCGCCTATGGCTGGCCGGGGAATTTCTGCCAAATGCGCAGCTCCTATGGCTGGCCGGGGAATTTCTGCCAAAGAATCCGTCGGCGGACAGCTGCCCGTGTGAGGTTTTGCAGTTGCACGCTGGCGGGCCCAGGCCAGCAGTGTTTTCCGCGTCCTTTTGTGCCTAAAACGTTGAAGAACGCAGAGTTTGTGTTGCAGACACGACGACCAGCGCCCTCCATTGCGCCTGCGCACATGTTGAAAATGGCTGTATGTCACAGTGTTGAATGAAAAATGCTTTAAAAAATTCCTGTATCCAGACGGTGAACCGGATCACCCCCAAAATTTAATCAGTTCTTCCTTGTACCATTTCCAACAACGCCTGAAAGTTTCATGGAAATGCGTCCAAGATTTTTTGAGTTATCTTGCTAACCAACAGACAGACAGACAGACAGACAAACAGACAAACCCCGGCAAAAACATAACCTCCTCCTGGCCTTTTGGCCTGGCGGAGGTAATAAGATAAGCCTTTATTAGTCCCACAATGGGGAAATTCCAGGATTGCAAAGCACAGGGATAGCAACACTCAGAGCAATAATCAGAAGGCAAGAGAAAAACAAGAGCAGCGAGTATACATATATACTGTATATCCTTAACAGAAACACGGTGAAAAGTAACTAAACTATTGAGATGTTGTCCAAGTGACACGCGGTTGGTGGGACTACTTTTTTTTCTTCCGCCTGGGTAAGTGTGTCATGCGTTTTTTTAGATTTAAAAGACATATTAGGTGTAGTCGCAAAAAATATCAGTATCAGTATCGCCGATACCAGCCTGAATTTTACTCAGTATCGGATCGGAAAGGAAATCAGTGGTATCGAACATCACTAGCTCTGGGTCTGCCCCGGGGTCCCCTCCCCCTTTAAAAATACATTTTCAATTTTTTCCTGATTAATACAATTTATTACTCTTTTTCCTATAAATTAACCATGTTTTGTGATAAACATGCTACCTTTCCTATAAAGTTTTCTATCAAATTTGTAACTTTTTTGTTGTATCTGATTTTTTCTAAATCCAAACAGGACATTATATCTTTTATCCACTGTACATGTGAAGGGGGCGAAGAGTCTTTCCACTTCAGTAATACAGCACGTCTGGCCAATAATAATGAAAATTTGAATACTTTTAATTTGGAATTTGGCAAGTCAAGTTCTGGAGCCACACCAAAAATGGCACATAATGGATCAGGTTTGATTTGATATTACAGGACTTCAGACATGGTGATAAAAACAGAATGCCAAAAATTTATCAATGAAGGGCAGGACCAGTACTTGTGAAGCAAAGTGCCAGGAGCGTTACCACACTTTTCACAAGTTGGGTCTATATCCGAGTAAATACTGTACGTGTTAACTTAACCTTGGACAGGTGCACCCGGTGCACAATCTTAAATTGAATAAGAGCGTGACGAGCACACATTGATGCAGTGTGAACCTGGCCAAGAATAGAGTCCCACAGTTAATCAGTAAAAGTAAAATTAAGATCTTGTTCCCAATTTGATTTAATAATGGCCAGAGGAGAACATTGTAAATTTGAAATTAAATTATATAAAACTGATATTACCCCCTTAGAAGCTGGTTTAACTAATAAAAAATCATCTAGAGAATTATCAGAAGGTTTTTGAGGGAATTGTTTTGTCATGGTTTGCACATAGTGTCTGACCTGGAGAAAGCGGAAAAAATGTGTAGAAGTGATGTCGAATTTATTGGAAAGTTGAGAAAAACTTGCAAATTGTCCATCAAAATATAAATCCGCAAATGATTTTAAACCTTTTCTGTGCCATATATGAAATGCACTATCAGTAGTTGATGGGGTAAATAAATGATTTGCAGCAATAGGACTTCTAATGGAGAAAGACTGAAGACCGAAATTTTTCCTGAATTGAGACCAAATTCTAAGAGACTGACGAACTACTTTGTTATTACCCAGTGTAGACAAGGCAAGGGGAAGTGGTGAACCTAAAATTGCCGGTAGGGAGGTTTGATTGTCCACATGTGACTCCATAAGGATCCAAATGAATGATTTGGGTTCCAGGTAGAAATGTTTCCAATATAACATGCACCTGATATTTGCTGCCCAGTAGTAATATTGAAAGTTAGGCAGAGCCATGCCACCCACTGATTTGGGTCTTTGAAGAAAAGCTTTCCTCAGTCTCGGATGTTTACCATTCCAAATAAATGAGGTAATCAGAGAGTCCAAAGACTTAAAAAAGGATTTAGGAATAAAAATGGGGAGACACTGAAACAAATATAAAAACTTTGGAAGTAGCATCATTTTTACAGAGTTCATTCTGCCAATTAAGGACAAGGATAATGGGGACCATTTGGAAAGTATTTGCTTGCACTGGTCAAATAAGGGGAGAAAATTATTTTTAAACAAGTGATTAAATTGTTTAGTGACACATATCCCAAGATAATTAAAATGATCAGTAACAACCTTGAAAGGAAAATTTTCGAGAACCTGAACGCAAATCTTTTCATTAATCGGAAACAATTCACTCTTATTGAAATTAATTTTATAACCAGAAAACCTACTAAAACTATCCAAAATGTTGAGTATAGCAGGTAAGGAAGTAAGTGGGTTGGAGAGAAATAATAAAAGATCGTCAGCATAGAGTGAAACCCTATGCTTGATGCCGCCCCTACAAATGCCTAGAAAGTCCCGGCTCCCACGGATTGCAATAGCTAACGGCTCAATTGCCAAGGCAAAAAGCAACAGGCTCAAAGGACAGCCTTGCCTCGTACCACGGTAAAGCCTAAAATAGTCAGAAGAGCGACAATTAGTTAACACTGAAGCTAAAGGACTAGCATAGAGAAGTTTAATCCAGGAACAGAAGGAAGGACCAAAACCAAACCTCTCCAAAGTAAAAAACAAATACTCCCACTCAACCCTATCGAATGCCTTTTCAGCATCCAAACTAATAAGACATTCAGGTAAGTTATGGTGATGAGTGTAAGTAATATTAAACAGCCGCCGCAAGTTAAAGAAAGAATGGCGATTTTTAATGAAACCGGTTTGGTCCTGTGAAATTATAAAAGGAAGAATCTTTTCCAACCTTGAAGCTAACAACTTTGACAGAATTTTAACATCGGTATTTAACAAGGAAATAGGCCTGTAAGAAGCACAATCAACAGGGTCCTTGTCTTTTTTAAGCAACACAGTGATACAGGCCTGGTAACATGAAGGAGGAAGTGTACCAGAGTCAAGCGACTCTGTAAAAACTTGGCAAAGGAAAGGGGCAAGGTCGTCAGAGAATTTTTTGAAAAAATCAGCGGAAAACCCATCAGGTCCTGGAGATTTTCCTGATTGCATGGATGATATTGCCAGCTGAATTTCTTCTTTTGTGATGGGAGCTTCTAGAATTTGCCAAGATTCTAAGGAAATCGAAGGGATATCTATAGAATCAAAGAAGTCTTGCAGATCCTTTAAATTTGTTGTGCATTCTGAGGTATATAACTGGGAATAAAATGACCTGAATATATCATTAATCACTTGTTGATCAGATGTCACATCTCCTTTATCTGTCCTAACTCCAGTAATAATTTGCTTAGCTCTAATACCGCGCAGTTGATTAGCTAGAAGTTTACCGGTCTTTTCGCCATGTTCACAAAATTCACTCTTGTTCCTTATTAAACAACCTTCAATTTGTCGAGTGGAGAGTAAATTAAGTTTAGTTTGTAATGTCAAACGTTCCTTGTACAGAACGGGTGATGGAGATTGAGCATATTGCCTGTCAATGTCCAAGATTTGGTCTAAAATAGCCTTCTGTTCCTGTATTGCGGATCGTCTTTTAAATGCTGCCAGTGAAATAATTTCTCCCCTAAGAAATGCCTTCATGGCCTCCCATATCATTTTGTTCGGCATACCAGGAGTTTTATTTTCTTTCAAAAAAACTTAATTTTAGAAGAATTATTCATGACCAGTTTTTCATCTGTAAGTAATAATGGATCCAGTCTCCAATGCTTTCTCATGGAGTCACATCCATGGAGGATCATTTTAAGTACAAGAGGGGCATGATCAGAAACCGAGATGCTATCATAACTGCAAGAGCTGAGGTTATTAATTAATAAATTGTCAACAAAAAAATAATCTATTCTGGTATAAGTGTGGTGTACGTGAGAGAAGAAAGAATAGTCCCTGCCGTTAGGATGTAAAAAACGCCAAGGGTCTGTAAGGCTATATTCCTCAAGAAAAGACTTGACATAAGTTGCAGATTTGTTAAAACTAGCATGTTTTGAGGATGAGCAGTCTAAGATTGGAGCCATATGCAAATTAAAGTCACCTCCAAGAATTAGAGAATGAGTATTTAAGTCTAGGAGCTGCGAAAAAAGATTGCGAAAAAAGTGTACATCATCAAAGTTTGGCGCATACAAATTAGCCAAGGTGACATGTTTATTGCCAAGTTTACCTGATACTATTACAAATCGTCCATTTTTATCTAATACAACATTAGAGGGAGTAAATGGGATATTTCGATCAATAAGAATAGCGGCGCCCCTGGCCTTAGCTTTAAAATTTGAATGAAAAAATTGTCCTGACCAACATTTTGACAAGCGCAAGTGGTCGGAATCCTGCAAATGGGTTTCCTGCAAAAACAGTACCCCAGGCTTAAATTGCTTTAGGCGTGACATGACTCTCTTTCATTTAATTGGATGGTTCAACCCCTTCACATTCCAGCTTACCAAAGTAAGATTACTATTCATTCAAAAAGCAAAATTTATATATTGTGTTGTGTAGCCCAAGAAGGGATGGGGTGAAGTACGGGTAGGAATGGGAAAAAAGGAAAAAAAGGGGGGGGGGAGAGGGGTGTTAATAAATCGATAACATAAAAAAAATAAAACACCATGGAAAAAAAAAAAATCAACAACCAAACCTATAACAACAACACTCCAGCCGGTTGCATAGAACAGCAACCACTCTCATCTCCTGCTCTATTCTCATCCTAACAAAGTACTCCCATACAACTGGCTTCAATCCTGCATAGTGTGAACATTTTGCCCTCAACTAAAAAAAAAAATTAAAATAAAAAAATAAAAAAAAGGTAAACAACAATGTATAGGGAGCAAATTTTACCTTGTTTTGAACATCTAAAAATGCATCAATGTCCAGTCAGTGCAGCTTTAATGAAGTAATAATCAAGTAGTCCAATGTGATAGTTGGTCAACCCAGGAATGTCCAGTTCAGGGCAGAGATCGCTGGTTTCTCTCCATGGTTTGCATGAAGCGGGTGGCCTCTGGGATGGACGCCAGCCACTGGTTTTTGCCGTCTGGAAGAGTTATCCAGAACCTGGCGGGGAAGAGAAGAGAAGGACGAAAACTTCTCTTGTACAACTCGGACATAACCTCCTTGTATTCGGCTCGTTGCTTCTGAACGTCGGCGTTATAATCCTTGTAGAACTGAAGTTTATGTCCACGATATTCCAAAGTCCCACGGCGTCTCAGCGCTTCTCTCATCACCAAGTCTTTGGTCCGAAACCGGTGGAAACAAATAATGACAGCGCGCGGCTTCCCGTTCGGACCCTGCTTGGGCATGAGGCTGCGGTGGGCTCTATCCAGCTCTGGGGGAGATGGCAAAGTTTGTGTGCCAAAAACATCCACCAACAGCCAAGAAAAAAAGTCAGATGGCCGTGGACCCACATCATAGGACTCCGGCAGACCCACCAAATGAATATTCAGCCTCCTGCTTCTTCCCTCCAGGTCAGAAAGTTTGTTTTTCAAAAGCTTGTTCTCCTCCTGTATTGACTCACATGTAGCTTCAAGCGCCGCTAGGTGCTGGCTGACGTCCCCCGCGTTGCTTTCAAGGTCGCCAATGCGTTGCTCCTGGTTAGCCACATCTGCTTGAATCTTGTCCAGCTTGCCATTAATAACTTCAAATGAAGCTTTAAAGTCAGCAGCTATGGACATTCTGTGTTGCTCAAGCAAGGCAACAAGTGCAGGGTTAAGGCCTATGTTAGCATCTTCGGCTAAGCTGATGTTAGCATTGTTCACTGCTGCCTCCTTTTCAGTCTGCTTTCTTGTCTTGGACATATTTCTCAACTCAAAACAGATTCCGCACGTGTAAAATGTCCAAAACGTTGATAGCTTGCAGCAAAGTAGGGTTTAAAAAGTAAGACTGAAAAAAATATAGCAGGAGCCAGCAACGCACACATCTACTCCATTGCCAGCACCAAGCCCGTTTCACACTGCTCTGCTCTTGAAAATAAAAAAAAAATTACTAAAACTCTCTTAATTGGAACAAAAACCCATCCTAGCGTTTTGGCGCGGATATGGTAAAGACTAAGGTTGGAAAATTAGGTGGAGGAAAAGGTAACTCGACAAAACAAGCCAAGCTAACAGACTTCCACGCTCAAGGTGAAACAGAGAAAATTCCAGAGGCAATGGCGGAGGATGGAGTCAGCGGCGGAGTGGGAACTGCTGAAGAGGGGACAAACGTAGTGCTCACTGCCATCAACTCCATGAGAACAGAGTTTTCGTCTAAATTCGATGGGATTATAGCAGTGATAGAAGGTATGAGAAAAGAAATAAACGACTGCATGGAGCGAGTGTCGCAGGCGGAGCTCTGAATTTCAAGCGCTGAAGATGACGTCACCAGCCTGCAAACTAAACTGCAAACACTGGAATTAAAATGCACAAGTCTGGAGGATAACGTCCTAGACTTGGAATCCCACTCGCGAAGGAATAATTTGAGGCTGGTGGGCCTCCCAGAGGGAACAGAGGGACGGGACCCGTGTTCCTTTTTGGAAAAGTGGATTCCAGAAGCGCTGAAAAATGCAGATCTGCAGTCATCGGCTGTTTTAGAGAGAGCTCACCGAATCGGCCCACCGAGAGATAATAAGACACCACCGAGGACGCTGATTATGAAGTTCCTCATCTACAGAGACAAGATGACAGCCAACAATGCGGCGCGAGCTAAAGGGGAAATTAAATACCAGGGCCAACAGGTGCGGTTCTATCCGGACTTGGCTGCAGGAATACAACAATTGAGAAAACAGTTTGACCCCGCCTGCAAAAAGCTACGGAACCTAGGGATTCGTCACGGAGTAATTCATCCAGCAAGACTGCTGGTCACATATAAGGGGAGAACCCACTCCTTCAAGACCCCTCAAGAGGCGCAGGAGCTCATCAAGCAGATCCAAAAGGAAACTGGCGGGAGCTAAGCATGAACATGACAAAGGTAGAACATTTAAACATATGTACAGACATCTGATTGATCTGAAACATAAACATGTCTACAAAATACAGACTGTATTAAAAAAAAAAGTTATGATGTACAACGTTGCTATAAAACTTTGAAGTTATGTTGAAAAAACTACAGAAGAGAGTTAATGTCATAAGAATAGTAGTAGAGTCAGGGTGACTGAGAGGAGAAAGAGAAAGTGGTTTGACTGATCCTCGCAGGTGTGGAACAGTCACTAGCTATAACGGGAGACAGAATTTTTTGATTTTGGGGGGATTACCACGAATGTGGGGAAAGGGAATCTGTTTTTGTTTAGTTTGTAGGATGAATGTTCTATCATCCATGTTGTACTGTTATCCCTACGTGTTATATACACAGTGTATGTGAACGCAGATCAACAGCAAGCCAAACTCGTTTTTCACGAGCCAGGAAACCGAGCGTCCTGCTCCTTTATTTCCAGTCTTCTTAGACAGCTTACAGTTGTTTATAACTGTGGCTCGAAGCTCAATGAAAAGCCCGAGCGAAACTAGAAATAAAAACAGAAAATACATACATTAAAATAAGCTAGCGGGCCCCTGGGGTAAGACTAATTCCTGGAACAAACACAGAACACAATACACTTATCAAGCTAGTGGGGCCCTGGGATAAGACTAATACCTGGCGATAGCACACTCTTAAAAAGCGACACCAAATTCACATCTAACGAAACTTATAAAATCAACATAACGTTAATCAAACTTACAGCCATTGCTTTCGAAGGTGTAGAATGGCTTTTAACACACAGGAGGAATGTTTCAGACATTCGCGGGCAGGTTATACTCTCTCTGCCTTTTTTTTCTCTCTCAACAATGTCCGCTTCTTCTACCCACAAAACATAGCGGCAACTGGCTGCGCTTTCAACATAAAATACGGGTCAATCACTACTAACTATACAGAAATTATTTTTTAACACAAATTACTATTTCTAACATGAATTACTACAAATGAATGAATTATGATATTTTACTATGAACTCGTGAACTAATTTAACTTCTATAAACACACACTACTGAGGGCAGAACACTCCCCGCCTGGCATTACTAATGCCACTGCTTCCTCTTATCTACTTTTCACTCTCTAAGAGCGTAACAATGTCTGAGATAGGACGTAAGTAAGTCTTTAAAACACCCTGGGATGATGTCCTCACTTCGACCTTTCTGACCTTCCCGTCGCTGCTTGGAAAGGTGGATGTGATGATGGCTATTGCCCACTCGTTCCTGGGTGCTTGGTCCTGTTTCAACAGCACTATGTCACCTGTTTGTAGGTTGCGGTGCGTTGTATGCCATTTGCGCCTTGATTGGAGGGTGTTGAGATATTCGTTTCTCCAGCGGCTCCAAAATTCATTGGCGAGTGCTTGCACTTATTTCCACTGGTTTTTGAGCAGGTGCTTTCCACAAAAATCTCCTGGTGGAGGGGGAACATGCTGCTTTTGGGTCAAGATCATTGCGGGACAGAGTAGGAATGGTGAGGAAGGGTCTGTTGAGATGGGGACTAAGGGCCTTGCGTTGATTATAGACGTTACCTCAGCCATTAAAGTACAAAGCGCCTCATGCGTCAAACAAGTGTGTTTGTTTTGCAAAAGCATGGAGTCCAGTATTCTGCGAGTGACCCCAATCAGTCTTTCCCAGACGCCTCCCATGTGAGAGGCATGTGGGGGATTGAACTCCCATGTGCAACCGTTGGCATGGAGATAGTTGACAATGTTGGGAGGGTTCTTGTTTGGTTGTGCCATGCCTAACTCCACACTCGCTGCAATGAAGTTAGTGCCTCTGTCAGATCGCATTTGCTTTGCTCGGCCTCGTATTGCGAAGAATCTGCGTATTGCATTTATGCAGCTGCAAGCGTCCATAGATTCAATGACTTCAATGTGCACGCCTCTTGTGGTCATACACGTGAAGAGTATTGCCCACCTTTTTCCTTGTGCAGCTCCACCTCATGTGTGTCGAGTGACTACTGACCATGGACCGAATACATCCAACTCGACGAATGAAAATGGAGGGCATGTTTTGAGTCTCTCAGGTGGGAGATCTGCCATTTTCTGAGTCTCTAGTTTTCCCCTGAGTCTCCTGCACATTACACAATGGTGGATAATGGACGAGACCAGTCTTTTGCAACCTACAATCCACAGTCCGGCTTGCCTGATTGCGCTTTCCGTGAACTGCCTTCCTTGATGCAAATCAGCAAACCTTGGTGGATCGTCACTTCCTTGTGGTAACGTATTGTCACTTCCTGTTTTGCTGTCTGCCTGTGTGGTTTGCTCTCCAGCTCTCTAGCCACTAGCTATGGCTACTACCTCTCTTTCCTCTCCTCTGGTGTGCTCTCTCTGTCAGATGTTTAGCTACACCTCTGCCTCTTTTAGTGATAACGGTAAATGTAATAAATGTTGTCTTTTTGAGGCGCTCGAGGCGAGGTTGTCTGATTTGGAATCCCGGCTCCGCTGCATTGAAACACCGTCTGCGCCAGTTAATCTCGACGGACGCCCATTAGCTGCAGCGGAGCTAGCTAGCTTAGGCCCCCCTGTCAGCGGTTCCCCGGCTCTCCTCAGCAGCGAGGAGACTGGGTGGGTGACGGTGAGAAGGAAGCCTAGTCGCAAAGCCCCGGTACACCACCAACCTGTTCACGTTTCTAATCGTTTTTCCCCGCTCAGCGACACACCTGCTGAGGAAAAAACTCTGATCATTGGCGACTCTGTAGTCAGAAACGTGAACCTAGAGACTCCAGCGGTCATAGTCCAATGTATTCCTGGGGCCAGAGCAGGCGACATCGAATCAAATTTGAAAATGCTGGCTAAAAGTAACTGTAAATATTCCACAATTTTTATTCACGCCGGCATTAATGACATCCGTCTCCGGCAGTTGGAAGTCACGAAACTTAATGTAGAATCGGTGTGTGAGTTTGCCAAAACGATGTCTGCCACTGTAGTATTCTCTGGACCCCTCCCCAATCTGACCAGTGATGACATGTTTAGTCGCTCGTCATCCTTGAACCGCTGGCTGTCTGTGTGGTGTCCTAAAAATGACGTGGGCTACATTGACAATTGGAGCTCTTTTTGGGGAAAACCTGGTCTTATGAGACGAGACAGCATTCATCCCACTTTGGATGGTGCTTCTCATTTATCTAACAATCTGGCATCTTTTTTATCCAAATTTCCAAAACCATGACTACTCAGAGTTGGGACCAGGAAGCAGAGTCGCAGTCTTACACGCCTCTCTGCAGCTCCTCTTCATCCGCCACCCCTCAGCTTAGCCCCTGTCTTCCCCATCAGAGAATCGTTGTCTGCTCCCTCCAAAGTAAATAAAAATATAATGTATAAGCATCCCAAAGTGATAAAGCAAAATATTGGTAAAACTCAAATTAAACATAAAGCCTCTAAATTGAATGATTTGGCCTGTGTTCCTCCTCATAATTTAAAAATTAAATGTGGTTTATTAAATATTAGGTCTCTAACTCCCAAGTCTCTGTTAGTCCATGATCTGTTAATTGATCATCAGATTGATTTAATTTCCCTTACAGAGACTTGGTTAGGACAAGAGGATTATGTTGGTTTAAATGAATCAACCCCCTCTGGTTATTTAAACTGTCAAAATCCCAGAAGTTCTGGTCGTGGAGGAGGAGTAGCAACAATTTACCATTCCAAATTACTAGTTAATGTAAAGCAAAAAACATGTTATAATTCCTTTGAGGGCCTGGTCCTCAGTATTGGGCACTTTAGCAATTTCAGGTTAAACCCAATTTTATTTGCCATTGTTTATCATCCCCCATCAACCTATTGAGAATTTTTATCCGAATTTGCTGATTTCTTAGCTGATTTAGTGTTGAAATCTGATAGAATAATTATAGTAGGGGACTTTAATATACATGTGGATGTAGATAGTGACTGCCTTAATGTGGCTTTTAATTCAATATTAGACTCGATTGGGTTTTCTCAGAAAGTAGGAAATTCTACTCATTACCTCCACCATACATTGGACCTTGTTCTGACATATGGCATAGAAATAGAAAATCTTGTAGTGTCTCCTCATAACTCTGTACTGTCAGACCATTGTCTGTTAACCTTTGATTTTACTATTTCTG
Organism: Pholidichthys leucotaenia; assembly: GCA_020510985.1. NCBI lineage: Eukaryota > Metazoa > Chordata > Actinopteri > Cichliformes > Pholidichthyidae > Pholidichthys > Pholidichthys leucotaenia. The sequence goes on from CM035838.1 coordinate 142,553,489, forward strand.
ACTATTTGGCTCCTAAAGAAAAATATTATCACAGTAGATGCCTCTCAGATGATGCTGTTTCCAAATTTATGCAGATTGTTTCCTCTATGCCATGTGTCAACACAACGGAAATAAGCTATAGACAGCTTGCTCCTTCTGTAATTGATAACATGGTGGATAGTGTTTCAGCTTCTCTGCATCAGGCTCTAGACTTGGTGGCCCCCTTAAAAAAGAAAAAGTCTAATCAGAGATTTTTAACTCCTTGGTTCAACACAGAAACTCGTAGCTTAAAACAGAAGACTCGTCAATTAGAAAGAAAATGGCGCTCTACTAATTTAGATGAAATCTATTTAGCTTGGAGAAATCATCTTTTAATTTATAAAAAATCTCTTAGAAAAGCTAGAACGAGTTATTACTCTGCATTAATAGAAGAGAACAAGAATAATCCCAGGTTTCTTTTCAGTACTGTAGCCAGGTTGACAAAGAGTCAGGACTCTGTCAATCCTAGCATCCCCTTAGAGCTTACTAGTCAGGACTTTATGAACTTTTTCAATAATAAAATTTCATCCATCAGAGATAAAATCAATCAGATTCTTCCCACAGTTAACTTAAATACTGTAACTACTACAACTCCTTCTATTGATGTCTGTCTTGATGAGTTTACTCCAATTGACCTTTGTGAGTTAGACAAAGTAGTTTCCTCATCCAAACCTTCAACTTGTCTTTTAGATCCTATTCCTACCAGGTTATTTAAAGAAGTCTTCCCACTTATTGGTAGCTTTATTCTTCATATAATCAATTCTTCAATAACTTTAGGCCATGTACCGCAGGCTTTTAAAACGGCTGTAATTAAACCCTTACTCAAAAAGCCAACGCTAGATCCAGGAGCTTTAGCTAACTATAGACCAATCTCTAATCTCCCTTTCATTTCAAAAATCTTAGAAAGAGTTGTTGCTACGCAATTATTTGACCACCTGCAGGGAAATGGTTTACTTGAAGAGTTTCAATCTGGGTTTAGAATCCATCATAGTACTGAAACAGCTTTAGCGAAGGTCACTAACGACCTCCTCATTGCATCTGATAATGGACTAGTTTCTGTACTTGTCCTTTTAGATCTTAGTGCAGCTTTTGATACTATTGATCATAATATTCTACTTGATAGATTAGAACACTATGTTGGACTTAATGGAACTTCGTTGCAGTGGTTTAGATCTTATTTATCTGATAGGTTCCAGTTTGTTCATGTAAATGATGAGTTTTCTTTCAGCCCAAAGCTTAGTCATGGAGTTCCACAGGGATCTGTGCTAGGCCCTACTCTTTTTAGTTTATATATGCTTCCGTTAGGCAACATTATTAGAAAGCACTGTATACATTTTCATTGTTATGCAGATGACACACAATTATACCTGTCAATGAAGCCAGATGATACTAATCAATTAGCCAAGTTAGAAGCCTGTCTTAAGGAAATCAAAGCTTGGATGACTTGTAATTTCCTGCTACTAAATTCAGATAAGACTGAAGTCATTCTTGTTGGTCCAAAAAACCTTAGAAATTCCTTTCCAAATCAAACTTTCAGTTTGGACGCAGTTACTCTTTCTCTTAATAGCTCTGTGAGGAACCTTGGAGTTATTTTTGATCAGGATTTGTCCTTCAATTCACATATTAAATTTGTTTCTAAGACTGCCTTCTATCATTTGCGTAATATTGCCAAGATTAGGAGCATCTTGTCTCAGAGTGATGCTGAGAAGCTGATCCACGCTTTTGTTAGCTCGAGATTAGATTATTGTAATTCTTTATTATCAGGCTGTCCTAAAACATCTTTAAAAAGTCTTCAGCTGATCCAAAATGCTGCAGCAAGAGTTTTAACAGGTACTAGAAAGAGAGATCATATCTCTCCGGTTCTGGCCTCCCTTCATTGGCTTCCCATAGAGTTTAGAATTAAGTTTAAAATCCTTCTTCTCACTTACAAAGCTCTAAACAATCAGGCTCCTTTTTATTTAAAAGATCTGATACTACCGTATTATCCTAACAGAGCACTATGCTCCCAAAATGCAGGATTACTTGTAATACCTAGAATCTCCAAAAGTACAATGGGAGGCAGAGCCTTCAGTTATCAAGCTCCTCTCCTGTGGAATCAGCTGCCAATCTGGATTCGGGAGTCAGACTCGATCTCTGTTTTTAAGAATAGGGCTAAAACCTACCTTTTTGATCTAGCCTACAATTAGGGAGGGATCATGTGTTTCTGAACCCTCCCTTAGTTATGCTGCTAATAGGTTTAGTCAGCCGGGGGACCTCCAGTAATGCACTGGGCCTCACTCCTTTCCTTTCTATGAAATATTTTTTTTTGCTGGTCATTAACATTTGTTTGTTCTCTCCCATAGATTGAGTCCCCATCGTGCTGTTTGCTCTCTACATGTCTGTTCTTTTCTTCTTCTCTATCCCCTCACCCCCCAGCCAGTCGCAGCAGATGACTGCCCCTCCCTGAGCCTGGTTCTGCTGGAGGTTTCTTCCTGTTAAAAGGGAGTTTTTCCTCTCCACCGTCGCCAAGTGCTTGCTCACAGGGGATCGCCTGATTGCTGGGGTCTTTCTGCAACTGTGGGGGTCCCCCCTACAGTTGATAGTGCTATGAGATGACTGTTGTTGTGAAATGGCGCTATATAAATAAAGTTGAATTGAATTGAATTGAATTGAATTGATGCACAACTTTGGCATGATAGTGACGGACAAGCAGTTGAGTTACATGATGCTTCTTTGGGAGAATGGTTGGATTCTTGGATGCTGTGTTCAATGAAGCATGTTTGAGGCGACCTCCAACCTTGATGAGGCTTTCACTCATATAGGGATCAAGAGCTACGATGGGACTTGAACTGCGGACAGTTTGGTTGGCATGGAGAGCAGCATACTCGTCGGGAAAAGCGTCCTTTTGAACAGACTGGAGGATGAGGTTACTGGCAGCATCCAGCTCCTCTGGAGTACGTGGCTTGCTACATCGATGCCAGCCCCTGCATGAATGATCTGACAGGTTGCTTGATGAGTGAGAACGAGCTTGGTGAATTAGGAATGCGATGGCGCGTACCAATGAGTTCCAACTTGAAAAGCGCTGAAAGCATTCTGGTGAGAGCCCGTTCTTCTGAATGTGAGTAGAAAAGGTAGCGACTTTTCTGATTTCAGAGTCTACTTCAGGCTCGATTAACTCAAAGGATTCAGATGTCCCGGATTCAGGTGGTTTGTAAAGGAAGTCTGGTCCCTTAAACCACATAGTGTCCATGAGCTGTGATGCAGGTATTGGCCTGGTGGCTAGATCAGCTGGGTTTTGCTCTGATGTGACGTAGTGCCACTGTTCAGGGGATGTGGACTTAGAGAGGGAAGCTGGTACATAGCAGCTTGGCACCTTAAGACTGCTAAGATCTTGGAGGGACATTTTCCATGTTTCCCATGTGTCCATCTTGTCCTGAGGGAGAGGAGCATCGCAACCTTGGACACCATTCAACAGTTCACGTAACAAGAGTCTGCCTTTGATTGTCACTGGTGACGCTAGTCCCAAGGGGTCGAAGATACTGTTAATTGTTGACAGAACCCCGCAGCTGGTGTAGGGTTTGTCATCAACAGCAACCTTGAATGTGAAAGAGTCAGTGTTTATGTCCCAGCACAGGCCTAGACTTCTCTGAGCTGGTAGAGTGTCACTAAACTCTGAGAACTGTTTTTTCATTTGAGGGGTTTTTGTCAAGTTGCGTCTTAGTGAGCCGCGTCTAGACAATGCTTGGTCCCTGTTATTTGGGAGTGGCAAGCGAGGAAACTTGAATGGCAGAGGAGCGATCCAGTTGTTGTTTCCATCCTGGTGGACTTCCTCCTCCATTATCTTTAGGAAGGTCTCATCTTCGAAGGACACGGCACACTTGTTATCATTCTCTGTGCACTCAAAAACTTTGTCCCCAAGCTTTTCTTCCGCTGCGTTGGGTTTTGAGCTGCGTTTAGAGAGGCCGTCCTTGTGCTCCCCGCCGTAGCATGGTTTCTCTTTGATGTTGATGCTGTTAGGACAAGGAGTGAAGAGAGATGGGCGTCCGTTGGAGAGCATGTGAGTTTTATAAACATTGACAGTTGGCTTATGAGCGTTAAGGCACACCTCCCCCACAATTACCCAGCCTAGGTCCAGGCGTTGAGCAAAGGGAGCATTGTGGGGTCCGTTGACATGTTGCCTTACTCTGTGGACTCGTAGGATGTCTCTGCCCAGTAAAATTGCCATCTGAGCATCTGGGTCATACTTGGGGATGAGAGGAGCGAGGTGTTTTAAGTGGGCGTGAGCAAGAGTGACTTCGGGCGTAGGTATTTCATCCCTACTGAACGTTATCTCGTCGCATTCAAGAAGAGGAGGGAGGTCTAAGCGTGGGCCTCCGCCTACTGGCTCCATTTGGAATCTCACTGCTTCCCTGCCAAGCATTTCAGTTAAACCAGCACATGTTCTCATGAGGTATGTCAGAGGGTTACCCTTGATCCCAAACAGCTCGAAGAATTCAGGACAGGCCAGTGATTTATTACTCTGATCGTCAAGGATTGCATACATCTTAACGGAGCGTTCTGGTTGGCCTTTAGGGAAAACTCAAACTAGACATACCTTTGAGCAAGAACGTGGGAGATTACCTTCGCCGCAGATCTCAGTGCACCGTGACGTTACCTCAGGTGGCGTGTTGTCTCGGGGCTGAGGCTCTGGTTCAGGTGTGTTTTCTGGTTGGGGTTGCTGACTTGAATCAGGATGCATGGCAGAGCAATGTCTTTCACTTTGGCACTCCTCGCACTTGAGTTTCATGTCACAGTTCTTTATTGCGTGCATGGGAGAGCAGCAGCAAAAACATCGTTTGTGTTCTTTGAGTATGTTTCGCCTTTCCTGTAGCGGTTTATTCTGAAAGGCTCTACATTTGGCTAGAGGATGCATTTTCTTATGGACTGGACAGTAGCGTGTTAAATCGTCCTCTTTAGTACTAGCGGGAGCAGTTGTGTCGGCCTCTGTTTTGTTTACAGTTAGAGGTGTTCTGTAGCTAGTTTATTTGAATGGTGGCCTCTCACCTTTGCTGAAGGGTTGGCTGCTGCATGTCGTAAAACTTGGGTCATTTCTTGCTTTAGCCTCGTCTTGGACAAACTTTACAAAATATGAGAAGGGAGGGAAGGTTACATCATATTCTTGTTTGTATTTTGAGCCCGCGTGCAGCCATTTATCTTGTAAACTTGGAGGCAACTTTTCAACTATGGGCTTAACCCCACGGGGTGTGTCGAGGTAAGCGAGGCCTGGGAGATAAGCTTCATCCTTAGCGACCCGCAGCTCTAAGAGTAAATCTCCAAGTTCCCTGAGTTTTACATTGTCTCTGTTTGTAAGGCAAGGGAAGTTATCTAGTTTTTTAAACAAGGCGTTTTCTACTACTTCTGGCGTAGCATAACACTCTTTTAGCCTGTCCCATGACAACTGGAGAGCAGCTTTGGGGTTAGTGGCATAGACAGCTCTGATTCTTTTGACGTGCTCTGAGGACTCTTTACCAAGCCACTTGACTAGGAGATCTAACTCCTGGCTATATGTGAGACCAACGTCTTCAGTTGCATTCATAAATGACGACTGCCATGCTCTAAAGTTTTCGGGGGTGTCGTCAAACTTAAAGAGTCCGGTTGTGATTAGCTCTCTGCGCGCGAGGAACCTAGCAAAGTCGGCCATAGGTGGGTCACCACTGTGGGAGGCATGGTAGCTGTTTGGCCTGACATAGTCTCTCGGTATGTCGATGGATTCATTTTTCACGTACACTACCGTTCAAAAGTTTGGGGTCACTTAAAAATTTCCTTATTTTTTTTTTCCACAATATCTTTATTGAACTTTTTTTTTTTTTTTTAACAAACATGATACAAACAATCAAACACTAACACTAAAGTACTACAAAAAAAAAAAATGCACTAAAAACACCAACAACCACCAACAAAATCAAGTCTTCAACAATGCTCCTCTGTTTAGTCTAGACAATCCAATACATAAGTATACATATTATGTTCACCAGTTTGGAATTTACAAGGTCCACACACATCATTCACCTTCTTCTTCAAGAGTTATGTTTAAATTTTTTACATAATCAATAAAAGGTCTCCATATATTCTCAAACACAATTTCCTTTGATTTCAGTATATATGTTATTCTTTCTAATGGAAGGTTTGTTAACATCTGTCTTAACCACTGAGTCACATCTGGTCTATGAGTCTTTTTCCATAATAGTGCAATACATTTTTTGGCATTAAGCAAACTGAGGTCTATGAAAGTTCTTTCACTTTTATTGAAATTATGCTTTTCTGGGTACAGACCCAACAAAACCAGTTTAGGATTCAATATGATTTGTTTTGAGATTATTTTTTCAATTGTTACCCTCACCTCTTCCCAAAACATTCTTATTAATCTACATTCCCATAAACAATGAAATAGGGTTCCTTTACTTTCCATGCATTTTGTGCATGTATCTGGTATATTTTTGTTATATCTATTTAACTCCTCCGGTGTAACATACATCCGCATTAACCATTTGAAATGTATCAATTTAAGGCGTGCATTTATTGATTTGGTTTGAGCTTCTGTACAAGCCAATTCCCATTGTTCCTCTGAAATTTCAATTTGCAGATCTTCTTTCCAGTAGTTTAATCTTTTCAGTGAATTTTCACTTGAAGATAGTGTCAATGAGTTATAAAACTCTGAAATAATACCCTTTCTTTTACTATCTTTCATCATCATTTTTTCCAAGGATGAATAAATAGGTCGAGTGAGAGCTTTATTTTGATTTGATCGAATAAAGTTTCTAAGTTGAAGATATTTAAAAAAATGTGTTCTATTGAGATTAAATTTGATCCTCAGCTCTTCAAAAGACATTATGTTGTCTGCACATGGCAAATATAAATCCTGAATCTTTTGTATCCCTTTTAAATTCCATACTTTAAATACAGCGTCCGCTCTCCCTGGTTTAAAATATTGATTACCCCATATTGGACTAAATTGTGACAATAACTGTGGTTCTTTTAAATAGTTTTTAGCTTCACACCATATTTTGATCATATGCTTTACAAATGGATTTTTAACTTGTTTTTGTAATTTTTTTGCCGAATCTGAGTATATGAATATGGGAAGAGGTAAAGGTAAATTGTATGATTCCATTTCAGTCCAGTGAGGGAGATCATTTGATGAAAAATAATATGTCATAGACCTCAGTTGTGCCGACCAATAATACAACATAAAATTTGGACATTTCAGACCTCCACGATCAAATGGTAAATATAATAAAGACAGACGTAATCTAGCCCTCCTGTTGTTCCATATAAATTCCACTAACTTTTTTTTTATTCTTGAGAATAGATCTAAAGGTGGTGATAAGGGAATGTATTGAAATAAATAAAGTATTTTAGGTAAAATATTACTTTTAAGTATATTGATTCTCCCGATCATCGACATTGGTAGTGACATCCATCTCTGAGTTAACTCACTGATATCTGACATTAAGGCTTCATAGTTGACACTGGCGACTGATTCTAGCTTAGGCATAATTTGGATTCCTAAATATTTAAACTGATTTACAACATTGAATTGATTTACCTCAGGGGCTGGGTAATTTCTCTGGGTCTCATTTAGCATTAATATTGAAGATTTAGTTTTATTTATTTTATATCCTGATATTTCCCCAAAATTCTTTATTAAATTCAACAAGGTTGGAATTGATTTTTTTAGATTCGACATAAACAAAATTATATCATCGGCGTACAGGGAGATTTTATGTTCTGTTGGTCCAACTTTAATTCCATATATTTGTGAATGTAAACGTATCGCTATCGCTAAAGGTTCAATTGCCATAGTAAACAGTAAAGGTGAGAGTGGACAGCCTTGTCGACATCCTCTATTGATTTTTATTGGTTTTGAAATATTGTTATTTGTTAGGATTTCTGCTGTAGCATTATTGTATATTATTTGAACCCATTTTATTAAATTATTTCCAAGTCCAAACCTTTGTAGGACTTCAAAAAGAAAGGGCCATTCAACTCTATCAAAGGCCTTTTCGGCGTCCAATGATAGGAGAGCTGTATCCGGTGCTTCTTTATTAAAATAGATAATATTAAATAGTCTTCTTACATTATGGAAGCCTTGTCTACCCTTTATAAAGCCATTCTGATCTCGATTAATAATATTTGGTAAAATTTCTTGTATTCGTCTTGCTAAAATTTTACAGATTATCTTAAGGTCGGCGTTTAATAGGCTTATTGGTCTCATATTTTCACATTTATTAGAGGGCTTACCTGGTTTTGGCAGCAGTATAATTAAGGCATTATTTATGTATGATGGTAAATTATTATTTTGAAATGCTTCTAAAACCATTTCCAAAAAAGGTTTTATTAATTTATTCTTAAATTTTTTATAAAGGTCAACTGGAAGACCATCTGGTCCTGCACTTTTTCCTGATTTCATATTATCAATGGCTAGCCCAACTTCTTCTTGACTAATTTTAGACTCCAATATCTCCCTGTTTTCATTTGGAATACACGGTATAGATAGTTCGTTCAAAAACCCATTTAGTTTTGTTAAATCAGGTTCATTTTTGGTATCATATAATTTTTCATAGTAATCTCTAAAGGCTCTATTAATTTCTAAAGGATCTATAACTACCTGTCCCTTACTTATAATACTGGTAATTGGTGTTTTAATTTCCAATTGTTTAATCTGCCATGCTAATAATTTTCCTGATTTTTCACCTTGTTCATAAAAAGATTGTTTCAATCTTAGAAGACTCGAGGCAGCTCTATTCGCTGATTTTTTGTCGTATTCAGCTCTCAAAATCAGTAATTCATTCTCCAACCTTGGGTCACTTCCTGCATACACTTTTTCCTGAAGATTTTTTATTTTATGTTCCAATTTAGCTCTCTCCTCTCGAGTCTTCTTAGATTTTGATCCTGTATAACTAATAATATGCCCCCTAATAAAAGCTTTGAAAGCCTCCCACTTTACACATGCTGATGTTTGTGTAGTATTGATGTCAAAGAACTCGTCTATCTGTTTTTCTATATACTTGACAAATTCCTCATCCTGAAGCCATTTATGCTGAAATTGCCATCTACCTGATTCCTTTGTCAATTTTTTATCTACATATATTAGACAACAGGGTGCATGATCAGAGATCACGATGTTATCATAAAAGCAGTTTTGAATCTTGGACCTTAATTCTGTGGAAATCAAAAAATAATCAATACGTGAGAATGTCTTGTAGGTACTGGAATAACAAGAATAGGCTTTAACTTGTGGTTTCATTTCTCTCCATATATCTAACAATCTCAATTCTTTCATAAAATGATTAATAGTCATCCTACATCCAATGTGCGTACAATCCAGTCCTGTTGATCTATCCACACCTGGATTCAATGTACAATTAAAATCCCCTGCTATTATATGTTGCCCTGTAAGTGATGATAAGATGAGAAATAAATTAGCAAAGAACTTCTGATCATCTATATTGGGACCATATAAGTTCACAAGATTTATATTTTCTAATAGCAAAGAACCTTGAATGATTACATATCTTCCAAATTTGTCTCCAATTACATTTTTCACTTGAAAAGGAACTGATTTATGTATGAGAGTCATAACTCCCCTGGCTCGGGATGAAAATGAAGAGGTGAATACACTTCCCTGCCATCTACTCCTAATTCTTTTAACATCCTCCTCTATCAGATGAGTTTCTTGTAAAAACACAATTCTTGAACCCATGTCCTTTATTTTATTCATAACTTGTTTAAGTTTTTTTAAATTTTGTAGACCTCTGCAATTCCATGAAGTTAAATTAAGATTAACACTTTGGTCCATGATCAATAGAGAGTTTGGGATTACCTTGCAGTGTAAACATGCTCATACAGAGAAGCAAAAACATGAGTGGTTGAACATTCATCCTACAAACTACACACAAACAAATTTCCCCTTCCCACACTTGTGGCAAACCCCCCAAAATCAAAAGAAAAATTCTGTCTCCCGATATAGCCATCGACCGTTCCACACCCACGGGGAACAGCCTAAGCCACTCCTTCTTCATCCTCCCAATCACTCTAACTCTACTGCTTTTAATGACGTAACATTAACTCTCCTCTGTAGTTTTCCAACTTAACTCCAAAATTTTTAACAACTTTGTACATCATAGTTTTTTTTTTTGTTTGTTTTGTTTTTGTTTTGTTTTTTTTTTAATATATAATACAATCTATATTTTGTAAACTTACTATTTACTTCAAGTCAGTCAGATGCCTGTGCAAATGCTTAATTATTCTACCTTATATTTTGTTCATGCTTAGCTCCCACCAGTCTCCTCTTCTTCTTTGATCTTCTTGATGAACTCCTGCGCCTCCTCTGGGGTCTTGAAGATGTGGGTTCTGCCCTCATACGTGGTCAGCAGTCTCGCAGGATAGATTACACCATGACGAATCCCAAGGTTGCGCAGCTCCTTACGTACGGGATCAAACTGCTTCCTCAATTGCTGGATTCCTGTGGCCAAATCTGGGTAGAACCGCACCTGCTGGTCCTGGTGTTTAATCTCTCCTTTTTTAGCTCGTGCAGCGTTGAAGATCTTCATCCTGTCTCTGTTGTTAAGAAACTTCATAATTAAGGTCCTCGGCGGTCCCTTATCTCTCCGTGGGCCAATGCGATGTGCTTTTTCCAGAACCACTGCTGATTGCAACTCCTCGCTGCCCAGCACCTCCGGAATCCACTTTTCCAGAAAGGAACATACGTCCCGACCTTCTGATTCCTCTGGAAGACCCACCAGCCTCAAATTATTCTGTCTCGACCGAGATTCCAAATCCAAAATATTATCTTCCAGAGATTTATTTTTTTTTTCCAAAGTGCGCACCTTTAATTGAAGACGGGTGACGTCATCTTCAGCACTAGCGAGACGGAGCTCCATCTGCGCCGTTCGTTCTACACAGTCACCCAATTCCTTTCTTATTCCTTCCAACGCTGTCATAATCCCATCAAATCTAGAGGAAAAGTCCGCTCTCATTGAACTCATGGCAGCCATCAGCGCATCTGTGCCATTCCCCGCAGAAATCGCAGCGTTGCCAGCCTCCTCCGCCATATATGGAGCCCTGTTTGCTGCGTCACAGACCTGAAAGTCCGTTAATTTGGACTGTTTCGGCGGCTCGCTTTTTCCTTTTCCTGGTTTTCCAGCCTTAGGCTTCGCCGACATATCCTCGCCCAAACGCTGGGATACGTTCTGTCCCAAATGAGAGAGTTATTTGCCGATTTTTTTTTCTCCAGGAGCAGAGCAGAGCGAGACACGTCCGTCCTACGTGGCAGCCATAACCGGAAGTCAAAATTTCCTTATTTTTGAAAGAAAAGCACTTTTTTTCAATGAAGATAACTTTAAACTAATCAGAAATACACTCTATACATTGCTAATGTGGTAAATGACTATTATAGCTGCAAATGTCTGGTTTTTGGTGCAATATCTAGATAGGTGTATAGAGGCCCATTTCCAGCAACTATCACTCCAGTGTTCTAATGGTACAGTGTGTTTGCTCATTGCGTCAGAAGGCTAATGGATGATTAGAAAACCCTTGTGCAATCATGTTAGGTCTGCAATGCTGTAATTGCTGCAAATGGAGGATTCTTTGACGAAAGCAAAGTTTGAAGGAAAAAATTATTATTTCAAATACAAATCATTATTTCTAACCTTGTCAATGTCTGGACTATATTTTCTATTCATTTTACAACTCATGGTGGTAAATAAGTGTGACTTTTCATGGAAAACACAAAATAATTGTCTGGGTGACCCCAAACTTTTGAACGGTAGTGTACGTTTTCTTGAATGCTGGTGGAGAGAGAGTTTGTTCGGGTCTCCTTGGAGTGAATAATTGCGCCCTTTGTGCAGGTTCGACTTGAGGTGTTTCTTCTTCAGCTGGTCGCGCCAGTGACTTTAGCTGGATTTGGTGGTGCACATACTCCATAGTTCTCTGTCTGACAGCTTGTGATGAAGTTGCGCTCCTTACACTCTCTCCTTTGTCTGGCTCGGCAGCTGCAGCAGCTTCTAGAACTTTCGCTTTTGCTGTGGCGGCCGCTGCTTCCTTCTCTATCTCCAGCATCTCTAGATCCAGTTCTAGCTTTGCTTGTTCTAGCTTTGCTTGTTGCTCTGCTTGTTGTTTTGCTTTTTCTAGCTTTGCTTGTTGCTTTTTAATTTCTAATTGTTTCTTACTGTACGAGGCCCTAGCATTCGCAGCTTCAGCGGAGGCTCATGCCATGATGGCTGCTTCCAGCACACCGGACCTCGAGGACAACCTGGAGCTAGAACGTCTGGAGCTGGAGCTAGCGTTGTGTGATGAGTTGGCTTTGGAGTTCGTCTTTTCTTCTGCCCTCTTCTCTTGAGTGTCGTCCATCGCTGTGTCGTGAATCTTGTCTTCACCAACTGCTGACGTGGCTTTTCACTCTTGAATGTCATCCCTCGCTGTGTCATGGACCTTATCTTCACCAACTGCTGACCTGGCTTTTCACTGTACTGTTATCCCTACGTGTTATATACACAGTGTATGTGAACGCAGATCAGCAGCAAGCCAAACTCATTTTTCACGAGCCAGGAAACCGAGCGTCCTGCTCCTTTATTTCCAGTCTTCTTAGACAGCTTACACTTGTTTATAACTGTGGCTCGAAGCTCAATGAAAAGCCCGAGTGAAACTAGAAATAAAAACAGAAAATACATACATTAAAATAAGCTAGCGGGCCCCTGGGGTAAGACTAATTCCTGGAACAAACAGAGAACACAATACACTTATCAAGCTAGCGGGGCCCTGGGATAAGACTAATACCTGGCGATAGCACACTCTTAAAAAGCGACACCAAATTCACATCTAACGAAACTTATAAAATCAACATAACGTTAATCAAACTTACAGCCATTGCTTTCGAAGGTGTAGAATGGCGTTTAACACACAGGAGGAACGTTTCAGACATTTGCGGGCAGGTTATACTCTCTCTGCCTTTTTTTTCTCTCTCAACAATGTCCGCTTCTTCTACCCACAAAACATAGCGGCAACTGGCTGCGCTTTCAACATAAAATACGGGTCAATCCCTACTAACTATACAGAAATTATTTTTTAACACAAATTACTATTTCTAACATGAATTACTACAAATGAATGAATTATGATATTTTACTATGAACTCGTGAACTAATTTAACTTCTATAAACACACACTACTGAGGGCAGAACACATGTTTTTGCTTCTCTGTAAGAGTATGTTCATATTGCAAGGTAATCTCAAACTCCTTATTGATCATAGATCAAAGCGTTAATCTTAATTTAACTTCATGGAATTGAAGAGGTCTACAAAATCTAAAAAAACTTAAACAAGTCATGAATAAAATAAAAAATATAGATTCAAAAATTGTATTTTTACAAGAAACTCATCTATTAGAGGAGGATGTAAAAGGAATTAGGAGAAGATGGCAAGGTAATGTGTTCACCTCATCATTTTCATCCCGAGCTAGGGGAGTTATGATTCTCATACATAAAACAGTCCCATTTCAAACGAAAAATGTAATTAGAGACAAATTTGGAAGATATCTAATTATCCAAGGATCTTTGTTATTTGAAAATATAAATCTGGTGAACTTATATGGCCCCAATATGTCATGGGTGGCTCTCGCGAGCCACCATAAGACGCCACACAGTCACCAGTGAGTTCAGTGAGTTTTATTAACAGTGAAAAATAGTGACAACACAAGCTGCAGAGACAATGACACTTGAGTCTACTCACAACAGGAGGCATAGGGCTAAACAGCTCTACAGGTCCATAGCAGGAGACGGTCATACACTAGGCAGGCAAGGTTGGTGAAAATAATAATTACACCAGCTGCTAAGGCAGAGACACACAGAGATCGATACACACCGGGAGGGGTAAGGCTATACAGCACACTTACTAGTTCCGGAGAACGACGGTCAAGCCAAAGGCAGACATGGTACGAATAAGTATCGTGCATCCGTAGCGTGACGGAGTGTAAACAGACACTGCTGCAAGGATGTGATCGCCAGCGAGGGTAGAAATAGTCCTAGCACTAACGACCACAAATGCAGCACAGCTGTTCAGGGTTTGACAGCTGAGCGGAAGCCTCCCCGAGCACTATCACAATAAAAGCTCGGAGAGCTAGAATAATAATGCCGCTATCAAACCCTGAAAAGAATAACCCGAGCACCAAGACCTAGTGCTCGGGTCATGACAGTAGCCCCCCCTCACATGACGGGCTCTGAACGTCTAGAAACACCTGCCCCCCCCCAACCACAGGCGAGTGGATTGAGGAACAGGCAAGGAGGGAGCCAACAAAACCTAACACCCTAAACAGGAAAAGAAACGAATACATCACTTGACATATCCAACCTATTTCCCCCCCAGAACAATGACGAAAGAAGAAAAAACAAAACAAGACCTGACTACAAAACAAGGAGAACACAATCATACAAAGCAAAAAACACTTGACCCTGAAAATTTTCCCACCGAGGCCACAGACAACCCGTCTAACCCCAGTGTACATAACCTGGCCCAAAAAAATAACCCCTCACACAGTAACTATAGGAACAAAACAAGAAATAAATGCAAACACATAACCATGGAAAAAGGAAAGAAATACATGACGGTAACTAAGGACACAGAAACAAGAAATAAATACAAACACATGGTAACTATGGGAACAAAACAAGACGTAAATACAAACACATGAAGACTATGAGCAAGAAATACATACTAACACATGGTAACTATGAAAGAAAAACAAGAACTAAATGCACACATAGTAACTATGGAAACAAAACAAGAGATACAAACAAACACATGAAGACTATGAGCAAGAAATGCACACTAACACATGGTAACTAAGAAAAACAAGAAATAAATGCACACATGGTAACTATGGAAGAAAAAAAACCCACAAGAAATATGTGCTAACACACCGTGACTATGGAAAACAAAAAACAAACACGCACGAAACCAGAAATACATGTAAACACCTGGAAACTATGAACGAGAAAACCATACTATGGCCCCTCAAGAAGAAGAGGGGAACAAAACAAAAAGCAAAACACGGCCATAGCCCCTCAAAGGAAGAGGGGAAAACAAAAAAAAACAAAAAACAAAACCCAGACTAAGGACTACAACCCCACATGAGGCAAACTGTCACGCGGGGCTCTAGGGAGCCACGCAATAAGAGCCGAGGGCGAGCCAGTGAGTCGTGATGTTTTATTAAAGGAAGGGGGTGAGGGATGAGGAAAGCACAGATACTCGTACAGAGGTTCACTCACAAGTTGCGCAGCGCAGGAGCAGGGAGCTCGTACCGGACATAGGGGTAACAAGACATACATACTCACAGCAGGTTACAATCACAGGAATGCTGTAAGGGGAGTAGAGGCTGACACCAGACGAAGGGGCTTCAGCCTAGCAGTGCTTATGTCGCAGCCCCGAGTCATCGAGGCTGCTCCTATTTATTCTCATTGGCAGCGCCCCAGCTGATGAGGATTAATTGGCCCCAGCCGTCCGTAATGCTGCCAGCTGGGAGCCTGCTGAGACGCTGCTCAATGAGAAGCAGGGATGAAGGGAAACATGGGCTGAGCGCTAAGACGGCATCTCAACCCATGGTGACAGAGCCTCCCCCTCAAGGTCGGGCTCCTGAACGACCAGGAACATCCCAGCCCCCCCCCTCCCTCCCACCTGGGGTGGGAGGAAGGGAGGCAGGACCGGAGGGGGGGGAAGCAAAGGGAAGGACAACACCAATGGGACAATGTAGGGTAGCAGGGAAAAAGAAAAAAAAAAAAAGAGGAAAAAACCCAAATACAATACTTTACAAAACAGGGAATAATTAACCCAGGGTACAGATGGGGAGAAAACTGAGTCAGAACGCCGGTTACACACTACTCAGAGAGTACCAACAATGCGTGACCCAGAGCAAGGAAAAAAACACTAAAAAGGTAACAGGGCAAAAACGCTGAGTATGGTTAATAAGGGGAAAACACAATACACAGCGCTAAATCTATGGGAGGTCCCCTAGGGAAATACTGGTGATAGGTACATAGGAAAACAATGAGATAAAAAGCTGAGTATGGTTAATAAGGGGAAAACACAATACACAGCGCTAAATCTATGGGAGGTCCCCTAGGGAAATACTGGTGACAGGTACATAGGAAAACAATGAGATAAAAAGCTGAGTATGGTTAATAAGGGGAAAACACAATACACAGCGCTAAATCTATGGGAGGTCCCCTAGGGAAATACTGGTGACAGGTACATAGGAAAACAATGAGATAAAAAGCTGAGTATGGTCAATAAGGGGAGAACGCAATACACAGCACTAAATATATATATATATATATACTGTATATATATATATATATACACACACACAGTCACCTAGAGAAGTGAAGGTGACTGGGACAAACGGACAATTACAGAGCATGGTTTGATGGGAAACAAAGCGCATGACTCTATAACGCACAGACAAAGTTACAAACAAGGCACAAAAAGGAAAATGCTGAGTACGGGCAAAGGAAAACCCACAGCACTACGAATATATATATACACACAGTCACCTAAAGGAGCGAAAGTGACTGGGACAAACGGACAATTGCAGAGTATGGTTTGATGGGAAACAAAACGCATAACTCTATAATGCACGGACAAGGCTAAAAACAAGGCACAAAAAGGAAAATGCTGAGTACGGGAAATGGAAAACACACAGCACTATGAATATATATCCACCAACAGGACAAAATATTACACCCGAGTGACCTTAATAATGATAAAAGACAAGCGACACCCGAGGAATATGGCAGGCAGAGTCCAAAATGGCCAAGGTGGCTCCGGAGGTCTCCCCGCCCATTGTCCAGTTGGCGAACCGGGGGAAGGGAAATGTTCGGACGGCGAACTCCGGACCCAGATCCCAGGAACCCAGTCCACCGGCAGCCGAACCAGGCCACCCAGAGGCAAACACAGATCATCGGGGGGAACCAGATCACCGAACCGAAAGTCTTGCGGGTCAGGTCGTCGACCCGCACCACTTCAACCACCAGGACCGTTGAGACGGACGAAGGGTCAAAGCGGGTCCCGGTGGAAGCGGCTCAGGGGAGAGCCGATGACGAGGGCGACGAGCGTCAGGCCGCAGGGAAGCGACCACCTCCTCACCGGACCTGGACAACACTGGGGCAGCACCCACGTCGGACCCCGATCGGGCCTTAGGCGAACCCACGTCGGACACCGCTGGAGCAGCACCCACATCGGACCCCGATTGGGTCTCGGGCGAACCCACGTTGGACGCCGCTGGAGCAGCACCCACGTTGGACCCCGATTGGGTCTTGGGTGAATCCTCGTTGGACACCGCACCAGAACCGGCCTCCAACGTTGAACCTGGACCCTCCAGCACCACGAGGAACAGCAACTCCTCGCCGGTGACCCTGGAAGAAGGCTCAGAAAAGAAAACAGAACCGGGATCAGGATCACCGGCAGCGCCAGAACCCGGCGAGACGAGCTTAGACGCAGCGGGCGGCTGCACCCGGCTCGTCTCCCCTAGAGACAGGCTAAAGTGCTCAAAGATATAATGGGAGAAAAGAGAGGAGAGCACTCGCCTGATCTCGGGTTCTGACGCCGTCCAGGACTGCGAAGATCCAGGATCCGTTGTCAGGAGGTCGTTGTCAGGCCCCCATCCAGCCGCGTCGGGCCCCGCAGCCAGCACGATGGTCAGCACAGCTTGAGGTTCCTCCAGCTCCGGTAACCCCGCTGACAATCCACTCGGCGTGAAGCCAGAAGAATCTCGTACCGCTGGACCGAACCGCTCCTCCGTGGAGACCCGGGGACGCTTAGTCGTCGGCGCAGACTCCACGCAGCAGTCAGTCCCCCTCCTCCGTCCGCAACGTAGCTGCGGAACCACAGGCCCTCTCCTTATCCCACCACGTTGACCCGGAGCCGGGGATCGCTCGGCAGAGAGAGACACAGAGGATGCAGGATTAGGAACACAGGTTACAGCAGGTGGGGGGAGTTCAGGGAGCTGCGAACCCTGAACTCCTCCTCCAGGAATGTGACAGAGCAAATCATTAAGCAGATGTGAAAAAACTATGACTTGCCTGTCTCCTGGAGGTTGAATATCGCCTGCTGTGGTGGATAATGCTTCTTCCTCTCCCCGCCCGGCGATAACGGAGGACCCCCTGGGAAATCGTCTGAGGATCGCTCGCGTTGTCTCCAGCAGAGAGCTCACCAGGCCGGAATTCCAGGCACACACAGCAGTCAGGAAGCACGTCGAGGAGGAGGGGGAAACAGCTGGGGTGAGCCAGCCCGAATGTCCAGGAATGACAGCGGGGGAATGAGGCTCAGGGAACGAGGCTGTGAAAACTCTACGCTGACGAGACGAAGAGGTGACAGCTGCGTGGGGGGAACGGTCCTGGCGGCAGCCCAGAACTGGATCCGGAAGGGGGTCGTGCAGAGGTGACTTGGCGATGTGACGACGACTTCTCCCAGGGGACGAAACTAGGGGGGAACCCAGGAATCGCCGCTCCTGATCAGAGACCGAGGCGAGGAGGGCATTGAGCTTGGGACAGCTTCGTTGCTCTGGAGTCCTCTCCACCAATCTCTCTGCCGCCGCCACGTGCCTGCAGATGGTGAATGGATGCACAGCAGGAATCGCGTCAGCCGCCCGGTCCCAGACGTAACTGCTGTCAGCTGCGGCTCCATGGGGGGAATCCCGAGTGACGTGGTGCAGAACGGGGGAAGCCCTCTGGGTGGCGCGAACTCCCAGGCTGGAATGGCAGCAGGAACGGGGTCCCGAAGCGGGGGGCAATGTCATCCACTTCGGCGTACTGCCGGGGTTTCCATCCAACCCGCGGAGCTTCTCTCGCTGTGTGACCATGGCGTCTATCCTGGCACTGCCCTCGAGATGGAGCAGAGAATGACGGTAACAGTCCAGGAGATCCTCAGCATGGCCCGGATGCCAGCGTCTCGCGTTGGAGGCGCCGTGCAGGGTGAAGAGCGTCCTGTCGACAGCCCCCGAGATGGACCTCAGCTCGTCGCCCTGTCGTCGGGAGTGACTCCTGGGAAACGGCATGCTAGCAGCGCTGACACCCGGACAGAAAGGTACAATTCCACAGCGACTCACGGCCGCCGGTAACTCGTCTGGCTGCGACATACTGTCACGCGGGGCTCTAGGGAGCCACGCAATAAGAGCCGAGGGCGAGCCAGTGAGTCGTGATGTTTTATTAAAGGAAGGGGGTGAGGGATGAGGAAAGCACAGATACTCGTACAGAGGTTCACTCACAAGTTGCGCAGCGCAGGAGCAGGGAGCTCATAACGGACATAGGGGTAACAAGACATACACTACCGTTCAAAAGTTTGGGGTCACCCAGACAATTATTTTGTGTTTTCCATGAAAAGTCACACTTATTTACCACCATGAGTTGTAAAATGAATAGAAAATATAGTCCAGACATTGACAAGGTTAGAAATAATGATTTGTATTTGAAATAATAATTTTTTCCTTCAAACTTTGCTTTCGTCAAAGAATCCTCCATTTGCAGCAATTACAGCATTGCAGACCTAACATGATTGCACAAGGGTTTTCTAATCATCCATTAGCCTTCTGACGCGATGAGCAAACACATTGTACCATTAGAACACTGGAGTGATAGTTGCTGGAAATGGGCCTCTATACACCTATCTAGATATTGCACCAAAAACCAGACATTTGCAGCTATAATAGTCATTTACCACATTAGCAATGTATAGAGTGTATTTCTGATTAGTTTAAAGTTATCTTCATTGAAAAAAAGTGCTTTTCTTTCAAAAATAAGGAAATTTTTAAGTGACCCCAAACTTTTGAACGGTAGTGTACATACTCACAGTGGGTTACAATCACAGGAATGCTGTAAGGGGAGTAGAGGCTGACACCAGACGAAGGGGCTTCAGCCTAGCAGTGCTTATGTCGCAGCCCCGAGTCATCGAGGCTGCTCCTATTTATTCTCATTGGCAGCGCCCCAGCTGATGAGGATTAATTGGCCCCAGCCGTCCGTAATGCTGCCAGCTGGGAGCCTGCTGAGACGCTGCTCAATGAGAAGCAGGGATGAAGGGAAACATGGGCTGAGCGCTGAGACGGCATCTCAACCCATGGTGACACAAACAAAATAACTTAACATAACCTAACCAGACTATGGATACAAAAACTCATGAGGCAATCTAAATTGCTTAACATAACTTGACATAACCAGACTATGGATTTCAAAACACATGAGGCAATCTAAATTGCTTAACATAACTTGACATAACCAGACTATGGATTTCAAAACACATGAGGCAATCAAAAATTACTTTGCATAACTTGACATAACCAGACACCGTATGGGCCAAAACAAAAGATGATCGGCGGAGATCCAACGCCCCCCAGGCAGAGCTCCGGCGACCTCCCTGCCTCCGATGGCCCACGGATAGTCCCACAAAACAGTACATGGTCAGGCGGCCTGCCCCAGTCCCAGGCCCCCAGAAACAAGTCCTCTGGTGGCCGAACCAGGTCACCCAGTAGCAACCACAGTTTATCGGGCGACCAACCCAAGATGCCGAACGCACAAAGCAGTTCCTCGGGTGGCCGACCCGCATCCCACAACCACCAGGACCGTGGAGGAATTGCATGCAGCCGCCCGCCTAATGACGACAAGACATGAGAGCGCCAGTCTGCCAGACAAAAACCTCCAACGGCCCCCTGCTGGTGGCTCCTGAGAGGGAAACAACAAAGAACTTGGACCCCCTCGAATCCTGATTGGGTCGCAGCCGCACCTGCGCTGGACCCCCACTGGACCTCGTCGGACCCCGACTGGGTCATAGCTGCATCCGTGTCGGACCCCGATTGGGTCAACTCGAACCCTGATTGGGTCGCAGCCGCACCTGCGCTGGACCCCCACTGGATCTCGTCGGACCCCGATTGGGTCATAGCTGCACCCGCGTCGGACCCCGACTGGGTCACCTCGGCCCACGCGTCGGACCCCGACTGGGTCACCTCGGCCCACGCGTCGGACCCCAACTGGGTCTCCTTGGCCCACGCGTCGGACCCCGACTGGGTCACCTCGGCCCATGCGTTGGACCCCGACTGGGTCGGCACTGCACCGGCGACGACCTCCATCCCCGAACCTGGAACCTCCAGTCCCGTGACCTTGACAGATTCCAGACTGGTAACGCTGTGGAGAGGCTCAGAGAACAAGAGAGGACCGGGATCAGTTCCACCGGCAGTGCCAGAGCCCAGCGAGACGAGCTCGGGTGCAGCAGACGGCTGCCCCTCGCTCGCCTCCCCATGAGGCAGGCAAAAATGCTCTAACACACCATAAAGGAAAACAAGGAAGAGGACTTGCCTGCACTCGGGCTCTGGAGCCGTCCAGGACTTCGTCAATCCAGGTTCAGACAGACGCTCGTCGTCGGGCTCCCACTCGGCTGCGTCGGGTTCCACAGCCGACCTGATGGTCTCTGCAGCTGGATCCTCTCGTGCTGGAGTCCACGCCAATAACCCGTATGGCGTGGGGGCAGAGGACCCTCGACCTGCTGACTCGGGCTGCATCTCTGAGGAACTCTGGGGACGCTCACTCGTCGGCTCTGGCTCCTCACCGCAGTCCGTTCTCCTCCTCTGTCCAACACAAGGCTGCAGGGCTGGGATATCTCCCAGAGCCGCAGGCCTCCCCCTCGTTCGACGGCGTGGGACCGACGACGAGGACCGCTCCGCAGGAGGAAACACAGAGGCAGCAGGTTCACTATAACTGGCTTCAGCTGGAGAAGGAAACTCGGGGAGCTGCGAACCCCGAGCTTCACCCCCAGGAGTCAGACAAGACAGATCACCATAATGACTAGGAAAGTGAAATTGAACTTGCCTGCCTCCCGAAGGTAAGATGGTGCCAGCTGAAGAGGACGTTGCTCCTTCCCTCGCTCGCTGGATAGTAATATAGGACCCATGGACGGAGCTCACCGGCGCAGGACTCAGATCACTCTCAGCAGCTGGCTGATTGAGTGGGTCATTCCGGTGGCCCGGAACTGGATCCGGAGCAGGAGCTTGCTGAAGATGTACTTGACCGCGGCGTCGACGCCTCCGCTGGCCTCCTGGTGGTGCGAACTCCAGGACTGGATCGAGGACGGGATCAGGATCCGTGGGCAATGGGCAGGAGTGCCTCCTCTCCTGCTTCACGCCATGCTCCTCCTCCAGCATCAGGAATATACCACATTGTGCGGCGATATCCACCCTCCTCGCGTCGACTTCCGGGTGGTCAGCGTAGCGGGGAGAGAGATGCCGAAGAACGTCTTCAGCAGCGTCTAGGTACCAATGTATGCCGTGATGGTAGTCCAGCAGGGAAGCGGAGATGAGCATCTCATCCACGACTTCCAGGACGCCTGTCAGCTCGTGGCACGGGCTCCCATCGCGGCCCCTCCGCGACGGCATTCCTTCTACACACACACAGTACCCAGACGGAAACAGCAACTGTCCAAAAACTCAAACTCACTGGTGAATTGCGTCTCGGGTTGGCGTCACCGTAAACGCCGTTTTGGCAGCAGTGTACTGTCATGGGTGGCTCTCGCGAGCCACCATAAGACGCCACACAGTCACCAGTGAGTTCAGTGAGTTTTATTAACGGTGAAAAATAGTGACAACACAAGCTGCAGAGACAATGACACTTGAGTCTACTCACAACAGGAGGCATAGGGCTAAACAGCTCTACAGGTCCATAGCAGGAGACGGTCATACACTAGGCAGGCAAGGTTGGTGAAAATAATAATTACACCAGCTGCTAAGGCAGAGACACACAGAGATCGATACATACCGGGAGGGGTAAGGCTATACAGCACACTTACTAGTTCCAGAGAACGACGGTCAAGCCAAAGGCAGACGTGGTATGAATAAGTATCGTGCATCCGTAGCGTGACGGAGTGTAAACAGACACTGCTGCAAGGATGTGATCGCCAGCGAGGGTAGAAATAGTCCTAGCACTAATGACCACAAATGCAGCACAGCTGTTCAGGGTTTGACAGCTGAGTGGAAGCCTCCCCGAGCACTATCACAATAAGAGCTCGGAGAGCTAGAATAATAATGCCGCTATCAAACCCTGACAAGAATAACCCGAGCACCAAGACCTAGTGCTCGGGTCATGACACAATATTGATGATCAAAACTTCTTTGTTAAATTATTCCTCACTTTATCATCACTTACAGGGCAACATATAATAGCAGGGGATTTTAATTGTACATTGAATCCCAGTATAGATAGATCAACAGGACTGGACTGTACGCACAATGGATGTAGGATGACCATTAATCATTTTATGAAAGAATTGAGATTGCTAGATATATGGAGAGAAATGAAACCACAATTCAAAGCCTATTCTTGTATATCGATACTACACAAACAACGGCATGTATAAAGTGGGAGGCTTTCAAAGCTTTTATTAGGGGGCATATTATTAGTTATACAGGTTCAAAATCTAAGAAGACCCGAGAGGAGAGAGTCCAATTTTTTTTTTATTTTTTTTTGTTACTTATTTGTACCCGTAGGTAGATTTGGTTTGCAGTCTGGTGACAAGCCACCGGCTGCCGGTCGCTGCGTGCGCGAACGCCCTAAACCTACATGTTTTTTTTGGTATGCGGGAGGAAACCGGAGAAATCCCGGAGTAAACCCACGCAACACGGGGAGAACATGCAAACTCCACACAGCTCACTGTTGGTCGGGGGCTGGGATTGAACCCACGATCTCATGATCCCCGCGGTCCCCCGGCCGAGGGTAAACTGTGCTGCCACAGTGCTAAACCACTGTGCCACCGTGCAGCCCTGTGCACTGTGCACTGTGCCACCAATTGGAACGTAAAATAAAAACTCTTCAAGAAAAGGTGTATGCAGGAAGTAACCCACAGTTAGAGAACGAATTACTGATTCTGAGAGCTGAATATGACAAAAAATCAGCAAATAGAGCTGCCTCGAGTCTTCTAAGATTGAAGCAAACTTTCTATGAACAAGGTGAAAAATCAGGAAAATTATTGGCATGGCAGATTAAACAATTAGAATCTAAAACACCAATTACCAGTATTATAAGTAACGGACAGGTAGTTATAGATCCTTTTGAAATTAATAGTGCATTTAGAGATTATTATGAAAAACTATATGATACAAAAAATGAAACTGACTTAACAAAACTAAATGGGTTTTTGGGTGGATTATCCGTACCAGGTATTCCAAATGAAAACAGGGAGATGCTGGAGTCTAAAATTAGTCAAGAAGAAGTTGGGCAAGCCACTGATGATATGAAATCAGGAAAAAGAGCAGGACCAGATGGTCTTCCCGTCGACCTCTATAAAAAATTTAAGAATAAATTAATAAAACCATTTTTGGAAATGGTTTCAGAAGCATTTCAAAATAGTAATTTACCATCATACATGAATAATGCCTTAATTATACTGTTGCCAAAACCAGGTAAGCCCTCTAATAAATGTGAAAACATGAGACCAATAAGCCTATTAAATGCTGATCTTAAAATAATCTGTAAAATTTTAGCAAAACGACTACAAGAAATATTACCAAATATTATTAGCCGAGATCAGAATGGCTTTATAATGGGAAGACAAGGCTTCCATAATGTAAGAAGACTATTTAATATTATTTATTCCAATAAAGAAGCACCAGATACAGCTGTCCTATCATTGGACGCCGAAAAGGCCTTTGATAGGGTCGAATGGCCCTATCTTTTTGAAGTCCTACAAAGGTTTGGACTTGGAAATAATTTCATAAAATGGGTCCAAATAATATACAATAATGCTACAGCAGAAATCCTAACAAACAGCAATATCTCAAAATCAATAAAAATCAATAGAGGATGTCAACAAGGCTGTCCACTTTCACCTTTATTGTTTACTATGGCAATTGAACCTTTAGCGATGGCAGTACGTTTACATCCACAAATATATGGAATTAAAGTAGGACCAACAGAACATAAAATCTCCCTGTATGCGATGACATAATTTTATTTATGTTGAATTTCAAAAAATCAATTCTGACCTTGTTAAATTTAATAAAGAACTTTGGGGCTATATCAGGATATAAAATAAACAAAACAAAATCTTCAATATTAATGTTAAATGAGACCCAGAGAAATCATCCATCTCCTGAGGTAAACCAATTCAATGTTGTAGATCAGTTTAAATATTTAGGAATTCAAATTTTGCCTAAGCTAGAATCAGTCGCCAATGCCAACTATGAAGCCTTAATGACAGATATTAATGAGTTGCTTCAGAGAGGGATGTCACTACCAATGTCAATGATCGGGAGAATTAATATACTTAAAAGTAATATCTTACCAAAATACTTTATTTATTTCAAAACATTCCTTTACCACCACCTTCAGATCTATTCTCAAGAATTAAAAAAAAGTTAGTTGAATTTATATGGAACAATAGGAAGGCTAGATTACGTTTGTCCTTACTATATTTACCATTTGATCGTGGAGGTCTGAAATGTCCAAACTTTATGTTGTATTACTGGTCAGCACAACTGAGGTCTATGACATATTATTTTTCATCAAATGATCCTCCTCACTGGACTGAAATGGAATCATACAATTTACCTTTACCTCTTTCCTTATTCATATACTCAGACTCGGCTAAAAAATTACAGAAACAAGTTAAAAATCCAGTTGTAAAGCACATGATCAAAATATGGCGTGAAACTAAAAAATATTTAAAAGAACCACACTCACTGTCACAATTTAGCCCAATATGGGGTAATCAATATTTTACACCAGGGAGAGCGGATATTGTATTTAAAGTATGGAATTTAAAAGGGATTCAAAAGATTCAAGACTTATATTTGTCACGCTCAGATAACATAATGTATTTTGAAGAACTGAGGATTAAATTCAATCTTAATAGAACACACTTTTTTAAATATCTTCAGCTTAGAAATTTTATTTGTTCAAATCAAAATAATGCTCTCACCCGACCTACTTATTCATATTTGGAAAAAATTTTGGTGAAAGATAGTAAGAGAAAGGGTATTATTTCAGAGTTTTACAACTCATTGACACTATTCTCAAGTGAAAACTCACAGAAAAGACTGAATGACTGGAAAGAAGACCTGCAAATTGAAATTTCAGAGGAACAATGGGAAATGGCTTGTGCAGGAGCTCAAACCAAATCAATAAATGTACGTCTTAAACTGATACATTTTAAATGGTTAATGCGGATGTATGTTACACCAGTGGAATTAAATAGATATAACAAAAACATACCAGCTACATGCACAAAATGTATGGAAAGTAAAGGAACCCTATTTCACTGTTTATGGGAATGTAGAAAAATCAGAATGTTTTGGGAAGACTTGAGGGTAACAATTGAAAAAATAATTTCAAAACAAATCACATTGAACCCTAAACTGTTTTTGTTGGGTCTGTATCCAGAAAAACATAACTAATAAGAGTGAAAGAGCATTCATAGACCTCGGTTTGCTTAATGCCAAAAAATGTATTGCACTACTGTGGAAAAAGACTCATAGACCAGATGTGACTCAGTGGTTAAAACAGATGTTAACAAACCTTCCACTAGAAAGAATAACATACTGAAACTAGAAAAGCACTCGGAGAGCGCAGACCTCCGCCAAGCGGCACAATTCCCCCCATACAGTGTTTGTGTGTACGTTTTCAGATTCCTTGAGCATGTAAACATATGACTAGCAATTGGATTCACAATGATTATTTGTTTATTTGACAGGGACAGTGCAATAAACATAGACAATTAATCAATGACAATCAATCTGATAGTGATAGGATTAGTGGTTCAGTAGTAAAAGCATTGCGTCCTTGGCGGAGGTAATAAACTGAAGTGTTGCTGTTGTGTCCATCTCCTCCACTGACGGATGCAAATTGGGTAGACAGTTTGCATTGGGTTTTATATTATATTGTAACGTGCTGCTCGACATGGCGACGTCCCACCGGGAGGTTTGAACTCACGCCTCCCGCTCCGGAGTCCCGCACTCTACCTGTGTCGCCAATAGGGTCAACCCACTTGGCAAGCCAAGTAGGGTGCTCATATTGAGTTCGCTACAATATTATTTTTTGGGGGGTTGCGCTCCACGGCAAACGAGAATTTAGAAGCTTCGCCGGCAGAGAGCTCGTTTTTGCGCAGTGCCTATGGCTGGCCGGTGAATTTGTGCCAAATGCGCAGCTCCTATGGCTGGCCGGGGAATTTCTGCCAAAGAATCCGTTGGCGGACAGCTGCCCGTGTGAGGTTTTGCGGCGGGCCCAGGCCAGCAGTGTTTTCCGCGTCCTTTTGTGCCTAAAACGTTGAAGAACGCAGAGTTTGTGTTGCAGATACGACGACCAGCGCCCTCCATTGCGCCTGCGCACATGTTGAAAATGGCTGTATGTCACAGTGTTGAATGAAAAATGCTTTAAAAAATTCCTGTATCCAGACGGTGAACCGGATCACCCCCAAAATTTAATCAGTTCTTCCTTGTACCATTTCCAACAACGCCTGAAAGTTTCATGGAAATGCGTCCAAGATTTTTTGAGTTATCTTGCTAACCAACAGACAGACAGACAGACAGACAAACAAACACACAGACAAACCCCGGCAAAAACATAACCTCCTCCTGGCCTTTTCGGCCTGGCGGAGGTAATCAAAGGAAAATGTGTTTGAGAATATATGGAGACCTTTCATTGATTATGTAAAGAAATTAAACATAACTTCTGAAGAAGAAAGTGAATGATATGTGTGGACCTTGTAAATTCCAAGCTGGTGAATGTATATTATGTATACTTATGTAATAGATTACCTAGACTAAACAGAGGAGCATTGTTGCTGACTTGTTTTTGTTATTGGCTGT
The DNA here is from genome assembly GCA_020510985.1 of Pholidichthys leucotaenia. Lineage (NCBI taxonomy): Eukaryota > Metazoa > Chordata > Actinopteri > Cichliformes > Pholidichthyidae > Pholidichthys > Pholidichthys leucotaenia. The sequence goes on from CM035838.1 coordinate 142,581,351, forward strand.
TGTTGTTTTTATTACACATTTTTTTGTTATTTTGTTATTGTTCTTTCCACTTGCGCTCCGTTGTTCCGCGGGTGGGCAAGTCTCTGCATCCTAGGGCGCACGAGAGCGCACTCGTGCGCGCTCGGACGCATGACGCATGATAGAGATACTAATGGTGGTGATGTAGGTGGTGTGGCCTCCAAGCGCCACTGAAAAAAAAAGCTGCAGACACAGCCGCGAACAGATTAGTTCATCTGATTGACCTCCCATTTGACTAATAAGAGCCTTGAATTGGGTTTCTGAAACCTTGAAGAACCAATGAATGAAAACCTAGGAAGGAGGACCCGCCTACTGTGAATGCAGGAGCCAATTGAAACACAGAAGTTCGGGCTGGGTGAAGAGAGATTTACTGTTGCAGCTGATGAAAAAAAAAGGATGCTGGACGAACCTGCTACAGACCCAGCAGCATGGAGAACACCCACAAGTGGGACCTGCACTCATTCCAGCAGAATAGACGTTTAGGATTCTCTTCCGTCATCATAGACCGACGGAGGCCGACGACAAAAGTCGTAAATCATTCGCCAAAACGGCAATAATGGAATTATGTTTTGACCGGGATCCATGAGCGGACCAGCGTCGCGTTCGTCTGACAATGGGGAAGAGAAGTTCGCCAGGACTCTGCTGCTGTGAAGAGGTAAGGTGTTATAAGCTAAATTATTATTTCTCCCTGAAAATTGTAATCAAAAAATGACTTTTGACCGATCGGTAAATTACAACTGTACGGCGCACGAAGTACGAAGTGTGTGCGCCGCGATAAACGGTTCATTTGCCGTGATCGGACCGTGAACGCCCCCCTCCCCCCCCGCTGCAGTAGAGGAGCGGGGGGGGGGGCGCGTTCACGGTCCGAACGCCCCCCGGTCCGCGGGGGGAAGCATATGAGTCTATTCCGTCATGTAGCGATGGCCGTCCTCTGTAGCGAGGGGGGGGGACAACCCCCCCCTACACACACACACAGGAGGGGGGGGGGAAGCCGCTGTGACAGCGTTGCTGTGGAAACATGCAACGAGTGTAATCCGTCATGTAGCGAGGGGGGGGACAACCCCCCCCACACACACACACAGACACAGCCCTGAGTGTGACCTTTCATTAGAGCCCAAAATGAAGATTCTACATTGAATTATTCAAAAGTTACAGACGTTTTTCCAAACTGTGCCATTTGGCACAATTTGGCACAGTTCCAAAACGCCTGGGAACTACCTGAGAACAAAGCTGTGTAAAATATTCATTTTTTGTGGTATTGTTACCAAATTTGGATCTCAGCTTGATAACACTTGGTTCTACATTTCTGTTGCACTTTCCAGCCGGATCGGACAGCTGTGTGTTATTACCTCCGCCAGGCAGAAAAGGCCAGGAGGAGGTTATGTTTTTGCCGGGGTTTGTCTGTGTTTGTTTGTCTGTCTGTCTGTCTGTCTGTCTGATGGTTAGCAAGATAACTCAAAAAATCTTGGACGCATTTCCATGAAACTTTCAGGCGTTGTTGGAAATGGTACAAGGAAGAACTGATTAAATTTTGGGGGTGATCCGGTTCACCGTCTGGATACAGGAATTTTTTAAAGCATTTTTCATTCAACACTGTGACATTTTCAACATGTGCGCAGGCGCAATGGAGGGCGCTGGTCGTCGTGTCTGCAACACAAACTCTGCGTTCTTCAACGTTTTAGGCACAAAAGGACGCGGAAAACACTGCTGGCCTGGGCCCGCCGCAAAACCTCACATGGGCAGCTGTCCGCCGACGGATTCTTTGGCAGAAATTCCCCGGCCAGCCATAGGAGCTGCGCATTTGGCACAAATTCACCGGCCAGCCATAGGCGCTGCGCAAAAACGAGCTCTCTGCCAGCGAAGCTTCTAAATTCTCGTTTGCCGCGGAGCGCAACCCCCCAAAAAATAATATTGTAGCAAACTCAATATGAGCACCCTACTTGGCTTGCCAAGTGGGTTGACCCTATTGGCGACACAGGTAGAGTGCGGGACTCCAGAGCGGGAGGCGTGAGTTCGAACCTCCCGGTGGGACGTCGCCATGTCGAGCAGCACGTTACAATATAATATAAAACCCACGGCAACCTGTCTACCCAATTTGCATCCGTCAGTGGAGGAGATGGACGCAACACTTCAGTTTATTACCTCCGCCAAGGACGCAATGCTTTTACTACTGAACCACTAATCCTATCACTATCAGATTGATTGTCATTGATTAATTGTCTATGTTTATTGCACTGTCCCTGTCAAATAAACAAATAATCATTGTGAATCCAATTGCTAGTCATATGTTTACATGCTCAAGGAATCTGAAAACGTACACACAAACACTGTATGGGGGGAATTGTGCTGCTTGGCGGAGGTCTGCGCTCTCCGAGTGCTTTTCTAGGTTGCAAGCATTTGTATCCAAAAAAACACCGTGGCCAAATTTATTTTCTTCAAGTTCAGTATGTTTAGATGACTGTAACTCAGTGGCCGGAGCACGTAGAGAGATTATGTTTTCTTTGCCAAAAAATTCAAAGTGTTTTCTTTTAAATGAGACCAACCCCATGAAGATGCTGCAAAGGGTTGAAGAACAGCTTTCGATTTACTTTGGGCACGTTATTTTTTGGCATTTTTTAGGAAAATTGCCCAGAGTGCAAGGGGTTAAATTACTTTTGTGTTAGTGTCTGACTGTGTGTGCTATGTTTGTGAAAAAAAAAGTTCAATAAAAAATATTGTGGGAAAAAAAAAACATGATATCACACAGGTGCCGCACTTCACTCCTCTCCTGGCGGCCCAGAATCTGCTCCTCTCCCCGGGGCGTGCCTAGCCCTTACTGTTCCATTTGGACCCCCCGGCGACAAAATCTCTCTTGGTCCATTGATCTCTAGGTGGAGAAGTCCAACACCTTGCCCCCCCCCCAAACACCCAGAATGGGCCTTAACCCCGTCCTGTCCTTTGGGCTTGAGCTTGGCGTCCATAGCGGCTGTAGCGGGGGGTCGCCAATCCAGTTGAACTGCCCTGCTGGTGGGGCGCACAGGAGGGCATGTCATTCTGTGTGTGTGGGGGGGGGACACATCCTCTTTGCGAGGGTCCCTGCTGAGGAATCACCAACCTGCGGACCCCCCAGCGGTGGACGTCTGTGCCGGGGAGCCTGGGCCAACACCACCTGCTCATCTGCCAACACAAAAATGGGCTTTAGCCTGTCATTGCAGACGGTCTCACTACGTCCTCCCAAGTCTAACACGAAATGTTTCGCCCCAGGTTCCAACACTCTGAACAGTCCGTCACCTCTCTTGGTCCATTGATCTCTGGGTGGAGAAGTCCAACACCTTGCTCCCCACACCACTCCTTTACCTTGAGCCCAATATTTGGCACTACACTGACAGAAGGCAGGAGTTATAACTTCCAATCTCTTACAGTAAACATAACCCAGAGAAACTGCAGTAAAGTGCACATGAAACGGGCGGTGGATTAATTCATTTGTCCACTATAGCTGACACCATGAGGTGGGTTAACATTTTAGAAATACATAGATTTCCAACAAGGCTACTCAAGTGAAGTTTTCACCAGACGTTGATATTAATACAAGAAATCCACACATATAAAGAAATCAAAACATTTACCTCCATGAAATGTATTAAACACTGAAATAACTGAAATGTATTTAAAACGCATCTTAAAATCCATTTTTATTTTTTGGCTTTTGACCCAGTTTGAGACATTGATTTTACTTGTTTTTATTGCTTTCATTCTATGATTACTATTTCTGTGTGCTGTATTGCATTTTTTAGTTGTACGTTGTCTTTATGTCTCATGTTTTTATGTACAGCACTTTGTGTCAGCTGTGGTTGTTTTTAAAGTGCTTTATAAATAAAGGTGGATCGGATTGCATTGGATTGTTACATTTGGAGGAAAAAGGGAGAAGCTTGTAAGCCTGAGAACACTACTCCAACTGTGAAGCATGGGGGTGGCAACATCATATTGTGGGAAGTGTTTTGCTGCAGGAGGGATTGGTGCACTTCATACAATAGATGGTGTGATGGATGAAGAACATTATGTGGAAATACTGAAGCACCATCTTAAGGCATCAACCAGGAAGTTGAAGCTTGGGTGCAAATGGGTCCTCCAAATGGACAATGATCCTAAACATACTGCCAAATTAGTTACAAAGTGGCTTAAGGACAACAAAGTCAATGTTTCGGAGTGGCCATCACCAGTGTTGGGCAAGTTACTAAAAATAGTAACTAGTTACAAGTTACTTCTTGAGTTACTGCATGATTAAAGTGACTAGTTACTTGGAAAAGTAACTTTCGTGTTACTTTTAAATGCACACTTAAATCATCTTGCACACATAGCAAGATAATTTAATTAATGGATTACATTAGGGCTTATTAATGTCAGGCTGAAAACACTGTTTTAGACAGAGCTTTTAGCACATGTTCAGTCTGCTTTATGCTGCCTTGAGAGCTCTTAATGTGGGAAAATGAAGAAAATCAACACAAAATTACCAGTAATTTCCTCATTTTGGAGTGAGAAATAGGATTTGTGGAGTGAAAGAGAGGGAAAAAGAGTGAGTTGGCAACACTGCATAAAGCTGTCAGTTTCTTACCTTTAATTCGTTGGCCTCCGTCGGTCTATGATGACCATGGAAGAGAATCCTAAACGTCTACTCTGCTGGAACAGCACCGCCTGTGGCTGAACAGGCCGATGTGCGAATGGCAGACCCTGTCACACAGGTCGCACTTGTGGGTGGTCTCCGTGCTGCTGGAGCTGTGGCGGTTCTTCCTGAGGGTCCTTTTTTCATCTGCTGCAGCAGTCAGTCTCTCTTCACCCGCCTTGAGCTGTCTGGTCAGGGTGCCTCTCCATTTGGAGCGGTCTGTTGCAAGGTCCTCCTCCTCTGTGTTGATCTCCAGGGCCTTCATGTCTCTCTTGCAGACGTCTATAAAGCGCAGCTGTGGGCGGCCAACGTCTCTCCTGCCAGTCGCCAGTTCTCCGTAGAGGACGTCTTTGGGGAATCTGCCATCCTCCATACGGTGAACGTGGCCTAGCCAGCGGAGCCTGCGCTGCCTGAGTAGAGTGAACATGGAGGGAAGGCCGTCACGGGACAGAACTTCTGTGTTGGGCACTTTGTCCTGCCAGGATATGTCCAGGATGCAGCAAATGCAGCGCAAGTGGAAGGAGTTCAGTCTCTTTTCCTGCCGGGCGTATGCTGTGCACTTCTCACTCCCATAGAGCAGTGTGCTGATGACGCAGGCGTTGTACACTGCCATCTTCGTCTTGACAGAGAGTTTGGGATTCTCCCACACTCGTGTGGTGAGGCGAGCGAGTGTGAAGGCTGATTTTCCAATCCTCTTGTCGATCTCTGTATCAAGGGAGAGGTTGCTGCTGATCATGGACCCCAGGTACATGAACTGATTCACGACCTCCAGCTTGTAGTCGTCGATGGTGATGGTTGGTGGTGCTTCCGTGCCTTGCACCAAGACGTTAGTCTTCTTCAGGCTGATGGTAAGCCCGAAGTCCTTGCATGCCTGGGAGAAGCGGTCCATCAGGGTCTGAAGCTCCTGCTGTGTGTGGGTCGCAACTGCAGCGTCGTCTGCGAACAGCATGTCTCTGATTAGAGCCTCGCGTACTTTGGTTCTGGCTTTCAGGCGGGCGAGGTTGAAAAGCCTGCCATCAGATCTTGTGTGCAGGTAGATTCCCTCTGTTGCTGTGCTGAAGGCATGCCTCAGGAGCATAGCAAAGAAAATCCCAAAGAGGGTTGGCGCAAGTACACAGCCCTGTTTCACTCCGCTGCGTATGTTGAATGGCTCTGAGACATTGCCGTCGTGCTGCATTATCCCCTGCACGTTGGTGTGAAACGATTCGATGAGGCTTTGCAACTTTGGTGGGCATCCTATCTTTGGCAGGATCTTGAAAAGGCCCTCTCTGCTGACCAGATCGAACACTTTGGTGAGGTCGATGAAGGCGACGTACAGGGGCATGTTCTGTTCTCTGCATTTCTCGTGGAGTTGGCGGATGGAGAATATCATGTCTACCGTTGATCGCTCAGCGTGGAAGCCACACTGAGACTTGGGGTAGACACGTTTGACAAGCTTCTGTAGACGAACAAGAACAACTCGTGCGTAGACTTTGCCAACAACACTGAGGAGGGAGATGCCCCTGTAGTTGTTGCAGTCGCTTCTTTCCCCTTTGTTTTTGTAGAGGGTGATGATCTTGGCGTCCCTCATGTCCTGTGGTACGGCACTTTCCTTCCAGCACTGGCAGAGGATGTCATGCAATGGCAGCAGTAGGGCAGTCTTGCAGTGCTTGATCAGATCAGGGGGTATGCCGTCGTTGCCGGGTGCCTTGCCAGCGGCCAAGCTATCAATGGCCTTGCTGAGTTCGTCAATGGTTGGCTCGGCTTCAAGTTCGTCCATGGATGGCAGGCAGTCGATGGCAACAAGGGCTGACGGTGTCACGGTGTTCTGTCTGGAGTAGAGGTCGGAGTAGTGTTCCACCCATCTCTCCATCTGCTTGTTCTTTTCTGTGATCATCTCCCCAGTGGAGGATTTGAGGGGGGCCGTCTTGCTCTGAGCCAGACCAAGTGCCTTCTTGATGCCATCGTACATACCACGGATGTTCCCTGTTATGGCAGCGGTTTGAATGTCTTGGCTGAGCTGAGTCCAGTACTCGTTGGCACAGCGCCGAGCAGTCTGCTGAACTTTGCTTCTCACAGCCCTGAGAATCTGGAGATTCTTCTCGTTTGGGTACTTCTTGTACTCAGCAAGTGCTGAGCGCTTGGCTTCATTGACGGGGGTCATCTCGGTCAACTTGGCATCAAACCAGTCCTGTGACTTTGAGGTCTTCCTCCCAAAGGTAGCCAAGGCTGTGCGGTGGATGGTGTTTCGCAGCTCTTCCCACTTCTGCTTTGCAGATTCTCCTTCTTGTGGTACACCAAGTTCCTTCTCAAAGGTGGAGGCAAACTGCTCAACAAGTTCTGGTTGGGCCATCTTGCTGGTATCAATCCGTGCCTTTCCAGGCTGTCTAGCACGATGGAATTTCTTCAGTTACAGCTTGACCTTGCAACACACCAATGAATGGTCTGTGTCGCAATCTGCACTCTGGAACGAACGGGTGATTAGCACGTTCTTCAGTGAGGTGCGCCTGGTCAGGATCAAGTCCAGCTGGTGCCAGTGCTTTGAGCGTGGATGTCGCCAGGAAACCTTGTGTTGGGGCTTGGTCTTGAAGAACAAGTTTGTGATGCACAGATCGTGATATGTGCAGAACTCGAGCAGCCGCTGTCCGTTGTCGTTCATTCTGCCCACGCCAAATGGTCCAAGACAGGAGGGCCAGGAGTCGTGGTCAGCACCCACTCTGGCATTGAAGTCTCCAAGGAGAATGAGTTGTTCAGAGTTGGGGATGATCCTGACAGTTGTTGCGAGATTCTCGTAGAACTCGTCTTTTGCTTCTGGTGTGGCTGTCAGTGTTGGTAGAAACTGTCAGTTTCTTACCTTTAATATTATGGATTTAATCCAATGTGCAGTGATCCAAAGAAAATGTCCATTATCCACAGTCCAAATGTCTGCTGTGACAGAGACATGATCCAGTCCTTTTAGAGATCAAATCCATTTTTGAATAATCTTTATCCCGGTGTTAGAAAAATACCTGATTCTTTGATTGAAAGATCCAAGAACAAGCCAGAGATTTCTTCAATTTAAAGATCCATCCATCCATCCATCTTCTACCGCTTTTCCGGAAGTCCGGGTCGCGGAGGCAGCAGTTCAAGCAGAGAAGCCCAGACTTCCCTCTCCCCAGCCACCTGCTCCAGCTCTTCAGAGGGGATACCAAGGCGTTCCCAGACTAGCTGGGAGACATAGTCTCTCCACCGAGTCCTGGGTCTGCCCCGGGGTCTCCTCCCAGTGGGACGTGCCTGAAACACCTCAAGTGGGAGGCGTCCAGGAGGCATCCTAATCAGATGCCCATACCACCTCAACTGACTCCTTTCAATGTGGAGGAGCAGCGGTTCTACTCTGAGCCTCTCCCGGATGACTGAGCTCCTCACCCTATCTCTGAGGGTGAGTCCAGCAATCCTACGGAGAAAGCTCATTTCAGCCGCTTGTATCCGCGATCTCGTTCTTTCGGTCATTACCCAAAGCTCGTGACCATAGGTGAGAGTAGGAACGTAGATTGACTGGTAAATTGACAGCTTTGCCTTAGAACTAAGCTCCCTCTTCACCACAACAGACCGGTACAACGTCCGCATCACTGCAGATGCTGCTCCAATCCGTCTGTCGATCTCTCGCTCCATTTTCCCCTCACTCGTGAACAAGACCCCAAGATACTTAAACTCCTCCACTTGGGGCAGGAGCCTGTCCCCAACCCGGAGAGGACAATCCACCTTTTTCCGGCTGAGGACCATGGACTCGGACTTGGAGGTGCTGATTCTCATCCCAGCCGCTTCACACTCAGCGGCAAACCGTCCCAGCAAGAGCTGTAGGTCATTGCTGGATGAAGCCAACAGGACAACATCATCTGCAAACAACAGAGATGAGATCCTGTGGTCACCAAGCATGACACCCTCCATTCCCTGGCTGCGCCTAGAAATCCTGTCCATAAAAATTATGAACAGGACCGGTGACAAAGGGCAGCCCTGGCGGAGTCCAACTCTCACTGGGAATGACTCCGACCGAGTGTTGGCGATACGAACTAAACTCTCACAACGGTCGTACAGAGACCGAATAGCTCGTAACAACAAGCCCGATACCCCATACTCCTGAAGCACCCCCCACAAAAATCCACGAGGGACGCGGTCAAATGCCTTCTCCAAGTCCACAAAACACATGTAAACTGGTTGGGCAAACTCCCACGAACCCTCAAGAATTCTCGAGAGGGTAAAGAGCTGGTCCGATGTGCCACGGCCAGGACGAAAACCACATTGCTCCTCCTGAATCCGAGGTTCGACCAACGGCCGGACTCTCCTCTCCAGTACCTTGGCATAGACCTTCCCAGGGAGGCTGAGGAGTGTGATCCCTCTAAAGTTGGAGCACACCCTCCGGTCCCCTTTTTTGAAGAGAGGAACCACCACCCCGGTTTGCCATGCCAAAGGCACTGCCCCCGACCTCCACGCAATGTTGCAGAGGCGTGTCAACCATGACAACCCAACAACATCCAGGGCCTTGAGGTACTCGGGGCGAATCTCGTCCACCCCTGGGGCCCGGCCACCAAGGAGATTTTTAACCACCTTGGCGACCTCAGCCCCTGTGATAGGCGAGTCATCCCCCTTGTCCCCAAACCCTGCTTCCTCTGTGGAAGGCGTATCAGTGGGATTGAGGAGATCCTCGAAGTATTCCTTCCACCGCCCGACGATATCCCCAGTTGAAGTCAACAGTGTCCCATCCGCACCATACACAGTGTGGACGGGGAGCTGCTTTCCCCTCCTGAGCCGCCGAACAGTTTGCCAGAATCTCTTTGAAGCCGACCGAAAGTCTTGTTCCATGGCCTCACCGAACTCCTCCCATACCCGGGTTTTTGCTTCAGCAACCACCCGAGCTGCACTCCGCTTGGCCTGCCGGTACACCTCAGCTGCTTCGGGAGTCCCACAAGCCAACCAAGCTTGATAGGACTCCTTCTTCAGCTTAATGGCCCCCCTCACCACTGGTGTCCACCACTTGGTTCGGGGGTTGCCACCACGAGATGCACCGACCACCTTGCGGCCGCAGCTCTGGGCCGCCGCTTCGACAACAGAGGTGGAGAACATGGCCCATTCAGACTCCATGTCTCCAGACTCCCTCGGAATGTGGTTGAAGTTCTTCCGGAGGTGGGAGTTGAAGACCTCCCGGACAGGGGCCTCAGCCAGACGCTCTCAGCACACCCTCACTATACGTTTGGGTCTACCAGGTCTGAATGGCTTCCTCCCCTGCCATCGGATCCAACTCACCACCAGGTGGTGATCAGTTGACAGCTCTGCACCTCTCTTTACTCGGGTGTCCAAGACATACGGTCGCAGGTCTGATGATACGATAACAAAATCGATCATCGACCTGCGGCCTAGGGTGTCCTGGTGCCAGGTGCACATATGGACACCCTTATGCTTGAACATGGTGTTCGTTATGGACAGACTGTGGTTAGCACAGAAGTCCAATAACTGAACACCACTCGGGTTCAGATCGGGCAGGCCGTTCCTCCCAATCACCCCCCTCCAAGTTTCACTGTCGTTGCCCACGTGCGCATTGAAGTCCCCCAGTAGGACAATGGAGTCTCCAGGAGGAGCACCCTCCAGCACCCCAGTCACAGACTCCAAAAAGGGTGGGTACTCTGAAACATCATTTGGTGCATAGGCACAAATGATGGTCAGGACCCGTTTCCCAACCCGAAGGCGCAGGGAAGCAACCCTTTCGTCCACCGGGGAAAACTCCAATATAGAGGCAGCAAGGTGGGGCGATACAAGAATACCTACCCCTGCTCGTCGCCTCTCGCCCGGGGCAACTCCAGAAAAGGCCAAGCTCCAGCCCCTCTCCAGGAGACTGGTTCCGGAACCGGAGCTGTGTGTTGAGGTGAGGCCGACTATATCTAGCCGGTATCGCTCAATCTCGTACACCAGCTCAGGCTCCTTCCCCACCAGAGAGGTGACATTCCACGTACCAAAAGCCAGTTTAGAAAGCTTGGGATCAGTCCGCCAAGGTCTCCGCCTTTGACTGCCACCTAATCCACATAGCACCGGACTTCCATGATCCCTCCTGCAGGTGGTGAACCTACTGGAGGGCGGACCCATGTAACTCCTTCGGGCTGAGCCCGGCCGGGTCCCATGGGTGGAAACCCGGCCACCAGACGCTAGCCTTCGAGCCCCTCCCCCAGGCCTGGCTCCAGGGTGGGGCCCCGGTAACCCCATACCGGGCGGGGTACACTGAATCCTTGATATACAATTCATGAGAGTCTGTTGGATCGTTCTTAGTCTGGCCCTTCACCCAGGACCAGTTTGTCTTGGGAGACCCTATCAGAGGCAAATTGCCCCGGACAACATAGCTCCTGGGATCACTGGGGCACGCAAACCCCCCCACCACGATAAGGTGACGATCCATGAGGGGGCAATTTAAAGATGTAACATTTATTTGGAGGTCACATGTAAAGCAAGCAGCGCTGGGTGCAGTGTGACGCAGCCCCATCTGGAGCATCGCCAGACTGACCCCGACTTCCAGGTGCGACGTACATTAATCTTCTGGGGTTGGCGGGTTGGACCAAACCCCGTACAATAGGATGGGCTTGTACGTGACTGTCTGATTGGCCAATTTAACTCTGATGTGAACAGGCCATCCACTGCTCATGCCGCTGTTTCTAGAATGTGCAATCAACAGCGTACTTGAATGCTGGATCCGGATGTGTATCTAATGTGATAGACCTGATTATAAAAAGAGAGAGAGAGAGAGAGAGCTCTATAGCTCTGCCTAATTCCAGTTTAACACAACATATTTGTTCATAAGAATGCAAATAGAATATGTATGGAATATGTGTAGAGCATAAAGGGAGATTACCTACAGAATTATTATTTTGGCACTCTTAACTTTCCATTAACCCTTTCACAGGTAGCAAGTAAATGTGTTTTAACTTCAGTGGATAACAGCTGTCTGATGGAAAATGTTATCAGATCTTCATTCTGTAACAACATATCTGGCAGTCAGTCGGTTTAGTTCTTGCTGGGTCACAAACAGTCCAGATCATACCTGTGCTCGAAATCCATCCGCTGTTCAGATAGCATAAATCCACTAACACGGTGTTAGCTTAGCATAGCATAACACTAGCTTTGCAGGATCTTGTTGCTGTTCTTAGGCACTGCTGGAGATTGCAGTCGGTCTCAAGCGCATTTAGCTTGCAACCCACCAATATGCCTTTATCTTTAACCGCGACCAAGAAAAAATAATTTCCACAAAAATAAAGTAGCTTCATCTTTTCCCAGCAAGAGCAAGCTCCATTTGTGGCTGCAGCGGTGAAGAGGCTTGTTAGCTAGGTAGGGTCAGTTTGTATTTATTTACGCTAAAATATCTATTAATAAAACGAGTAACGTATCTGATCAAATTTCAGTAACTGTAACACATTACTGAATTTTTAAACAGTAATTTTGTTACACAGCAAGTTACTACAAAAGTAGTGGCATTACAGTAATGCGTTACTTTGTAATGCGTTACTCCCAACACTGGCCATCACAAAGCCCTGATCTCAAACTCACAGAAAACTTGTGAGCAGAGCTGAAAAGACATGTGCGTACAAACCTGACTCAGTTAAGCCCAATTCACAGTGGCAAAAACACACTGGTATGCGAGCCGGCGCAGTGGACGCATTCGTGCACAAACCCTATGCAGAGGGTGAGTGCTGGCCGAGCACATGCAGGCCCCAAAAAGTGGCTGTGCGTACAAGAACGCAGTGGTTGTAGTGAACTGCACATGCGCCAGGAAACTCCTGCCATCCTGGATGGGAAAGTATTGGTGAGGCTAAACAGATGTGCATGTGTTTTGTTATTAAAACACGTTTTTCATGTAATCTCGAAATAAACGTTGTGCATTCTTCTACTGTGAAGTGGCTCGTCTGTAAATTTTTCACCCAGAACACCAAAACGGTAAATTATATTCCTACCTGCTTCATTGCTTTGTGTTTGTCCATAGATTGTGACAGCAGCTGCTACAGATGTGGTTTGGGGTTGAAATTTTTTTTTTCAGTCACTTTATGGCAAATATACAGTGGATATAAAAAAAAAAAGTCTACACACCCCTGTTCAAATGTCAGGTTTTTGTGATGTAAATAAATGAGACCAAGATAAATCATTTCAAAACTTTTTCTACCATTAATGTGACCTATAACCTGTACAACCCAACTGGAAAACAAACTGAAATCTTTTAAGGGAAAAAAAATTAAAAAAAAAACTTACAATAACCTGTTTGCATAAATATGCACACCCTGTTATAACTGGAGATTTGGCTGTGTCCAGAATTAACCAATCACATTCAAACTCATGAGAATGGGAGTCAGCACACACCTGCCACAATTTAAAGTACCTCTGATTAACCCTAAATAAAGTTCAGCTGTTCTAATAGGCTTTTCCTGACATTTTTGTTGTCACATCTTACAGCACAAGCCATGGTCTGTAGAGAGCTTCCAAAGCATCACAGGGATCTCATTGTTCAAAGGTATTTGTCAGAAGAAGGGTACAAAAGAATTTCCAAGGCATTAAATATACCATGGAACACAGTGAAGACAGTCATCATCAAGTGGAGAAAATATGGCACAACAGTGACAATTACCAAGGACTGGACGTCCCTCCAGAATTGATGAAAAGACAAGAAGAGAACTGGTCAGGGAGGCTGCCAAGAGGCTGACAGCAACATTGAAGGAGCTGCAGGGATTTCTGGCAAGTACTGGCTGTTTAGTAAATGTGACAACAATCTCCCATCTAGGGTGCCAAGATGGAAGCCTTATTGTTATGACCCGAGCGCCGATCTCGTCCACACTCGGGACATGCATCATCTCTGCCGGCTTTGACAGCAGCAGATTATATTCTGGCTCCCCGGGCTCTTATTGTGACAGCGCTTGGTGGGGCTTCCTGCTGTCAAAGCGGATCAGCTGTTCTGCATCACCGCTCATTAGCTGCCGACTTTATTAGCGGGCGCTGACAGCAGGTTGATGCAGCAGTATCGTCAAACACCGTCAAACATTCCTGGTCTATGTTCATGTCAAGGTTCATGTATGTATTCTTGTTCATGTTCTCGTTAAGATCGTAGGTGGCTGGGTGTAGCCCTACAATCCCATGCCTCTTGTAGTGAGTGTTTTTGCCACAGCAGCTCATAGTTTGTGTTATTGTCTTGTGTCTTGTATGTTAAACATCAATGCAAAACTCACTGGCGACTTTTGGTGTCTTGTGGTGGCCCGCGAGGGTCACCGCGTGACACTTATCTTATGAAGAAAAACATTCAAGCCCAGCTACATTTTGCAAAAACACATTTGAAATCTCCTAAACGCATGTGGGAAAATGTGTTATGATCCAATGAAACCAAGGTTGAACTTTTTGGCCATAATTCCAAAAGGTATATTTGGCGCAAACACAACACTGCTCATCAACAAAAGAATACCATACCTACAGTGAAGCATGGTGGTGGCAGCATCATGCTTTGGGGCTATTTTTCTTCAGCTGGAACTGGGGCCTTAGTCAAGTTGAAGGGAACTATGAACAGTTCCAAATACCAGTCAGTGTTGGTACAAAATCTTCAGGCTTCTGCTAGAAAGCTGAAGATGAACTTCATCTTTCAGCACAACAATGACCCAAAGCACACATCTAAATCAACACAAGAATGGCTTCACCAGAAGATTAAGATTTTGGAATGGCCTAACCAGAGTCCAGACCTGAATCCGATTGAACATCTGTGGGGTAATCTGAAGAGGGCTGTGCACAGGAGATGCCCTTGCAATCTGATAGATTTGGAGCATTTTTGCAAGAGTGGGCAAATATTGCTACATCAGCATGTGCTGTAATAAAAGCCAAAGGTGCTGCAACAAAGTATTAGTTTAAGGGTGTGCATATTTATGCAAACAGGTTATTGTAATTATTTTATTTTTCCCCTTAAAAGATTTCAGTTTATTTTTCAGTTGGGTTGTACAGGTTATAGGTCACATTAATGGTGGAAAAAGTTTTGAAATGATTTATCTTGGTCTTATTTTTTTACATTGTGGAGAGAGGAATGACCAGGCCAGGCATTCAGAGCAGATGAACTTTATTCCCTTTTTCACATCTCTCAGAATCAGAAAACATTAACATTCTGTAGCAGGGGCTCTTTTATATTACCACACTCACACGCCCCTGCTGCCTGAAGTCCTGCATCACAATTCATTCTCGCATCACAATCCCTTTTGTCCCCCAGCCCCTTAATCCCCATGCTCTTCCGTCAGAGGAAATTACTGCATCTCCCTTCCTTCCAGTCTGAGATGAATACCACAGCATGGGTCCCCCATAACATCACAAAAACCTGGCATTTGAACAAGAGTGTGTAGACTTTTTACCAGAGTCTCAGACTGAGATTTAACCCTCACGTCCTCTCTGCTTCAGCCTCCGCCCATAGCTGCTGTAACGGGGGGTCTTCGGCTCCGAGGCGCTGCTGTGCCGGTAGGGGGTTCCTAGGGGTGCATCCGTCTGTGGGTGGACAATGGAGGGGGGGGGGGACATTCAGCATGCTCATGTGACTGCTCTGATGAGTCGTTTACGTGGGGAGTTCTTGGGGGGGTCTTCCACACCGAGGAGTTCGAGCCAACTCCACCTGCTCGTCTGCCACCACAAAGGCGGGCTTAAGCCTGTCTATACAGATTTTCTCCCGGCGAGCCCCCAAGTCTAGCACAAAATGTTTGTCCCCGGGTTCCAGCACTCTAAGCAGGCTATCGTAGGGTGGGCGCATTGGGGGTCAATGGGCACCGTGCCTGACAAACACGAACGCTGCGTCCTTCAAGGTTTTCAGCACAAAAGCGCGGGGAAAACAGTGGTGGGCCGGGCCAGGTAACATGCCTGCATCTGCGCAATGCCGTGAACGCGGGGACGGATGGATGTTCGGCGCGGGGTTATCTGGTAAAAATTCCCCGGGGAGCCGCAGCGGCTGAGAAAAAAACAGCTCTGCTGGGGAAGCCTCCAAATCCTCTTTTGGTGCGGAACGCAACCCTAATAGAACCCACGGCAACCGGTCCACCCAATTTTCATCCGTAAGCGAAGCCCTGAGTGCTGCTTTCAGTGACCTATGGAAATGCTCGCATAACCCATTGGCCTGTGAGTTGTACGCAGTTGTGCGATGAATTGTGATGCCCAGGCTATGGGCCATCGTGGACCAGAGGTTGGAAACAAACTGAGGGCCCCGATCGGATGTGATGTCCGAAGGGATGCCAAAACGTGCCACCCATGTTGTCAAAAAGGCGCGCGCCATGTCCGTGGATGCGGTGGAAGCTAGTGGGACTGCTTCTGGCCATCGTGTGGTGCGGTCCACCACTGTCAGGAGGTGCGTGAACCCCTGCGATGGTGGGAGGGGGCCCACGAGGTCCACGTGAGCATGGTCGAACCTCTTAGCCGGGATACGGAACAGCTCCAAAGGGGCCTTTGTGTGCCTGTGCACTTTGGCTCGTTGGCACGCTACGCAGGCTGCAGCCCACTCTTTCACCTGTTTGCGCAGGCCCGGCCATACAAATTTCGCTCCCACCATTTTGACTGACGCACGCACTCTTGGGTGTGCCAGGGCGTGAACAGACTCAAAAACGCGGTGGCGCCAAGCGCATGGGACCACCAGGCAAAGGCATCCTGTGGAGACGTCACAGATTGGGGGGGGGGCGTCTTGCAGTACTCTGCTCTCCAGCCTTAACCCTGTTGGTCCAGACTGGAGTGCGCACACGTCCGCATCACCAATCTGCTCTGCGGCCATGGCCGTGTAATCTATCCCTACGTAGACTAGGGCCACTGCTGCGCGCGAGAGGCAGTCCGCCACCACATTCAGTTTACCAGCCACATGCTGAATATCGGTCGTAAACTCCGAGATCGCGGCCAGCTGTCTTTGCTGCCGGCCCGACCATGGTTCCAAAACCTTGGCCATCGCGTACGTTAGCGGCTTGTGGTCCACGAACGCAGTGAAGCTGCGCCCTTCCAGACAGAACTGGAAGTGGCGTATGGCCAGGTGGAGAGCCAGTAACTCTCTGTCAAACGCGCTGCATTTACGCTCACTGTCGCGCAAAGTCCTGCTAAAAAAAGCGAGCAGTTGCCAAGATCTGGCGACGCGTTGCTCCACGACGTCCCCTATGGCCACATCCGAGGCGTCGGTAGTGAGCGCTATCCGAGCCGCCGGGTCCGGGTGCGCCAACAGTGCTGTGTTTACCAGGGCTGTTTTAACCTCAGAGAATGCCTGCTCCTGCTCAGGAGTCCAGTCGACTCTGTCCACCGGTTTCCGTTTCCTGAGTGCGGTGTACAATGGCTGCATGAGCTGGGCTGCGCGGGGGAGGAAATGGTTATAAAAGTTAACCATCCTCAAAAACTTCTGCATTGTCCTGACCATTTGAAGCCAGGGAAAATTCGCCACCGCGCGCACCTTGTCCAGCAAGGGTATCGCTCCCTCCGGTGAGATGCGGTGCCCCAAAAAATCAATCCCCGTCACGCTGAACTGGCATTTCACGGGGTTGATTATTAACCCGTGCTCCGCTAACCTCCAGAAAACCGTCCTGAGGTGGGTTATGTGTTCATCCTCGGACGCGCTGGCCACCAGGATGTCATCCAGGTAGACGAACACAAAAAGCAGATCGCGCAACACCGCATCCATCATGTGTTGGAATGTCTGTGCCACGCCTTTTAATCCGAAGGGCATGCATAAAAACTCAAACAGACCAAATGGGGTTATTACTGCCGTTTTAGGTATGTCCTCCGCACGCACCAGGACCTGGTGGTAACCACGGACCAGGTCTATCTTAGAAAAAATACGTGCCCCGGCAAGGTGAACAGAAAAATCCTGAATATGGGGGATCGGGTAGCAGTCGTGCACTGTGGCGTTGTTTAATCCTGCGGAAATCTGTGCAAGGTCGCCACGATCCCTTGGCCTTAGGGACCATATGTAGTGGGGATGCCCATGGGCTGTTTGAGCGCCTGATGATGCCCAGCCTTTCCAAGTTGGCAAACTTCTCGCGCGCTATGGCCAGTTTAGCTGTGTCCAGGCACCGAGGTCGTGTGAAAACGGGCGGCCCGGTGGTGGTAATAAAGTGCTCCATCCCGTGTTTAGTGATGGCCACCTAAAACGTCAGGACCGTGAGTGCTGGGAACTGGGTGAGCAGTGTGTGGAACTTACCACCTGGAGTTTTGACGTTGGCTAGCGTTATTGGCCCGGCTCCTCGAGCTGTACAGGGGAGGGAATCAAAAGACATTGCACTAATCAGGCGTCTGTTAGCAACATCGACTAGCAGTCCGTGTGTGCACAAAAAATCAGCACCCAAGATTGGGAAACTGCATGCCGCTATGACAAATGTTCACTCGTACGTACGGCTGTGTAGAGATACAGTCAGTGTCTTTTCACCAAAAGTCTTAATGTCCGAGCCATTTGCGGCCATCAGGTCGTGGCCGCTAGCACCCGCTAGCCAGTCAGTGTAGGACGGCAGGACGAGGCTCTTTTGGGAGCCGGAGTCCACGAGGAACCGTCTCCCCGAGCGCGAGTCTGTCACATAGAGCAGCTTGCTTTCTTCACCGGCGGTCGCAGCTGCTACCAACTGCCGGCCTTGGCGTTTCCCGAACACTTGAATTGGCACGGTGGCATGCATTGGCGTGCATCCTCTGCGAAACGACGGTGGTAGGAGCAGAGCATGTCTCTCTGGCGCTTCCTGGCCCCTGCTGCCGCTACCATCGCTGGCTCCTCGATTTCGCTGGCCATCTCGCTGGGTTCTGATGCTGCTGCATTCACTGTGAGGGCTCTGGTGGTGAGGATGATCTGATCTGCCTCCTGGGCTAGCGCATGGTAGTCACGTGCGGCCAGCAACGGCAAGTTGGCAAGGACCGCTCTGGCCACCATTGGGAGGTTCCAGAGGAAAAGGTGGGCAAATAGAAAATGTCCATCATCCGTGCCCATCAACATCAACATCTTTTCCATCAGTTCGACCGCCGACCCGTCTTCTAACTCGGAGCATGTCAGGAGCCTCTCTGCTCTCTCGCAGTCCGAGACCGTGGAGCGCCGGGTCAGCGCGGCTTTGAGAGACCCTTATTTGTCGCGGTCTGGGGGCTGTTGGAGCAGGCTCGCTACTTGCTGAGTCATGCGAGCGTCCAGTGCTGCAACCACGTAGTAATATCTGGTGTCATCTGCCGTTATTCCCCGGAGCGTGAACTGGGCCTCGGTGTTGAGGAAGCAAGACTTCAGGTCGTGCAGCCAAAAGTCTGGTAGTTTGACCGAAACGGTGCACGCGTTGCGGGGCTTCCCGTCCGGGTCATCTCTGGGGTGTTTGCCTCATGTTCCAGTATTCGTCAAGGGTCACCAGTGTGGAGAGAGGAATGACCAGGCCAGGCATTCAGAGCAGATGAACTTTATTCCCTCTCTCACATCTCTCAGAATCAGAAAACATTAACATTCTGTAGCAGGGGCTCTCTTTTGTATTACCACACTCACACGCCCCTGCTGCCTGAGGTCCTGCATCACAATTCATTCTCGCATCACAATCCCTTTTGTCCCCCAGCCCCTTAATCCCCATGCTCTTCCGTCAGAGGAAATTACTGCATCTCCCTTCCTTCCAGTCTGAGATGAATACCACAGCATGGGTCCCCCATAACATCACAAAAACCTGGCATTTGAACAAGAGTGTGTAGACTTTTTATATCCACTGTATATCTGAGACATTTAATCCACAAACTTTGAAAACTAAAAAAAAACCTCCACCACGGAGCTCTTCTTTTATGTTGCGATTGCAGATGTTCAAACATTTAAATTTATTTTCACTGCACATGCGCGAAATGCAGCTGCTTAACGGTAGCTGCAGTGTCTCAAGAACAACTGAATATTGCCGTGTGCGAAAATGCAGTGTTCAGAATGCAAACGTTATCCTCTCGGAGGGACTCTGAACAGCCCTTTACACCAGTTCTGTGAAGAGGAATGGGCCAAAATTCCAGCAATCTATTGAGAGAAGCTTGTGAAAGGATACCCAAAATGTTTGACCCAAGTCATACAGTTTAAAGGCAACATTACCAAATACTAAGCAAATGCATGTAAACTTTTGACTTTGAACAAAGCAATAAAAAAAATTCCTTAGCAAATAGAAATAATTTTGGTCATCCTACCTGACCTAAAAGAGGAAAAGTTTTGTCTGATTTAATGTCAGAGTGAAAACAAAAAAGGTTATATTGTGGCAACCTGGGGAGTGCATAATGGTTTACCACCTTAGACAGGAACAAAGGACGCAAAGTTAACCTTTTGTGTGTGAGAAGTTTCTAGATGCCCTAGTAAGATAACAGGGAGGTGTCAAGGATGAATGGACTGACTGCAGTAGGACGGGGAGATTATCTTTTGTGTGTGGGGAGAGTCTAGACGGGGATTATCTTTTGTGTGTGAGAAGAGCCTAGAAGGATGTCATGTTATTTAAGGGACGAGTTCCTACTTGTATGCCATTATGTCTATGCTTCTTGTGTGAGTCGTGCAATAAACCGCCTGAACCAAATCCGCCTCATTATTTACACACTCCACACTGGTGACCCAAGACAAATCATGGAATACGACGGAAGATCCCTAGAGCCAACCTCGACTGGAACCCACAGCTTCGTGTGCGCTGTAGCGATCAAACTACCTGATTTTTGGCAGCACAACCCGCGCTCCTGGTTCCACCTAACCGAGGCGCAGTTCGCCCTCCGAGGGATATCGGCGGATGATACGAAATTCTACTATGTGGTCGCAGCGCTCGATGCCAGCATGGCTCAGCACATTGAGAGCCTGCTCGATCAGCCACCGGCCGACGGCAAATATGACGCGCTGAAGGCTGCCCTCATCCAGTGGTATACGCTCTCGGATGGTGAGAGAGCAGAGAGACTTCTGACGCGGACCGAGTTGGGAGATGGTTCGGCCGTGGACATGATGGAGAAGATGCTGAGGTTAAAGGGCACGGACGACGACCACTTCATCTTCACCCACATTTTCCTCAGGAACCTTCCGACAGCGGCGAGAGCGGCCCTGGCCAATTCGTCGTTGCTGGCCAAACGGGACTATCGTGCGTTAGCCCGAGAGGCAGACCAGATCATCGTCGCCACCAAGGCTTTCGTGACCATTGCGGCAGTGACGGAGCCCGACACGTCGACACGAGGAGGCAAGGAGCCGCCGACAGCAGCAGCAGCGGG
Source organism: Pholidichthys leucotaenia (assembly GCA_020510985.1). Classification (NCBI taxonomy): domain Eukaryota; kingdom Metazoa; phylum Chordata; class Actinopteri; order Cichliformes; family Pholidichthyidae; genus Pholidichthys; species Pholidichthys leucotaenia. The sequence goes on from CM035838.1 coordinate 142,602,181, forward strand.
GGCCAAGGAACGTGGAGGTGACACGCTTTGCTTCTACTACCGCCGCTTTGCAGAGAGGGCACGCAAATGTATACCACCGTGCCAGTTCAAGCGCTCGGGAAACGCCAAAGACCATGGGTTGGTAGCAGCCGCGACCCTCGGGGAAGAGAACAAGCTGCTCTATTTGGCGGACGCACGCTCGGGGAGGCATTTCCTCGTGGACAATGGCGCACAGAGGAGTTTCATCCGGCCGACCTACGCTGACCGGCTGGCAGGAACCAGCGGCCCCGAGATGGCAGCAGCAAACATCTCAGACATTAAGACCTTTGGTGAGAGGACTCTACTCTTGTCTCTACACGGTCGTACATTTGAATGGACTTTTGTTGTAGCAGCATTGGATTACCATATACTGGGGGCTGATTTTCTATGTGCACATGGGTTGTTGGTAGATATGGCTAACAGGCGCCTGGTTAATGCACTGTCTTTTGACTCTCTCCCCTGTATAGCTCGAGTGACCCGGCCAACAGCACAAGCCAACGTCACAGCAGCATGCGGTAAGTTCCACACACTGCTCGCTCAGTTCCCAGCACTCACAGTCCCGACGTTTTCAGCAGCTATCGCTAAACATGGGGTGGAGCATTTTATCACCACCACCGGGGCGCCCGTTTTTGCAAGACCTCGGCACTTGGACGCAGTTAAACTGGCCATAGCGCACGAGGAGTTCGCTAACCTAGAGAGGTTAGGCATCATCAGGCGCTCAAGCAGCCCATGGGCTTCCCCGCTACACATGGTCCCTAAAGCTGAAGGTTCGTGGCGACCTTGCGGCGATTTCCGCAGGTTAAACAACGCTACAGCGCATGACCGCTACCCAATTCCCCACATTCAGGATTTTTCCGCTCACCTCGCAGGAGCGCGCATTTTTTCTAAGATAGATTTGGTCCGTGGTTACCACCAAGTCCCAGTGCGTGCTGAGGACATACCCAAAACAGCGGTAATAACTCCATTTGGTTTATTTGAGTTCTTGCGCATGCCATTTGGGCTTAAAGGGGCAGCACAGACGTTCCAACGCATGATGGATGCAGTGCTGCGCGATCTCCTTTTCGTGTTCGTCTACCTGGTGGCACGGTGGCGCAGTGGTTAGCACTGCGGCAGCACAGTTTACCCTTGGCCGGGGGATTGTGGGGATCGTGGGATCGTGGGTTCGATCCCAGCCCCCGACCAACAGTGATCTGTGTGGAGTTTGCATGTTCTCCCCGTGTTGCGTGGGTTTACTCCGGGATTTCTCCGGTTTCCTCCCACATGCCAAAAAAAAAAAACATGCATGTTAGGTTAATTGGCTGTTCTAAATTGTCCCTAGATATCTGTTTCCTATAGGCCCTTAGAATAGAGGGTTAGTATTAATGAAAGCGCTTTGAGTGGTCTTTGTGACTAGAAAAGCGCTATATAAGTGCAGGTTAGTTAGTTAGTTAGTTAGTTACCTGGACGATATCTTGGTAGCCAGCGCGTCCGAAGACAAACACGAAACCCACCTCACGACGGTTTTTCGTAGGCTGAAAGAGCACGGTTTAATAATCAACCCAGCGAAATGTCAGTTCGGGGTGACAGGGATTGATTTTTTAGGGCACCGCGTCTCTCCCGAAGGAGCAGTTCCGCTGCCTGACAAAGTGCGTGCAGTGACAGATTTTCCCCGACCACAAACGGTCAGGGCGCTACAAGAATTTTTGTAATGGTGAACTTTTATAACCGTTTCCTTCCCCGCACAGCGCAGCTCATGCAGCTATTGTACGCTGCGCTCAAAAAACAGAAACCCGCGAATAAGGTCGAATGGACCCCGGAACGAGAGCGGGCGTTCTCGGAAGTTAAAGCAGCCCTGGCAAATGCCGCATTGTTGGCACATCCAGACCCAACGGCCCACATAGCCCTCACCACTGACGCCTCAGATGTGGCCATAGGGGCTGTCGTGGAGCAGCGCGTCACCGGGGCTTGGCAGCCGCTTGCCTTTTTCAGAACCTTGCGCGACAATGAACGTAAATACAGCGCGTTCAGCAGAGAGTTGCTGGCTCTCCACCTGGTCATTCGCCATTTCCAGTTCTGGCTGGAAGGGCGCAATTTTACTGCGTTCGTTGACCATAAGCCACTAACTAAGCCAAAGTTTCAGAACCTTGGTCGGGCCAGCAGCAGAGGCAGCTGGCCGCGATCTCAGAGTTTACTACCGATATTCAGTATGTGTCGGGCAAACTGAATGTAGTAGCAGACTGCCTCTCGCGCGCCATTGTGGCCCCGGTCTGTGTAGGGTTGGATTACGCAGCCATGGCCGCGGAGCAGGCTAGTGACGCGGACGTGCGCGCGCTCCAGTCTGGACCAACAGGGTTAAGGCTGGAGAAGAGGACGCTGCTTAACGGCATTCCCCCCTTAATCTGCGACGTCTCCACGGGTCGCCCACGGCCTGTGGTTCCGGCCGCGTGGCGCCGCCGCGTGTTTGAGTCGGTTCACTCTTTGGCACACCCAGGGGTGCGCGCGTCGGTCAAAATGGTAGGAGAGAAATATGTGTGGCCGGGCCTTCGCAAACAAGTGAAAGAGTGGGCGGCAGCCTGCGTGGCGTGCCAACGAGCCAAGGTTCACAGACACACGAAGGCTCCTTTGGAGCCGTTTCGCATCCCCGCTAAGAGGTTTGACCATGTCCAGGTGGACCTCGTAGGCCCCCTTTCGCTATCACAGGGGTACACGCATCTCCTGACAATGGTGGACCGCACCACGCGCTGGCCAGAAGCGGTTCCGCTGGCGGCAACCACGGCCGAGGAGGTGGCGCGCGCGTTTTTAACAGCATGGGTGGCGCGTTTTGGAGTTCCGTCGGACATTACGTCCGACAGAGGCTCTCAATTTGTTTCTGAACTCTGGTCAACCATGGCCCGCAGCCTAGGTGTCTCAATTCACCGCACAACCGCGTACAACCCGCAGGCAAATGGGTTATGCGAACGTTTTCATAGGTCGTTAAAAGCGGCTCTGAGGGCTTCACTGACGGATGCAAATTGGGTAGACAGGCTACCATGGGTTTTATTGGGGTTACGTTCTACGTTTAAAGAGGATCTGGAAGCTTCCCCAGCTGAACTCGTTTTTGCACAACCACTCCGGCTGCCTGGGGAGTTTCTGCCAGATAATCTTGCGCCGGGCAGCTGCCTGTCTCAGCTGCTGCAGTGTTGCATAGACTCAAGCACGCTGCCGGGCCCTGCCCACCACAGTTTTCCGCGCGTTTTTGCGCCTAAAGCTTTGAAAAACGCAGAGTTCATGTTTGTCAGACACGACGCCCACCGCCCCCCACTGCGCCCACCTTATGATGGACCGTTTAGAGTGCTGGAAACAGGGGATAAGCATTTTTTTGCTAGATTTGGGGGGTAGGAGGGAAAAAATTGGCATAGACAGACTCAAACCTGCTTTCGTTGTGGCTGACAAGCAAGTGCTGTTGGCGAGGGCCCCTCGGCGTGGAAGACCCCCACGGGGCGCTTCCCAGAGAAAAGATTCTCCAGAGCACCCACACGGACAGTCAGAAAGTTTTCACCCCCAGACATCAGGCCCCCAGCATGGCAGCGCCACGGAGGCAGCGAATCCTGGCTACAGCAGATACGGCAGAAGACTGAAGCCCAAGCAGCATGCGGACTGATGTTGATTGTTCTACAGCATGTGGACTGATGTTAATGATTTTATCACAGCATGTGGACTGTTACCCTTTTGTCCTATCTAAGTTGCTGGGGGTGGTGGTGTGGCAACCTGCGGAGTGCATAATGGTTTACCACCTTAGACAGGAACAAAGGACGCGAAGTTAACCTTTTGGGTGTGAGAAGTTTCTAGATGCCCTAGTAAGATAACAGGGAGGTGTCAAGGATGAATGGACTGACTGCAGTGGGACGGGGAGATTATCTTTTGTGTGTGGGGAGAGTCTAGACGGGGATTATCTTTTGTGTGTGAGAAGAGCCTAGAAGGATGTCATGTTATTTAAGGGAAGAGTTCCTACTTGTATGCCATTCTGTCTATGCTCCTTGTGTGAGTCGTGTAATAAACCGCCTGAACCAAATCCGCCTCATTCTTTTTATACAGTCTTTTTTATACAGTGTATGTAAACTTCTGGTTTCAACTGTAGATATAAATTTTTAAGCACTATGAGTAGATCATGACTAATCTTTTTCTGGTCAAATTTGGTGCTTCTCATTTCCCTGAGTTTTGTTTACGTTGTGATGCCAACTTTTATTAAATTAGCATGGAGTCAATCCTAAACCCATCCGGCACTTTTCTTGGCCACTCTGAAGTACTTACCCCTGACCAGGGCCTTATTTCGGCCGCTACAAGCTCCTGAAAACTTAAGCTAAAATAAACCTTTATTAGTCACACAATGAGGAAATTACTTCTTTTTTTTTAAAGATAAGATAAAACTTCCACTTTCAGGGAGGTTCCTGTAGTGGAGATACACACCATGTGGGAAATTCCTGTAAAGTTGGTTCCTGCAGTTTAAATGGGGTAAATACATAAAACAGAACTGCAAATAAACAAGCCTTCGCTTTTGTGGGTGCTTGACTCCAGCCATCTTGAATGCAAGTGAGGTGGGGAGCTGTCCCAACTTTCCAAGCTGGAAGTCCAACTAGAGGGGCATTCTAGTTAGAACTTCCAGTAGGAAATGCAGAAACTGCACATTTAGACAAGTCTTGGATTGCAGGATGTGCATGAAAAAAGAAAAAAAAAAACATGTTGAGCACTCTGTTGCATGTTGGTGTGGAGCACAGTGGCTACTTAAGCCTGATGGTGTTATGAACAGTTGGATATAGAAGATCCAGGTTCAAACTGAGTAAATATTTCTAGTTTGCCAACCACCAAGGGTGAAGGAAGACTGTACCAAATATTTGAACATTCACTCTGAATTGCTAACCTGAAAAGAGAGAAATAATCAGGCCAGGCATTCACAGCAGACGAACTTTATTCCCTCTCTCACATTTCTCAGAATCAGAAAAAGCACTGACCTCATGCTGCAGGGTCTCTTCTTTATATTAAAACACTCACTCCCCCTGCTGTCTGAGGTCTTACATCACAATACATTTTTTGCATCACAATTCCTATTGTCCCCCAGTTGCTTAATCCTGCTGCCTGGGGTCTTGCATCACAATACATTCTCCTATCACAATTCCTATTGTCCCCCCAGTTGCTTAATCCCCCATGCTCTTCCGGCAGAGGAATTTACTGCCTCTCCCTTCCTTCCAGTCTGAGATGAATATCACAGTATGGGTTCCCCATAAACCAAATATTCAGAGCCCCAACACTAGTATTCAGGACATCCATAGATTTGATGTCCACATGAGATTTGAAAGATGATTCTAGTATGTGTTCTGCTCTGTCATGTGTCTTGTTTACTTGGTCAAGTGGTAAGGTTAGTGATGTATGCCTTTAGTCCTTAAACAGCGGTGGACACCTTTTTTTATGAGAGACATTAGCTTTGTTTTGGACCTGAAGTGCTTGAGACAGAGCCAAGTTTCAGATCTCATCATGCAGATATTCCTGCTGGTTACCACTTTACATTCAGAAAGGTACAACCCCCCACTGTGTTTTTGATGTTAGTGTAGGGGAGTAGCTACTGTTGGTTCCTTATTTATTCTTGATTAGAGCAAACAGGAAGCTGAAACCCTACAACCCAAGGTTTAACTGTTATATTTATTTGCTTTGTCTAGTGCCACTTGGGCTTCTGTCCCCCAGTTGCTTTGTGGCAGATATTTGTCAACCCTTATTTAATTAAGATAATTTTGTTCTGCATCCTATTCCATCTAGGGGCAACATTCAATTGCGAAAAGTCTCTGCCTCATTGCCTTCAGTGGTCCAAGCCCTGCCCTACCCTAAAATCCAGTTAAAATGGTGTTGTGGCAGGTTGATTCAACCCCCCCACAACACACAGGACGGTCAGCTCTCTTCTCTTAGTTTTTCCCGCTGCACTACTGAGATGTAATGTGCCATTCATGTATTGTGATGTAATGTGCCATGCATGTGTTGTGATGTAATGCCATTACATCACAACATGTGCCTTCAGAGAGAATTGCCTTCTCTCTGAAGGCAATTCTTCCTGTTGCCTTCAGAGAGAGCAGTCGCATTTTTCCTCCCTCCTCCTATCCTGCCTTCCTGACCTAATCCCAGCTTGCTGCGTCTGAGTGAGTGTCTGTGCCGTCTCACCATCTTGCTGATCTCAACCCAAATGGAAAATACGGAAAATGGATACAAGCTGGGCTTTAAACGCAACTGACACCACCTTTTCAAACAGAAAATTGGGCCCGGGGGAGCCCAAATGTGGAGAGACCCATGGATTGGAACTCATGTGTCTGTGTGATTCGACTGAAGATGTAGAAAAAACATCTACCTGTTTTGGCTTTACGATCACAGGATTTCTGCTGATTGGGCTTTGGAGTTCTCCTGGTGTATTGAAAATTTAACTGGAAGAGCTAATCAAAATGCGGACCCGGCGGAGCTGCTTCTCAATAATTCGACCAGATGGGGAGTGCACGAAATAGCGGCAAATGACCAACATGTAATTTACCATCTGCATGCACTGTAGAGAGATGGACTCTACCGGACATGTTCATCTGTGTTTAGAAGGGGAAACATCTGGAGTCGCCTCGTGCTCTCCAGGGAATGATATGAATTTAAAGCCAGTGAATGTTAATTTGAATTGTAAGCTCAGAATATGAGAACAGGGAAAATCCTATACTCTGTCTGTGCAGATTCGGCCTTGAATCGGCGCCCCTGGATAACTCACTCCTCCAGAGTTGAGATAAGCGGATGTGTCAGCTGGCTCTGCTAACCTAAACACCGCTGCGGTGCAATAAACAGAACTCTTCAGGGACAGCGTTCATGAACTATAACATCTATCGTTGCCTAGGAGACTATTTGTTGTACTCCAGTAACTGATACACTCAACACTGCACACACACACTGACATCATCATCATACTGATATACACACACTGCTCTCCCTCCCTCTGCTGTGTGATTTGTCTACTAAATGTCTGCTAAATATGCATTGAGGGTTTTTTTTGCCTGCAATCAAAATTTCGCTTACTCATTAAGCGTCAATTTGATAAAACATGTTTTTTTCTCTCGCCTATTGTGTCATATCCTCTCTCTTTTCTTTTTTTCCTTTCTTCTTTATGACTGGCGCCTAGCGGCTGCCCCGGCCTTGGATGCGCTCTGCAGAGCGTGCCCAAGTGCCAAGTCACATTTCGTTACCTTGTATTCATACATGTTGTAATGACAATAAAGTTGAATCTCATCTCATCTCATCTCATTCATGTATTGTGATGTAATGTGCCATTCATGTATAGTGTTCACGCGTCCTGTCCTTACTGTGACCTAGAGGCTGAGATCAATATGTAGATGTGCCTTGTAACCTCTTTGTCCTGCACCTGGAGCAGAGGCTAGCAAATCTGCCTATTGTTATGTAGGTCTCTTAAATGCAAATGTCTCATGCCTGTTCTGCAGTCCCTTTGATCGTACCAACTGCTGTGAATCCGCTTTGATGTATTGTCTGAGTTGGGTATAAATACTGCACAGGTTCTGTAACTCGCCCTCTCATTCACTCTTCAACTGCTGCTGCTGGACACGCACACCGTGTGTCTCCTCTTCTCTGAGAGCCGCTTGGGCTTGCTCCCGGCGCGTACGCACGGCGCCGGGAGCGGAGCTCGTGACGGCGGTATGATTTAATAAAACCAACTTAAAACCTTCAACAACACTGCTTATTTTTTCATGCCGCTGTACTGGTGACCCCGAAGACGCACACGCTTTGTGCGACGCAACCTTCTGATCTGGACATCCACGCTGAACCGGCCGAGGGACACAAGACGTCTCCTCCCTCTCGCCACTCCAACGCACCATGACAGAAAAGAACACGCTGCCAGTGAACGCTTCACTGGCGACCCCGAACATGCACACGTTTTGTGCAAAGCAACCTTCTGATCTGGACAGCTGCACTGGTGACCCGTTCTTCATGATGAGATCTGCACGTCTGAGATCTGCTCATCCACGCTGGACTGGCCGCGCTCGCATCTCCTCCACACGAGAGCGCAGGCACCTCGTCCCCTCTCCACGACGGCGTCCTCCATGGCCGGCGGAGAACGCAACACGTGGACCTGAACGCACCACGGCCGAGCGGTGCCAAAGATCGTCTATTCCCTCCCACCGCTCCAACGCATCTGCATGAGCCTGAGGGACAAAAGATCATCTATTTCCTCCCACCGCTCCAACGCACCATGGCCAAGCTGCAGCCACAGCTCAAACCTGGATTTTATCGGCGCCGTCTGCGCCGATCTCCACCAAGATTCTGCACCCTGGTTCTCCTCTCCAGCTGGCCCACCCACGCACGGAACCCCGGCACACGCACCGGGGAGTTACGAGGACGGCGCACCACGCACGGGGCAATAACGGCTACAGAGACCGCCATCGTCCTCCGCCACTGCACATGCCCGAGAAAAACGGCCGATCGCTACCCTCGGAACCTTCAGGGCTGCCTGCTCACCTGAAGCAAGCACGCAGCTCGCCACTGGATTTTCTAATGGTCTCAGCCACGGCACATAAGGGATTTCAGCCGTCAGCTGTTCCCGGGAGCTTTAAGGCTGCGCCCGCACCTAAAGCCAACAAGCCAAGTCCCCCTACTTCTTTTTTTCTTACAACCGCTACGCAGCCTCGCCGCTCCTGTTTTCTTCATGGCCACGAGAGGAGTCAGAGCCTAATTTTTCTTCTTGTGATCTCTGCACGTGCAGCGGGACACCCCCTCGACGCGCGGAGCAACAAGCAATTTTTGCGCGGCTCGGATGATTTCACCGTCCCCCTGCCGGCACTTACAACCCCCCTCCTCCCTCCCCTTCTGCCTGCAGCGAGCTTCTCCCACAGCTCGCTTCCATAGATGGATTATCGAGGTCTCGGCCCCCTGCCGTGCCCTCTGGGGGGGAGCGTGTGGCGGGTTGATTCAACCCCCCCACAACACACAGGACAGTTAGCTCTCTTCTCTTGGTTTTTCCCGCTGCACTACTGAGATGTAATGTGCCATTGTAATGTGATGTAATGTAATGTAATGTAATGTGCCATGGCTGCACGGTGGCGCAGTGGTTTAGCACTGTGGCAGCACAGTTTACCCTCGGCCGGGGGATCGCGGGGATCATGAGATTGTGGGTTCGATCCCAGCCCCCGTCCAACAGTGAGCTGTGTGGAGTTTGCATGTTCTCCCCGTGTTGCGCGGGTTTACTCCGGGATTTCTCCGGTTTCCTCCCGCATACCAAAAACATGTAGGTTTAGGGCGCTCGCGCACGCAGCGACCAGCAGCCGGTGGCTTGTCACCAGACTGCAAACCAAGTCTACCTACGGGTACAAATAAGTAACAAAAAAAATAAATAAATAAATAAATAAATAAATCATGTATTGTGATGTAATGTGCCATGCATGTGTTGTGATGTAATGTGCCATTCATGTATTGTGATGTAATGTGCCATTCATGTATAGTGTTCATGCGTTCTGTCCTTACTGTGACCTAGAGGCTGAGATCAATATGTAGATGTGCCTTGTAACCTCTTTGTCCTGCACCTGGAGCAGAGGCTAGCAAATCTGCTTATTGTTATGTAGGTCTCTTAAATGCAAATGTCTCATGCCTGTTCTGCAGTCCCTTTGATCGTACCAACTGCTGTGAATCCGCTTTGATGTATTGTCTGAGTTGGGTATAAATACTGCACAGGTTCTGTAACTCGCCCTCTCATTCACTCTTCAACTGCTGCTGCTGGACACGCACACCGTGTGTCTCCTCTTCTCTGAGAGCCGCTTGGGCTCGCTCCCGGCACGCATGCACGGCGCCGGGAGCGGAGCTCGTGACGGCGGTATGACTTAATAAAACTTCACTTAAAACCTCAGCATCGCTGCTTATTATTTCATGCTGCCGCAGTGTCACAGTTTTTGCATAATAATGCAAGCAAACTGAAAAGATGAAGTACTGGGTGACGAGTCAAGAGTCCAAACAATGCTGATGCCAGAAACTCTAGTTCCTACTGAACCTCTCACCAGCGACTGCATAAACCTTTGCATTGTGAAAGGATTATGAAAAGTTAGAGCGCCAAACTAATAATTCTGTAGGTAATCTCCCATTATGTTCTACACATATTCTATACATATTCTGTTTGTGACATGGTTCAGGTGACCCACAGAACAGACACGACTCAAGATTAACACAATTAACGTACTTTATTTGTTAACGTGAGTGATTGGGTGCGTGAGTGCGGTTATATGGTGTAATGTTGTGTAGTGCAATCCGTGTATTCCAGCTGGGCCGGCAGAGCACCGTACAGACTGGCAACCCTGGAAAGAGATAAGGGCCGTTAGCATACAGTTCACCCTATGCAGCACGTAGATGTCAATTATGCTTACTGTCAACTGATGTTGATGTGGCTTCAGGTGGCGCCGAAGCTGCGGCCAGGGAGACAGTGTCTGCGGGCAGGAGGTGGAATAAAAGTCTGCCACCTGGAGGGAGAAGGAGGTCCGCCGTTGCGGGCTCCGCCTGTGCACAGGGGAATGGACAGGTTTAGAAGCAATAATGCTTACTTGGTTGTTGGTCCGGGCGGAATCGACCGGGACGTCGTTCAGCTGGGCTTGGAAGCCGATGTCTGGAGAATTCAGTGCAGGGAAGCACGGAGGCAGGGTGTGGCATGATTCACAGGAATGAATCAGACGACTCCACGCCCAGCAATGGTTCTGATGGGAATAAATAGGGCCGCAGGAGATGACAGGCAGGTGCGTACACAGGTGCCGTGATTGGCGGCCATGACAGTACTCCCCCACTACAGCACGCCTCTCGGTGTGCGTTCCAACCTACTCGGGTACGTCCGATGGAAGTCCCTGATGAGCTGTTTGTCGAGCACGAGGGCGGGACTCCACTCTGGCCCATAGCCCTCCCAGTCCACCAGGTACTGCAGGCCACGCCTCCGGCGGCGGACGTCCAGGATGGAAGAGACGGACCACACCAGGTTGCCGTCGATCACCCTCGGTGGAGGTGGAGACCTGGGAGGGGGACACAACGGGCTGAAGGAGACAGGCTTAACCTGAGAGACATGAAAAGTTGGACAGATGCGGAGGGAGGGAGAGTTAGACGCACAGACACTGGGTTAATAATTCGACATATAGGGAACGGGCCAATGAACCGCTGGGCGGTCTTCTTGCATTCCGCCTTCAGGTTGATGTTTTTAGTGGAGAGCCATACCTGCTGACCCACCTGATAAGCCGGGCCCGGAACCCTGCGTCAATTCGCCACCGCAGTGTTGCGTTCCACCGTCCATTGCAGTGCTGTTCTGGCTGCCTTCCAAATCCACCAACAACATTTTAGATGGGCCTGAACCGATGGAACGGCAATGTCCCCCTCCTCTTCAGGGAACAGCGGGGGGATGTAACCCAACGACGCCTCGAAGGGGGACATGCTGGTGGCCGAGGACACCGCTGTGTTATGGGCGTATTCAATCCAAGGGAGGTGTGTGCTCCATGATGATGGGTTGGTGGCAGTGACACACTGCAGCGCTGCTTCCACCTCCTGGTTGGCTTGTTCACATTGCCCGTTGGATTGCGGGTGATAGCCGGAGGACAAGCTCGCCGTAGCCCCTAAGGCGGTGCAAAAGGCCTTCCAGACTTTGGAGATAAACTGGGGCCCTCGGTCCGATACTATGTCCTGAGGGATGCCATGCAGCCGAATTACATGCTGAATCAGCAGATCAGCTGTCTCTTTGGCAGACAGTAACCCCCGCAGAGGGATGAAATGAGCCGCCTTGGAAAATCTGTCCACCAGCGTGAGGATGGTGGTGAAGTTATTAGACGTGGGGAGGCCTGTGACAAAATCCAGCGCCACGTGGGACCATAGTCTACCCGGGATGGGGATGGGGTGGAGCAGCCCAGCCGGCGGCGACGAGGACATCTTCCCAGTAGCACAGTCAAATAGGTTCATTTTGTCTTCTTTTAATTATTTATCTTTTGTTCTTATAAAAGACAAAAATAAAATAGAAAGATGTCTTTACCTTCTTAACATGTTTCGACATATTTCTTCTGATGAAGGCTGCAGTGTACAGTCGAAACATGTTAAGAAGGTAAAGACATCTCCTTTCTATTTTATTTTTGTCTTTTTGTCATGCGCTGGCCCTCGCGAGCCAGCATAAGACGCACACAGAGTCACCAGTGAGTTTTTCAGTGAGTTTATTTACGGTGAAAAAAGGTGTTAACACAAGCTGCTGAGATAATGACAGGAGTCTTCACAGAACAGGAAGCATAGGGCTATACAGCACACTATAGGTCCAGAGCAGGAGACAGTCACACACAGTCAGGCTTGGTAATAATAACACACTGGCTGCTAAGGCAGGGACTTACAGATCAATACACGCCGGGAGGAATAAGGCTAATGTAGCACACTTACTGGTACCGGTGAAAGACGGTCAAGCCCAAGGCAGCCGAGGTGTGAATACAGTCCAGGCATCCGCAACGTGACGGTGGGTGAACAGTTAAATGACCAGGTTGGCGATCAGTTAGCGATCAGATTAGCAATCAGGTTAGCGATCAGACACTGCTGCGTCCTAACGACGCCAGTGCTCAGCTTAAATAGACAAGGTACTAATGACAATGATGACACACAGCTGGCCGACCGTTGACAGGCGGAAGCCCCACCGAGCACTTTCACAATAAGAGCCCGGAGAGGCCAGAATACCGCCCGCAGCTGTCAAGGCCGGCAGCGAGACATAACTTTAACCCGAGCGCGATCAGAACCGACGCTCGGGTCATAACAGTACCCTCCCTCCACGGGTGGACTCCGAACGCCCCAAGGAACCAACCTGCCCCCCCCACCCCCCCAGGGTGGGAGGTTGGAGGACAGGTGCGGAGGGAGAGAAACCAACCCAAGAACAAGACAAAGACCAGACAAGAAAACCATACAAGAAATACATACAAACACATGACTCTGGGAACAAAAAAAAAACAAAGGAAAGAAATACATGACTGGAACCATGGACACAAAAGAAATATGTGCTAAACACGACGACTATGAAAAAACAAACACATAAGACCAAAAATACAATTAAACCCCTGGAAACTATGAACAAAAACCTCCATACTATAGCCCCCCAAGAAGGAGTGGAGAACAAAACAACAAGGACAAAATGACCCAACTTGGCTATGACAAGACTGTGGCTCTCCAGAAAAAAAAACCAAAAAAAAACATGAGGCAATCAAAAAAAATGCTCCGACTTGACTAAGACAATGACTGTGGCTCACAAGAAAAAAGAAACAAGAGACAATCTAAAATTGCTCAAACTTGACTATGACTAAGACTTTGGCTTACAAGGAAAAAAAAAACAAGAGGCAATCTAAAAATTGCTCGAACTTGACTAAGACTATGACTTACAAGGAAACAAGAGGCAATCAAAAATTGCTCGGACTTGACTAAGACTATGACTTACAAGGAAACAAGAGGCAATCTAAAAATTGCTCGGACTTGACTAAGACTATGACTTTGATAAACAACAAAAAATTGCTAGACGTACAAAACATGATTTGGCACCATATAGGCCCACAGAAAATCCCACAGTACATGATCAGTCAGGTGGCCTGCCCCAGTCCCATGCCCCCAGAAATAAGTCCTCTGGTGGCCGAACCAGGTCACCCCGTAACACACACAGTTTATTGGGTGGCCAACCAAAGATGCCGAACGCTCCAAGCAGTTCCTCGGGTGGCCGACCCGCATCCCACAACCAACAGGACCGTGGAGGGATTGCATGCAGCCGCTCACCTGAAAACGACAAAACAGGAGAGCACCGATCTGCCAAACAAAACCCACTAATGGCCCCCAGCTGGTGGCTCCTGAGAGGGGGGCAACCAAAAACCTGGACCCCCTCGAATCCTGATTAGGTCACAGCCGCACCTGCGCTGGACCCCCACTGGACCTCGTCGGACCCCGATTGGGTTACAGCCACACCTGAGTCGGAACCCAACTGAACCTTGTCGGACCCCGATTGGGTAATCGCTGCACCCATGTTGGACCCCGACTGGGTCAGGACGGGCCCAGATTGGGTCACCGCTGCACCCACGTTGGACCCCGACTGGATCACCTCAGTCCATGCGTCGGACCCCGACTGGGTCAGGACGGGCCCCGATTGGGTCACCGCTGCACCCACGTTGGACCCCGACTGGGTCACCTCGGCCCATGCATCGGACCCTGACCGGGTCACCTCGGCCCAAGCGTCGGACCCCAACCGGGTCTCCTCGGCCCACGCGTCGGACCCCGACCGGGTCTCCTCGGCCCACACGTCGGACCCCGACCGGGTCACCTTGACCCACACGTCGGACCCCGACCGGGTCTCCTCGGCCCACACGTCAGACCCCGACCGGGTCACCTCGGCCCACACGTCGGACCCCGACCGGGTCAGGACTGCTCCGGCGACGACCTCCATCTCCGAACCTGGAACCCCCGGTCCCGTGACCTTGACTGGCTCCGGACCGGTTACGCTGTGGAGGTGCTCAGAACACAAGAGAGGACCGGGATCAGTTCCATCGGCAGCGCCAGAGCCCAGCGAGACGAGCTCGGGTGCAGCGGCCGGCTGCCCCTCACTCGCCTCTCCATGAGGCAGGCAAAAATGCTCTAACACACCATTCAGGAAAACAAGAAAGAGCACTTGCCTGCACTCGGGCTCTGGAGCCGTCCAGGACTTCGCCGAGCCAGGTTCAAGAAGAAACTCGTCGTCGGGCTCCCACTCGGCTGTGTCGGGTTCCACAGCCGGCCTGATGGTCTCTGCAGCTGGATCCTCACGCGCTGGCGTCCACGCCAATAACCCGTATGGCGTGGGGGCAGAGGACCCTAGACCTGCTGACTCGGGCTGCATCCCTGAGGAACCCTGGGGGCGCTCTCTCGTCGGCTCTGGCTCCTCACTGCAGTCCGTTCTGCTCTGTCCAAAGCAAGGCTGCAGGACCGGGATATCTCCCAGAGCTGCAGGCCTCCCCCTCGTTCGACGGCGTGGGACTGGCGCCGAGGACCGCTCCGCAGGAGGAGACACAGAGGCAGCAGGTTTAATACAAAGGGCTACAGCTGGGGAAAGAAACTCAGGGAGCTGCGAACCCTGAGCTTCACCCCCAGGAGTCAGACAAGACAGATCACTATTATTACTAGGAAAGTGAACTTGGACTTGCCTGTCTCCCGGGGGGAGGATGTTGTCAGCTGTAGCGGACGTTGCTCCTTCCCTCGCTCGCTGGATGGTAAAGGATCCAAGAACGGAGCCCACCGGCACAGGACTCAGCTCACTCTCAGCAGCTGGCTGGTTGAGGGGGTCATCCCGGCGGCCGGGAACTGGATCCGGAGCAGGAGCTTGCCGAAGATGCGCCCGGCCGTGACGCCGATGCCTTCGCCGGCCCCCAGATGGTGCGAACTCCCGAAATGGATCGAAGGCAGGATCAGGATCCATAAGCGAAGAGCAGGAGTGCCTCTTCACCTGCTTCATGCCGCGTTCCTCCTCCATCATCAGGAATAATTCGCGTTGTGCGGCGATGTCCTCCCTCCTCGCGTCGACTTCCGGGTGGTTGGAGTAGCGGGGAGAGAGATTACAGAGAACATCTTCGGTGGCGTCCAGGTACCAATGTATGCCGTGGTCATAGTCCAACAGGGAAGCGGAGATGAGCAGCTCATCCACGGTTTCCAAAACACTCGTCAGCACGTGGCTCTTCGGTGATGGCATTCCTCACATACACAGGACCCAGACAGGAAAAAGCAACGTCCAAAACTCAAACTCACTGGTGAATAGCGTCTCAGGTTGGCGTCACCGTAAACGCTGTTTGGGCAGCAGTGTACTGTCATGCGCTGGCCCTCGCGAGCCAGCATAAGACGCACACAGAGTCACCAGTGAGTTTTTCAGTGAGTTTATTTACGGTGAAAAAAGGTGTTAACACAAGCTGCTGAGATAATGACAGGAGTCTTCACAGAACAGGAAGCATAGGGCTATACAGCACACTATAGGTCCAGAGCAGGAGACAGTCACACACAGTCAGGCTTGGTAATAATAACACACTGGCTGCTAAGGCAGGGACTTACAGATCAATACACGCCGGGAGGAATAAGGCTAATGTAGCACACTTACTGGTACCAGTGAAAGACGGTCAAGCCCAAGGCAGCCAAGGTGTGAATACAGTCCAGGCATCCGCAACGTGACGGTGGGTGAACAGTTAAACGACCAGGTTGGCGATCAGTTAGCGATCAGATTAGCGATCAGGTTAGCGATCAGACACTGCTGCGTCCTAACGACGCCAGTGCTCAGCTTAAATAGACAAGGTACTAATGACAATGATGACACACAGCTGGCCGACCGTTGACAGGCGGAAGCCCCACCGAGCACTTTCACAATAAGAGCCCGGAGAGGCCAGAATACCGCCCGCAGCTGTCAAGGCCGGCAGCGAGACATAACTTTAACCCGAGCGCGATCAGAACCGACGCTCGGGTCATAACACTTTTATAAGAACAAAAGATAAATAAACAAATTCCCAGTAGCACACTCAGGACAGGCGCAGATGTACTCCCCCACGTCCTTCTGGAGGGATGGCCACCAAAACAACCTTTGTGGGAGCGCCACCGTGCGTGCCCTACCCGAATGGCAGGCGAATTTGGAGGTATGCCCCCACTGGATGACCTCCCCTCGGACCGCTGTGAGAACAAATAATTTGCCCGCTGGACCCCCCCCCCCCCCCCCCGGGTCAGCTTCGTCAGACTGCGCCCTTACAACCTTATCCTGAATGCCCCAAGCGAGGGCGCCCACGACACATGCTGGAGGGAGGATGGGATGCTCGGCCTTCTCTGCTGTCTCTGGGGCGAACTGATGAGACAGGGCATCGGGCTTGGTGTTCTTTGACCCAGGGCGGTAGGTGATGGTAAAGTCGAACCATCCAAAAAACAGCGACCAGCGGGCCTGTCGGGCGTTCAGCCTCTTGGAGGTCCGAAAGTACTCCAGGTTCTTGTGGTCAGTCCAGACAATGAATGGCTGTGGCGCTCCTTCCAACCAGTGCCGCCACTCCTCCAGGGCCAGTTTAACTGCCAACAGCTCCCTATCCCCGATGTCGTAATTCCGTTCTGCTGGGGACAGGCGGCGAGAGAAGTAGGTGCAGGGGCGGATCTTACTGTCTGCTGGAGAATGCTGGGACAGCACAGCCCCCACCTCAAAATCAGAGGTGTCCACCTCCACCAGGCACTGAAGGGTGGGATCCACCTGCGGCGATGATGAAAGTCTAACCTTCAATTCTGAGAACACAGCATCTGCCTCTTCCGTCCAGCGAAAGGGAACCTTGGTGGAGGTCAAGTTGGTGAGGGGGAGGGCGATACGGCTGTAGTCCTTAATGAATCGGCGACAAAAGTTAGCGAAGCCCAGGAACTGCAGCAACTGTTTCCTCGATGCGGGGGTGGGCCAGTCCACCACCGCCTTCACCTTTACTGGGTCCGGGATGATCTCCTTTGGGGCAATAATGAAGCCAAGGAAAGAGGTCCTGGAGATGTGGAACTCACATTTTCTGCCTTGATGTACAGCTTATTCTTCAGCAGCTGCTGCAAGACTCGCCTGACATGCACGCGATGCTCCTCCATGGACTGAGAAAAGATAAGAATGTCGTCAAGGTAGACAAACACAAAGGTGCCCAGAAAATCTCTCAAAACATCATTAATAAGCCGCTGGAAGACGGCCAGGGCATTGGTCAGCCCGAACGGCATGACCAGATATTCAAAATGCCCACTAGGGGTCCTAAAGGCTGTCTTCCACTCATCCCCCTCACGTATCCGCACCTGGTGATAGGCATTGCGCAGGTCTAATTTGGTTAAGCAGCAAGCCCCCCGGAGGGAATCGAATGCAGAGTTAAGGAGGGGGAGAGTATACTTATCCTTGATAGTGATGTTGTTAAGTTCCCGGAAGTCGATGCAGGGCCTGAGGGAGCTATCCTTCTTCCCCACAAAGAAAAACCCCGCCCCCACTGCCGAAGATGAAGGTCTAATGATACCTGAACTAAGGGACTCCTTAATATATGAGTCCATGGCCGCGCGCTCTGGAGCAGACAGGTTGTAGAGTCTGCTAGACGGCAGAGGAGTGCCGGCCCGCAGGTTAATAGCGCAATCATAAGACCGGTGAGGGGGAAGGGAAAGGGCCTGGGATTTACTGAAGATGGCCCCAAGGTCATGGTATTCCGGTGGCACTTTTGACAGATCTGGGGGGGAGAGGCAGGGACCTCCAAAGGTGTGGCAGGCGAGCATGCAGCAGACTGCAGACAGGCACTCGGGCAGAAAGGGCTCCATGACACGATACTTTCCGAACGCCAGTCAATTGAAGGGTTGTGCAGATGCAGCCAAGGGTAGCCCAGAATAACCGGGGACGATAACACTGGTAGGACAAACAGATTCAACTCCTCCCGATGGTTGCCCAAAATGATGACTGGCACCGAGGTGACCCAATGAGTGACAGTGGCCAACGCCGCCTTCAACAGGGCAATAATCTTAAGGGGAGTTTTTAACGGCTGCATAGGTAGACCCAGACAGGTTGCCAGACTCCTAGAAATGAAGCTCTGCTCGGCCCCTGAGTCAATGAGTGCATGTGTTTTATGTTGTTTGTGACCAAAGCAAAACTGAATAGGGATGAGAAAGCGGGTGAGGGGATTGTTATCTTTTAAGTCCGTGAGGCCACCTACTTCGATGCACGGACTTCCCCTTTTGGCCGCCTACTGTAGGACAGGAATTCAGGTCATGCTCCTCGCTCCTGCAATAGACACACAACCCCAACTCACGGCGGCGCTGTCTCTCCTCTGCAGGAAGTTTCAACCCACCCACTATCATAGGTTCTTGGTCCTCAGGGAGGTCAGTAGACAGGAGGGCCAGCAGGGGGGGGCTGGAGAGCACAGCGCGGCCTATTCTCCGCGCGGCCGGAAGTCCTACGCTCCGCCGCTCGTTCCCTCAGACGGTTGTCAAGGCTAATTATAACAGTATACCACTGGGTAATTGGGTAACAGGGTAACACCCACTAACACCTCCGCTCGCCAGATTTTTGTATGTAACCCTTACCAACACCCACTCACCCTACTCACTTTAGGTGTAGTACCCTTTTTGGTAGTATTGTGTTATGGCAATGTAGTTACCTTAACTTTTCTACCTGGGCAGAGGGATAATTGGGCCAGGTCAGACCGACTCCGGGTTCGCAGGAGCCTGGGAGATGCAACAGCAGATGACACATACACAGCCGTATAGAACTTGCAACTATATATATTATTTTAATAAATGTGGATTATTTACAAATATGTACAATCAAAAAAACCCCACACACTTGTCACAATA
Source organism: Pholidichthys leucotaenia (assembly GCA_020510985.1). Classification (NCBI taxonomy): domain Eukaryota; kingdom Metazoa; phylum Chordata; class Actinopteri; order Cichliformes; family Pholidichthyidae; genus Pholidichthys; species Pholidichthys leucotaenia. The sequence continues at coordinate 142,621,528 of CM035838.1, forward strand.
ATAATAAAAAAAAAATAACAATAAAGTACTCCAAAATATAGTCACAATATTCACAGTTCTTGGTATCAGTCCAGGTGACCAGTTGGGTCATTTTTACCAGTCTCTAGGGTTCAGGCTTCGGCTCGCCATCCAGATCTCGAGAATTCACACTCCTCTGAATCCAGCACAAAAAAAAAACCTGACCATGCTAAGTGGCTCGTGCGTCAGGGGTTCCCGAACTCAACAGCGTCGACAGCCTTTGTATCCTAATCAATCTCAAATTTTCTCCAAGGCAAAGACTGTTATCAGCACGCTAGCTCACCGTCTCTGTAAGTGATCGTCTCTCTCGGTCGGTGTCTTCCGCTGTGTCTGACAGCGTTCTGTGGATTACGCACAGACCGAGGGAGAAAGTGTGTGACCCCATTGGCTGGCGTGACCCAGCAACGGCACAGCCATTGATTGCTCAAAATACCAACACACATACCAGGAACCTCAACAGAAGATTCTAGAAAAGGTTCCTAACTATTTATGAAGATATATTTGTTTAAATATTCATATTCAAATCATCCATTCCCATTGTGAAATGGGCGCTTTTCTTTTTAAAAGCGGCATCAATATTTATAATTTAATTCACGCTAAACTATCTACTCCCATTGTGAAATGAATGTCCCCCCTTCTTCTTAAAGCGGTATCGACATTCATAATTCCATCCACGTTTTTAACACTGGGTTACACTATCCCCCCTTACAATCATGCAAGTCCCTTTGCATGGGATTAGCTAGATAGTAATGACAAGGGAACCAGTGTTCATGGGAATAATCTTAGGATCTGACTCTGTTAAGGCTCTGGTAAAAGCCATGTTTAGTCCTTGAAACAGGGACTGAGCAACAGTTATGAGAGGATTTCCCATCTGACTATACTGTAGTCTTTCTGGCTGGGAGGTTGTCCTCTCGGAACGTCTCACAGTCTGTGGGACTTCTTTTTCAGGTTCTTTTTCTTCCACAGGTTCATCACAGGCACTTTTATCAGGTGAGTTGGTTTCACTTTCATTTCCATTCTCATTGTTTGATGGTTCCACATTTGTTTCAGTTTCCTCCAGGTTTCCATCATTCGGTAAGCTGTCGCATTTAGGTGAAGTGACATTTTCTATTTGGTTGTCATTCTCAGGTGAGTGAGTTTCAGCAGGAATGTCTTCTTTAAAGGATGTCTTTGGATGGGGAATTTCATAAACTCGAATGAGCTTTATGGGCGTTTGGATTGGTTCTTCTCTGTACCAATAGACATCTTCATTTTCCGGTTCTGAATTCTCACATTCCTCACTTTGTTCAGGTGATTGTCTTGTCTTAGGTTTGCGGACACGTTTTGGTTGGACAGGTTTGTCTTCAACAGGGGCAAGAAAGCCACAAGGAAGCAAGAGGTCGCGGTGAACGGTGCAAACAGGACCAACTTTTGTCTCAGGTTTTATAGTGTAAACAGGCAAGTCACCTGCTTGGTTCACCACAATGTGAATTTCAGCTTCCCACCTGTCTGCTAGTTTGTGCTTTCCTCTGAGGCGGACTGCACGTACCAAAACTCTGTCGCCTGGTTCTAGTTTTGAGGGTTTCACTCGCATGTCAAATCTTGTTTTGTTTCTTTCAGCCATCTTGTTGGCATTTTCCGCCGGTTCCGGCTCTGCCGGACCGGCGGCGCCACACGAGTCGGCTGCCTGTTGCAACAGCCTTTTTTTTTTATCTTCCTTCTTCTTTCTACACCTTTCACTCTGTATATATATCACGGATGCACGGATCGCCCCGGGGGTCTCCCGGGTCGGCGGACGGAGCCACGGTTTGCAGCGGGAGACGTTACAGCGGGGAGGAGCTAGTGCTAGCTAGCACTTGGCCGCCGCCCGGTGCTAATGGGAAACTCGACATACCGGGAGCTGTAGCGAAAACGAAGCGGGTGCCGGGCTGGAGTTTAGGCGGCGTGAAAGAAATATAAGACAGAACAATAAAGAGCGATGGCAAGAACCAAGCAGACCGCCCGTAAAATCTACTGGAGGAAGAAGCCCCCCAGGAGACAGCTAGCCACCAGGGCTGCTCGGAGAGGCGCTCTGGCCACCGGCAGAGTGAAGAGGCCTCGCCGTCACAGGTCCATGGCTCTGAGAGAGATCCGTCGCTACCAGAAATCCACGGAGCTGCTCATCCGTAAGCTGCCCGTCCAGCGCCTGGTGAGGGAGATCGCTCAGGACTTCAAGACCGTCCTGCGTTTCCTGAGTTTCGCCGTCATGGCTCTGCAGGAGACCAGCGAGACCCACCTGGTGGTCTCTTCTTCGCTAAGGGGGTCACCATCATGCCCAAAGACTTCCAGCTGGCCCGCTGCATCCGCGGAGAGAGAGCTTAGACTTTCTGCTGCACATCCACCAGCCATAATGCTCTGCACTGTGTGTCTATATATATACATTTATAGTAATATGGACATATGTTTGCTAGATGTTGTTTTTTCTTGCCTTCTGATTGTTGCTCTGAGTGTTGCTGTCCCTGTGCTGTTGCAATCCTGGAATTTCCCCATTGTGGGACTAATAAAGGCTTATCTTATCTTATCTTATCTTATTTTCTGTTGCTAGTTTGTAGCTTTCTTGTAGAGTTGTCTTCAGTTTTTCAATGTACTGAGAATGTGACTTGAAACTTTTGTTGTGAAACGGGAGCCCAAATGCAAGATCGATTGGCAATCTCGGCTGACGACCAAACATTAACTCATACAGGGCAAAACCAGTAGTGTCATTCTTCGTACAATTGTACGCATGTACAAGTGGTTTTACATAGTTGTACCAATGAGTTTTGTTCTTTTCCTCCAGAGTACCCAGCATGCTCAATAACGTTCTATTGAAACGTTCCACCAGGTTACCTCTGGGATGATAGGGTGTTGTCCGGATTTTGCGAATGCCCATGATTTTGCAAAGTTCTTTTATAATATGGGACTCAAAATCGGGACCCTGATTACTATGTAACCATTCGGGTATCCCGTAGTGGACTATAAAGTTGTCCCAAAGTGCCTTTGCAACGGTCTGAGCTTTCTGATTGCTGGTAGGGATGGCTATAGCGTATTTCGTGAAATGATCAGTTAACAGGAGCACATCCTTCGTGTTACTTTGGTCGGGCTCAATGGACAGGAAATCCATACAGACAAGTTCAAGCGGTCGGGAGTGGACTTGATGTTGACAAGTGGAGCAGCTCGTTCTGGAGCTGTTTTACGTCTTACACAGCGATTACATGTCTTGATCTTCCCTTCAATATCTGCCGCCATGCGAGGCCAATAGAACCTTGTTCTGACGAGATCCAAAGTATGCTCTGTGCCTAAATGGCCCATGTCACAGTGGAGGCTTTGAAAGACTGAATCGCGGAGCTGTTCAGGTAAGACGAGCTGGTAAGTAACACTTCCTCCGTCTTGACGAGTGCGGTAGAGGATGTTATTGCACATTTCAAGTCGACTGAGCTCTCGGAGTAACAAGTTGATGTCAGGAAGTTCAGTTCGTACAGTTGGTGGAACTTTTAGCCCAGTTTCAATTTGTGCAATCACTTCCCTTAAACAGGGATCAGTTCTTTGTTCATTTTTGATCTGTTCAGGACTCATGTGGGGTACAACTGGAAGACCACCACAGCCATCTTCATCGGCATAGCCATCTGGAATGGCGGCTACAGAGATGGCTAACGAGTGAACCAAAGGGAAGGTGTTGTCTGGAGAGCTACCGACAAGGTGTTTTTCACATATAGCAGACACTACCTCGGAACTTAAACTGCTTTCAGGAAGAGACAAGTGAGTTTGAGTGAACTGCTGTATGCGGTCAAACTCCTTTTGGGACACTGCGTCATTTAGTAACTCGCCATGTGGCCATCTAGAGAGGCCGTCTGCATCTGAGTTAAGCTTGCCTGCTCTGTATTGGAGCTTAAAGTTAAACATCGACAGAGCAGCTAGCCACCTATAACTCATGGCATCCATCTTAGCAGTAGTCAAAATGTACGTCAAGGGGTTACTGTCTGTCATGACAGTAAAGTGGTTGCCATATAGATAGTCTGTGAACTTCTCCGTTACTGCCCACTTTAGAGCTAAAAATTCTAACTTATGGGCGGAGTAATGGGACTCACTTCTAGACAACCCCCAGCTTACATAAGCTATGACCCTAGTCTGGCCCTCCTGCTCTTGATAGAGGGCGGCGCCAAGCCCTGTAGTGCTGGCGTCAGTATGGAGGGTATATGGCAACTGAGGGTCAGCGAAACCCAGGACAGGCGCAGTACTGAGCTTTTCAATGACGGTTTTGAATGCAAGATCACAGGAAGAAGTCCATCGCTCGCCAAACGGTGTCTTTGGGTCGTGGTACTGGGCAGGCTTAGCTTTGGGCTTTGTGCTTTTGCGCAAAGGAGGGTAGTATGCTGTCAAGTCAGTGAGGGGCTTAACGATGCTGGAATAGTTCTTAATGAACCGCCTATAGTACCCTGAAAAGCCTAAGAACAAGCGGAGCTGTTTGAGATCACGGGGCACAGGCCAGGTACTTAGGGCTTTCACTTTTTCGGGCTCGGTCTCAACTCCTTTACTGGACACAATGTGACCGAGGTATCTGACAGAAGTTTGAAAGAATCTGCATTTCTCAGGGGAGAGTTTAAGCCCGTACTCTTTTAGGCGATTAAGAACTTTCATTAAGCGAGCCTCATGTTCTTCGGGCGTCTTGGAGAATGCAATGATGTCATCGAGGAACATAATCACCTCATGCAGATTCATGTCGCCCATGCATTTCTCCATGAGGCGCTGGAACGTGCTGGGGGCGTTTGTAATGCCTTGGGGCATTCTATTGAATTCCCAAAAGCCCATGGGACATACAAACGCTGTCTTTGGTTTGTCCAGCTCCTCTACCTCAATTTGGTAGTACCCTGACTTTAAATCGAGGACGGAGAACCACTGCAAACCGGTCAAGGTGGAAAACGTTTCCTCCAAGTTGGGGAGGGCGTAAGCATCTTTTACAGTCTGCATGTTAAGCTTCCTGTAATCAATACAAAGGCAGACATCACCATTTTTCTTTTGCACTACTACAATGGGCAAAGAAAATTGACATAATGCACGGCTCAGGAGACACACACGCAGGCTCAGAGTAGCTCAAATAGCTTTATTAACAACAAGGATGTATGAATGTGTGTCTGCGAGATGTAAATGTGTTGGTGGTGGCGTCTGCTTCGGGCACGGAGGCAGGAGACCGTACAGCCGGACAACCCTATGGGAAAAGCACAGGGAGAAGGGTGACGGGCAAACACCAACACAGGAGATGTAAAAGTTGGAGAGGAGCTTACTTGGAGTGAGCAGGTGGCTGGCACAGCAAGGACGAGGTCCGGTAGACAGCAACCTGGAGAGCCCGGTGCAGCAGCGAGGGAATGGAGACGGAGAGGAAAGGTCCGCCTCCGGGAAATCCACCTGTGCACAGGGGAGCAGACTTGAAAGGGAAAAAGGTAAGGGCTTCTTACCGCGATGCTTGCTGGGGAGTAAGAGGTAACTCACAGCAATCCAGCGAGTGAAATCTGACGGCTTCAGGCCGAAGCCCAGGGCAAGGCGGCTTAAATCCCTCGCCGCTGATGATGTGCAGGTGTGTGTGCAGCTGGCGCCGCTGATGAGCGGCGTGGCGTGACAAAAATGGAGAATTGGACTCTCTTATCACGCCTGCTTGTTGGAGTTCTTTGAGATGCTTACGAACCGCTTCCAGGTCATTTGGATGTATAGGACGGGCTCTGTGTTTGAACAGTGTTTCATCTGATAGTTTGATTGTGTGTTTCATTTGATCCATTTTGCCAAAGTCAAGATCATTTTGTGCAAATACTTAGGGCATTTGACTGAGTCTTTCTGTTAGGCGCTCTTTCCATTCAGCGCTAATGAGGGAAGAGTCAAAGTTGAACTTCAGAGTGGACTTTGGTTCAGTTGACTTTGTAACTTTCACGGAGTGTTCTTGCCATAGGACTCGTTGATACACACAGATTTCTCCAATGACACACTTCTAAGGAATTGTCACGTCATGTTCCGATTCATTGGTGAGTATAACTGGAACAAGGTAAGGTGCTCTTTCAGGTAAGTCTATGAGACATGGTTTTACCAGGATACCACCAGGTAAGGTTGACATTAACGGGTGTTCTAACAAGACAGATTTTTCACTGTTGCCGGCTGACACAGCTACAGCGCCATCTAGAACAACTGTTTGGCCTGCAGGAACTAACTGTGGCTCTTTATTGTTCATGGTCACTAAACCAAGGCTAGTGTCTTTGGACTGTCTGTGCCGTAGCTCAAGGACTTTTAACACTGCCTTATAACCAAGTGACATGGTTGGCTGCAGCTCAGAACATGCATTAGAGTACAGCTCGTAAAGTACATCTAATGTGTTTGTCCCTATTAACACTAAGGACTGATCAGCTGCACGTACATCGGGAACCACTAAGGCAAGCATTGGCACTTCGGCTTCAATACCGAAAAAGTCTTTTGGGAAAGTGACATGCATTTCAATGTAGCCTAAATAAGGTACACTCTGACCGTTAGCTCCCTCCACTTCTAACAGTTCAAAAAGTGGCTTAATCTCATGGTTGGATAAGTACTGTCTGTAATAGGACTCAGGGACAGTAGTCACCTGGGAACCTGTATCTAACAAACAGCTCACAGTACAGCCATTCACTTTCACTTGTGCTGTACTTTTGGTACCATTTAGACCATTAGGAAAGTTAAAGGGGTCTGTTTTGTAATGTGACTTTAGTTTAGCACGTGTCTTGAATGGAGCTTTTGGTTTGGGATGGGTCATCTCTGAACTAGCCTCTGTTTGTCCTGCAACAGGGGTAGACTTCAGTTGTAAAGAAGATTGGGGGTTCCGACTGGCCCAAATCTGTCTTTTTACTCTTAGTTTTTTGCGTTTTGCAGCTACAAGTGCAGGGTTTGGCTCTGACTCACAAGTGGCTACAATATGCCCATCTTCGCCACAGCAGAAGCAATACCATGGTTTGGGCCTAGTATTGGGACGGCTGGACGAAGGTAAGTTTTCAGGTTTGGCATGGTCAGGTTTTTTATTTCCAGATTTTTTAGTTGGGTCTTTCTTTGGTGGTGCTTGTTTCTTTTGTTTCACGACAGCAGCTAATCGGCTTTTTAGATCAGCGACTTGCTTTTTCAGTTCTTTCAGACTGTCCGACTCCACTTCACTATTTGTACTTGTTTCGGTGACTGTTTGTTCTTAGGAGGCTGCTTTTGGTTTTGTGGCGCCCAAGTGTTTTTTCATGCGTGTGTTTTTAACTTCTTGTCTGTTTTCAACAGTGCGAAGGTGAAGCAATAACTCTGCATACGCAGGTGGATGTTTATCTTTTAGTTCCAGCTGTAGCTCTTTTAGCAGATTATCATCCCAACAGCCTCTGTTAAACTGCTTGAGAAGCTGTTTGTCCACTTCCTGGGGCTCCAGACCGCCTCTACGCACTGTGAGATTGAGCGCCACCTGCAAACGATGCAGATATGCAGAGGGTTTTTCTCCATAATCTTGAAAAGTGTTCATGAATCGCACAAGCAGTTCCTCACCGTCTTCAACAGTCCCGAAAGCTGAGTCCAACAGCTTAAGATAGTCGGCAGAGGTGGCTTCAGGCCCAAGAGGGCGAATAACATCAGACGCGGGAGCAAGAAGACTTTCAAAGATCTTGCGAGATTTTTCCAAGTCAGACAAAGAAGTATCTTCCATCATCAGGTCAACATGTGAACGCCATGTTTCATAGTCAGCTTCAGTATACGGTCTTGGCGTTTTACTAGAGAAAGCTCTGATTCTCCAAGAGGAATGGGCGTTTGACGGCTTCTCTGCATGTTTAATGACATGCTCGACTACGATTTTCTGAACCTCGGGTGGGTTACAATTAGCTGGGCTCAACATTTGAGGTGTTAAGTTTGGTCTAAGAGGGCTTTGGAAGAGTGCTTGAGTGGTTTTAGGGGTGCGAGGCACTTCAACTTGGAGTGGAGGAGAGACTCCACTTTGTGTGGGTTCTACAGTAGGGAAAGCAGGATCAGTGTCAGCAGAGACCGTTTCAGCTGTCTCAGCAGCTTCAATAGACTTCCCTATTGTGGACATAACCTCCCGCAACACTTCTTCAAAACCTTTTCCACTTAGCTTAGCTAAACCCCTCAGGTTGCTAAGATAAGCCTCAGTAACACTGCCCCCTACAGTTTTAGTGTAGACATCAGTCAGAGCTTGAATGCAGTACTTAACCTCAGGATTGTCAGTGGATGGAAAGGAGCACGGCAACGTAGGTGCTAATGCTTCAATGGTTAATCCAGACTCGAACTCTACAATATGACTTTTGTCAAAGTCAGATGAGTTATCATTAATGCTAAGCACCCTACGGATAGTGCCATGTTGCTCTAGAAACTCAAAAACATCTGTGTCTCTTTATCAACAACACTACTGACAATGACTGCGTTAGGAATTTTAACACCATACTTTTCCACAAAATCCATTTTGGCAGTATATAAACTGTTTGGTCAGGGGTCAAAACAGAATCCTCATCTGTTGTGCAACGCTCCAGGCTCCTGGCTGCGCTCGCCAAATTTTGTAAAATACCACTGCTGATTGGGTAACAGGGTAACACCCACTAACACCTGCGCTCGCCAGATTTTTGTGTGTAACCCTTACTAACACCCACTCACCCTACTCACTTTAGGTGTAGTACCCTTTTTGGTAGTATTGTGTTATGGCAATGTAGTTACCTTAACTTTTCTACCTGGACAGAGGGATAATTGGGCCAGGTCAGACCGACTCCGGGTTCGCAGGAGCCTGGGAGATGCAACAACAGATGACACATACACAGCCGTATAGAACTTGCAACTATATATATTATTTTAACAAATGTGGATTATTTGCAAATATGTACAATCAAAAAAAAACCACACACTTGTCACAATAATAAAAAAAAAAAAATAACAACAAAGTACTCCAAAATATAGTCACAATATTCACAGTTCTTGGTATCAGTCCAGGTGACCAGTTGGGTCACTTTTACCAGTCTCTAGGGTTCAGGCTTCAGCTCGCCATCCAGATCTGGAGAATTCACAGTCCTCTGAATCCAGCACAAAAAAAAACCTGACCATGCTAAGTGGCTCGTGCGTCAGGGGTTCCCGCGCTCAACGGCGTCGACAGCCTTTGTATCCCAATCAATCTCAAATTTTCTCCAAGGCAAAGACTGTTATCAGCACGCTAGCTCACCGTCTCTGTGAGTGATCGTCTCTCTCGGTCGGTGCCTTCCGCTGTGTCTGACACCGTTCTGTGGATTACGCACAGACCGAGGGAGAGAGTGCGTGACCACATTGGCTGGCGTGACCCAGCAACGACGCAGCCATTGGTTGCTCAAAATACCAACACACATACCAGGAACCTCACCAGAAGATTCTAGAAAAGGTTCCTAACTATTTATGAAGATATATTTGTTTAAATATTCATATTCAAATCATCCATTCCCATTGTGAAATGGGCGCTTTTCTTTTTAAAAGCAGCATCAATATTTATAATTTAATTCACGTTAAACTATCTACTCCCATTGTGAAATGAATGTCCCCCCTTCTTCTTAAAGTGGTATCGACATTCATAATTCCATCCACGTTTTTAACACTGGGTTACATAATGGCCAGGGAGATACACTCAAGCAGGGTGGAGGATTTCTCCAGGCGGGCCAGCTCGTCCCACAGGCTAGGGCTCAAACTCCTCAGGAATATACTTCCCAGGGAGGCATCTTCCCACCTGACCTCCGTAGCTACGACCCGGAAGTCAACAGCGTAATCGGCGACTGCCCTCGACCCCTGCCGAAGGTTTAACAGGCAAGAGGTGAGTACATCTTCCCGGTTCAGGTGACTAAATACTTCCTGAAATTCCTGGGTAAACTGAACGATATGTCATAGAAGCATAACCGGCCCTAGCCATAACCGCATAAGCCCATGCTAAAGCCCGCCCCTCTAACAGATTGATCAAATAGCCAATGCGGCTCTGGTCAGTGGGAAAATCTCCGGGAACCCGTTGGAACACGATTTCACACTGCATGAGGAACCCCCTGGCTTCTCCCAACACCCCTTTAAAGCGGGCGGGAGTAGGGACGGGAGTGAGCCGACTAGCGGACTCTGTAGAGTGGGGACTAGGCGAAGAGCTACTGGTGGAGCTAGCGGTAGAACTAGTGCAGGGGTGTCCAACCAGGTGCCATGGAGAGCCAAGACCCTGCAGGTTTTCTCTTCTACCCAGTCTCTTCAGCAGGTGTTTTCACTTATCAGCAATCAGTGGGAAGAAGTTCACAGAAATCTGCTGTTGAAGACACTGGTTGGAGGTAAAACCTGCAGGGTCTTGGCTCTCCATGGCACATGGTTGGACACCCCTGAACTAGTGGGAGCTGAGGAGCTAGCTGGTGCTGTGGGGAACCCCTGTGGGCTAGTTAAGCGATCTAACCTATCGGTGATGCGAATTAGCTGGGTTAGCATCACCTGTTGCTGGTACACTAATTGGTCTACCCGAGCCTCTAGATGGTTAATACGGCGCACGAATACGCTGTCTGCCGGGTCACTTTGGCAGAGTCGTACTGACATGGTTCAGGTGACCCACAGAACAGACACGACTCAGGATTAACACAATTAACGTACTTTATTTGTTAACGTGAGTGATTGGGTGCGTGAGTGCGGTTATATGGTGTAATGTTGTGTAGTGCAATCCATGTATTCCAGCTGGGCCGGCAGAGCACCGTACAGACTGGCAACCCTGGAAAGAGATAAGGGCCGTTAGTGTACAGTTCACCCTATGCAGCACGTAGATGTTAATTATGCTTACTGTCAACTGATGTTGAAGTGGCTTCAGGTGGCGCCGAAGCTGCGGCCAGGGAGACAGTGTCTGCGGGCAGGTTTGCTGGAGGTGGAATAAAAGTCCGCCGCCTGGAGGGAGAAGGAGGTCCGCCGTTGCGGGCTCCGCCTGTGCACAGGGGAATGGACAGGTTTAGAAGCAATAATGCTTACTTGGTTGTTGGTCCGGGCAGAATCGACCCGGACGTCGTTCAGCTGGGCTTGGAAGCCAATGGCTGGAGAATACAGTGCAGGGAAGCACGGAGGCAGGGTGTGGCGTGATTCACAGGAAAGAATCAGACGACTCCGCGCCCAGCACTGGTCCTGATGGGAATAAATAGGGCCGCAGAAGATGACAGGCAGGTGCGTACACAGGTGCCGTGATTGGCGGCCATGACAGTTTGCATTCTTATGAACAAATATGTGGTGCTAAACTCTGGTAAACAGGAATTAGGCAGAGCTATAGAGCCCTCTTTCTACTCTCCCGCTCCTTTCCTTTAGTCAGGTCTAATACTTAGTTACACACCCAAAACCAACACCCACACACACACACCGTTGATCGTACATTCTAGAAGACAGTGACGTGAACAGAGGATGGCCTGTTCACATCAGAGTTAAATTGGCCCATCAGACAGTCACGTACAAGCCCATCCTATTGCACGGGGTTGGTCTAACCAACCCGAGAAGATTAATGTAAGTCGCACCTGGAAGTCGCAATCAGTCTGACGATGTTCCCAAGGGGGCTGCATCACACTGAACCAGCGCTGGTTGCTTTACATGTGACTTCTAAATAAATGTTACAGCTTTGAATTGAAGAATTCTCCGGCTTGTTCTTGGATCTTTCAATCAAAGAATTGGGTTTTTCTAACAATTTGGTGCCGTGACCCGGATTGAACTATTCTGAGATGAGCCTGAACACATCGGAAGGACCCTTTTCAGACAACCGTGGCGCCTGAACAAAAAAAGGTAAGCAGAAAACCTTTTTTATACGAATTTCTGCATTTTGGCCATACTAAATTTACAGTTGTCTGATTAAGGGGTATATCCGATCTCAAAAATTTATGATTTAGTTGTGTGTCACATGTAAAGTCTAAACAAATAGTCAAATAGTTTAAAAAGTTAAAAGGAAAGTGCACAGTGTCCTATTATCAGTCTGATCTAGGACGGTCGCGATCAGGACGTACAATTCACAGGTGTACGGTCCACCAAATTTTAAAGCATTTTGGAGTCAGTCTGAACCAAAATTAACAAGACTTGGGGAACCAGGGTGGTCAAGGATCATCCGGGTTTGTCTCCCAAATTACAATAGCCAGGGTTAGTAACCTGATGCTGGGGGAAGCCATTGAAAGTGTTCGACCCGATGCCGCTGGAGAGCGAGGCCACGACCGTTTAAATCAGTATAGCACTGAGCTTTAGACACGGTACCGCTTGTACTGGGGAACCTGCCGTGCCCCCTGTGAAAGTGCCCTCTGTTTAAAGTTGGACAGGTCGGTGAGGTGCTGGGATGCAGTCTGTACCCAGACTTAATAAGACGAAAGAGGCAACGGCTGTGCCTGTCTTCCAAATTAAAATAGCCAGGATTAGCCTGATGCCGGGGGGGATTTAAGTGTCCGACCCAATGCCGTTAAGGAACAATACCACATGGGTGAAGTATTTCGGAGCAGTCTGTTCCGAAATAATTATGAGACCTAGAGAACAGCGGTGATCAGTGATCACCCGTGTTCGTCTCCCAAATTAAGGGAACCAGGGCTAGCCTGGGGCCGGTACTGAAAAAAATATATATGTAATAAAATAATAACTTACAGAACAGCATAAGAATCTTTTTTTTTACCATCCTTAGTGTCTGTTCGTAAGTATAAAAGTAATCGATCATGCATGATGATCTCTGTGTTAAGTCTGTGTCTTGAGGATTTGTTTTGTATTGTCCATAGTCTGCATGATGATGTCTGTGTTAATTCTGTGTCTTTAGGGGATAAATGTGTGGTTTGAGAAATACCGGGGGTGGGGGGGGGTGAGGGGGGGAAATATCTATTAAACTTTTCCCATAGTATGATTTAACTAATGGTGCTCTTCGGGTCGCGTTGATAGAACAAAGGTGGGTGGGTGTTTTTCCACAAAGGAGGGAGGTAATTCACCCCCACTCCTGGGTGGAGATCAGAGTTCATTTAAAACATGTTACTGAGAAGAGATCATTTGAGGTAACAGTAGTAAAGTGGAGCGCTAAATTAAAGTTGTAAGATTATTCTGGCATGTTTACAGCTGAAGTTAAGGAGGCAGCGCTCCATTTTCTTAAATAAAAAAAAAAAGAAGTCGTGCTTTGTAGACAATAGGCTCCGGGGCCATCTTGCGTGTTCACAATTGCACGTGGCAGAGGCGGCCACGTGCCATTCAGTGTGCATGTGTGGGTAAATGCCATCTTGAACTGCCTTCAAGCTGCGGCACAGTGCCTCCATTGTGTGGCCATACATATTTTGCCAGGAAGCTGTGTCATAAACAGTGTTCGTCAATCAGCTGTAGTCAGCACGTGTTCACAAGAATTGAGGATTGCATAACTGGCGCCTAAACCTACCGCTAAAATCACATCTCAATATAATTGACCAGTAGTCTTATTTGCTAAAAGCCCTATCGGAGAGGTGCCAGAATCACATACTGAGCAAACTGAAGTATCCATGCTATTAATTCCTGCATATACCCCCCTCAGGAAAACTGTTTCCATCATCTCTAAGACTGTTGCCACATGGTCGGAGGATGCTTCCCAGCAGCTGCAGGACTGCTTCGACAGGACCAACTGGGAAGTCTTCGAACATCAGGACCTGGAGCTGTTCACAGATAGTGTACTGTGCTATATCAAGAACTGCCTAGACACTATCACAGTGAACAAACGGATCCGTATCTTCCCTAACCAGAAGCCCTGGATGAACCGGGAGGTCCAGCAACTGCTAAGGGAGAGAAACATCGCCTTCAGGTCTGGTAACAGCGAACTCTACAGCACAGCTCGGGCCAACCTGAAGAGGGGCATCAGAGAGGCTAAGGCAGACTATAGGAGGAGGATTGAGGACCATCTGGACAGCAATAATAGCCGGCAGGTGTGTCAGGGCATCCAGCACCTGGCCAACTATCGAACTAATCCGGGAACCGCGGTAGGTGACCTCACGCTAGCGGAGGAGCTGAATATCTTCTTTGCCCGCTTTGAGGTCGCTTCACCTATCTCGGCCAACCTACATCAGGCCCACAGCAGTACGTTCCTCACTTTGGAGGAACATAGGTGAGGCGCACTCTGCGGTCCATCGACCCAAGAAAAGCAGCGGGTACGGACGGTGTCCCGGGACGTGTGCTGAGGGACTGTGCAGATCAGCTGGCTGGAGTCTTTACTAAGATTTTCAACCAATCCCTGGTACAGTCCACTGTCCCATCCTACCTGAAGTCCTCCACCATAGTCCCCTTACCCAAGAAACCTCACATCTCTAGCCTCAATGACTACAGACCAGTCGCACTCACCCCAGTGGTGATGAAGTGCTTTGAAAGGCTGGTCCGTAGTCATATCATAGCAGCCCTGCCCCGCAGTCTTGACCCCCACCAGTTTGCCTACAGAGCGAATCGATCCACAGAAGACGCGGTGGCCACAGCACTCCGTGCCACTCTAGCTCACCTGGAGCGGCAGGGGAGCTATGTGCGTATGCTCTTCATGGATTACAGCTCTGCATTTAACACCATTCTTCCACACAAACTGGTGGTCAAGTTGGGGGACCTGGGGCTTCCTCAGGCCATATGTATGTGGATCAGTAGCTTCCTCTCTGAACGCAGACAGAGAGTCAGGGTGGGCCATCACACATCTATGGCCCTAAGCCTCAGTACCAGATCCCCCCAGGGCTGTGTGCTGAGTCCTCTGCTTTACTGTCTGTATACACACGACTGCACCCCCGCCCATCACAATAACACCATTGTGAAGTTTGCAGACGACACTACAGTGGTGGGTCTCATTTTGGGGGGGGGGGGACGAGTCTGCCTACAGAGATGAGGTGGTGCGGCTGTCGTCATGGTGTAAAGATAATAACCTTCTCCTGAACACCTCTAAGACTGAAGAGTTGATAATAGACTACAGGAGGAAGAAGACAGAGATTCCCCCTCTCATCATTAGCGGGGACTGTGTAGAGAGGGTAGCTGACTTCCGTTTCCTGGGAGTCCACATAGAGGAGAACCTGTTCTGGAGTGTGAACACCTCTGAGCTGGTGAAAAAGGCCCAGCAGAGACTGTACTTCCTGAGGGTTCTCAGGAAGGAGAACATCGCACAGAGACTGCTGGTGTCCTTTTATCAAGCTTCCATCGAGAGCATATTAATATACTGTATATGCATCTGATACAGTAGTTGTACAGTAGCTCAGAGGAAAGCACTCCAGAGGGTCATTGACACCGCCCAGAAGATCATTGGCTGCCCTCTCCTCACGCTGGAAGACCTACACCGCTCCCGTTGCCAGAAGAAAGCCCAAAATATTTTAAAGGATACTTCACATCCTGGACACTCACTGTTTGAACTACTGCCATCTGGGAAACGATATAGACTAATAAACACAAGGACAAACAGACTCAAACACAGCTTCTTACACAATGGTCCCCTCCGGTATACAACTAGGAAAATACCGGTCGCTATGGAGGGTGACAATATGTATGGGTACATAATCATACCATGTAGGATAACTAAGTAGATGGTTATGCTGTTTCATTCCATCTAGCTACAATGCTCCGCACTGTGTGTGTTTATATATTTATATATTTATTCCATCTAGCGACAATGCTCCGCACTGTGTGTTTATATATCTACATATTTATTCCATCTAGCTACAGTGCTCCGCACTGTGTTTATATATTTACATATTTATTCCATCTAGCTACAATGCTCCGCACTGTGGGCGTTTATATATTTACATATTTATTCCATCTAGCTACAATGCTCCGCACTGTGTGTGTTTATATACTCATACATTTATTCCATCTAGCTACAATGCTCCACAGTGTGTGTTTATATATTTACATATTTATTCCATCTAGCTACAATGCTCCGCACTGTGTGTTTATATATTCATATATTTATTCCATCTAGCTACAATGCTCCGCACTGTGTGTCTATATATTTATATTTATATGTACATATGTATACTCGCTGCTTTTGGTTTTTTTTTTCTTGCCTTCTGATTGTTGCTCTGAGTGTTGCTGTCCCTGTGCTGTTGCAATCCTGGAATTTCCCCATTGTGGGACTAATAAAGGCTTATCTTATCTTATCTTATCTTATCTTCTATCCAACAGCAATAACCATTCTGAATAAAATGAGGAAGTAATATGCTAAATGGACATGATTGTATGTTGTTGAATGCTCTTTGTAATGACTGTGTGTGCATGATGTCCTGTGTTGATGTCTGTGTGAATGTGGCTAGATATTTATTCTTTTTAATTATTATTTTTAACTGATTTTTTAGTAATTTTAGGTCTATTTTTTTTATAATGGGGCAATGTTTTTATAAATGGGGCACTGACTGGAGAGCATTTTGAATTTCGTTGTACCTGTGACAATGACAATTAAAGATCTATCTATCTATCTATCTATCTATCTATCTATCTATCTATCTATCTTTAGAAAAAGCCGTACCCATGCCCCACCTATTCTGCCCTATCGGTATCAGCTGCAGGGCCACAGGAGATGGAAGAGTTTTAATAATAGAGACAGAGGCCCCCACAGGACTAATCCTCCCTATGTCAACAATTTGGCCACTGGGCTCAATACTGCCAACAACAACACTCACAAAGCCACCCAGGGGGTCCCCCAATTAGCAACACAATGGGTATCCTCAACTACATTTGGATGGTGAAAAGAATGGCTTTAATGCCGTTCTGTTTCAAAAGGGGGAGAGTGGGACAGGCACGGATAGAAAAGTATGAGGTCATTTACGGTTTGCTGTCTTGAAGTCTTAAATTAGGCATTTTGTGAGTTGGCATCTTTTTTAACAAGCAGGGAGTGAATCTAACAGTAAAACTAAGATAACTGATCACAATGTCCTCAGGTGATGGGACATTGTGATGACATTGTGATGTCATTGTGATGTCCTTTTTTTTTTGACATCACAATGTCCTCAGAAAAAGGTGACGGCTGAAGCCGCGGCTTATATTGCCCACCCATGTTCCATCTAAGAAAAGCTAGTGAAAAGTATTGCTTATGCTTTACAAATTTGTTGAAATCTAACATTGGTAAAGTAAGAGATTTGCAGTAGGCATTTTTTTTAAACAAGGGTTGGGGGTATTCACAAACTTGGCATAAGGTATGAACATGTAAATGTAAATCAGGTACAAATTTGTAAGATAGAGGTGCAAAAATATGATAAAAATGCTAATTTACAATCACAAATTAAGACAAATGTTGAAAATTTATGCGAAAAGGTTGCAAGTTTCAGAGAAAATTGCACATTTGAGGAAATTTGACAAATTTTAGAAAATGTCACAAATTTCTGAAAAAAACTTGCAAATTTAAAAAGAAAAAAATCCAAAATTTGTTAGGAGAAAAAATGACAAGAGAAAAAGTTTCAAAGTTACAAGGAAAATGTTTAAATTTATGAGGAAGGTGCAAGTTTACATGAATGTCACAAATTTGTGAGGAAAAAAATCACAATTATGACAAAAAGTGAACTGAAATAGTTTTTTAAAATTTGCAAGTATTTCTAAATCTTCAATATTGTACATTCGCAACTATACTATACTCTCACTGACATATTCTATCCTTTACACTCATTCTTTACACATTTCCTTACACTTTGTATGGGGATGGGGGATGGCAGCTTAACAAGGGTGATGGTTTTTGATCATCCAGAGATGAGTAAAAAAGCGTTATAGAAGAAGATGAATTAAAACAAACATGACTAGAGTAGACTAGAGAAACAAGAAGATAATTTGAGGTAAAAGCAGCAAACACTTGGCCGAGTAGACTCAAAAAATGAAGCATAGACATACATATAGCTGTGTGCGCACCGGCCTTATCCAAAGGGTACAAGCATCATAGACGCACGCACAGAGCAGAGGTGGAGCATAAACAAGGCTTTAATGTCCTGTGCACATAGATCTGCAGCTCTGACACACACAAGACAACCAGTGTAGCTTGATAAACAAACCAGCGGTTCACACACGGATGGTCCGTGTGTCACATGTTTGTTGATTCTTGAAGTGAGAGCTGGTGCATTAAGTCTTGTTTACTTTTACCTTAATATTTAAATTTTTTAGACCTGTTTTTGGAGGCTAATGGAAGTTTTACATTTTTGTATCCTTCTAAAAATTGTTATAGTTTTTCTAGGTACGGTGTTAGCTCGTCTGGAGGTTATCTGTTCAGAAGAAAAAAGACAAAAAAAACTCCACCACACCAAGATACAGATGACTCTGCTATACTTTAGTTTTCAGAGCAATCAGCAGACGTCTTATTTTTATACATTCCTCGAAAGGCAGCTGTTCAAACCCAGAGGCATTATTTAATTCCAAAACAAATCAAAAGGTTAGTAACGAGAAAGCATCCGACGCCAGGGTAGAGATCAAGAGATGACGAGTTTTGTCACGAGACAGAATTTTGAACTGAGCCACGTTGGTTTATTCTAAGGCTGACTTTTCAGAATGAAACCGATCACTTTTATGTGCAGGATCTTGCATGGAGCATTAGCTGTGGACAGTAGAGTCTGTAGTATGAACGGCAGGACAGCGAATCACGAAGAAGACAAGCAGGTGGTAACAGAATGTTGATGAAGGCTGAAGAGAACCGAGATCAGATGAATGAAAGGAAGTTTTAATACTGAAAGAGATTATAGATGTGAGATGTGCAGCTTCATCAGCTAGTCCAGGGAAATGTGAAGACTTGTACACAAATGGAGAGTGGATGGTAAAAATCGAGTGAGTGTTTCTGATGGAAAAAGTACGTAGGTGAAGAGAGAAGAACGGTGGATTTAGCAAGTGTAGAAAATATTTTTGGTTTTGAGATGGAAATGGAAAAAGAAATGAAAGTAGAGTATGTGTAACCAAAGAAAAATAAAGATCCGTGTAAGATTTGCAACTGTAGCTTTAAAAAAACAAAAACAAAAACAAACAATAAATAAATTAGATTTTGCTTAATCCTGAAGAGTGTCAGGAAGAAGGCACAAACACAGGCAGCCATCTTAAATGCTTCCAAGTACTTAAAGCGGAAATGAGGCATTAAGTACCCAACTTTCAGTGCATTTCTCTTAATTGTGAATATTAACATTAAGTAATGAGCAAACACTTACAGCAAAGATTATAGCTTTACTGTATACTCAGTTATTTAAAGTCAATCTAACACCCCAATTATGTTCCTCCCCAACAGAAGGTATGCATAGGATGTCACCAAACAGAACTCTTGGAAGATAAACACTGAGTGGCAAAAATGAGTAGCAGCATTTTTTTTTGTTTTTTTTTGTTTTTTTGTTACTTATTTGTACCCGTAGGTAGACTTGGTTTGCAGTTTGGTGACAAGCCACCGGCTGCTGGTCGCTGCGTGTGCAAGCGCCCTAAACCTACATGTTTTTGGTATGCGGGAGGAAACCGGAGAAATCCCGGAGTAAACCCGCGCAACACGGGGAGAACATGCAAACTCCACACAGCTCACTGTTGGTCGGGGGCTGGGATCGAACCCACGATCTCATGATCCCCGCGGTCCCCCGGCCGAGGGTAAAACTGTGCTGCCACAGTGCTAAACCACTGCGCCACCGTGCAGCCGATGAAGCATGAAGGTGTATGCAGTACAACACAAAAAATCCACACAGCATTCAATTACAGCAGTACAAATAATATCTGTTTGCACTGTGGAGAGTTAATCTTATCATTCCATCTTGTATTAATTAGCAAAAATTAAATAAAGGCTTTGAATTAGTTCCTTTCTTGACTCAAGGTCGGAAATCTAGATAAGAAGGGAAAATAAAATTTGAAGGAACCCGCACTTATTTATGGAATGGCTGACACACGGGGAGTCTGAGGCTCCTAATGAATCTGTTTCTTTTATAAAAAGAAGCCAAAAGGACGAGGGGGAGGACAGCAAGGAGGAGGAGAGAGCATGCCCCACAATGGAAACTGAGTGATGTTCCAAACCGGCTGCTGGCAGGAGGGAGGCGCCCATGGTTCACACCCACCACGGAAGAACTCGATTGCATGCTTAAGACTAGAACAGATAAGTGGACTCACTTCTACACATATACAGAAAATTAGCAAAAATTAAATTATTAAAAAAAATGACAGCTTCCATTTACTTGACTCTGAGGTTTAAGGTACTTCAATTAAATTCGTATGGTGCAGGTGCATGTAAAGTAGGAACTCCGGGTAATGACATACAGGACTTTTCAAGGTCAGAAAAAGTAAAGATAAAATTTTGCAAATGGCAAGCTACCAGTAGAACACCTATCAACATCTGTAAAAGTAGCATTGTACCCCATGTACTATAGGCAATTGAACGGATCTGATCCAAATTATGAACAACCATTATTTGCAAATCCATCCTCCAGATTGGTCATAAAACTTGGACTGATAAACAAGAAAATGTGTGGAAGCATCCATTGTCCTAATTGAAGAGAATAAGAGACAATTTCAACCTATGGGGGGGGTTCCACACATCCCGCTGGTTAGACCCAAACACATGGATTGGAAAATGGACATTTTGTCACCTCTACTGGGGAATATAGCCATCCATGGAAAGCCAATACCTGACCTTAAGATAGAATATTCTCCTAAATTAGAAACATGCGCATTGTCTCTTAACTGGGTAACCACAGCACAAAAGGCTGTGCACACTGACGCCCAGAAATCTCCTACATGACCAATCTTGACATTAACAAACGAGGGGATGAGAAAAATTTGAAGCAAATTCCAAATTGGTTATGGTAAAAGGATAACCAGATGTAGATCTAATAAAAGGAGCAGAGTATGACGCTATAGACCATATATTCAGAAGCCCAGAAAGGTGTTAACAAATGCAATTTTGCACAGTGGTAGTCATCAGCAAATCTTGCACATCTCATACCTCCTCATAGAAACCAATTGCTGAGTCCAGAGGAAGAGCTGAAGACCCCAAGATGGAGGATGATGACAAGGAAGACCATTCTGCCATCACGGATTATTTGTAAACACAATGTGCTACTGATAATACATAAATCATGCATAGCTCACCACACATACGTAGGGGTGTGAGACTTATAGTATTCTTGCCTATTTATTTCCATCATGCTAATTACGGTTAGGTAGTCAGGATAATTGTGAAGGTTAGAAGCTCTAGAGGCCTGAATACAAGCATGGATAAGGACGTCTCCTAACTTTGAACGATTTGGTCTACTACCTACTTGCAGTACAACACACAGGTCTTATCACCCAGCTCACTTATCACAACACAACCACTGCTTGTAGATTTCATAGAGTCAACAATCACGCACTCAAGGCTAATGGGAGATAAGTTACAACAGCACATGGATAACTACAGATGTAGTGAAGAAGGACAAAACAGTACAGGCTCCAGCCATTGCGGTGGCAACCCCTCAGGCCATTATTGGTCCTGCCCCGGCCGAGCCCTTTGTATCGGCACTTGATTAAAGGTGTAGGGTGCAGGGAAGGTGCATGCAGGGGGGCACCAGACCATCACGACATGTGTCTGCGATGTAGAAAGAGGTCGTAGGGCTGGTGACTGTACGACTTCAGTTGCTAGAAGAAGAATGGACTGGTACCCCAGCGCATCCACCGCACCTCCAGCATCTGGGGTGGAGCCAGATCAGCCACACAGAGGAGATGGCATTTTCCAACACTACCCCTCACAGTGGAAGCTACGGTGGGCACAGGGGCTCGAGCTTCATCAACACCAGCATCTCTACCTCTGTCCAGCGACGGGGGGATGGCATCCCTGGGACAGCATCACTGAACTGTTCACTGGCTGGACTGGATGTTGTCTACCCTCTGCTGCACCCACCAGACTGTCCTATAGACCTCATGGGACGAGATGTGCCTCTGAGAACGTGGGCACACATTTGTTTCGCTTCTAATGGTACTGATGTGTGTCAACGAGGTGGGACTGTGCTCCACAGCTGCGGATACAGGAAGCAGACACAGATGAAGGTCAAACCCCTGTCGCAACCCTGTAATGACTGCAGCCGAATGATGCGAGCCCTGGTAAAGGTCAACCGGTGGACAAATGTTTTGTGGGCTTCGTGGATTGACCCTGTTTGACCTTATGACCCCCACATGGTCCACTCCACCGGACAAAGAACTATTCACATGATGATCAGGAGGAGACCCCGGTGGGGGTGCAGGACTTGGTGAACACGGATGTGACTGCACTTCATCTGGATAAGGCCCTTTTAGACATCGCTGTACCACGCTGGTGTGTCCACAAGGGGGGAGGCAAGGGTAGCAGAACCAATGGTGCAAGCCTATCTTGGGTTGACTGACTGGGCTGACACACAATGTAGGGACCTGCCTTATTCACCATCTGTTAGCGTCTCTCACACCATGCATGGTTGACATGATAAAATCATGTTAAAAGGGGGAGTGAAAGGGTTATGAAAGGTTAGAGTGCCAAACTAATAATTCTGTAGGTAATCTCCCATTATGTTCTACACATATTCTATACATATTCTGTTTGCATTCTTATGAACAAATATGTGGTGCTAAACTCTGGTAAACAGGAATTAGGCAGAGCTATAGAGCCCTCTTTCTACTCTCTCTCTCTTTTCCTTTAGTTGGAAAAGTCGGCCTTTTGCAACAGCGGTTCAATTCTGAGTCTTTTTTTCTCCTTCCTCTCTCTATTGATCCGGTGACAACTCTCTGATCCGGCACACCTTTCACTCCATTTATATCACGGACACACAGATCGCCCCAAATGTCTCCCGAGCCGGTGGACGGAGCCACTGTTTATAGCAGGAGACGGTACAGCAGGGAAGAACTGCTAGCACTCAACCGCCACCCGGCGCTAACGGAAAAACTTGACATACCGGGAGAACTGAGGCGAAAACGCCATGGGTGCCGGGCTGGAGTAAGGCGGAAGGCAAGAAATATAAGGTACAGACCCACCCTTCCATCCGTTGTTATGGGGAATGTACGATTGTTACTGGGAAAGGTAGATGAGCTAGCGGCTATCTCCCGCTACAATAGCATATACCGGGAGTGTAGTCTGTATCTGTTCACAGAGACTTGGCTAACCGAATTAGCAGCAGATGCTAACATTGAACTGGAGGGTTTCCACGCGATAGACCGAACATCAGACAGTGGCAAAGCAAGGGGCGGTGGAGTGATAATGTATGTTAACAACAACTGGTGCAGACCGGGACATATCACTGTTAAACAACGACACTGCAGCAAAGACATTGAGTTGCTAGCTGTTAGCATGCGGCCTACATATCTCCCGAGGGAATACTCACACGTGATCTGCATTGTTGTTTATGCAAATCCGACGGCGAACGCTGGGACAGCGCATGACGTCATCCATTCAGTAACTGGCAGGCTGCAGACAGAACACCCAGATGCTCTTCTCCTCATCTCGTGCGATTTCAACCATGTTTCACTGTCTCCCATTTTGCCCACGTTTACCCAGTATGTCACATGCCACACTAGAGACAATAAAACACTGGACTTATTCTATGCAAACACTAAGGAGGCGTACACCTCATCACAACTCCCCCCACTCGGGAGATCGGATCACAACTTGGTTCATCTCCGGCCGGTGTACAAACCCCTAGTGCACAGACAACCTCCAGCCATGCGCACAGTGAAGTTATGGTCTGAGGAGGCAATGGACACTCTAAAGGGCTGTTTTGAAACCATTGCCTGGGAGAAGCTCTGCGAGCCACATGGTGAGGACATCGATGGCCTCACTCACACCATCACGGACTACATCAGCTTCTGTGTGGACAACACCGTACCCACCAAGACCATACAGTGTTGCTCAAACAACAAACCCTGGATCAACCATGAGATAAAAACACTTCTGAGAGAGAAGAAGAGGATCTTTAGGTCGGGGAACAGGGAGATGCTGAAGTCTGTACAGAGGGAGCTGAGGAGAAAGATCAGAGAAGGCAAGGACAGCTTCAGGAAGAAGATGGAGGACAAGCTGCAACAGAGCGACATCAGCGGGGTCTGGAGAAACCTTAAAACCATCTCTGGGCGCCAGAATACCTCCCCCCAGGCCACAGGGGGCAGGGAGTGGGCGAACAATCTGAATCTGTTTTTCAATAGGTTTGACCAACCGCCCTCCCCCCTGACTGCACAACAACCACTGCTGCCTCTAAAGACATCAAGTCCTGCTGCCCACACTCCACTCCACCAACACCCCCCCACTTCCAACACACAGCCCCCCAACCTGACCCTCACTAAGACCCAGGTGAGGACGGAGCTGAGGAAGATCAAGGCGAGGAAGGCGTCGGGACCGGACGGCATCAGCGCAAAGTTCCTCAAGTCCTGTGCAGACCAGCTGTGTGGGATTGTGGAGTACATCTTCAATCTGAGCCTGAAGCTGGGGAGGGTACCACAGCTGTGGAAAACATCTTGTGTGGTACCTGTACCAAAGACTTCCCACCCCAAAGATCTGAACAGCTACAGACCAGTGGCCTTGACGTCCCACATGATGAAGACCCTGGAGAGACTGCTCCTTGCTCACCTCCGCCCCCTGGTGGGACCAGCGATGGATCCACTCCAGTTCGCCTACCAGCATGGCATTGGGGTGGAGGATGCGGTGATCTTCCTCCTTCGCCGTTCTCTGTCCCACCTGGAGAAGCCCGGGAATGCGGCGAGGATCATGTTCTTTGACTTCTCCAGTGCTTTCAACACCATCCAACCGATGATCCTGAAGGACAAGCTGCTGTGCGCAGGGGTGGACCAGCACCTGTCATCATGGATCCTGGACTACCTCACAAACCGGCCTCAGTTTGTGAGAACCCGGGACTGTGTGTCCGACACGATCATCAGTAGCACGGGGGCCCCCCAGGGAACGGTTTTGGCTCCCTTCCTGTTCACCCTTTATACTGCGGACTTCTCACACAACACAACACACTGCCATCTACAGAAGTTCTCTGATGACTCTGCAATCGTTGGCCTCATCTCCAACGGAGACGAAGCTGAGTACAGAGGACTTATCCAGGACTTTGTGGACTGGTGCCATCGGAACTGCCTCCAGATCAACGCGAGGAAAACTAAGGAGCTGGTGGTGGACTGCCGCAGGCAAGGACAACCCCCCACAGCACCAGTAAACATACAGGGAACAGACATCGAGATGGTGACATCCTATAAGTACCTGGGTGTTCATCTGAACAATAAACTAGACTGGTCACACAATACTGACGCACTCTACAAGAAGGGACAGTGCAGGCTGTTCCTACTGAGGAGACTCAGGTCTTTTGGTGTACAAGGGGCGCTGCTGAAGACATTCTATGACACGGTGGTGGCATCGGCCATCACTTTTGGAGTGGTCTGCTGGGGCAGTGGCATTACAGCAGCCGATAGGAAGAGACTGAACAAACTGATCAAGAAAGCTAGCTCTGTCCTGGGGCAGCACCTTGACCCAGTGGAAGAGCTAGGAGAGAGAAGGATGGTGGCTAAACTGTCATCTCTGCTGGAGTCCGAGTTCCACCCTATGTAGGACATACTGAATGCACTGAGGAGCTCATTTAGCAGCAGACTACATCATCCTAGGTGCACAACCGAGAGGTTTCGCAGGTCCTTCCTACCTAGGGCTGTCAGACTGTACAACCTAAGCAGGGCTGCTCGCAGAGATAGCAAAAAGATGTGACAACCTAATAGTTTTGAATGCAAAAGACGCAATAGACTTACACAATGGTCCCCTCCGGTATACAACTAGGAAAATACCGGTCGCTATGGAGGGTGAGAATATGTACGGTATGGGTACATAATCATACCATGTAGGATAACTAAGTAGACGGTTATGCTGTTTCATTCCATCTAGCTACAATGCTCCGCACTGTGTGTGTTTATATATATATTTATATATTTACTCTATCTAGCAACAATGCTCCACACTGTGTGTGTTTATATATTTACATATTTATTCCATCTAGCTACAATGCTCCGCACTGTGTGTTTATATATTTACATATTTATTCCATCTAGCTACAATGCTCCGCACTGTGTGTGTTTATATATTTACATATTTATTCCATATAGCTACAGTGCTCCGTACTGTGTGTGTTTATATATCTACATATTATTCCATCTAGCGACAATGCTCCGCACTGTGTGTGTTTATATATCTACATATTATTCCATCTAGCTACAATGCTCCGCACTGTGTGTGTTTATATATTTACATATTTATTCCATATAGCTACAGTGCTCCGTACTGTGTGTGTTTATATATCTACATATTTATTCCATCTAGCTACAATGCTCCGCACTGTGTTTATATATTTTATATATCTATCCCATCTAGCTACAATGCTCTGCACTGTGTATATACTGTATATATATATATATATATATGTACATATGTATACTTGCTGCTCTTGTTTTTTTTCTCTTGCCTTCTGATTGTTGCTCTGAGTGTTGCTATCCCTGTGCTGTTGCAATCCTGGAATTGCCCCATTGTGGGACTAATAAAGGCTTATCTTATCTTATCTTATCTTAGTCAGGTCTAATACTTAGTTACACACCCAAAAACCAACACACACACACACACCACTGATTGTGTGTGTGTGACCAGCGATTCCAGCGCTTCCTTGTGATTCACTGATGTGCCCTACCTGAAGCGATTGCTAAGCTAACGCTGGTTGGCTTAATGCTGGCGCCAGCCATTCCACCTAACACCAGCCTGAATCAAAGCCCAGCTGCGAGGCCCAGCGGGGATACTACCAGGCAGGCGGCTATTTGTTTGACGGGGCTCAGCAGAGGTTTCACCCAGGCAGACGGCGGTAGGCGGCGGTGCCCAGCGGAGGACTTACCGTGACTGCAGCGGCGGTGTGCGACGAGACTACCCGAAGCGATTGCTAAGCTAACGCTAGTTAGCTTAATGCTGGCGCCAGTCATTCCACCTTACACCAGCCTGAATCGAAGCCCAGCTGCGAGGCCCAGCGGAGATACTACCAGGCAAGCGGCTATTTGTTGACGGGGCTCAGCAGAGATTTCACCCAGGCAGACGACGGTAGGTGGCGGTGCCTAGCGGAGGATTTACCGTGACCTCAGCGGAGCTCGGTGGCAGCGGCGGTGTGTGACGAGACTCGGTTGGAGGAGCGGGACGGGAGACCAGTTACGGCGACTATGAGCAACGAGACCAGCAACGGAAGGGGCTAGTTGGCTAGCTGAGGCCCAGCTGGATTCGAGGACGATCGGATCAGATTCTGGCGATATAAGCAGAATTTATTTTACTATCCACAGATTTTCCTTTTCCTTCTTTCCAAGAAGGACTGAAGATGGCTGCCACCGGATTAAAAAGTGGGCTGATGGGCACCACTAATAAGCCTTCTCTACTTCTCTACTTCCTCTTCGTTTTGTCTTTGTGTGTCTGGACCTGCAACAAGAAGGATTTTCCGACAAACTCAACCAAAGGTGAAGTTAAAAAGTTTTATCTGTATGGATTTGGGCTTGGACATCTCACCCTACACTCTATGTGGTCTTTAAAAGCCCTGAGCAAAAACTTCCAAATTAAGGCAAACATGGCTGTTAAGCAAAAATCACAATATGGCAGAGGATATACAGTTAAAGTTCTGTTAGTTCTGCTACTTCTGGCAGGAGATATTCACCTTAACCCTGGACCTGCCACTATTAAACAGCAGACCACTGGGTTAGCACAAAACCGAGCTGTACAAAAGCAAAAACAACATTTATTTTTCCAAACTGTTAATCATGCACGAGTTCTTTGGGACACCAAGGCTAAACCAAAGGGGATCCTCGGCGGTCATTTAAACATACGGAGCATAATCCCCAAAAGAGATGAGATTTCGGTGTTGCTGTTGGACTCAAATCTGGACTACCTTTGTCTCTCAGAAAGCTGGCTACACAGGAACATAGACACTAATATGATCGATATTGTGGGCTACCAGTGTTTTAGAAAAGACAGGCAGGTAGGGAGGGGAGGAGGTGTTTTAATTTACATCAAAGAGAAATATAAATGTCAACTGGTTGATTTGAATACTTCACTTGAATGTTTAGCTGTTAATGTATGTCTCTCTCCGGTAATGAATTTCAGCATTGCAGTAGTGTACAACCCACCGTCACACAACTCTTCCTTTTATAATGAATTAAGTGATCTGGTTAAACAACTTGAGAAGAACAGAGAAACAATAATTCATGGTGACTTTAATATCAACTGGTCTGATAAAAAAGACAAACAAAAACTGAAAAGCCTCATGACTAAATTTAATTACCAGCAAATCATCAAAGGACCCACCAGGATAACCAAACAATCCAGAACACTTATTGACATGGTATTTACTAATAAACCAGAACGAATAACCAGAACCTATAATCTTGTAACTGGTCTCTCAGATCATAACATGGTTCTTGCTGTCAGGAAACTTACTAAAAAGCGACTACAGTATTTTGGGGGAGTCGATATTGACAAATCAAATTTTATTATCCCCAAATCAAAAAATGAGGAGTTTGAACATTACTTAGAGAATCAAAATTGGGAGCAGCTCATGGCAACATGTGAAGTAGATGATTGTTGTAATTTTATAACTGCAACAATCACAAAGTCTATAGAAAAATTTTCAAAGCAAATTAAAAGTAGACAACAGAAGATTAGCCTACCATGGTTAAATAATGAAATAAGAAAACTTATGAAGAGGCGAGACTATGCACTGAAAACATCACTAACCTCCAAACTACAAAATGATCACCTTGTGTACAAAAGTTTAAGAAATAAAGTGGTACATGAGCTGCGAAAATCAAAAATATCTTATTACAATAAACTGATAGATCATGCAAAGGGTAACAACAGTTCCCTATGGAGGCATTTAAATAACTTAACTAATAAAAAAAACGATCAGAAGGGGGTAAAGGAACTTAGAATCAATGGCAAGACCGTCAGTGACAAGGCTACTTTGGCAAATGAATTTAATTCACACTTTGTGGGCTCTGTGGAAGACTTAACAAAAATTTTTGTGCTGCCAAATGTGCTCAACAACACAAATTCCATACTCCCAACAGATACTTTTCACATCGATGAGGTAAATGAGAAGTTAATTGCTGGTATTGTTAAAACACTGTCAAACTCAAAAACTAGTGATATCTACAATATGAGCACCTCCTTTCTCAAAATGCACAGCAAAATATTAATCAAACCACTGACTCATCTCATTAATCTCTCCATTAGGTCTAGTACAGGGGTGTCCAACCATGTGCCATGGAGAGCCAAGACCCTGCAGGTTTTCTCTTCTACCCAGTCTCTTCAGCAGGTGTTTTCACTTATCAGCAATCAGTGGGAAGAAGTTCACTGAAATCTGCTGTTGAAGACACTGGTTGGAGGTAAAACCTGCAGGGTCTTGGCTCTCCATGGCACATGGTTGGACACCCCTGGTCTAGTACATTTCCATCTGGCTGGAAAAAAGCTGTCGTCATACCAGTTCATAAATCAGGCAGTAAAGACGATATATGCAATTACCGCCCAATCTCTATCTTACCAGTCCTATCTAAGGTTCTTGAAAAAGTTGTAGCTACACAGCTGATAGACTACTTACAAGACAGTCAACTTCTTCATCCACATCAATTTGGTTTTAGACCAGGATACTCAACAGAAACAGCAAATTGTTGCCTTATTGAAAACGTCAAACAGTCCTTGGACAGGGGTAATGTGGTAGGAGCTGTTTTTCTAGATCTCAAAAAGGCTTTCGATACTGTAAACCACAGTTTGCTTTTATCCAAAATGGTATCTTTTAACTTCTCCCCAAATACATTAGAATGGTTTGCATCTTATCTCCAGAATAGAGAACAGTGTGTAAAAGTTCACCAGGATAAATCCTCATTTTTAAACAACCGCATGGGTATCCCACAAGGGTCCATTCTTGGTCCTTTACTTTTCAGCATTTTTATTAATGACTTGCCGTTACACTGCTCAGCTGCAACATGCCAACTTTATGCAGATGATGCAGTTATTTACACAGCTGCCAAGACTCCAGCACAGGCTGCAGATGTACTGTCTACAAGTATGGTTGATGTCCAAGAGTGGCTCCTCAAGAACCATCTATTGCTGAACCTTCAGAAAACAGTCTCAATGTGCTTTTCAATCAAAAAATGTAACCTGCAACATTTTAAAGTTAATATACATGATCATGACATCAGTTTAGCTACAGAATTCAAATACCTTGGCATTGTACTAGATCCTCAACTCAAATTTAATCTTCATATAAAGAAAATTTCAAAAACAGTAAAAAAAAATCTGAACTGCTTTAAATTAATTAGATATTACATACCTTACGAAGCAGCTGCACTGTATATGCATTCTATGGTTTTTTCTCATATATCATACTGTTTGACAGTCTGGGCTCAAGCAGCCCCTTCCACAATAAGACATATAGGTTCATTATATAATCAAACCCTAAAAATCTTGGACAAAAAGCCCATTAGGTGGCATCACTGTAATGTTTTAAAAAAATACAACCTATTGAGTTTTGAGAGCTTCATTGACCTCTGTCTTCTGAAATTAACGTTCAAATGTTTCCATAAATCAGCACCCGAGCCACTTGCTGGTTTCGTCCAAAGACAGGACAGCAGCAGAGCCACCAGGAGTTCTGTTAACAATAACTGTAAAATATTCCACCGCAGAACCACATTTGGACAAACAGCTTTCTCTATAAAGGGCAGTCACATCTGGAACACAATGCCAAATGAAATTAAAATAATAAGGGACTTTAAAACATTCACTAAAAATGTTAAAAACTGGCTGAAAAATAAACAAGAATGTACTCATGTATGAATTATTTGTCTGCAAAGTGAGAGTGAATGAAGGGAAGGAATAAATGTGTTTGTTTATAGTGAGTGACGGAGGGAGGAAGGCCTGAAATAGGCAAATGTGAGTTATGTTATATGTGTTAAATGTGAGTCAGGCTGTTATATTTGTGTATTTATAATATTTATGTTAAAGGTGAGTCAGGCTGTTATATTTGTGTATTTATAATATTTATAATATTTATAATTGTGTATTTATAATTTTTCTGCATTGATGTATGTGGTTATTGTGTATATTTTTATCTTGATTCTTTTTTCTAAAGCCCATCCAGGGACAAGAGTTGCAAATTAGCTAATAGCTATACACTCTATGTGCAACACATCAGATTGATTGTCTTTGATTAATTGTCTATGTTTATTGCACTGTCCCTGTCAAATAAACTAATCTACTACTATTGTACATCCTAGAAGACAGTGACGTGAACAGAGGATGGCCTGTTCACATCAGAGTTAAATTGGCCAATCAGACAGTCACGTACAAGCCCATCCTATTGTATGGGGTTGGTCTAACCAACCCGAGAAGATTAATGTAAGTCGCACCCAGAAGTCGCGATCAGTCTGACGACGTTGCATCACACTGAACCAGCGCTACTGGCTTTACATGTGACTTCTAAATAAATGTTACAGCTTTGAATTGAAGAATTCTCCGGCTTGTTCTTGGATCTTTCAATCAAAGAATCGGGTTTTTCTAACAATTGTCTGCCACTGACATTTTTTTAGGAGGGACAGAAAGATCAACAGGCTGTCTACAGGTCATTTTAAATAACAATTATCTAGTATTGACTTGCTTTTTAATTTTAGTATAAATCTTTATAAGACTCCACTTTTCTCCATCTCTGTGCAGCTACAGAATCTCCACTGTGCTATAACTGCAAATATGTCAAAACAGTTTGAGTGTGAAAACTTTCTTTTTAACAGCCAAACAGTTGAGGCTGTTAATTAGAAGGGTGAAAAAAAGACTGTAGTGAAAAATGAAGCACAAACATGCACAGCTGTTAATGCATCTCCGCTGTTATGGGGAAGACCCCCCCCAAAAAAAAAAAAAATTAAAAAAAATAAAATAAAAACATGAATCTTCTTTGTATGGCACCATTATACAACCCTGACCTACGGTCTCTGTTCATCAATTAAATTAATAAATGCATAATCTGCATGCTGTATCCTGCAGATTCATGATTAAAACTACTAACTAACTAACCTGCACTTATAAGATAAGATAAGATAAGATAAGCCTTTATTAGTCCCACAATGGGGAAATTCCAGGATTGCAACAGCACAGGGATAGCAACACTCAGAGCAATAATTTAGAAGATACGGAAGATATAAATAAGAGCAGTGGATATACATACATACACATCAATATATAAATATATATACAAAGTGCGGAGCATTGTAGCAAGATGGAATAAACAGCATAACCGTCTACTTAGTTATCCTACATAGTATGAATATGTACCCATACATATTATCACCCTCCGTAGCGACCGATACTGTCCTAGTTGTATATACTGAAGGGGACCATTGTGTAAGTCTATTGCGTCTTTTGCATTCAATACTATTAGGTCGTCACCTTTTTTTGCTATCTCTGCAAGCAGCCCTGCTTAGGTTATACAGTCTGACAGCCGTAGGTAGGAAGGACCTGCGAAACCTCTCGATTGCGCACCTAGGATGATGTAGTCTGCTGCTAAATGAGCTCCTCAGTGCATTCAGTATGTCCTGCATAGGGTGGGACTCGGACTCCAGCAGAGATGACAGTTTAGCCACCATCCTTCTCTCTTCTATCTCCTCCACTGTGGTTATGCCACTGTTCATGCTGCATTTCCCCTCTAGTCCGCATGCACTTTGGATGACCCCGGTGCACACGCGCCGTTGTACATGCTCACTTTTTTCGTCTACCAGGCCAAGCAGTTGACTTATGCACAGTCATCCACAGTACAGCCCCGCATACACTCGCAGAGTGGAGACGATGACGTAAATTTCATCGCACAAGGTTTCCGGTTGCACGTACGCGGACAGCGGAGGTGCAGCATGAATCCAGCTTTAGATTGTGTGAAGGAGAATGTGAGTGAGAGTCAGTATGTGCTGGTGGGGGGTGCTGGACTGAGGGGATGGCACCTCTTGGCCGCATGGGCTCCCTTGGACTGTGGGTGGGGGAGTGGAGGGGCAGTTGCCTGACTGTCCTAGGGGTTGCTGGTTTTGGGACATTTGTGCTCTGTGGGGGTAGGTGCCGCTGTCTTGCTTGCTCAGGGTTTCTGGGAGGTGTGTGTGTGTGTGTGTGTGTGTGTGTGTGTGTGTGTGTGTGTGTATGGGGGGGGGGGCGTTGTTGTGACCTGCCACCCTCAGCTCTGTTTCTTGGCAAACCACTCACATGCACACACTCTGCGTGTGCTCTCATACACACAAATACATACAGCAGGGAAAATAAGTGCTGAACACGTCAACATTTTTCTCATTAAACATATTTCTGATGGAGCCATTGACCTGAGATTTTCACCCGATATCAGTAACAACCCAAGTAATCCATACATACAAAGAAATCAAGGCAACTGTGTTCACAAAACGAGTTATAATTAATAAAGTGGAATGACACAGGGAATAAGTATGGAACACACTTGGGGAAATTCATTTAATATTAAGTAGAAAAGCCTTTGTTGGTAATAACAGCTTCCAGATCCCTCCTGCATGAAGAAACTAGACACAGGCATTGCTCAGGAGTGATTTTAGCCAGTTCTTCCATACAAACTGTCTTTAAATCTTGAAGGATTTGTGGGTGTCTTCTATGAACTTTGATCTTCAGTTTGTTCCATAAATTTTCAATTGAATTCAGGTCAGGTGACTGACTGGGCCATTCTAGCAGCTTTTTTTCCTTCTCTGGAGCCATTTGAGAGTTTCCTTGGCTGTGTTTGGGATCATTGTCTTGCTGAAATGTCCACCCTCATTTCATCTTCAGCATCTTGGCAGATGACAACAGATTCTTATCAAGGATGTCTCTGTACATCTGACCATTCATCTTTCCTTCAGTTATATGAAGTCTGCCTGCACCATGTGCTGAAAAACACCCCCACACCATGATGGGATGTGCAGTACCATTTCTCCTCCAAACATGCTGTGTTGTGGCATCCAAAAGGTTCAATTTTGGTCTCGTCTGACCAGACTATATTCTCCCAGTATTTTCCTGGCTTGAACAAATGTGCAGCAAACTTTAAACGAGCTTCAACATGCTTTTTCTTCAGCAATGGAGTCTTGCGAGGTGAGCGGGCATAGAGCTCATGTCGGTTGAGTGCATTACTTATTTTCTTTGAAACAGCAATACGTGCTAACTCCAGGTCTTTCTAGAGCTTGTCACGAGTGGTCTTTGGCTCTTGGATAATTCTTCTGATAATTCTTTTGACTCCTCTGTCAGAAATCTTGTGAGGAGCTCCTGGCTGTAGCCGGTTTATGGTAAAATGTTCTTTCCACTTCTCAGTGATGGCTCCAATAGTGCTTACTGGAACATTCAGCAGTTTAGAAATGCACCTGTAACCAATGCCATCATTATGTTTTGCAACAACAAGGTTGCGGAGGTCTGGAGAGAGCTCTTTGCTTCTACCCATCACGAGTTCTTTGTGGTGTGACAATCTGATTTTCACAGACCTTTTAAAAGGCTATCAGTCAGGACTTGACCAGCTGAAACTGCACTGATGGGGGATGGGATGGCTTCCTAAATTCTGATGGATTTCAGCTGGTTTCTCTGCTTTCTATGCCTTTTTGCACCTCTTTTTTTCTTCATGTGTTCCAGTATTTATTTCCTGTGCCATTTCACTTTATTAAATATAATTTGTTTTGGGAACACAGCTGCCTTGATTTCTTTGTATATATGGATTACATGGGTTGTTACTGACATCTGGTGAAAATCTCGGGTCAATGGCTCCATCAGAAATATGTTTGAGAAAAATGCTGACGTTGTAGGGGCACGGTGTTGGACTTCTCCACCCAGGGAACAATGGACCCAAAAAGGAAGTGTCACCGGGGGGTTCAGATGGGACAGTAAGGACTATGCACCCCCGGGGGAGAGGAGTAAAATACCGGGCCTCTGGGAGAAGAATGGAGAGCGGTGCCGGGGTTATATCATGTTAATGTTCCGCACAGGCTTTGTTCTAAACATAAAGTGTATGGTCGGAAGTTGCGGGCCTCGATGCATAGAAATAAAGATATAAAAGAGGGATGCACAGAGGCCCGGGCTGCGCTTTTGCTATACTGTTCTTAAGCACGGGATCGAACATTTCATAACTACAAAAGAGCCGCCGGTATTTGCGCGACCTCGGCACCTGGACGCAGCTAAATTGACCAGCACGCATGAGGAGTTTGCCAACTTGGAACAGTTGGGCATCGTCAGGCGCTCCAACAGCCCGTGGGCATCTGCGCTACACATGGTGCCTAAAGCTGGCGGGTTGTGGCGACCATGTGGCGATTTCCGGCACTTGAACAACACTACCGAACACGATTGCTATCCTATCCCACACATCCAGGACTTTTCCATACACCTGGCCAGGGCGCGTGTTTTTTCCAAAGTGGATCTGGTCCACGGTTACCACCAGGTCCTGGTGCGTGCGGAAGACATTCCAAAAACAGCCGTAATAACTCCTTTCGGCCTTTTCAAGTTTTTACGCATGCCATTCGGATTAAAAGGCGCCGTGCTGACCTTCCAGAGGATGATGGATGCAGTGCTTCGTGACTTGTCCTTCATTTTTGTCTACTTAGATGACATTCTGGTAGCCAGTGCATCTGAGGAAGAGCACATCGCTCATCTCAAGACGGTTTTCCGGAGGTTGGAAGCGCACGGGCTGATAGTTAACCAAGCAAAGTGCCAGTTCGGTGTGCCAGTGATTGACTTTTTGGGCCACCGCATTTCGCCGGAGGGCGCGATCCTGTTACCGGACAAAGGGCGCGCTGTGGCAGACTTTCCGCGCCAACAGACAGTGAGGGCACTACAGGAATTTTTGGGAATGGTTAATTTTTATAACCATTTCCTTCCCGGGGCAGCCCAGCTGATGCAGCCATTGTATGCCACGCTTAAAAAAAAGCCAGTGGAAGCCATCGACTGGACTCCCGAGCGAGTCCAGGCTTTTACCGACGCCAAAACAGCGCTTGCGGACCCCGCGATATTAGCCTACCCGGATCCATCTTCATGGATTGCGCTCACGACGGATGCGTCTGACATTGCCATAGGGGCAGTGGTGGAGCAGTGCGTTGCAGGTTTGTGGCAGCCGCTCGCATTTTTTAGCCGGACTCTGCACGACAATGAACGCAAATACAGTACATTCGACAGAGAATTGCTGGGTCTCCACCTGGCAACACGCCATTTCCAGTTCTGGCTGGAGGGGCGCGAGTTCACCACGTTCATGGACCATAAGCCGCTGACGCACGCAATGTCCAAGACCTCGGAAGCGTGGTCGGCCCAGCAGCAATGGCAACTGGCCACAATTTCGGAGTTTACTACCGACATTCAACATGTTGCCGGTAAACTCAACGTCATCGCTAATTGCCTGTCGAGCACATTAATTGTCCCAGTCTACATGGGAATAGATTTCCCTGCCATGGCCGCGGAACATGCCGGGGACACAGACATTTGCGGGCTCCAGTCTGCACCAACTGGGTTAAGGCTGGAGAGTGGTGTAAGAAGGGTGCCCTTCCTTACTCTGCAACGTCTCCATCGGCCGCCCGCGCCCGGTGGTTCCGAGCTCTTGGTGCCATCACGTTTTTGAGTCGGTCCTCTCCCTTTTGCATCCAGGAGTGCGCGCTTTGGTGAAACTAGTGTGGGTGAAATTTGTCTGGCCGCACTTGCGCAAAGACGTGAAAGAGTGGGCTGCAGCTTGCATTGTGTGCCAGCGGACCAAAGTACACAAGCACACCCAGAGCTCCCCTCAAGCCGTTCCAAATCCCGGCCAGGAGGTTCGACCACATCCACGTGGATTTGGTGGGATCCCTCCCGCTGTCGCGAGGTTTCAGACACCTTTTGACAGTCATGGACCGCACCACGTGCTGGCCTGAAGTGGTCCAGCTGGACTCTACCATGTCCACGGAAGTGGCGCATGCTTTTTTGTCAGCTTGGGTTGCACGTTTCGGATCTCCATCAGACATCACGTCCGACAGAGGTCCACAATTTGTTTCAGAACTCTGGTCCACGATGGCTCAGCGCCTGGGGGTCAAAATTCACCGCACTACCACATAGAACCCCAGGCTAACGTGTTAGGCAAGCGTTTTCATAGATCGCTTCAAGCAGCACTCAGAGCTTCATTCACGGACGCAAATTGGGTCGACTGCCTGCCTTGGGTTCTTTTAGGGTTGCGTTCTGCACCGAAGGAGGACTTGTCAGCATCCCCAGCAGAACTCGTTTTTTCTCAACCGCTGTGAATCCCCGGGGAATTTTTACCGGAAAGCACCGCGCCCGGGGCTGATCCGCCCACGCAATTTTTACACAGTACGGAGGCTGTGAGCGTACCGGGCCCGGCCCACCATTGCTTTTCCGCTGCATTGAAACACCGTCTGTGCCAGTTAATCTTGACGGACGTCCCTTAGCTGCAGCGGAGCTCCCTAGCATAGGGCGGCCTGCTAGTGGTCCTCCGGTCCTCCTCAGCAGTGAGGAGACTGGGTGGGTGACGGTGAGAAGGAAGCCTAGTCGCAAAGCCCTGGTTAACCACCAACCTGTTCATGTTTCTAATCATTTTTCCCCGCTCAGCGACACACCCGCTGAGGAAAAAACTCTGATCATTGGCGACTCTAGTCAGAAATGTGAACCTTGAGACTCCAGCGGCCATAGTCAAATGCATTCCTGGGGCCAGAGCAGGCGACATCGAGTCAAATTTGAAAATGCTGGCTAAAAGTAACTGTAAATACTCCACAACTGTTATCCACACCAGCATTAATGACGTCCGACTCCGGCAGTCGGAAGTCTCAAAACTTAACATGGAATCGTGTGTGACTTTGCCAAAACAATGTCTACCTCTGTAGTGTTCTCTGGGCCCCTCCCCAATCTGACCAATGATGACATGTTTAACCGCTTGCCATCCTTCAACCACTGGCTGTCTGTGTGGTGTCCTGCAAATGTGGGCTACACAGACAATTGGAGCTCATTTTGGGGAAAACCTGGTCTTATTAGACGAGATGGCGTCCATCCCACTTTGGATATTGCGTCGCTTTTATCTAATAATCTGGCATCATTTTTATCCAAATTTCCAAAACCTTGACAACTCAGAGTTGGGACCAGGAAGCAGAGTCGCAGTTTTACACGCCTCTCTGCAGCTCCTCTTCATCCGCCACCCCTCAACTTAGCCCCTGTCTTCCCCATCAGAGAATCATTGTCTGCTCCCTCCAAAGTAAATAAAAATATGATGTATAAGCATACCAAAGAGATTAAACAAAAAGTTGGTAAAACTCAAATTAAACATGAAGCCTCTAAATTGAATGATTTGGCCTCTGTTCCTCCTCATAATTTAAAAATTAAATGCGGTTTGTTAAATATTAAGGTCTCTAACTCCCAAGTGTCTGCTAGTCCATGATCTGTTAATTGATCATCAGATTGATCTAATATCCCTTACAGAGACTTGGTTAGGACAAGAGGATTATGTTGGTTTAAATGAATCAACTCTCTCTCTGGTTATTTAAACTGTCAAAATCTGGTTGTGGAGGAGGAGTAGCAACAACTTACCATTCCAAATTACTAGTTAATGTAAAGCAAAAAACACATTATCATTCCTTAGCGGGCCTGGTCCCCAGTATTGGGCATTTTAGCAATTTTAGGCTAAACCCAATTTTATTTGCCATAGTTTATCGTCCTCCATCAACCAGTTTTTATCCGAATTTGACAAATTCTTAGCTGATTTGGTGCTGAAATCAGATAGAATAATTATAGTAGGGGACTTTAATATACATGTAGATTTAGATAGTGATTGCCTTAATATGGCATTTAATTCAATATTAGACTCGATGGGGTTTTCTCAGAAAGTAGGAAATTCTACCCATTATCTCCACCATACGTTGGACCTTGTTCTGACATTCATTCATTTATCTTCTTCCGCTTAATCCTTTTCGGGTCGCGGGGGGGGGGGGGTGGCGCTGGGGCTGGAGCCTATCCCAGCATCTTTGGGCGAGAGGCAGGGTACACCCTGGACAGATCGCCAGTCCATCACAGGGCCAACACAGAGAGACAGACAACCATTCACTCTCACAGTCATACCTAAGGACAATTTAGAATCCCCAGTTTGATGCCAATTAACCTAACTTGCATGTTTTTGGCATGTGGGAGGAAACCGGAAAAATCCCGGAGTAAACCCACGCAGACACGGTGAGAACATGCAAACTCCACACAGATCACTGTTGGTCGGGGGCTGGGATCGAACCCAGGATCCCCCAGCCAAGGGTGAGTTGCTGTGCTGCCGCAGTGCTAACCACTCCGCCTCCGTGCCGCCCTCTTGTTCTGACATATGGCATAGAAATAGAAAATCTTGTAGTGTCTCCTCACAACCCTGTACTGTCAGACCATTGTCTGTTAACCTTTGATTTTACTATTTCTGACTATTTGACTCCTAAAGAAAAATATTACTACATTAGATGCCTCTCAGATGATGTTGTTACCAAATTTATGCAGATTGTTTCCTCTATGCCATGTGTCAACTCAACAGAAATAAGCTATAGACAGCTTGCTCCTTCTGTAATTGATAGCATGGTAGATAGTGTTACAGCTTCTCTGCATCAGACTCTAGACTTGGTGGCCCCTTTAACAAAGAAAAAGTCTAATCAGAGATTTCTAACCCCTTGGTTCGAAACAGAAACTCGTAGCTTAAAACAGAAGACCCGTCAATTAGAAAGAAAATGGTGCTCCACTAATTTAGATGAAATCTATTTAGCTTGGAGAAATCATCTTTTAATTTATAAAAAATCTCTTAGAAAAGCTAGAACGAGTTATTATTCTGCATTAATAGAAGAGAACAAGAATAATCCCAGGTTTCTTTTCAGCCCTATAGCCAAGCTGACAAAGAGTCAGGACTCTGTCAATCCTAGCATTCCCTTAGAGCTTACTAGTCAGGACTTAATGAACTTTTTCAATAATAAAATTTCATTTATCAGAGATAAAATCAATCAGATTCTTCCCACCGTTAACTTAAATACAGTAACTACTACAACTCCTTCAATTGATATCTGTTTGGATGAGTTTACTCCAACTGGCCTTTTAGAGTTAGACAAAGTGATTTCCTCATCCAAGCCTTCAACTTGTCTTTTAGACCCTATTCCTACCAGGTTATTACCTCCGCCAAGGAGTTTATGTTTTTACCGGTGTTTGTTTGTCTGTTTGTCTGTTACCAACATAACTCAAAAAGTTATGAACGGACTTCCGGTTATGGCGGCCATGTAGGAAGACGTGTTTCACACTGCTCTGCTCTTGAAAATAAAAAAAAAAAATTACTAAAACTCTCTTAATTGGAACAAAAACTCACCCTAGCGTTTTGGTGCGGATATGGTAAAGACTAAGGCTGGAAAATTAGGTGGAGGAAAAGGTAACTCGACAAAACAACCCAAGCTAACAGACTTCCATGCTCGAGGCGAAACAGAGAAAATTCCAGAGGCAATGGCAGAGGAGGGAGCCAGCGGCGGAGCGGGAACAGTTGAAGAGGGGACAAACGCAGTGCTCACTGCCATCAACTCCATGAGAACAGAGTTTTCGTCTAAATTTGACGGGATTATAACAGCGATAGAAGGAATGAGAAAAGAAATAAATGACTGTTTGGAGCGAATGTCGCAGGCGGAGCTCCGAATTTCAAGCGCTGAAGATTACGTCACCAGCCTACAAACTAATCTGCAAACACTGGAATTAAAATGTAAACGTCTGGAAGATAACGTCCTAGACTTGGAATCCCACTCGCGACGGAATAATTTGAGGCTGGTGGGCCTCCCGGAGGGAGCGGAGGGATGGGACCCATGTTCCTTTTTGGAAAAGTGGATTCCAGAAGCGCTGAATAACGCGGATCTGTAGTCATCGGTCGTTTTAGAGAGAGCTCACCGAATCGGCCCACCGAGAGATAATAAGACACCACCAAGGACACTGATTATGAAGTTCCTCAACTACAGAGACAAGATGACAGTCACCAATACGGCGCGAGCTAAAGGGGAAATTAAATACGAGGATCAACAGGTGCGGTTCTACTCAGATTTAGCTGCAGGAATACAACAATTAAGGAGGCAGTTCGACCACGCCCGCAAAGAGCTGCGCAACCTCTGGATTCGTCACGGAGTAATTCATCCGGCAAGACTGCTGGTCACATATAAGGGGAGAACCCATACCTTCAAGACCCCTCAAGAGGCGCAGGAGCTCATCAAGCAGATCCAAAAGGAGACTGGTGGGAGCTAAGCATGAACATGACAAAGGTAGAACATTTAAGCATATGTACAGACAACTGATTGATCTGAAAGTTATGATGTACAACGTTGCTACAAAACTTTGAAGTTATGTTGAAAAAACTACAGAAGAGAGTTAATGTCATAAGAATAGTAGTAGAGTCAGGGTGATTGAGAGGAGAAAGAGAGAGTGGTTTGACTGATCCTCGCAGGCGTGGAACAGTCACTAGCTATCACGGGAGACAGAATTTTTTTGATTTTGGGGGGATTACCACAAATGTGGGGAAAGGGAATCTGTTTTTGTTTAGTTTGTAGGATGAATGTTCCATCATCCATGTTTTTGCCTCTCTGTA
Organism: Pholidichthys leucotaenia; assembly: GCA_020510985.1. Taxonomy (NCBI): domain Eukaryota; kingdom Metazoa; phylum Chordata; class Actinopteri; order Cichliformes; family Pholidichthyidae; genus Pholidichthys; species Pholidichthys leucotaenia. Next base: position 142,663,023 of record CM035838.1, read on the forward strand.
AGAGTATGTTCATATTGCAAGGTAATCTCAAACTCCTTATTGATCATAGATCAAAGCGTTAATCTTAATTTAACTTCATGGAATTGCAGAGGTCTACAAAATCTAAAAAAAACTTAAACAAGTCATGAATTAAATAAAAGACATGGATTCAAAAATTGTATTTTTACAAGAAACTCATCTGTTAGAGGAGGATGTAAAAAGAATTAGGAGAAGATGGCAAGGTAACGTGTTCACCTCATCATTTTCATCCCGAGCTAGGGGAGTTATGATTCTCATACATAAAACAGTCCCATTTCAAACGAAAAATGTAATTAGAGACAAATTTGGAAGATATCTAATTATCCAAGGATCTTTGTTATCAGAAAATATAAATCTGGTGAACTTATACGGCCCCAATATTGATGATCAAAACTTCTTTGTTAATTTATTCCTCACTTTATCATCACTTACAGGGCAACATATAATAGCAGGGGATTTTAATTGTACATTGAATCCCAGTATAGATAGATCAACAGGACTGGACTGTACGCACAATGGAAGTAGGATGACCATTAATCATTTTATGAAAGAATTGAGATTGCTAGATATATGGAGAGAAATGAAACCACAAGTCAAAGCCTATTCTTGTTATTCTAATACCTATAAGACATTCTCACGTATAGACTACTTCTTGATCTCTACAGAATTAAGGTCCAAGATTCAAAAATGTTTCTATGATAACATTGCGATCTCTGATCATGCACCCTGCTGTTTAGTATATGTAGATAAGAAACTGACAAAGAGCCCAGTTAGGTGGCATTTTCAACATAAATGGCTTCAAGATGAGGAATTTGTTAAGTACATAGAAAAACAGATAGATGAGTTCTTTGATATCAATACTACACAAACAACGGCATGTATAAAGTGGGAGGCTTTCAAAGCTTTTATTAGGGGGCATATTATTAGTTATACAGGTTCAAAATCTAAGAAGACTCGAGAGGAGAGAGTCCAATTGGAACGTAAAATAAAAATTCTTCAAGAAAAGGTGTATGCAGGAAGTTACCCACAGTTAGAGAACGAATTACTGATTCTGAGAGCTGAATATGACAAAAAATCAGCGAATAGAGCTGCCTCGAGTCTTCTAAGATTGAAGCAATCTTTTTATGAACAAGGTGAAAAATCAGGAAAATTATTGGCATGGCAGATTAAACAATTAGAATCTAAAACACCAATTACCAGTATTATAAGTAACGGACAGGTAGTTATAGATCCTTTAGAAATTAATAGTGCCTTTAGAGATTATTATGAAAAACTATATGATACAAAAAATGAAACTGACTTAACAAAACTAAATGGGTTTTTGGGTGGATTATCCATACCAGGTATTCCAAATGAAAACAGGGAGATACTGGAGTCTAAAATTAGTCAAGAAGAAGTTGGGCTAGCCATTGATAATATGAAATCAGGAAAAAGAGCAGGACCAGATGGTCTTCCAGTCGGCCTCTATAAAAAATTTAAGAATAAATTAATAAAACCACTTTTGGAAATGGTTTTAGTGTGGAGATGTGTGGAAAGACAAGGCTGAGTTTATTACTCAAAATCAGTTTTATTCACCAACACATTCTCCAACATCCAAAACACAGAAAAGCGAGAGGCATGCCCCCACAGCTGTCCTTTTTATACCCCAGGACATCAAAGCAAACAGTCGCATTGTCTTTACATCCCAAATCACAATGCACCCCCCTTCAGGTCTTCTGTCTCCAGTCGCATTGTCTTTACATCCCAAATCACAATGCACCCCTCTTCAGGTCTTCTGTCTCCACCTGAAGTCCTGGTGGGCAGGAAATCCTTCATGGCTGTCTCTCTGCATACAAAAGGCCAGACTTCGCCTCCTCCTGCTACCCCTAGGAGGTTCAGACCTTTTGTTCCTCTGAGACGTGCAGTAAACAATAAGCATACAGTAACAAGCATATGAAGCATATGGAAAACGTATATGTGCCCACATGACCCCCCCAAACGTCTAAGATGGAACAACATCACCACAGATTGCATGTCATAATAAAATCACTACATATCAGTCCAAGTGCCGCTTAGGTCTCAACCTTCTTCCATATCTGCTGTAAGCAGGCTGTACCACTTCCACGGCATCTTCCAGCTGTGGATCTGCTGCCTGGGGATGAGAACTGTTAGTCAACCTCTGCGGGTGTTCTGGGGAATGCTCTCTAGGGGGTCTGCCACGCCGAGGAGCCTTCGCTAACTGCACAACTTCGTCAGCTAACACAAAAGCGGGTTTGAGCCTGTTAATGCCAATCCTTTCTTTTCTGCCCCCCAAATCTAGCAAAAAATGCTTATCCCCTGTTTCCAGCAGTCTATATGGTCTGTCATAAGGTGGGCGCAAGGGCGGACGATGGGCATCATGTCTGACAAAAACAAACTCCGCATTTTTTAAAGCCTTAGGCACAAAAACACGCGGAAAACTGTGGTGAGCGGGGCCAGGTAGCATGCTCGGGCCCGTGCTATTCTGTAACCGCTGAACCGGGGAGCGCTCTGGCGCTGGATTATCTGGGAGAAATTCCCCGGGCAGCCGAAGTGGCTGTGCGAACACTAGCTCAGCTGGGGAGGCTTCTAAATCCTCTTTAGGTGCAGAACGCAACCCCAATAAAACCCATGGTAGCTTGTCCACCCAATATGTATCCGTAAGCGACGCTCTGAGGGCCGCCTTCAATGACCTGTGAAAACGTTCGCACAACCTGTTAGCCTGCGGGTTGTACGCGGTCGTGCGGTGGATCGTTGCCCCCAGGCTGCGGGACATCGCTGACCAAAGTTCGGAAACAAATTGCGGGCCTCTGTCAGACGTAATGCCCGACGAGACCCCAAAACGCGCTACCCACGCCGTTAAAAACGCGCGCGCCACCTCCTCAGCTGTGGTTGACGACAGCGGGACCACTTCTGGCCAGCGCGTGGTGCGGTCAACCATTGTCAGAAGATGTGTGCACCCTTGTGAGGGCGGGAGGGGGCCTACGAGGTCCACGTGGACATGATCAAACCTTTTAGCCGGGATGTGAAACGGCTCCAAAGGAGCTCTTGTGTGTCTATGAACCTTGGCCCGCTGGCAGGCTGTGCAGGCTGCCGCCCACTCTCTAACTTGTTTGCGCAGGCTTGGCCACACAAATTTCTCTCCTACCATTTTGACTGACGCGCGCGCTCCCAGGTGCGCCAGAGAATGGATCGAGTCAAAAACGCGGCGGCGCCACGCGGCTGGAACCACCGGACGCGGCCGCCCAGTGGAGACATCGCAGATTAGGGGGGGCATACCGTCTTGCAGCACCCTGCTCTCCAGCCTTAACCCTGTTGGTCCAGACTGAGCGCGCGCACATCCGCGTCACTACCCTGCTCCGCGGCCATGGCTGCATAATCTATCCCCACGCGGACTGGGGCTGCGTGCACTTCCGCGTCGCTAACCTGCTCCGCGGCCATGGCTGCAGGATCTACCTCCGCGCGTGCGGGAGCCCCCACGGCGTGCGAGAGGCAGTCCGCCACTACATTAAGTTTACCCGCCACATGCTGGATATCGGTAGTAAACTCCGATATCGCGGCCAGCTGTCTCTGCTGCCGGCCCGACCAAGGTTCTGAAATCTTGGCCATCGCAAAAGTCAGCGGCTTGTGGTCAACGAACGCAGTGAAACGGTGTCCTTCCAGCCAGAACTGGAAGTGGCGAATGGCCAAGTGGAGAGCTAACAACTCCCTGTCGAATGCGCTGTATTTTCGTTCGCTGTCGCACAGGGTCTTACTGAAAAAGGCGAGCGGTTGCCAGGCTCCAGCTACAAACTGTTCCACGACCACCCCTATGGCCACATCTGACGCGTCAGTAGTGAGCGCCATGCGGGCCGCTGGGACTGGATGTGCTAACAACGCAGCGTTTGCCAGGGCTGTTTTGACTTCAGAAAATGCGCGCTCTCGCTCCGGAGACCATTCGACTTTATTTGTGGGTTTTTGTTTTTTTAGTGCAGCATACAATGGTTGCATGAGCTGCGCTGCGCGGGGGAGGAAACGGTTATAAAAATTTACCATTCCCAAAAACTCCTGTAACGCTTTGACCGTTTGTGGCTGGGGAAAATTTGTTACTGCGCGCACTTTGTCAGGCAGAGGGACCGCTCCCTCTGGGGAGACGCGATGGCCCAAAAAGTCAGTCTGCGTCACCCCGAACTGACACTTCGCCGGGTTAATTATTAACCCGTGCTCTGCCAACCTCCGGAAAACTGCTGTGAGATGGTTTTCGTGTTCGTCTTCGGACGCGCTGGCTACCAATATGTCGTCCAGGTAGACGAACATGAAAGGGAGATCGCACAGAACCGCGTCCATCATGCGTTGAAACGTCTGCGCAGCGCCCTTAAGCCCAAACGGCATGCGCAAAAATTCGAAAAGCCCGAAGGGAGTTATTACCGCTGTTTTGGGTATGTCCTCAGTGTAGAAGAGCTTGGAAATGAAGAGGCGATTTGATTTATAAACCAAGTTTAATAATCAGCATAATCAGCTCTTCTAACAAGTCTCATCTGGTGCAGAGAGTGGCAGAAGGGAAAAGAGGCAGAATGTCTCCAGCTCACTGACTTTATACTGGCACACAATAAAAGACATGCATAACAAAGGCTGACATCCCTCATTATCTTAATCCCCCCATTGTCTTGGTGTTTCCTCTCCTCGCCTTGGGGGGTGAGGGTGGCTCCTCCGGTCTCCTCCGCCGCGTCCGGGAACGTCTCTGTTCTTCACTCGGCGGTTGAGAGCCCTTTGTCCTTTCAGAGGTGTGAAGTCCTTTACATATGTAATTACCAAACATTTCCGCATGCTTCAACATATGTAGGTTATGGAATATATGGTTAATATAGACCACAGGCCCCCCAAACAACTAAGAAAGGACAACAGAAAGGTTCACAGTCTAAGATAGTTATTATGACATACTACATGTTACATCTGTTGCCAAGGAAGAAACTTTCCAGCAGCCATGCTCCTAAGAGAGTTCAGTGGTAAACATAACAGCATAGTAAAATCATAAGTCAGTCCTAAACTGTTGCAGCACAATTAGTGAATAATTGTGGAGTGGTTTGTATCAGTCCCTGTGCTGTCTGGGTTTTAATCTTCTCCCAAAGCTGCTGTAGGTTGGTTTAGGCGCCCTGCTGGGACCTTCTTGTGAGGAATCTGCAGTGTGGGAAGGAGAGAGGTTAAGTGTTCCCTGCCGGGGGGCTGAGTCTTTTCTCTTGGGGGGTCTACCCCGCCGAGGTGCTCTCGCCAACTGTGCAGGCTCGTCTTTCAACAGGAAGGCAGGTTTAAGTCTGTCAATGCTGACTGTTTCTTTTCTATCCCCAAAATCAAGCACAAAGTGTTTATCACCATGTTCCAGCACTCTGAATGGCCCATCGTATGCTGGTCGGAAAGTTGGTTTTAAAGCTTCATGCTTAACGAAAACGAACTCAGCGTTTTTTAAAGCTTGAGGGACAAAAACCCGTGGGAAGGAGTTATGAGCTGGACCGGGGAGAGAGCCCGGTCCGTTGCTGCCTAAAACCTTGGGACTGGAAGGTGCCCTGGCTCTGGGTTCTCTGGTAAAAATTCACCTGGGAGCCTGAGAGGTTGTGCAAAGACTAATTCTGCGGGAGAGGCGTCTAGGTCCTCTTTAGGCGCAGCACGCAACCCCAATAAAACCCAGGGAAGTTTATTTACCCAATTTGTGTCCGTTAGTGAGGCTCTGAGGGCAGCCTTTAAAGACCTGTGAAAACGCTCGCATAACCCATTAGCCTGAGGGTGATAAGCGGTGGTGCGATGAATTGTTTCCCCTAAGCTGTTGGACATGGCTGACCAGAGCTCTGAGACGAATTGAGGCTCCCTATCGGACGTGATGTCCGATGGGACGCCGAAACGTGCCACCCAGTTTGTCAAAAAAGCGCGAGCGACTTCCTCCGCTGTGGTTGCCGCTAGAGGGACTGCCTCTGGCCAGCGTGTGGTGCGGTCTATCATTGTTAACAGGTGTGTGAAACCTTGGGAGGAAGGTAGTGGCCCCACGACGTCGACATGAACGTGGTCGAACCTTCTAGCAGGGATTGGAAAAGGCTCCAGAGGGGCTTTTGTGTGTCTGTGTATTTTGGCGCGTTGACAAGAAATGCAAGTTTTCGCCCATTCTTTTACGTTTTTGCGCAGGCCTGGCCACACAAACTTTTCGGCGACCATTTTAACCGAGGCGCGCACACCTGGGTGCGCGAGGGAGTGAATTGTGTCGAAAATACGGCGGCGCCATGTAGCTGGTACTAACGGGCGAGGTCAGCCGGTTGAAACATCGCATATTAGGGGGGGTACGCCGTCGCGTAAACCCTTTTTCTCCAGCCTTAACCCTGTTGGTCCAGACAGGAGTGCGCGCACGTCCGCGTCACAGCTTTGTTCCTCCGCCATGGCTGCATAATCTATCCCTGCATGGACAGGTGCTGCGTATGTGTCTGCGTTAGTGAAGAGCTCTGCTGCTGAGGCAGTATAATCTGTCTCCTCACGCTCTGGAGGTGTCACAGCGCGAGAGAGACAGTCTGCTACTACGTTAAGTTTGCCTGCCATGTGTCGAATGTCTGTGGTGAACTCTGAAATCGCAGCTAGCTGTCTTTGTTGCCTGCCTGACCATGGTTCTGAAATTTTAGCCATAGCAACGGTGAGCGGTTTATGGTCTACAAAAGCCGTGAAACTCCGCCCTTCTAACCAGAACTGGAAGTGGCGGATGGATAAATGAAGCGCCAGCAGCTCTCTGTCAAAAGTGCTGTATTTACGCTCAGTTTGGTTTAGCGATTTGCTGAAGAATGCTAAAGGTTGCCAGACCCCGCTGACAAGTTGTTCTACAACTGCCCCTATAGTTAGCTCTGAAGCGTCTGTGGTTAGCGCGATGCGGGCCAAGGGATCTGGGTGAACTAACAATGTGGCGTTAGCTAGGGCGCTTTTTACTTCCGCGAAAGCGCGTTCGCGCTCCGGGGTCCATTCGACCGCGTTGGAAGCTTTCTTTTTTTTGAGCGCGTCATATAGTGGCTGCATGAGCTGAGCTGCGTGGGGGAGGAAGCGGTTGTAAAAATTAACCATCCCTAAAATTTCCTGTAGCGATTTGACCGTTTGTGGCCGTGGGAAACTTTCTATCGCGTGAACTTTGTCTGGAAGTGGAACTGCCCCCTTCGGAGAGACTTTGTGTCCTAAAAAATCAATTTGTGACACGCCGAATTTGCATTTGGCTGGATTGATTATTAGCCCGTGCTCTTCTAACCTCTGAAAAACCGTAGTGAGGTGCTGCTCGTGTTCTTCCTCAGACGAGCTGGCTACCAGCATGTCGTCGAGGTAGACGAAGACAAAAGGAAGGTCGCGTAGGACCGCGTCCATCATTTGTTGAAAAGTTTGAGCAGCGCCATTGATGCCGAAAGGCATTCGCAGTAATTCAAAAAGGCAGAAAGGGGTTATTACCGCTGTTTTAGGAATGTCTTCTGCTCGGACTGGGACTTGGTGATAACCGCGGACTAAGTCTATTTTTGAAAAAATGCGCGCACCCACTAGATGTAGTGAAAAATCTTGAATGTGAGGAATTGGGTAGCGGTCATGCGCTGTAGCGTTGTTTAATCTGCGGTAATCTCTGCATGGTCTCCAAGAACCGTCGGATTTCGGAACCATGTGAAGTGGTGAGGCCCAGGGGCTCTTCGAGCGTCTAACGATGCCCAATTTTTCAAGAGTTGTAAACTCGTCCCATGCTATGTTGAGCTTGGCCGCGTCTAAGCGGCGCGCTTTGGCAAAAACGGGAGGTCCCGTTGTGGGAATGATGTGTTCAACCCCGTGTTTAGCCACAGTGGCTGAGAATTTGGGGATTGTGAGTGCTGGAAATTGGGTGAGGAGTTGCTCAAACTTACCTCCTGCCGTGGTGACGTTGGCCTGCACAGGTGGTGGAGAAACTCGGGCTGAGCATGGAATAGAAGCAAAGGACAGTGCATTAACCAGGCGCCTATTTGCAAGATCCACTAATAACCCATGTGCACACAAAAAATCTGCGCCTAATAAGTTAAAACTCACCGCCGCTACAACAAATGTCCATCTGTAGCTGCGGCCGTGGATGAGGAGGTGCAGGCTCTTTTCGCCAAACGTGTCGATGCTAGAGCCGTTGGCTGCCACGGCTCCGTTGCCCCGGGTGCCCGTGGCTCGATCTGCGTGGGAGGGCATGACGAAACTCAGCTGGGCTCCTGTGTCGATGAGGAACTGCTTGCCTGTGTGTCCATCCGTCACGTACAGCAGCTTATTCTTCTCGCCGAGAACCGCTGCGTTAACGGCTCTCGGCTTTGGCGTTTTCCCGAAATCGCAAATTTGCAGGGGGGAACGCATTTGTGGGCCTTCTCGGCGAAGCGGTGGTGATAATAACAGGCGTCGCTCTGTCTGCTAAGTTTTGGCCGTGTCGCTGTCACTGTGGGCTGGTTCTGCTCAGTGGGTTGTGGCTCCTCGTGGCTCGGGGCGTCAGCTTTGAGGTCCGCGGATGCTGCTGTGGGTGTCAGCTCCTTGCAGGCGTTGACGAGCCGATGAGCTTCGTTGGCCAGCGCGCAGAAGTCTTGGTGGTTGTTGCATTTCATGATGGTGAGTGTCCCTCTCATGTGTGGCGGCAGCGTGCTGAGGAATATAAACTGGAAGAGGAAGTTGTCATTGTCCTCTTCTTTGAGCTGTAGCAAATCCTCCATGAGGGCCTTCGGTTTGCACCCTCTGTGGCCGTAGACCGCCAGGATCTTCTCGGCTCTCTCTTCCGCTGATGGGACGTAGTTCGCCACGATGGTTGCTTTGAGCGTCTCATATTTGTCCCGGGCCGGTGGTCGCCGGATCATGCTCCGCACACACTTCGAAGTGGCGGCGTCGAGTTTGGAGACGATATGGTAAAATTTTGTATCGTCAGCCGTGATGCCCGCCAGTGTAAACTGGGCTTCAGCCTGCTGAAACCAAGAGGCGGGGTCTTCTTGCCAGAAGTCTGGCAGCTGGACAGCGATGGCATTCGTGCATACCATCACTGCTGTGCCCGCCGGGTGAGAGTGCCTTGCCTCGGCTCTCACGGCGGTGCTGGTGCTCGGTTGAGCCCTCTCAATCTCTTCTGCAGGGGGGAACAGTTGTCCATCTGTTCCCTCGTCTGCGTGGGTCGCCACGGATGAGTCGATTGCGGGGGTATGCCTCAGGACCATACTCGCGTCAGGGTCACCAGTGTAGAAGAGCTTGGAAATGAAGAGGCGATTTGATTTATAAACCAAGTTTAATAATCAGCATAATCAGCTCTTCTAACAAGTCTCATCTGGTGCAGAGAGTGGCAGAAGGGAAAAGAGGCAGAATGTCTCCAGCTCACTGACTTTATACTGGCACACAATAAAAGACATGCATAACAAAGGCTGACATCCCTCATTATCTTAATCCCCCCATTGTCTTGGTGTTTCCTCTCCTCGCCTTGGGGGGTGAGGATGGCTCCTCCGGTCTCCTCCGCCGCGTCAGGGAACGTCTCTGTTCTTCACTCGGCGGATGAGAGCCCTTTGTCCTTTCAGAGGTGTGAAGTCCTTTACATATGTAATTACCAAACATTTCCGCATGCTTCAACATATGTAGGTTATGGAATATATGGTTAATATAGACCACACAGCGCGCACTGGGACCTGGTGATAACCGCGTACCAAGTCTATTTTAGAAAAAACGCGCGCCCCCGCCAAATGAACTGAAAAATCTTGGATGTGCGGGATCGGGTAGCGGTCGTGCGCTGTAGCGTTGTTCAGCCTGCGGAAATCACCACAAGGCCGCCACGAGCCATCAGCTTTCGGGACCATGTGAAGCGGTGAAGCCCATGGGCTCTTCGAACGCCTGATGATGCCCAACCTCTCCAGGTTGGCGAACTCCTCGAGCGCTATGGTCAGTTTAGCTGAATCCAAGCGCCGAGCTTTTGCGAAAACGGGCGGTCCGGTGGTAGTAATAAAATGTTCCACCCCGTTTAGACACTGTCACCGAAAATGTTGGGACCGTGAGTGCTGGGAACTGAGTGAGGAGTGTGTGGAACTTACCACCTGCAGCTGTGACGCTGGCTTGTGCTGTTGGTGGGGCCACTCGAGCTGTACAGGGGATAGAAGAAAAAGAGAGTGCATTAACCAGGCGTCTGTTAGCAAGATCGACCAACAAACTATGTGAGCACAAAAAATCAGCCCCTAAAATGTTGAAATTGACTGCCGCTATGACGAAAGTCCATTCAAAAGTGCGGCCGTGTAAAGACAGAAGCAGAGTCCTCTCACCGAAGGTCTTAATCGCCGAGCCGTTCGCTGCTGACACCCGGGGACCGCTGGAAGGCGCCAGTCGGTCAGCGTAGGAGGGTGTGATGAAACTCAGCTGAGAGCCCGTGTTCACGAGGAAGTGCCTCTCCAAGTGCGCATCCTTCAAGTAGAGCAGCTTGTTCTCCTCTCCAAGGGCTGCAGCCGCTACCGACCCCCGGTCTTGGCGTTTCCCGAGCGCTTGAAGTGGCACGGTGGAATGCACTTGCGTGCCCTCTCTGCGAAATGGCGATGATAGCAGCAAAGGACGTCATCTGCTCCGTGTCTCCCGGCCCTTGCCGCCGCCGTCGTCGGTGTGTCTGGTGCTGCAGCCTCTGGCCCCCTGCCGTCTCTGGACGTTGCGCCTGGCCCCGCTGCCGCAGCCGCGCGTCGTTTACTGGCGTCGATGAGTCGCTGCGCCTCCTGGCCCAGCTCGTGGTAGTCTCGTCGGGCCAGCAGTGGTGAACTGGCTAGGGTCACTCTTACCTCTGACGGTAGGGTTCTGAGGAAGAGGTGGGTGAAGATGAAGTTATCATCTTTGGAGTCTCTCAAACTCAACATCTTCCCCATCAGGTCTGCAGGTCTGTCGCCCTCAAATTCAGTCAGCGCCAGCAGCCTCTCTGCTCGCTCCTGCACCAAGGGGGTGAAGTGACGAATGAGTGCAGCCTTCAACGTGCTGTACTTGTCGCTGTCCGGCGGGTGGTTGATCAGGCTCTCCACTCGCTGGGCTGTGTGGTTGTCCAGCTTTGCAACCACATGGTAGAACTTTGTGGTGTCTACCGAAATCCTCCAGAGGTGGAACTGTGCCTCGACTGCGTTAAACCAGGAGCGCAGATTTTTCGGCCAGAAGTCCGGTAGGTGGACTGTGGCTGCACTCGTTTGGCTGGCTCCTGGCGAGTCTAGCTCGGGATGATTCGTCTCCGCTCATGATACGTCGTAGGGTCACCAGTGTGGAGATGTGTGGAAAGACGAGGCTGAGTTTATTACTCAAAATCAGTTTTATTCACCAACACATTCTCCAACATCCAAAACACAGAAAAGCGAGAGGCATGCCCCCACAGCTGTCCTTTTTATACCCCAGGACATCAAAGCAAACAGTCGCATTGTCTTTACATCCCAAATCACAATGCACCCCCCTTCAGGTCTTCTGTCTCCAGTCGCATTGTCTTTACATCCCAAATCACAATGCACCCCCCTTCAGGTCTTCTGTCTCCACCTGAAGTCCTGGCGGTCAGGAAATCCTTCATGGCTGTCTCTCTGCATACAAAAGGCCAGACTTCGCCTCCTCCTGCTATCCCTAGGAGGTTCAGACCTTTTGTTCCTTTTGTGCCTTCAGTTATCAAGCTCCTCTCCTGTGGAATCAGCTGCCAATCTGGATTCGGGAGTCAGACTCGATCTCTGTTTTTAAGAATAGGGCTAAAACCTACCTTTTTGATATAGCCTACAATTAGGGAGGGATCATGTGTTTCTGAACCCTCCCTTAGTTATGCTGCTAATAGGTTTAGTCAGCCGGGGGACCTCCAGTAATGCACTGGGCCTCACTCCTTTCCTCACTCTCTATGAAATATTTTTTTTTTTGCTGGTCATTAACATCTGTTTGTTCTCTCCCATAGATTGAGTCCCCATCGTGCTGTTTGCTCTCTACATGTCTGTTCTTTTCTTCTTCTCTATCCCCTCACCCCCCAGCCAGTCGCAGCAGATGACTGCCCATCCCTGAGCCTGTTTCTGCTGGAGGTTTCTTCCTGTTAAAAGGGAGTTTTTCCTCTCCACCGTCGCCAAGTGCTTGCTCACAGGGGATCACCTGATTGCTGGGGTCTTTCTGCAACTGTGGGGGTTCCCCCCCTACAGTTGATAGTGCTATGAGATGACTGTTGTTGTGAAATGGCGCTATATAAATAAAGTTGAATTGAATTGAATTGAATTGAATTGAATTGAATTGAGACGTGCAGTAAACAATAAGCATACAGTAACAAGCATGTGAAGCATATGGAAAACGTATATGTGCCCACATTAGAAGCATTTCAAAATGGTAATTTACCATCATACATGAATAATGCCTTAATTATACTGTTGCCAAAACCAGGTAAACCCTCTAATAAATGTGAAAACATGAGACCAATAAGCCTATTAAATGCTGATCTTAAAATAATCTGTAAAATTTTAGCAAAACGACTACAAGAAATATTACCAAATATTATTAACCGAGATCAGAATGGCTTTATAATGGGAAGACAAGGCTTCCATAATGTAAGAAGATTATTTAATATTATTTATTCCAATAAAGAAGCACCGGATACAGCTCTCCTATCATTGGACGCCGAAAAGGCCTTTGATAGGGTCGAATGGCCCTATCTTTTTGAAGTCCTACAAAGGTTTGGACTTGGAAATAATTTCATAAAATGGGTCCAGATAATATACAATAATGCTACAGCAGAAACTCAAAATCAATAAAAATCAATAGAGGATGTCGACAAGGCTGTCCACTTTCACCTTTATTGTTTACTATGGCAATTGAACCTTTAGCAATGGCAGTACATTTATATCCACAAATATATGGAATTAAAGTAGGACCAACAGAACATAAAATCTCCCTGTATGTCGATGACATAATTTTGTTTATGTCGAATTTTAAAAAATCAATTCTGACCTTGTTAAATTTAATAAAGAACTTTGGGGATATATCAGGATATAAAATAAACAAAACAAAATCTTCAATATTAATGTTAAATGAGGCCCAGAGAAATCATCCAGCTCCTGAGGTAAACCAATTCAATGTTGTAAATCAGTTTAAATATTTAGGAATTCAAATTTTGCCTAAGCTAGAATCAGTCGCCAATGCCAACTATGAAGCCTTAATGACAAATATTAATGAGTTGCTTCAGAGATGGATGTCACTACCAATGTCGATGATCGGGAGAATTAATATACTTAAAAGTAATATCTTACCAAAAATACTTTATTTATTTCAAAACATTCCTTTACCACCACCTTCAGATCTATTCTCAAGAATTAAAAAAAAGTTAGTGGAATTTATATAGAACAATAGGAAGGCTAGATTACGTTTGTCCTTACTATACTTACCATATGATCATGGAGGTCTGAAATGTCCAAACTTTATGTTGTATTACTGGTCAGCACAACTGAGGTCTATGACATATTATTTTTCATCAAATGATCCTCCTCACTGGACTGAAATGGAATCATACAATTTACCTTTACCTCTTCCCTTATTTATATACTCAGACTCGGCTAAAAAATTACAGAAACAAGTTAAAAATCCAATTGTAAAGCACATGATCAAAATATGGTGTGAAACCAAAAATATCTAAAAGAACCACACTCACTGTCACAATTTAGCCCAATATGGGGTAATCAATATTTTACACCAGGTAGAGCGGATATTGTATTTAAAGTATGGAATTTAAGATAAGATAAGATAAGCCTTTATTAGTCCCAGGTTCCAAGGTTGTCATAGCCAGGAGCGGCACTGGGGTTAAGCTCCCAGTGCTCATAAAATGCTCCTTATGGCGTGTGTCTCGAAGTCCAACTCCTAGCCTGCCCGTGTGGTTTAGTCTCTAAGCCCCGCGGAACTGCTTTTACTAATAGAAGAAGGGGTGAGGGCGGATCTCTGGCGCCTTAAAACCAGATGCTTCGGGTAGATGGTGGCTCGTCAACCTGGGAAGGTAGCCCATCTAGGGGAAGGTAAACCCTGATTTCAAACCTCTGCTGCTTTGCGGCACACCCGGTCATGGGAAAGGCTTCGGGAGTCAACCCTGAGGAAAAATCCGGAGTCGGAGCCCCTAAGGCAGTTCTCTGTTGTGCTCAACATTGTTCTGGCAGCTCCTGCGACGGCGCTGGTGCCAAACTGTAGCAGCCCTGCTGTTCCTTTGGATTCATCAGTGATGTGGAGAGGGGGGACATGCTGCATGGGCAACATCTTGTCCTCCATATCTTCCTGCCCAGGCTTGAATCCTACCAACGCCCAACGCTGGAAGGTAGAACACCGGATCACTGGAGAGGACACTCCAGCTTCGCCTTTGGCGTAGACAAAACACGGGGAATGACAGTTACCGGTTATAAGCCACCGTTCAATTGGTGTAGAGCGCGGCGCCAGGGGTTGTTCCCGACGGTGGGAGGGATCATTGGATCTCACTGGACAGCTACCGCCCGCCTCAAGCTGGGCAGCCCCCAGCCAATAAGGTGTTGTCCCGCCACAGCTTGCTTTCCTCATTGGGTGCATGGGGATGAGGAGAATTCCGAACAGCAGGCTGAGAACCTTCGCACCAGGCAAGACAAAAAAACAAAAGAGACCAACTCTAAAACTGGGAACTTGGAATATCCGCACTATGATGACAGGACTCGCTGCTAACCTCAAGGACATCAACGACACCAGGAAGACTGCCATCATCAATAATGAGCTGAAGAGACTGGGAGTGGATATCGCCACTCTCCAGAAAACACGGTTGGCTAACGCAGTCATACTGAGAGAGAAGGACTACACGTTCTACTGGCAGGGAAAGGGCAGTGACGAACACAGGGAACACGGAGTGGGCTTCGCAGTGAAGAACACCTTGCTGAAGATGGTGGAACCGGGCAGCAATGGCTCTGCACAACTCCTCACCCTCCACCTCAACACCACTCAAGGCCCAGTCACCCTCGTTGGTGTGTATGCCCCAACACTGACAGCCACACCAGAGGCAAAAGACGAGTTCTACGAGAATCTCGCAACAACTGTCAGGATCATCTCCAACTCTGAACAACTCAATCTCCTTGGAGACTTCAATGCCAGAGTGGGTGCTGACCACGACTCCTGGTCCTCCTGTCTTGGACCATTTGGCGTGGGCAGAATGAACGACAATGGACTGCGGCTGCTCGAGTTCTGCACATATCACGATCTGTGCATCGCAAACTCGTTCTTCAAGACCAAGCCCCAACACAAGGTTTCCTGGCGACATCCGCGCTCAAAGCACTGGCACCAGCTGGACTTGATCCTGACCAGGCGCACCTCACTGAAGAACGTGCTAATCACCCGTTCGTTCCAGAGTGCAGATTGCGACACAGACCATTCATTGGTGTGTTGCAAGGTCAAGCTGCAGCTGAAGAAATTCCATCGTGCTAAACAGCCTGGAAAGGCACGGATTGACAACAGCAAGATGGCCCAACCAGAACTTGTTGAGCAGTTTGCCTCCACCTTTGAGAAGAAACTTGGTGTACCACAAGAAGGAGAATCTGTAAAGCAGAAGTGGGAAGAGCTGCGAAACACCATCCACCGCACAGCCTTGGCTACCTTTGGAAGGAAGACCTCGGAGTCACAGGACTGGTTTGATGCCAAGTTGACCGAGATGACCCCTGTCATTGAAGCCAAGTGCTCAGCACTTGCTGAGTACAAGAAGTACCCAAACGAGAAGAATCTCCAGATTCTCAGGGCCGCGAGAAGCAAAGTTCAGCAGACTGCTCGGCGCTGTGCCAACGAGTACTGGACTCAGCTTAGCCAAGACATTCAAACCGCTGCCATAACAGGGAACATCCATGGTATGTACGATGGCATCAAGAAAGCACTTGGTCCGACTCAGAGCAAGACGGCCCCCCTCAAATCCTCCACTGGGAAGATGATCACAGAAAAGAACAAGCAGATGGAGAGATGGGTGGAACACTACTCCGACCTCTACTCCAGACAGAACACCGTGACACCGTCAGCCCTTGATGCCATCGACTGCCTGCCATCCATGCACGAACTTGACGCCGAGCCAACCATCGACAAACTCAGCAAGGCCATTGATAGCTTGGCCGTTGGCAAGGCACCCGGCAACGACGGCATACCCCCCGACCTGATCAAGCACTGCAAGACCGCCCTACTGCTGCCATTGCATGACGTCCTCTGCCAGTGCTGGAAGGAAGGTGCCGTACCACAGGACATGAGGGACGCCAAGATCATCACCCTCTACAAAAACAAAGGGGAGAGAAGTGACTGCAACAACTACAGGGGCATCTCCCTCCTCAGCGTTGTTGGCAAACTCTACGCACGAGTTGTTCTCGTTCGTCTACAGAAGCTTGCCAAATGTGTCTACTCCGAGTCTCAGTGTGGCTTCCGCGCTGAGCGATCGACGGTAGACATGATATTCTCCATCCACCAACTCCAGGAGAAATGCAGAGAACAGAACATGCCCCTGTACGTCGCCTTCATCGACCTCACCAAAGCGTTCGATCTGGTCAGCAGAGAGGGCCTTTTCAAGATCCTGCCAAAGATAGGATGCCCACCAAAGTTGCAAAGCCTCATCGAATCGTTTCACACCAACATGCAGGGGATAGTGCAGCACAACGGCAACGTCTCAGAGCCATTCAACATACGCAGCGGAGTGAAACATGGCTATGTACTTGTGCCAACCCTCTTTGGGATTTTCTTTGCTATGCTCCTGAGGCATGCCTTCAGCACAGCAACAGAGGGAATCTACCTGCACACAAGATCTGACGGCAGGCTTTTCAACCTCGCCTGCCTGAAAGCCAGAACCAAAGTACGCGAGGCTCTAATCAGAGACATGCTGTTCGCAGACGACACTGCAGTCACAACCCACACACAGCAGGAGCTTCAGACCCTGATGGACCGCTTCTCCCAGGCATGCAAGGGCTTCGGGCTTACCATCAGCCTGAAGAAGACTAACGTCTTGGCGCAAGGCACGGAAGTACCACCAACCATCACCATCGACGACTACGAGCTGGAGGTCGTGAATCAGTTCACGTGCCTGGGGTCCATGATCAGCAACAACCTCTCCCTTGATACAGAGATCGACAAGAGGATTGGAAAATCAGCCTTCACACTCGCTCGCCTCACCACACGAGTGTGGGAGAATCCCAAACTCTCTGTCAAGATGAAGATGGCAGTGTACAACGCCTGCGTCATCAGCACACTGCTCTATGGGAGTGAGACGTGGACAATATACGCCCGGCAGGAAAAGAGACTGAACTCCTTCCACTTGCGCTGCATTCGCCACATCCTGGACATATCCTGGCAGGACAAAGTGCCCAACACAGAAGTTCTGTCCCGCGCCGGCCTTCCCTCCATGTTCACTCTACTCAGGCAGCGCAGGCTCCGCTGGCTAGGCCACGTTCACCGTATGGAGGATGGCAGAATCCCCAAAGACGTCCTCTACAGGACAGATCGGATCAGGAGATCGGATCACAACTTGGTTCATCTCCAGCCGGTGTACAAACCCCTAGTGCACAGACAACCCCTGGCCATGCGCACAGTGATGTTATGGTCTGAGGAGGCAATGGACACTCTAAAGGGCTGTTTTGAAGCCACCGCCTGGAAGCAGCTCTGTGATCCACATGGTGAGGACATCGATGGCCTCATTCACACCTTCACGGGCTACCTCAGCTTCTGTGCGGACAAATCCGTTCCCACCAAGACCATACGGTGTTGCTAAAACAACAAACCCTAGATCAACCCTGAGATTAAAACACTTCTGAGAGAGAAGAAGAGGATCTTCAGGTCGGGGAACAGGGAGATGCTGAAGTCCGTACAGAGGGAGCTGAGGAGAAAGATCAGAGAAGGCAAGGACAGCTTCAGGAGGAAGATGGAGGACAAGCTGCAACAGAGCGACATCAGCGGGGTCTAGAGAAACCTCAAAACCATCTCTGGGCTCCAGAATACCTCCCCCCAGGCCACGGGGGGCAGGGAGTGGGCGAACAATCTGAATTTGTTTTTCAATAGGTTTGACCAACCGCCCTCCCCCCTGACTGCACAACAGCCACTGCTGCCTGTAAAGACATCAAGTCCTGCTGCCCACTCCCCACTCCACCAACACCCCCCGACTCCCAACACACAGCCCCCCATCCTGACCCTGACCAGGACCCAGGTGAGGACGGAGCTGAGGAAGATCAAGGCGAGGAAGGCGTCGGGACCGGATGGCATCAGCGCAAAGCTCCTCAAGTCCTGTGCAGACCAGCTGTGTGGGATTGTGACGTACATCTTCAACCTGAGCCTGAAGCTGGGGAGGGTACCACAGCTGTGGAAAACATCTTGTGTGGTACCTGTACCAAAAACTTCCCACCCCAAAGACCTGAACAGCTACAGACCGGTGGCCTTGACGTCCCACTTGATGAAGACCCTGGAGAGACTGCTCCTTGCTCACCTCCGCCCCCTGGTGGAACCAGTGATGGATCCACTCCAGTTCGCCTACCAGCATGGCATTGGGGGATGCGGTGATCTTCCTCCTTCACCATTCTCTGTCCCACCTGGAGAAGCCCGGGAATGTGGTGAGGATCATGTTCTTTGACTTCTCCAGTGCTTTCAACACCATCCAACCGATGATCCTGAAGGACAAGCTGCTGCACGCAGGGGTGGACCAGCACCTGTCATCATGGATCCTGGACTACCTCACGAACCGGCCTCAGTTTGTGAGAACCCGGGACTGTGTGTCCGACACGATCATCAGTAGCACGGGGGCCCCCCAGGGAACGGTTTTGGCTCCCTTCCTGTTCACTCTTTATACTGTGGACTTCTCACACAACACAACACACTGCCATCTACAGAAGTTCTCTGATGACTCTGCGATCGTTGGCCTCATCTCCAATGGAGATGAAGCTGAGTACAGAGGGCTTATCCAGGACTTCGTGGACTTGTGCCATCGGAACTGCCTCCAGATCAGCGTGAGGGAAACTAAGGAGCTGGTGGTGGACTGCCGCAGGCAAGGACAACCCCTCACAGCACCAGTAAATATACAGGGAACAGACATTGAGATGGTGACATCCTACAAGTACCTGGGTGTTCATCTGAACAATAAACTAGACTGGTCACACAATACTGACGTACTCTACAAGAAGGGACAGCGCAGGCTGTTCCTACTGAGGAGACTCAGGTCTTTTGGTGTACAAGGAGTGCTGCTGAAGACATTCTATGACACGGTGGTGGCATCAGCCATCACTTTTGGAGTGGTCTGCTGGGGCAGTGGCATTACTGCAGCCGATAGGAAGAGACTGAACAAACTGATCAAGAAAGCTAGCTCCGTGCTGGGGCAGTGCCTTGATCCGGTGGAGGAGATAGGAGAGAGAAGGACGGTGGCTAAACTGTCATCTCTGCTGGAGTCCGAGTTCCACCCTATGCAGGACATACTGAATGCACTGAGGAGCTCATTTAGCAGCAGACTACATCATCCCAGGTGCACAACCGAGAGGTTTCGCAGGTCCTTCCTACCAACGGCTGTCAGACTGTACAACCTAAGCAGGGCTGCTCGCAGAGATAGCAAAAAGATGTAACAACCTAATAGTTTTTTGAATGCAAAGGATGCAATAGACTTACACAATGGTCCCCTCCGGCATACAACTAAGAAAATACCGGTAGCTACGGAGGGTGAGAATATGTTTCGTCGGCCTCCGTCGGTCTATGATGACCATGGAAGAGAATCCTAAACGTCTACTCTGCTGGAACAGCACCGCCTGTGGCTGAACAGGCCGATGCGCGAATGACAGTCCCTGTCACACAGGTCACACTTGTGGGTGGTCTCCGTGCTGCTGGGTCTGTGGCGGTTCTTCCTGCGGGTCCTTTTTTCATCTGCTGCAGCAGTCAGTCTCTCTTCACCCGCCTTGAGCTGTCTGGTCAGGGTGCCTCTCCATTTGGAGCCGTCCGTTGCAAGGTCTTCCCAGTGCTCTGTGTTGATATCCAGGACCTTCATGTCTCTCTTGCAGACGTCTCTAAAGCGCAGCTGTGGGCGGCCAACGTCTCTCCTGCCAGTTGCCAGTTCTCCATAGAGGACGTCTTTGGGGATTCTGCCATCCTCCATACGGTGAACGTGGCCTAGCCAGCGGAGCCTGCGCTGCCTGAGTAGAGTGAACATGGAGGGAAGGCCGGCGCGGGACAGAACTTCTGTGTTGGGCACTTTGTCCTGCCAGGATATGTCCAGGATGTGGCGAATGCAGCGCAAGTGGAAGGAGTTCAGTCTCTTTTCCTGCCGGGCGTATGTTGTCCACGTCTCACTCCCATAGAGCAGTGTGCTGATGACGCAGGCGTTGTACACTGCCATCTTCGTCTTGACAGAGTTTGGGATTCTCCCACACTCGTGTGGTGAGGCGAGCGAGTGTGAAGGCTGATTTTCCAATCCTCTTGTTGATCTCTGTATCAAGGGAGAGGTTGTTGCTGATCGTGGACCCCAGGTACGTGAACTGATTCACGACCTCCAGCTTGTAGTCATCAATGGTGATGGTTGGTGGTGCTTCCGTGCCTTGCGCCAAGACGTTAGTCTTCTTCAGGCTGATGGTAAGCCCGAAGTCCTTGCATGCCTGGGAGAAGCGGTCCATCAGGGTCTGAAGCTCCTGCTGTGTGTGGGTTGCGACTGCAGCGTCGTCTGCGAACAGCATGTCTCTGATTAGAGCCTCGCGTACTTTGGTTCTGGCTTTCAGGCGGGCGAGGTTGAAAAGCCTGCCGTCAGATCTTGTGTGCAGGTAGATTCCCTCTGTTGCTGTGCTGAAGGCATGCCTCAGGAGCATAGCAAAGAAAATCCCAAAGAGGGTTGGCGCAAGTACACAGCCCTGTTTCACTCCGCTGCGTATGTTGAATGGCTCTGAGATGTTGCCATCGTGCTGCACTATCCCCTGCATGTTGGTGTGAAACGATTCGATGAGGCTTTGCAACTTTGGTGGGCATCCTATCTTTGGCAGGATCTTGAAAAGGCCCTCTCTGCTGACCAGATCGAACGCTTTGGTGAGGTCGATGAAGGCGACGTACAGAGGCATGTTCTGTTCTCTGCATTTCTCCTGGAGTTGGCGGATGGAGAATATCATGTCTACCGCCGATCGCTCAGCGCGGAAGCCACACTGAGACTCGGGGTAGACACGTTCGGCAAGCTTCTGTAGACGAACGAGAACAACTCGTGCGTAGACTTTGCCAACAACGCTGAGGAGGGAAATGCCCCTGTAGTTGTTGCAGTCGCTTCTCTCCCCTTTGTTTTTGTAGAGGGTGATGATCTTGGCGTCCCTCATGTCCTGTGGTACGGCACCTTCCTTCCAGCACTGGCAGAGGACGTCATGCAATGGCAGCAGTAGGGCGGTCTTGCAGTGCTTGATCAGGTCGGGGGGTATGCCGTCGTTGCTGGGTGCCTTGCCAGCGGCCAAGCTATCAATGGCCTTACTGAGTTCGTCGATGGTTGGCTCGGCGTCAAGTTCGTCCATGGATGGCAGGCAGTCGATGGCATCAAGGGCTGACGGTGTCACGGTGTTCTGTCTAGAGTAGAGGTCGGAGTAGTGTTCCACCCATCTCTCCATCTGCTTGTTCTTCTCTGTGATCATCTCCCCAGTGGAAGATTTGAGGGGGGGCCGTCTTGCTCTGAGCCGGACCAAGTGCTTTCTTGATGCCATCGTACATACCACGGATGTTCCCTGTTATGGCAGCGGTTTGAATGTCTTGGCTGAGCTGAGTCCAGTACTCGTTGGCACAGCGCCGAGCAGTCTGCTGAACTTTGCTTCTCGCAGCCCTGAGAATCTGGAGATTCTTCTCGTTTGGGTACTCGCTTGGCTTCAATGACGGGGGTCATCTCGGTCAACTTGGCATCAAACCAGTCCTGTGACTTCGAGGTCTTCCTCCCAAAGGTAGCCAAGGCTGTGCGGTAGATGGTGTTTCGTAGCTCTTCCCACTTCTTCTTTGCAGATTCTCCTCCTTGTGGTACACCAAGTTCCTTCTCAAAGGTGGAGGCAAACTGCTCAACAAGTTCTGGTTGGGCCATCTTGCTGGTGTCAATCCGTGCCTTTCCAGGTTGTCTAGCACGATGGAATTTCTTCAGCTGCAGCTTGACCTTGCAACACACCAATGAATGGTCTGTGTCGCAATCTGCACTCTGGAACGAACGGGTGATTAGCACGTTCTTCAGTGAGGTGCGCCTGGTCAGGATCAAGTCTAGCTGGTGCCAGTGCTTTGAGCGCGGATGTTGCCAGGAAACCTTGTGTTGGGGCTTGGTCTTGAAGAACGAGTTTGTGATGCACAGATCGTGATATGTGCAGAACTCGAGCAGCCGCTGTCCGTTGTCGTTCATTCTGCCCACGCCAAAAGGTCCAAGACAGGAGGGCCAGGAGTCGTGGTCAGCACCCACTCTGGCATTGAAGTCTCCAAGGAGAATGAGTTGTTCAGAGTTGGGGATGATCCTGACAGTTGTTGCGAGATTCTCGTAGAACTTGTCTTTTGCCTCTGGTGTGGCTGTCTGTGTTGGGGCATACACACTGACGAGGGTGACTGGGCCTTCAGTGGTGTTCAGGCGGAGGGTGAGGAGTCGTGCAGAGCCAGTGCTGCCCGGTTCCACCATCTTCAGCAAAGTGTTCTTCACTGCGAAGCCCACTCCGTGTTCCCTGTGTTCGTCACTGCCCTTTCCCTGCCAGTAGAACGTGTAGTCCTTCTCTCTCAGTGTGCCTGCATCAGCTAACCGTGTTTCCTGGAGAGTGGCGATATCCACTCCCAGTCTCTTCAGCTCATTATTGATGATGGTAGTCTTCCTGGTGTCGTTGATGTCCTTGAGGTTAGCAGCGAGTCCTGTCATCATAGTGCGGACGTTCCAAGTTCCCAGTTTTAGAGTTGGTCTCTTTTGTTTTATTGTCTTGCCTGGTGCGAAGGTTCTCAGCCTGCTGTTTGGATTTCTCCTTATCCCCATGCACCCAATGAGGAAAGCAAGCTGTGGCGGGACAACACCTTATTGGCTGGGGGCTGCCCAGCTTGAGGCGGGCGGTAGCTGTCCAGTGAGATCTGATGATCCCTCCCACTGTCGGGAACAACCCCTGGCGCCACGCTCTACGCCAATTGAGCAGTGGCTTATAACCAGTAACTGTCATTCCCCGTGTTTTGTCTACGCCAAAGGCGAAGCTGGAGTGTCCTCTCCAGTGATCCGGTGTTCTACCTTCCAGCGTTGGGCGTTGGTAGGATTCAAGCCTGGGCAGGAAGATATGGAGGACAAGATGTTGCCCATGCAGCATGTCCCCCCTCTCCACGTCACTGATGAATCCAAAGGAACAGCAGGGCTGCTACAGTTTGGCACCAGCGCCGTTGCAGGAGCTGCCAGAACGATGTTGAGCACAACATAGAACTGCCTTAGGGGCTCCGACTCCGGATTTTTCCTCAGGGTTGACTCCCGAAGCCTTTCCCGTGACCGGGTATGCCGCAAGGCAGCAGAGGTTTGAAATCAGGGTTTACCTTCCCCTAGATGGGCTACCTTCCCAGGTTGACGAGCCACCATCTACCCGAAGCATCTGGTTTTAAGGCGCCAGAGATCCGCCCTCGCCCCTTCTCCTATTAGTAAAAGCAGTTCCGCCGGGCTTAGAGACTAAACCACACGGGCAGGCTAGGAGTTGGACTTAGTTGTCAGAGGCTTTTCGAGACGCACGCCATAAGGAGTATTTTATGAGCACTGGGAGCTTAACCCCAGTGCCGCTCCTGGCTATGACAACCTTGGAACCGAGAATATGTATGGGCACATAATTATACCATGTAGGATAACTAAGCAGACGGTTGTGCTGTTTCATCCCATCTAGCAACAATGCTCTGCACTGTGTGTGTTTATACATTTACATATTTATTCCATCTAGCTACAATGCTCCGCACTGGGTGTGTTTATGTTTATGTTTATATTTATATATCTATATATTCATTCCATCTAGCTACAATGCTCCGCACTGTGTGTTTATATATCTACATATTATTCCATCTAGCTACATTGCTCCGCACTGTGTTTATATATTTACATATTTTTTCCACCTAGCTGCAATGCTCCGTACTGTGTGTTTATATATCTACATATTATTCCATCTAGCTACATTGCTCTGCACTGTGTTTATATATTTACATATTTATTCCATCTAGCTGCAATGCTCCGTACTGTGTGTTTATATACTCATATAAAAGCGCTATATAAGTGCAGGTTAGTTAGTTAGTTAGATATATTTATCCCATCCAGCTACAATGCTCTACACTGTGTGTCTGTGTGTATATATATATATTTATAGTAATATGTACATACGTATATTAGCTGCTCTTGCTTGCTTGCTTTTTTTTCTTGCCTTCTGATTGTTGCTCTGAGTGTTGCTATCCCTGTGCTGTTGCAATCCTGGAATTTCCCCGTTGTGGGACTAATAAAGGCTTATCTTACAGAGAACTGGCGACTGTCAGGAGAGACGTTGGCCACCCACAGCTGCGCTTTAGAGACGTCTGCAAGAGAGACATGAAGGCCCTGGAGATCAACACAGAGCGTTGGGAGGACCTTGCAACGGACCGCTCCAAATGGAGAGGCACCCTGACCAGACAGCTCAAGGCAGGTGAAGAGAGACTGACTGCTGCAGCAGATGAAAAAAGGACCTGCAGGAAGAACCGCCACAGACCCAGCAGCACGGAGACCACCCACAAGTGCGACCTGTGTGACAGGGACTGCCATTCGCGCATTGGCCTGTTCAGCCACAGGCGGTGCTGTTCCAGCAGAGTGGACATTTAGGATTCTCTTCCATAGTCATCATAGACCGATGGAGGCCGACGAGTACGAGTCCCACAATGGGGAAATTCCAGAATTTAAAATGATTTAAAAGGGATTCAAAAGATTCAAGACTTATATTTGTCATAATGTCTTTTGAAGAACTGAGGATTAAATTCAATCTTAATAGAACACACTTTTTTAAATATCTTCAGCTTAGAAATTTTATTCGTTCAAATCAAAATAATGCTCTCACCCGACCTACTTATTCAACTTTGGAAAAAATTTTGATGAAAGATAGTAAGAGAAAGGGTATTATTTCAGAGTTTTACAACTCATTGACACTATACTCAAGTGAAAACTCACAGAAAAGACTGAATTATTGGAAAGAAGACCTGCAAATTTAAATTTCAGAGGAACAATGGGAAATGGCTTGTGCAGGAGCTCAAACCAAATCAATAAATGTACGTCTTAAACTGATACATTTTAAATGGTTAATGTGGATGTATGTTACACCAGTGGAGTTAAATAGATATAACAAAAACATACCAGCTACATGCACAAAATGTATGGAAAGTAAAGGTACCCTATTTCACTGTTTATAGGAATGTAGAAAAATCAGAATGTTTTGGGAAGAGGTGAGGGTAACAATTGAAAAAATAATTTCAAAACAAATCACATTGAACCCTAAACTGTTTTTGTTGGGTCTGTATCCAGAAAAACATAACTTTAATAAGAGTGAAAGAGCATTCATAGACCTCAGTTTGCTTAATGCCAAAAAATGTATTGCATTACTGTGGAAAAAGACTCATAGACCAGATGTGACTCAGTGGTTAAGACAGATGTTAACAAACCTTCCACTAGAAAGAGTAACATATATACTGAAATCAAAGGAAAATGAGACTATATGGAGACCTTTCATTGATTATGTCAAGAAATTAAACATAACTTCTGAAGAAGAAGGTGAATGATATGTGTGGACCATTATGTATTCTTATGTAATAGATTACCTAGACCAGGGGTGTCAAACTCAAATTCACAGTGGGCCAAAATTAAGCAGTGAAGTAAAGTCACGGGCCAAACTCAATATTTATTGAAAAATTAACTGCAACTGATATGTAATGTTTAACCTTTTCATATGGAAACAAACTTTAGTTTTGCTTAAACACAGAATCTGGAACAACCAAAGCTTGATATTACAAACACATGAGAAATTAAATTTGAAATAAAAGACACATCAGTGGTATTCATTTCTTATTTAAATAAATAAATAAAGTATGTCTCTCCCCGTATCCTTTCAAGTTCCTTTTTAAAGTAAATCTTTTTCAAAGCCAACAACAAAAGAACCAAAAATAATAATGTCATTCAATAAAAATCCAACATTTCAACTATTAACAGACCATGCCTTGCAGGAGAAAAAGTGCATAAATAACAGATATATTCAAGCTCAGTTTGCTACACTCTGATTTACTCTGCACATTGGTCTAAGCCAGATACCTGGCATCTTTTCTTAGATGCAAGTTCATCAATGTCTGGGGTCAGGCTCTGAGCTGAGGAAAACCTCAGGACGGAGTGAAGGTGTTCATCAGTGAGTCGACTTCTGTGAGGTGTTTTGTTCACCTTCATCATAGAGAACAGTTGTTCACATAGATATGTGCTGCCGAACATTGAGAGCATCTGAGCAGCTTGGGTGCGTAATTGAGGCATTGTGTCGGGGAGGAAACATGGAAACCGCGCAGCACCAACAGAGTCATATTTTGATTTGAGCATGTCATTACATTGGAGTTCAATTAGCTCCATTTGGAGGCTGGTTGGTGCGCTTTCCACGTCGATCGCAAACGGGTTACTGAGCAGTTCAAATCTCCCTTTCTGAGCCTCAAAGTCGGCAAATCGCCGGGAAAACTCGACGCTGAGCGCGTTGATTTTTTCAGCAAACTGTGCGCTAGGCAGCACGGCAGGAGAAATTTGCTCTACCACGGAAAATGACCCAAGTTTCCTTGCAGCATCTGAGTCTTCCACAGACACAACTTAGTTTTAAAGGCCCTCACTGCTGCGTACATGTCTGTGATGATGTGGCCCCGTCCCTGAAGCTGCAGGTTAAGCACATCGAGATGGCTCCCAATGTCAGACAGAAATGCAAGCTCACACAGAAACTTTTTATCTCTCAGCTCTGTTGGTCCTTCCCTTTGTTTTCCATAAACTGACAGATTTCCTCACGTAGCTCAAAACATCTGTTCAGTACTTTTCCTCTGCTTAGCCATCTCACCTCTGTGTGATAGGGCACATCTCTGTATTTCAAATCCAACTCCTCCAGAAAAGACTTGAACTGCCGGTGATTCAAACCTTTGGCTCTTATGAAGTTGACTACTCGTTTTATAGAGCTCATAACATGTTCCATTTGCAGAGCTTTGCCACAGAGCGCTTCCTGATGTATGATACAGTGATAAACTGTAAGTTCACCTGCATCTTCCTCCCGCATCTTCTCCTGAATCCTGCCGACCAATCCACTCTTTTGACCGCACATCGCGGGCGCACCATCTGTCGTCAGTCCCACAAGTTTATCCCAAGGCAGGCTCATTTCAGTTATACATTTGGATACCTCTTCAAAGATATCTCTTCCTGTGGTGGTGCCATGTATTGATTTTAATCCTAAAAGTTCCTCTGTGACGCACAGGCTCGAGTCTACTCCACGGATGAAGATTGACAGCTGGGCAGTATCAGACGTGTCGCTGCTCTCATCCACAGCAAGGGAGTATGCAATAAAATCTTTTCCCTTTTTTATTAGTTGTTCATGTAGATTAGTGGAAAGCTCACACACGCGCTCAGCCACGGTGTTTCTGCTCAGGCTCACATTTAAAAATTCTTGCTTTTTATCTGGGCACACGATGTCGCAAACTTTGACCATGCACTTATTGATAAACTCTCCCTCATTAAAGGCCCGGGCTGATTTTGCTATCTCTGGCTGCACGGTGGCGCAGTGGTTTAGCACTGTGGCAGCACAGTTTTACCCTCGGCCGGGGGATCGCGGGGATCATGAGATCGTGGGTTCGATCCCAGCCCCCGACCAACAGTGAGCTGTGTGGAGTTTGCATGTTCTCCCCGTGTTGCGCGGGTTTACTCCGGGATTTCTCCGGTTTCCTCCCGCATACCAAAAAAAAAAAAACATGTAGGTTTAGGGCGCTCGCGCACGCAGCGACCAGCAGCCGGTGGCTTGTCACCAGACTGCAAACCAAGTCTACCTACGGGTACAAATAAGTAACAAAAAAAAAAAAAAAAAAAAAAAAAAAATCTCTGCTGCCACAATAAAGCTGGCCTTTACAGCAGCTTCACTTTTTGATTTTGCTTTCATGACCATAGTCTGCCGGCAAACCAGACTTCTTTTCATCTCCTCCACCTTCTGCAGCTTCTGCTTTACGTCCAGGTCCTTGTACTTTTCATAATGTTTTGTTTCATAGTGTCTTCTTATGTTATATTCTTTTGTTACAGCCACGTTAGCTCCGCACACAAGACAAACAGGTCTGTCCTTTATATTCGTGAACAGATAATCTGCCTCCCACCTGTCTTGAAAGCTCTTGTTGTCCATCTTTCGTTTGGCCATTTTTGTGGAGGGTGAAATTAATTTGTCCGATGTGACTGGAGCATGGTTGTCAATGACTGTCAACAGAAAAAAGGAGCGCTTGCTGGTTTCGACTGCGCGCCAACATACTAGCAAAGCATTGTGGGATTTGTAGTATTAGCGGTACAGTATATACCGCGGGCCAGCTCTAATGCACATTTGATATGATCTCGCGGGCCAATTATAATTACACTGCGGGCCAAATTTGGCCCGCGGGCCTGAGTTTGACACATGTGACCTAGACTAAACAGAGGAGCATTGTTGTTGACTTGTTTTTGTTAATGGCTGTTGTCGTTTTTATTACACTTTTTTTTGTTATTTTGTTATTGTTCTTTTTAATTTTTAAATTACTTTTGTGTTAGTGTCTGACTGTGTGTGCTATGTTTGTAAAAAAAAAAAAGGTTCAATAAAAAATATTGTGAAAAAAAAAGTTATCAACGGATTTGGACAAAATTTTCAGGAAAGGTGTGTAATGGCACGGGGAACAGATGATTAGATTTTGGTGATGATCTGAGAGTGCATACCTCCACCAAGGGCTTTGTTTGTATTTGTGCAGCAGGATTACTGTCATATTGGCCTATGCGCCGGTGCCACCTGCGCTCAGGCCATATTCCTCCTCAGCCCAGCTCTTATTGTGACAGCGTCTCAGCGGGCTTTCGGCTGTCAAGCTCTATGGGACGGCTGGAGCCCAATTACCTCTCATCAGCTGGGGCGCTGTCAACCATTATAAAAGAGAGCAGCTCTGATCACTCGGGGCTCTGACCTTGCGCATATTATCCACGCTCTTCTCCGGTGTGGGTAAGGCTGGAACCCCTACGTCCGGCTCCAGTCCCCCTCTCATCATCATCATCATTTGTAAGTGTACCTTTGTATTATTGTTTGTGTTTTGCCCCACGAGGCTATTTTCCTTTGTTCCTTTCATTATTGTTAATAAACAACGCAAACTCACCAGTCAGCCCTTGGCTCTTATTTATGGCTCGCAAGAGCCATACGTAACAATTACACAAAAACTTCTGGATGGATTTGGATGAAATTTTCACCAGAGGTGGTTCTTGGCCTAGAGAGGAACCCATTATATTTTGGTGATGATCTGAGAATGCATACCTTAGCCAAGGCTCTTATCTTCTCACAGTGTGTTAGCAACAATACTCCAAAACTGATGGACAGACTTTGATGCAATTTTCACCACAAGTGGCTATAGGCCTACACACAAACCCATTACATTTTGGAGGTGATCCATGAGAAACGGAAGGAGCCTTGGCAGAGGTATGCACTCTATGAATGCTTTTCTAGTTTACAGAAGTCTCCCCACTTATTGGTAGCTTTATTCTTCATATAATCAATTCTTCATTAACCGTAGGCCATGTACCGCAGACTTTTAAAACGGCTGTAATTAAACCCTTACTCAAAAAGCCAATGCTGGATACTGGAGTTTTAGCTAACTATAGACCAATCTCTAATCTCCTTTTCATTTCAAAAATCTTAGAAAGAGTTGTTGCTATGCAATTATTTGACCACCTGCAGGGAAATGGTTTACTTCAAGAGTTTCAATCTGGGTTTAGAATCCATCATAGTACTGAAACAGCCTTAGTGAAGGTCACTAATGACCTCATCGCATCTGATAATGGACTTGTTTCTGTTCTTGTCCTTTTAGACCTTAGTGCAGCTTTTGATACCATCTGTGGCGGTTTGGGAAAACCCCCACAAACAGACTAAGGACAGACAGCTCGCTACTTCTGGTTTTTTCCGCTGCATGCTGTGATTTATTCAGCCATTTATGCATTTCACTGCTGTGAGGTTAATGTGTCACCTTTCATGTATTGTGTTCATGCATCCTGTCTGTGTCTCACAAATGCAAATATCTCATGCCTGTTCTGCAGTCCCTTTGATCAGACAAACTGCTGTGAATCTGCTTTGATGTATTGTTTGAGTTGGGTATAAATACTGCACAGGTCCTGTAACACGTCCTCTCTCTCATCTGACTTCAACCCTGCTGCAGGACACAGATCCATGTGTCCCTTCTCTGAGAGCCGTGGGCTCGCTCCCGGCGCGCACGCACGGCGCCGGGAGAGGAGCTCGTGACGGTGGTATGATATAATAAAACTCTACTTAAAACCTCCAACAACGCCGCTTTATTTCATGCCGCCGCACTGGTGACCCGACGCTGCAAAGAACACGCTGCCAGCGAACGCAACACCCGGCGGTGATTCTCCGACGACAAGCGAACGCGGCAGCCTGACTGATCTGCCCTCCCTTCTGCTCCAGGGAGACCGCAACGCGGAGTTTCCAGGCGAAACTCCACGGAGAACACCCACGACCGGGAAAGCTGAGCAACGTTTCATGGTGAGATCTGCACGCCTAGATCGGCACATCCACGCTGGACCGGCCGCGCTCACACCTCCTCCACACGTGAGCGCATGCACCTCGTCCCCTCTCCACGACGGCGATCCCCATGGCCGACGGAGAGCGCAGCGCGTGGACCTGAACACACCATGGCCGCACGAGCGACAACGATCATCTCCTCCCTCTCACCGCTCCAACGCAGCTGCACGAGCCCGGGGCACAAAGATCGTCTACTGCCTCGCACCGCTCCAACGCACCTCCACGAGCCCGAGGCACAAAGATCGTCTATTGCCTCGCACCGCTCCAACGCATCTCCACGAGCCCGAGGGACAGAGATCGTCTACTTCCTCGCACCGCTCCAATGCACCATGGCCGAATGACGCAACAGACAACAGGGATGATCTCCAGCAAGCTCCCTGACCCTGGTTCTCCTCTCCAGCGGCCCACCCACGCACGGGACCCCGGCACACGCACCGGGGAGTCACGGGCACGGCGCACCACGCACGGGACACATACGGCTCCACAGACTGCCTTCGTCCTTCGCCGCTGCACTTCAGGGCTGCTCGCTCACCTGAGGCACGCACGCAGCATGCTCGAAGGATTTGTTAATAGTCTCAGCCACGGCATACAACGGGAATTCAGCGGTTTGCGGTTCCCGAGAGCTTTAAGGTTGTGCCCACACCTAAAGCCAGCACGCCAGTCCCTCTGCTCTCATCACAGCCGCCACGCAGCCTCGTCTTTTCTTCATGGCCGCTATTAATCCTTGCAGGACTTAATCGCGGGAGGAGCCAGTGACTAATTTTTCTTCTTGTGGACCTCTGCACGTTCAACGGGACCAGCCCTTCGACATCGCGGACCCACAAGCAATTTTTGCGCGGCCTGGACGTTTTCATCGTCCCCGGCCGGCTTTTACTACCCCCACCCCCTCCACCCCCTCCTGCACAGAGCTTTTCCCTGCTCGCTGCCCAAGCTGCACTATCGAGGTCTCGACCACCTGCCGAGCCCTCTGGGGGGGAGCTGTGGTGGTTTGGGAAAACCCCCACAAACAGACTAAGGACAGACAGCTCGCTACTTCTGGTTTTTTCCGCTGCATGCTGTGATTTAATCAGCCATTTATGCATTTCACTGCTGTGAGGTTAATGTGTCACCTTTCATGTATTGTGTTCATGCATCCTGTCTGTGTCTCACAAATGCAAATATCTCATGCCTGTTCTGCAGTCCCTTTGATCAGACAAACTGCTGTGAATCTGCTTTGATGTATTGTTTGAGTTGGGTATAAATACTGCACAGGTCCTGTAACACGTCCTCTCTCTCATCTGACTTCAACCCTGCTGCAGGACAAAGATCCGTGTGTCCCTTCTCTGAGAGCCGTGGGCTCGCTCCCGGCGCGCACGCACGGCGCCGGGAGAGGAGCTCGTGACGGTGGTATGATATAATAAAACTCTACTTAAAACCTCCAACAACGCCGCTTTATTTCATGCCGCCGCACCATCGATCATAATATTCTACTTGATAGATTAGAACACTATGTTGGACTTAATGGAACTTCGTTGCAGTGGTTTAGATCTTATTTATCTGATAGGTTCCAGTTTGTTCATGTCAATAAAGGGTTTTCTTTCAACTCAAAGCTCAGTCATGGAGTTCCACAGGTATCTTTGCTAGGCCCTACTGTTTTTAGTTTATATATGCTTCTGTTAGGCAACATTATTAGAAAGCACTGTATACATTTTCATTGTTATGCAGATGACACACAACTATACCCGTCAATGAAGCCTGATGATAGTGATCAATTAGCCAAGTTAGAAGCCTGTCTTAAGGAAATCAAAGCTTGGATGACTTGCAATTTCCTGCTATTAAATTCAGATAAGATTGAAGTCATTCTTGTTGGTACAAAAAACCTTAGAAATACCTTTCCAAATCAAACTCTTTGTTTGGATGCGGTTACTCTTTCTCTTAATAGTTCTGTGAGGAACCTTGGAGTTATTTTTTATCAAGATCTGTTTTTCAATTCATATATTAAATTCGTTTCTAAGACTGCCTTCTATCATCTGCGTAATACTGCCAAGATTAGGAGCATCTTGTCTCAGAGTGATGCTGAGAAACTGATCCACGCTTTTGTTAGCTCTAGATTAGATTATTGTAACTCTTTATTATCGGGTTGTCCTAAAACATCTTTAAAAAGTCTTCGGTTGATCCAAAATGCTGCAGCAAGAGTTTTAACAGGTACTAGAAAGAGAGATCATATCTCTCCGGTTCTGGCCTCCCTTCATTGGCTTCCCATAGAGTTTAGAATTCAGTTTAAAATCCTTCTTCTTACTTACAAAACTCTAAACAATCAGGCCCCTTTTTATTTAAAAGATCTGATACTACCGTATTATCCTAACAGAGCACTACGCTCCCAAAATGCTAGATTACTTGTAATACCTAGAATCTCCAAAAGTACAATGGGAGGCAGAGCCTTCAGTTATCAAGCTCCTCTCCTGTGGAACCAGCTGCCAATCTGGATTCGGGAGTCAGACTTGATCTCTGTTTTTAAGAATAGGGTTAAAACTTTCCTTTTTGATATAGCCTACAATTAGGGAGGGATCATGTGTCTCTGAACCCTCCCTTAGTTATGCTGCTAATAGGTTTAGACAGCCGGGGGACCTCCAATAATGCACTGGGCTTCACTCCTTTCTTCACTCTCAATGAAATAAGTGTTTGTTTTTTGTTTTTTTGCTGGTCATTAACATCTGTTTGTTCTCTCCCATAGATTGAGTCACCATCGTGCTGTTTGCTCTCTACATGTCTGTTCTTTTCAACTTCTCTATCCCCTCACCCCCCAGCCAGTCGCAGCAGATGACTGCCCCTCCCTGAGCCTGGTTCTGCTGGAAGTTTCTTCCTGTTAAAAGGGAGTTTTTCCTCTCCACTGTCGCCAAGTGCTTGCTCACAGGGGATCGATCACCTGATTGCTGGGGTCTTTCTGCAACTGTGGGGGTTTCCCCTACAGTTGAAAGTGCTATGAGATGACTGTTGTTGTGAAATGGCGCTATATAAATAAAGATGAATTGAATTGAATAGATTCGTCCCTAAAAGTTTGCAGAATGCCAGTTTTGTTTTTGTCAGGCACGATGCGCACTGGACCCTGCTGCGCCCACCGTACGACCACCATTCAGGGTGTTGGAACCTAGGGCAAAACATTTTGTGTTCGACTTAGGGGGACGTAAGGAGACCGTCTACATCAACAGGCTGAAGCCCGCTTTTGTGTTGGCAGATGAGCAGGTGGTGTTGGCCCAAGCTCCCCAGCGCGAACGCCCTCCGTTGGTGGCTCCACAGGTTGGTGACTCCTCAGCACAGACTGGTGCTCGCGAAGCTGATGTGTTTTCTCCCCCTCCCTTTTTCCCTCCACAGACTGACGTGCCCTCCTGTGCACCCCACCAGCAGGGCAGTTCGACTGGATCGGCGACCCCCCACTATAGCCGCTATGGATGCCAGCTCACGCCAGAAGGACGGGGGTGGGTGGGTCAAGGCCCATTGTGAGTGTTCGGAATGGGGAGGACACGGTGTTGGGACTTTTCCACACAGGGAACAATGGACCCAAAGAGGAGGTATCACCGGGGGGTTCAGACGGGACAGTAAGGACCATGCGCCCAGCAGGGAGACGAGTAAAATACCGGGCTGCTGGGAGAAGAATGGAGAGCGGTGCCGGGGTTATATCGTGTTAATATGCTGCACAGGCTTTGTTCTTAACATAAAGGGTATGGTTGGAAATTCCGGTCCTCAATGCATAGAAATAAAGATATAAAAGAGGGCTGCACAGAGGCCTGGCCTGCGCTTTTGATATACTGTTCTTGTTGGAGAAAGAATAAAGTCTTGTGTTGTTCAGCTTATTTCCCCGCCTGCATCCTTTCTCCACGTATTCAATACTTATTTTCCCCACTGTATGTCTGTTTACAGGTGCAGATACCCAACTCATGAGACCTTTTCAGAAGAAGAAACATTTTGTCTTCTGTTTGTTTTTTTAGTTATGTCAGTTTGCTTTGTTTGCCCCCCCCCCTCCCCGGGTCCATCATGGGTAAAAACAATTTAAATAAAGTATTAAAAGTTATTACAAGAGGAGTCTATAATATCCAGTACATATATATATGCACTGTATAAAGTGCCTTTTGGCAAAGTAAATCTGTTTGGCACACTAAGGGAAGCAGATTTCTGTTCTGCTTACCTAGCTGCTTGACAGGACAAGGGGGAAAAAAAACCTGAAGTGGCAGGTATAATAGATTATGACAGAATTTTTACAACTCTGTCTAAATTCCGATCCAAGATGGCGCCCACAGCGGTCGACATGGTGCTTCGCTGCGCTCTTTGTTTGTTTTTGTTTGTCAATTGTGTGTCTGCTTGCACTTATACCCGTGAAGAACTTTTAAATATCAGGACTTTGACCCCCACGGACCTCCTCCCAGTTTTTCTAGCCCCTGCCGCCGATCTGGTTTATTGTTTGGCTCGGAAAGTGAGACGGCGGAAGAGAGGAAGACGAGCGGGCGCTCTCGTACGACTTCGCAGGAGAGGCTCGCGAACGGCGCTGCCTGGCATATTTCTGTCCAATACCAACTCTCTCTCTAACAAGGTGGATGAACTGAGACTGCTGATGCGTTTTAAGGACCTCGCCTCCTCAGCTGTCCTCTGCTTTACTGAGACCTGGCTCCGGGAAAATATACCGGACAGCGCGCTGCGCCTCGACGGCTTCCAGCTCTTCCGTGCTGATCGTGACACAGAGCTTTCCGGCAAGACCACAGGAGGCGGTGTCTGCTTCTACATCAACTGCAGCTGGTGCTCTGATGTAACGGTAATTTCCAAACACTGTTCTCCTGCCTTGGAATTTCTTGTTATCAATTGCAAGCCCTTCTATTCCCCGCGGGAGTTTGCTTCTTTCATAATGATCGCTGTGTACGCCCCTCCCGACGCGGACACGCGCGAAGCTCAGCGCGTGCTCGCGGATCACATTCAACACACAGAGCGGAGTTTTCCAGACTCGCTGATTATTGTGGCTGGCGACTTTAATCAGTGCAATCTGAGCCACGATCTCCCCCGCTACAAACAGTTTATTAAATGCCCCACCAGAGGATTAAACACACTGGATCACTGTTACACCACAGTGAAAGACGCATATCGCGCTGTCCCTCGAGCTGCGCTGGGATTATCTGATCACGTGATGGTTCACCTCATTCCCACATACAGACAGAGATTGAAGCTCACTAAACCTGTTGTGAGCACTACGAAGATACGGACCAGTGATGCTGAGGAGAAGCTGGAAACGTGCATGGAAATATCTGACTGGGGCATGCTTAAAGGAGCCACGCATGATCTGGATGAGTACACGGACACTGTGAACTCATATATCCACTTTTGTGAAGAGAACATTCTTCCATCACGCACCAGGGTGAGTTACTCTAATGACAAACCCTGGTTCACAGCTAAGCTCAGACAGATCAGGAAGGAGAAGGAAGCAGCGCTGAAAAGTGGAGACAGGGACTGCTACAGGGAGGTTAAATACCGGTTTAACAGAGAGCTGAAGAGGGCTAAATCTCTATACTCAGAGAGACTCCAGCAGCAGTTCACTGCTAATGATTCGGCTTCCGTGTGGAGAGGACTGAGGCAGATCACCAACTATCGGCCTCAGGCTCCTAAAGGTCAGGATGACAAAGCCCTTTGTCAGAGACTGTCCCAACACTATGCCCGTTTTGACACCTCGTCATCTGTGTCCAACTCCCCCCCTCCCTCCAGCTCCACAGCCTCCACATTCCCTACTTCATTTAAGGCGCCCCCCCCCCTCCTCCCCCCCTCCCCTTATCATCAGTGAGCAGGATGTGCTCAAACAGTTCTCCAGACTGAACCCGCGCAAGGCCCCCGGCCCAGACGGCGTGTCTCCCTCCACCCTGAGACTCTGTGCGAAACAGCTGGCTCCTGTATTCACAGACATTTTTAACACCTCCCTTAAGTTATGCCACGTGCCATCCTGCCTCAAATCCTCCACCATCATCCCTGTCCCCAAGAAGCCACGGATCACTGGACTTAATGACTACAGACCTGTAGCACTCACCTCTGTAGTCATGAAGTCCTTTGAGCGCCTGGTCCTGTCCCACCTCAAGTCCATCACCACCCCTCTCCTGGACCCGCTGCAGTTTGCCTACCGAGCCAACAGGTCTGTAGACGATGCAGTCAACCTGGCCCTCCACTCCATCCTGCAGCACCTGGACTCCCCGGGAACCTACGCCAGGATCCTGTTTGTGGACTTCAGCTCCGCATTCAACACCATCCGCCCCGCTCTGCTCCGGGACAAGCTGTCCCTGCTCAACGTGCCTGACTCCCTCTGCAGGTGGATCATCGACTTCCTGACGGACCGGAGGCAGCATGTGCGGCTGGGAAAGACTGTCTCAGACTATACTAGCATCAGCACCGGATCACCCCAGGGCTGTGTACTTTCCCCCCTACTCTTCTCCCTTTACACCAACTCCTGCACCTCCAGCCACCAGTCTGTCAAGTTGATCAAGTTTGCGGACGACACCACCCTCATCGGGCTCATCTCCAACGGCGACGAGTCCGCCTACAGGAGAGAGGTGGCCCAGCTGGCGTCCTGGTGCAGCAATAACAACCTGCAGCTGAACGCTCTGAAGACAGTGGAGATGATTGTAGACTTCAGGAAAGTCACTACTCCTCTGCCCCCCCTCACCCTCTCAGGCTCTCCCATCACCACTGCTGATTCCTTCCGCTTCCTAGGCACCACCATCACCAGGGACCTCAAATGGGAGCTGACCATCAGCTCACTCATCAAAAAAGCCCAGCAGAGGATGTTCTTCCTGCGGCAGCTGAGGAAGCTCAAGCTACCCACCAAGATGTTAGTGCAGTTCTACACAGCCATCATCGAGTCCATCCTCACCACCTCCATAACCGTGTGGTACGCAGGAGCCACTGCCAGGGACAGACTAAGGCTGCAGCGCGTCGTGCGCACTGCTGAGAAGGTGATCGGCTGCAAGCTCCCATCTCTCCAGGATCTGTACATCTCCAGGACCCGGAGGCGTGCTGGCCGGATCATAGCCGATCCCTCACACCCTGGTCACGTACTGTTTGCCCCCCTCCCCTCTGGTAGAAGACTTCGGTCCATCCAGACTAAAACCTCCCGTCACATGAACAGCTTCTTCCCCTCTGCCATTAGACTGCTGAACACTAAGTGACTCTCGTGCACCATGTACAGCAGCTCAACCAGACTCATGTCAATCATCACTGTTTTCTTCCTGCATTACCGACTGCACTATATAGTTCTCCACAGTATCTGCTGCTGGCTAATATATATTTTAACTGTTGACCAGTATCACTTAATCTTATCCTACACTTTATTACATGTATAGTTTATTTCTCTTATCTTATCATGTTTAATGTTGCAGCATTGTACCGAGACAAATTCCTAGTTTGTGTACTACATGAACAATGGCAATAAACCTGATTCTGATTCTGAAATGACTGCTAGCTACAAAGTGTAGTGCAACCCCCCCTCCCCCACAAAAAAGAAAAATACTGGCAGCTGCCAGTGATACCCCTCAGCCTCTTTTTTGTTGTTAAGATACTTTATATGACATTTTGACCTTGACTTTGTGATTCCAAAACCATAGTCGCACTTCAGGGTCTCAGCAGTCCATCATTTGTCTTCGACATGATATTGATTTGAAAAGCCTACGTCATTTCTTTCTCTAGTTATCACATTCACAATGTAGGTATTGACACTGCCCATTCGCCTAAAGCCTTATTCATGCTGCATTTCCCCTCTAGTCTGATTTGGACGAGCCCGGCACACACACGGTGCTGTTCATGCTCACTTTTTTCATCTACCCAGGCCAAGTGGTTGACGCATGTGCACAACCATCATTTGTAGTTTCATTCCCGCCAAATAGGTAGCGCCAATGCGCTGACGCGCCAGGATTTTCACCAATGAAGAAACGCTGCTTGCTTTCTGCTGCTTGACTTCCCAGATTTCACTCCTTTTCTGCTGCTGCTTAAGTATTTATGTATGACTCATGTATGTTTATTCTCGTCTTCCGTTTCCTCATTGTCTTCTTCATCTACTTTGTCTTGGTATGCTGTGCCGATATCGCCACCTTGTGAATGGGACGTTCAGTCTTGCGCATGCACTTTTCAACGCGTTCAGGCCGTGGGCAGGTGGCACGGTCACAAAATTTGGGCTGCACGCGGTCATCCACTGCGGACACTAACGGAGTCGAGATGACGTAAATTTCGTCACACAAAGTTTCTGGTTACACGTACGCGGACAGCAGAGGTGCAGCATGAATCCACCTTAATAGGGTGACAACAATACTCCTTCAGCCTTTTATAGAGGCTGGGGGGTAAAAACAAAAAGGATGAAAAGATTTAAGTGTGAAATTTTGGGAACATGTGTCTGAGCCTGCTTTAAAGCTGGATTCATGCTGCACCTCTACTGTCCGCGTACGTGTAACCGGAAACCCCGTGTGACGAAATTTACGTCATCGTCTCCACTCCGCTAGTGTCCGCAGTGCTTGATTGCGGACGACCGCGTGCAGCCCAAATTTTGTGACTGTGCCACCTGCCCATGACCTGAACACGTTGAAAAGCGCATGCGCAAGACTGAACGTCCCATTCATGAGGTGGCGATATCGGCACAGCATACCAAGACAAAGTAGACGAAAAAGACGAGGAAGCAGAAGACGAGAATAAACATACATGAATCATACATAAATACTTCAGCAGTAGCATCTTCGTGGAAAAGGAGCGTCAACCGCTTGGCCTGGGTAGATGAAAAAAGTGAGCCTGAACAGCACTGCGTGCGTGCCGGCTCATCCAAAGCGCACATGGACCAAATCAGACTAGAGGGGAAATGCAACATGAATAAGGCTAAAGTGTACAGTAGCTAATTCAAATACATGCATATGTAATTTATTCATCAGCTTATGTTACACTGCCTTACGCCTTTGGCCCCTCAGGCCTTAATAAATCCCTGGAGGTTTGAACTCAAACAAAATTACTCATTGTATGCAAGACATCCTGTGAATAAAAAAAAAAGTTGCACGGAAAAGAGACGTTTCTCAAATATATTTTTTGGTTTGACATCTATAATGCATTCAGTCCAGACATTAAGAACAGCTCCACTCTAGCAGGCCAAGCTAAAGCTTTTAACTTGGTTTGTCTCTTTATCTGTGGGGCCTTCCCAGAAGCTCTGAAGAACAATAGAAAAGTGTATTACATCAAAATAACAGTGAAACAAAATACAAAACTTTTGTAACCAAGGATAATAGCTCTCTATTCATCATGTCTTTCAAAAATTATCTTTAGACAGCTGTCAAGAAACATGATCAGTATATCTTCTTTGATAACTTGTGTAGAAAACGATCTCTTAGAAAAACATTCCATTGTCTTCCTCTGAGTTCTTCTCAATTGTGACAGATTTACCAAAATGGTTTGAGTGAAAAGGCATCAGTGTTAGGAAGTCTTCCCCGGCCTTCCAATTCCAAGAAAATCAGAGAAATGATGGAGAGAAGCCTCTGATGGCCTCAAATCATTTCTTGAGTTTGACTGGGATTGAAGAGACTCTTGCCTTCACGCTCCCACACATACACACACTCCCTCAGTGTAACACTCCTCTCACTAAAGCCAAATACACTGGAAAGATGTCTGGATTGTGATATGTACAAAAGCTGATTTCTCATAACTGAAAACTCCCGTTTCCACAATTCATTCAGATCAGTGCTGGTGGTGGGACGTCTTCTTGGTAAGAACTGTTCCTTTTAGCTACAAATGCACACAAAATCAAAAGAAAAATATGTAGGACAAAATAGTACAAGAAATACAGTAAGTACAAAAATAGCACAAAGTGCAAACGGAAAAACATCCCAAAAAGTGTAAACATTTTCAACCTGCTACATGTTATGAGGCTGTGGGGCTCGTTAGCTCCACAGGTTAACCCCAAATGCAGCCAATTGTCTCTTTCACCTCGGTGTTCAAGGAAATAAATCATGTACCGATGCAGTGTGTTTCATGCTCATGTAAGCTATCAAAGTGGAGGACAGCATGCGGCTGAGAGCCAAACCAGGATGACGCACCGTAGCGTGGTGAGTTCTCAGGATGAGCATTTTAGCTGCAGCTTGGTTAGCACACAACATACAAACGATGCATAAACATGGGACTGGCCGGCTTTTCTTCTTTTGCCAAATCCAGTTGGGCACAGGCAAACTCAATAAGCTAATAAAAGATTTGCATGAATAGCACATTATTGACATGCTCTTAGCTGATGAGAATACTGCATTGTGTTTCAGCTGCTAGTGCCATTTCTGTAATGCACATGGGGGAAGAAACAGCATCGGTACATGATGCTGCAATTTAGTGAGCCATTTTTAATGGTATGACAGGGAAGCAGAGTTTGGCAGAGTCAGGCCAGAATGTGAAGGGTTCATTGGAACTTTAAGCTGCTCAGATGTCCATGTAATCATCCTCCTCGTCCGACTCGCTCTCTAGAGATGACTCCTGGCTGGACGTCTCCTGCACCTCTAGCACGGGCTGAGTGAGCGTGTCCTTTTTGACAGTGGCTGCAGACTGCGAGGACAGGATGGCGTTCTGTACAGGACCAGACAGCAGAGGTCACTGTTGATCAGTTGGATTTAGAGCTGCATGTGTGGTCATGGTGGACATTTTCAGTGGGCTTACCTTAAGTCTCTGTTTGGTTTCCTCTGAAATGCTGCCTTTGGGGGACAGGAGCGTGGGTGTTGGAGGCGTTACCGTGATCTCTGGTGGGAATTTGGTGACGGTGGACGGGATGAAAAGCTTTGGCATGTTGGGGGGGACACGTGAGCGGATTCGGCTGGGGTCTGGAAGCTTTGACTGCTCACTGCTGTCATACTGCTGCTGGTCTGAGATAAAGAAGGAATCAGAAAATATTCATAAAAATTCAAACTATAACTGCTGGTGATGATAGGTGAAAAAGTTATTACACTTCAGTAAACAGTTTTTATTAGGAAACATGAATATGTATATATTTATGACTTGTAGACAAATGTGCTATAATTATATGATCAGCAATTTTTTTTCAAGGTATTAATCAACTTTTTTATATGCAAACATTCAAGAAGAATTTTGTGAATATTTTAGTCAATAAAAATATTTTCTACCCTTGGTGATGTAAAAAGTAAAAAAAAAAAAAAAATAAATAAATAAATAAATTACAAAATTAAATGATACGTCTATTTTTGGCCAAATGGTGGAACTGGGAGGTACAGTATACCGCAAAATCAACATTTCTGTCTAACTTTACTGTAACTGTACCGTTTATACATTCATTGAATAGATATGCGTGTTCACAACTGATAAATACTAACATAAATAACATCTTTATCTTGGTATTTTCAGGTGATGATGCATCAGGATGACCAGATTGCACAAATCAGTCAGCTTCTTCAAATGATCTGTTCTTGTTATGCGAATCCATGATTTTTGTTTTAACCATTCCATTGCCTTCCCTCTTATTTCACCCATAATAGTGATATACGATATACTCGTAATGCATCTATAAACCCAATTTCACACATGAGTAGGCTATTTCATGAATAAATGTCTTGCTGTGATATTGCACAGCAGATATAAATATGATGTGGAATCATGCAAAATAGTTCTTTCAAATATATTGTATTCTCTGTAGCCCCCACTGTATATCTAAGAAATCAGCAGCCAATTAAAGTTAAATACCATTAATATGATTTATGTGCAGCAGCTGTCATGACCCATAGTGAGATGAGATGATGAGATTCAACTTTATTGTCATTACACATGTATGAATACAAGGTAACGAAACGTGACTTGGCATTTGGGCACGCTCTGCAGAGTGCATCCAAGGCCGGGGCAGCCGCTAGGCGCCAGTAATAGAAATATTACAATTCATTATGACTAGGAACTACAGCCCTCCAAATTCTAATGTATTCTCTGTAGCCCCTATAATATACTGGTTGATTACTAGACAGGGTACCTTGATTGATCTGTTTACCACCTATTACCCAAATTTATAGTTTAACTGTGGAATAAACTCAATATGAAGCTTTTAACCCTTTAACTGCCCTAGGCGCCATATGGTGCCTGTCAGGTCATAAATCAAATCAAAGGCAGTATTGCTTAATAGAGTCAGAGAAGTAATAACCTTTTAACACTATAAGACGTTATACAGGAAGAGCTTTTCACTTCCCACGAAAACCGGATATGATGCAATGCAACTTCTTGTTCAAATCTCGTATTGAAGATGGACCGAGCTCATTCTGCAGTTTGACACGGACGAGACAGGATGACGAGAAAAACGCTTGGTCTTGAAGATGCTTCAGCGCTGCTGTGGGCTGCTCCCAGGTTGGAGGAAGAGCCAAGACA
Source organism: Pholidichthys leucotaenia (assembly GCA_020510985.1). Lineage (NCBI taxonomy): Eukaryota > Metazoa > Chordata > Actinopteri > Cichliformes > Pholidichthyidae > Pholidichthys > Pholidichthys leucotaenia. The sequence continues at coordinate 142,706,108 of CM035838.1, forward strand.
AAGTTCTTCGTCTGATGAAGACTGCAGCTCAGATTATGTGCCAAGTGAGTCCCGTGAAAGTGAGGAAAACGGCAGTCCTGTGTGCGAGACTGGAGGTTTTTTTCTGTGTCGAGTCGTGCCGAAAATGGCACAGGGGCTTCTTCTAAAGATTGTTCTGCTTTGCCAAACCGTGGCCCGGGGCAAAAAGGCCCAGAACAGTTCGTGGACGAAGTTTGGGTGGACCGGGCCACTCAAGAGCCCGGTGTGTCGTGTGGCACACGGCGGGGATGAAAAGCAACGACAAGCAGTAGAAATTCTACTGGGGGTTTGGACAATGATGCCTGGGAGCTCCTTACGGATGAACAAACATATCAGCCGTGGCTCAAACCATTTCAAGAGCCATGTGGATATCGTGGGGACGGAGATATGTCTTTGGCGTGCCCCACTGATTTTCTGAATTTGTTTTGGACCAACGACTTCTGGAGGCTGATCACCGTTGAAACAAACAGGTAAATATTTTGGCGTAAACTCTGTGTTATTCATTTTATTTTTCTAGTTCTCACAATGAGTGTAGTTGTAGCATGTAGGTGCATATTGTGGGAAAAAAACTGCATAGTTTCTGCTGTTTTTTTTCCACGACTTTACCTCAGTTCTGTGTTGTGTGTGCGTAAAAAACGAGCCTTTTCACCACAGCTGCCTCCTTACTTTGTGAATCTTACAACGTCACAATATGGAAAATACAGTGAATAATCCACATTATCCATATGTTGTTAGTGTTATTGCTGTGTCTGCCCCACTATAACTGTGTTATATGATAGCGTTGGTTCCATATATGTTTCAAATCATGTTACTGTGACCATAAATGACATCCCCTCCATTCTGAGTTGGCGTAAACTGTGTGTTATTCATTTTATTTTTCTGTCTCACAGTGAATGTAGTTGCAGCATGTAGGTGCATATTGTGTGAAAAAACTGCAGTTTCTGCTGTGTTTTTTTCATAACTTTACTTCAGTTCTGTGTTGTGTGTGCGTAAAAAGACGAGCCCCCCTCAGGTGCTTTGTATCATTTTCAGGCTGCCCCCTACAGGCTATGCCTAAGGGCAACGTTTACTGTATTCACATCTGTGTGTGTGCCTGTGTTTACATTGCAACTTCTGCAACAACAAAGGAGGGGATGTAACTCAAAGACCATTAGTATTCTCCCCCCACCCCCACCCTGAGCTGCTTTGTACCATTTTCAGGCTGCAATCATTGTGGGGGTAAGGAAAAAAAAAATCAGATATGGGTCACATTTGTGCAAAAAAATCGGAATTGAGCATTAAAACCTGTAGTGTGACCGTAGCCTTAGTTGTATGAACTCTTGATGACTCTTGATTCTGATATCACCATGGTGAGAGCCAAAGCGCTCCAAGGGGACTTTAGAAAGAAAATTATAGATGCATAAGTCTGGAAACTGATACATTCTTCAAAGAATTTAAAATTAGCTACTCCAGTGTGCCCCCCCCCCCATTCTCCAAGACAAGAACTTATAAAAGCACTCCTAACGTGGTGAGATCTGGCTGTCCTAGCAACTTAAGCCCAAAGAATGGACAGCGAAATGATTAAATTAGTCTCCAACAATCCTAAAATGTCCTCAGGAAGCCTTTTCCAGAGTTGATGTGAAAGTACAGACCATTGCCATGAAAAAAAGACTGTTCACGCTTGAGTTTCACTGGAGACGTGCAGAGAGGAAACCTCGCATGTCAAAAAAAAAAAAAAAAAAAATCAGCAAGACTGACGTTTGTCAGAGATAACCTTGACAAAGACCAGGACTTCTGGAGCACTGTGCTTTGGACAAATAAACCTAAAATGGAACTGTCTGGGCTAGGGGTGTGCCATATGGTATTGTTCACAATAACGGTATAAATTTTTATACCGGTGTAAAAACAAATATCGTGATATTTGGGGTCTGCTGCGTGATGATGTCACAACACTGCCAACGAAAGTTACGCATGACGGCAAAATAAACATGGTGTGGGAAGGTGCTGCTCCGTTTGCATCCAGATGAGTGGAAATATGTAAGTTTCACTTTCTCTTTTAGACTGCTGCCATGGTAAAAAAAACAAAACAAAACAAAAAAAACAGCGCAGCAATGTGGGTCATCTGCCTGCATTTTTTCCGTACGTCAGCAACACCCCTGGAACAGTGTTAACATCGGACAACGTTCCGCTCAAACTCTGTATTTTCATTCCATTTCGGCAGCTTCATCTTTACTTTATTCAACTACCTAAAGGGGGGGGCATCCGTTCATAAACATCAGTCTAGATCTTAAACCTCAGGACAGATAATGTGTGTGGAGGCCAGATGTCAGAATCCTTGAAGACTTACAAAAATTGAGAGCTTCATAAGTAGGCAACAGTATGGTGTCCTTTCTGGTACAAATGGCAAAAAAAAAAAAAAATAAAATAAAAAAAAAATACATATAGTTACAGTAAGTTCTAATATGTGTTAAATGAAGCATCTCCTCTGGAATAATTAAGATATCATGTATGAAATCTTGGTCAGATTATTTGTCTAAGCTAAAGAAAACATTTGCACTAAAGATCCTCATACCACTTTAAAGCATGAGGGTGGAAATGTCATGTTTTGGAGCTGCTTTGCTGCACCAGGTCCGGGCCAACTCAACATCACAAAATCTACTGTGAATTCTTCATATTATCAGATTGCTCTTGAGAAAATATGAGCTCACTTGACCAAAATTGAGCTGCAGCTTGGATAATGACACAAAGTATTTCAATAAATCATCAAGGAACGGCTTAAAGGAAATAAATGGAGAGCTGTGGAATGGCCCAGCTAAAGCCTGTGCTGTGAGTGATTTAAAATGGGTTGTGCAATCAAGAAGTCCTCAAACACCACACAACTGAATCTTAAATTTTTAAGTCCCAGATGGTGTATCATGACAGATCAGACAGTCTGCCAGGCACAGTTGTCAGTTTTGTTTATACCCACTCATTTTATTTTTCTTTTTGGGATTTTGGGATCGTTTTCATGGACGGACCAAATCAAATCCCAATTTTTTCCTGTACTAAACTAAAAATAAAAGTGAAGCTCAATGGCACCCAGTGGCAGTAACTCCAAATCCTCACTTGGAAACATGAAAATTCCCTGTCAGGTAACAAGACAAAAGTGAAAAGCTGTAAGTGAGTCACAGGTAGCCCTCTATTCCAAAACTGAGGAGAAAAATGGACCCGAATGAGTATGGCCTCTGCTTCCGAAACTTTGTCCAAACAGCAGGGCTCCCATTTTATCCCCACAGATTCACCATCTATACAACAAGGTGAGAGGCTAAAGTTTTATTTACCCAGAAGTGGCTATAATTACCGGAGTGGTGGCTCAGTTGGTAGAGCATCCGCCCCACACCCGGGAGGCAGGGGTTCAAATCCCGGCTGGGTCATGCCGAAGACCATATAAAAGTGGAACTTCCTGCCATCCAGCTTGGTGCTCAGCAATAAATGGAATGGAGGAGGGAACTCTGTGGCGGCGCCTTGCATGGCAGCGGCCCTCTGATTCTGCACTTGGGGTGTGTGTGATTTACACTGTAGATAGGTAAAGCACAATCTCGTTCTGCTGTACATGATTGGTTGTATGGCTGAATGACAATAAGGGTGATTTAATTTAAAAAAAATTTATGCAGAAAAAAAAAGTTGCTCGTTGTATTTAAGCCCGTCAAAAAGCACTAAACTAATCATACATTATTTTTTTACGTGTAGGTGTATAATATGTGGAGGCAAAAAAAGACAAATTTATACTGAATTAATAAGGTGGGTATGCCATCATGCTTATTATGCATATGTACACATTGTGCAGGTCTTATAGGCAGGCACACAAATACTATTCTAATGGTTTGACTATGGATTATTTACTTTGGAGAGAATATTCAAACATTTCCGGAGGTAAAAAAAAACAACAAGGTACTGAGTGATAAAGTAAACAAAATTCTTTTCATAATCAGTAGCACCTTTAAAAACGCAAATTACAAGGTGCTTCACCAAAGAAATGACTTTTTTTTCCTCAGTTGGAATATGGCATCCTTATTAATGTTTTATATTTCTAATAAACACAGTGGGGGGTTTCATAACCTACTCACAACTACAGGCGCATTTTTTGTTCAATTCTCAGTGGAGTCTGGTTTTCGTAGTCACAATTTTGACTCAGTGATTACCTCTGGAAGGTTGTGTGGTGCTACATGTGGCAACTTCCTCCTGAAACCAGCCTGCTGCTGATTCCTGCCCCTGCTGGGATACGGTGGCGAGTTTCATCTGCTGACAGAGGTGCGACTCCTGCTGTCGGTACAAAAGTCCCTCTGAGGGCTCGCCCCGCTCCTCTGTAGAAAAAGATGACACAGAGTTTTGGCGACTATACAATAATAGGGATAAGAATTTAAATAAACCTTTTCTTCAACAAAAATTAGAAACGATTTAATTTTAGCTTTTATTTCAAATGAGCAACTTTGTTTGCTTGTTTTATTTAAATTGCAGAACCATTCACCCCAAGACCATACGTTCATATTTTTTACTCTGTCTTCCAGGCAAATTTATCAATCTCAACAATTTTGGAGATACAGTAGCTGTTAAAAAAAGTCTGCTTTCTGCTAAACATTAAAAATGTTCCCAACTTTGCTGTGCACTTTTTTAATGCAGAAGGATTTTTTTTCTAGTAAATACAAACCAGGTCAGAGATTTTTACAATTCCTGTTGACTTCACTTATAAAACCTGGAAGTTACATCTAATAGTGCATTAGCAAAAATTAGAATATAAAAAATTCCTTTTCATAATTTACAGTATCTCACAAAAGTAAGTATACCTCTCACATTTTTGTAAATATTTTGTATATTTTCATGGGACAACACTGAAGATATGACCCTTTGATACTATGTAAGGTAGTCAGTGTGCAGCTTGTATAACAGTGTAAATTTGCTGTCCCCTCAAAATAAGTCAACACACAGCCATTAATGTCTAAACTGCTGGCAACAAAAGTGAGTACACCCTAAGTGAAAATGTCCAAATGGTGCCCAAAGTGTCAATATTGTGTGTGGCCACCATTATTTTCCAGCACTGCCTTAACTCTCTTGGGCGTCGAGTTCATTAGAGCTTCACAGGTTGCCACTGGAATCCTCTTCCACTCCTTTGTGCATCATCTTTAAAAGGGGCTTCCCTCTGGGACGACAGCCATGCAGACCAATTTGATGCAGTGTGCGGCATATGGTCTGAGCACTGACAGGCTGACCCCCCACCCCTTCAACCTCTGCAGCAATGCTGGCAGCACTCATATGTCCATTTTCAAAAGACAACCTCTGGATATGACGCTGAGCACATGCACTCAATTTCTTTGGTCGACCCTGGCGAGGCCTGTTTTGAGTGGAACCTGTCCTGTTAAATCGCTGTATGGTCTTGGCCACCGTGTTGCAGCTCAGTTTCAGGATGTTGGCAATTTTCTTATAGCCTAGGCCATCTTTATGTAGAGCAACAATTCTTTTTTCAGATCCTAAGATAGTTCTTTGCCATGAGGTGCCATGTTGAACTTCCAGTGACCAGTATGAGAGAGTGTGAGAGTGATAACACCAAATTTAACGCACCTGCTCCCCATTCACACCTGAGACCTTGTAACACTAACGAGTCACATGACACCGGGGAGGGAAAATGGCTAATAGGGCACAATTTGGACATTTTCACTTAGGGGTGTACTCACTTTTGTTGGTAGTGGTTTAGACATTAATGGCTGTGTGTTGAGTTACTCTGAGGACACAGCAAATTTACACTGTTATACAAGCTGCACGCTGACTACTTTACATTGTATCAAAGTGTCATATCTTCAGTGTTGTCCAATGAAAAGATATAAAATATTTACAAAAATGTGAGGGGTGTACTCACTTTTGTGAGATACTGTAATTCCAAAAGTAAAGTTTTACATTTCATATTCCTTACAAGTAATGGGAAATATTTCAAGCGTATTTTGTTTGAATGTTATTAGAATTATTTTATTTGGAATTTTTGTAAATTATTATTCAACACTGTATCAAGAGCCACCACACGCAAATGTCTTAAGGAAAGGGGCTACAACCATCCTGTTCCTAATACTGAGTCATTCCTGAACCAGACATGTCAGAGGTGTCTTAAGGCACATTCACACAGCCACTGTTTGGTCCGGACCAAAGGAACTCTGCTCCGCTTCTGTGGATAGCTGGGTTTGTTTGGTGCTGTCTGAACGCGCCTTCTAACTCTGGTGCGCACCAAACAAGCAAAGTCTGGTCTGCCTGAAAACGAGGGTCTCTGTTCACTTGCAAATTAAGTCTGGTGTGCTTCGCTTGCAGTGTGAATCCAAATGGAGTATCCAGTGGACCAAAGGCCGGCAGTGCCCCTCGGCATTGTGTAACCATAGCAACACGTAGCCTGAGAAGAGGAAGTGGCATTCACTGTAGCGCATTTTGGGTAGAAAATAGCAATAAAGACAACTGCATGGATTCAAGAAATCCTTTTACTGGAGAAAGCCAAGGAGCAAAGTTAAAAAATGTCTTGTTTGTGGCAGACAAACAACCCGGCTGAAGGGAAATGATTTCCGTTTTCAGTCCTGGCCAATCGATAAGCCTGATTTTTCTTTTTCGCCAAGATTTTTTCTTCCTGGTCAGTGGTGGTTTCAGCTACAGTACCCCAAACGAGCAGTTGGTGCAACTGCGTGACGTTGTCCAGGCAGTTTGGGTCGTTGCAGTGTGATTGCAAACCAAACCAAACCAAACGAAGGTGCGAAAATTCTTGGCATTCCCCAGAATCAGAATCAGAATCAGAATCAGGTTTATTGCCATTGTTCATGTAGTACACAAACTAGGAATTTGTCTCGGTACAATGCTGCAACATTAAACATGATAAGATAAGAGAAATAAACTATACATGTAATAAAGTGTAGGATAAGATTAAGTGATACTGGTCAACAGTTAAAATATATATTAGCCAGCAGCAGATACTGTGGAGAACTATATAGTGCAGTCGGTAATGCAGGAAGAAAACAGTGATGATTGACATGAGTCTGGTTGAGCTGCTGTACATGGTGCACGAGAGTCACTTAGTGTTCAGCAGTCTAATGGCAGAGGGGAAGAAGCTGTTCATGTGACGGGAGGTTTTAGTCTGGATGGACCGAAGTCTTCTACCAGAGGGGAGGGGGGCAAACAGTACGTGACCAGGGTGTGAGGGATCGGCTATGATCCGGCCAGCACGCCTCCGGGTCCTGGAGATGTACAGATCCTGGAGAGATGGGAGCTTGCAGCCGATCACCTTCTCAGCAGTGCGCACGACGCGCTGCAGCCTTAGTCTGTCCCTGGCAGTGGCTCCTGCGTACCACACGGTTATGGAGGTGGTGAGGATGGACTCGATGATGGCTGTGTAGAACTGCACTAACATCTTGGTGGGTAGCTTGAGCTTCCTCAGCTGCCGCAGGAAGAACATCCTCTGCTGGGCTTTTTTGATGAGTGAGCTGATGGTCAGCTCCCATTTGAGGTCCCTGGTGATGGTAGTGCCTAGGAAGCGGAAGGAATCAGCAGTGGTGATGGGAGAGCCTGAGAGGGTGAGGGGGGGCAGAGGAGTAGTGACTTTCCTGAAGTCTACAATCATCTCCACTGTCTTCAGAGCGTTCAGCTGCAGGTTGTTATTGCTGCACCAGGACGCCAGCTGGGCCACCTCTCTCCTGTAGGCGGACTCGTCGCCGTTGGAGATGAGCCCGATGAGGGTGGTGTCGTCCGCAAACTTGATCAACTTGACAGACTGGTGGCTGGAGGTGCAGGAGTTGGTGTAAAGGGAGAAGAGTAGGGGGGAAAGTACACAGCCCTGGGGTGATCCGGTGCTGATGCTAGTATAGTCTGAGACAGTCTTTCCCAGCCGCACATGCTGCCTCCGGTCCGTCAGGAAGTCGATGATCCACCTGCAGAGGGAGTCAGGCACGTTGAGCAGGGACAGCTTGTCCCGGAGCAGAGCGGGGCGGATGGTGTTGAATGCGGAGCTGAAGTCCACAAACAGGGTCCTGGCGTAGGTTCCCGGGGAGTCCAGGTGCTGCAGGATGGAGTGGAGGGCCAGGTTGACTGCATCGTCTACAGACCTGTTGGCTCGGTAGGCAAACTGCAGCGGGTCCAGGAGAGGGGTGGTGATGGACTTGAGGTGGGACAGGACCAGGCGCTCAAAGGACTTCATGACTACAGAGGTGAGCGCTACAGGTCTGTAGTCATTAAGTCCAGTGATCCGTGGCTTCTTGGGGACAGGGATGATGGTGGAGGATTTGAGGCAGGATGGCACGTGGCATAACTTAAGGGAGGTGTTAAAAATGTCTGTGAATACAGGAGCCAGCTGTTTCGCACAGAGTCTCAGGGTGGAGGGAGACACGCCGTCTGGGCCGGGGGCCTTGCGCGGGTTCAGTCTGGAGAACTGTTTGAGCACATCCTGCTCACTGATGATAAGGGGAGGGGGGGAGGAGGGGGGTGTGCCTTAAATGAAGTAGGGAATGTGGAGGCTGTGGAGCTGGAGGGAGGGGGGGAGTTGGACACAGATGACGAGGTGTCAAAACGGGCATAGTGTTGGGACAGTCTCTGACAAAGGGCTTTGTCATCCTGACCTTTAGGAGCCTTAGGTCGATAGTTGGTGATTTGCCTCAGTCCTCTCCACACGGAAGCCGAATCATTAGCAGTGAACTGCTGCTGGAGTCTCTCTGAGTACACAGATTTAGCCCTCTTCAGCTCTCTGTTAAACCGGTATTTAACCTCCCTGTAGCAGTCCCTGTCTCCACTTTTCAGCGCTGCTTCCTTCTCCTTCCTGATCTGTCTGAGCTTAGCTGTGAACCAGGGTTTGTCATTAGAGTAACTCACCCTGGTGCGTGATGGAAGAATGTTCTCTTCACAAAAGTGGATATATGAGTTCACAGTGTCCGTGTACTCATCCAGATCATGCGTGGCTCCTTTAAGCATGCCCCAGTCAGATATTTCCATGCACGTTTCCAGCTTCTCCTCAGCATCACTGGTCCGTATCTTCGTAGTGCTCACAACAGGTTTAGTGAGCTTCAATCTCTGTCTGTATGTGGGAATGAGGTGAACCATCACGTGATCAGATAATCCCAGCGCAGCTCGAGGGACAGCGCGATATGCGTCTTTCACTGTGGTGTAACAGTGATCCAGTGTGTTTAATCCTCTGGTGGGGCATTTAATAAACTGTTTGTAGCGGGGGAGATCGTGGCTCAGATTGCACTGATTAAAGTCGCCAGCCACAATAATCAGCGAGTCTGGAAAACTCCGCTCTGTGTGTTGAATGTGATCCGCGAGCACGCGCTGAGCTTCGCGCGTGTCCGCGTCGGGAGGGGCGTACACAGCGATCATTATGAAAGAAGCAAACTCCCGCGGGGAATAGAAGGGCTTGCAATTGATAACAAGAAATTCCAAGGCAGGAGAACAGTGTTTGGAAATTACCGTTACATCAGAGCACCAGCTGCAGTTGATGTAGAAGCAGACACCGCCTCCTGTGGTCTTGCCGGAAAGCTCTGTGTCACGATCAGCACGGAAGAGCTGAAAGCCGTCGAGGCGCAGCGCGCTGTCCGGTATATTTTCCCGGAGCCAGGTCTCAGTAAAGCAGAGGACAGCTGAGGAGGCGAGGTCCTTAAAACGCATCAGCAGTCTCAGTTCATCCACCTTGTTAGAGAGAGAGTTGGTATTGGACAGAAATATGCCAGGCAGCGCCGTTCGCGAGCCTCTCCTGCGAAGTCGTACGAGAGCGCCCGCTCGTCTTCCTCTCTTCCGCCGTCTCACTTTCCGAGCCAAACAATAAACCAGATCGGCGGCAGGGGCTAGAAAAACTGGGAGGAGGTCCGTGGGGGTCAAAGTCCTGATATTTAAAAGTTCTTCACGGGTATAAGTGCAAGCAGACACACAATTGACAAACAAAAACAAACAAAGAGCGCAGCGAAGCACCATGTCGACCGCTGTGGGCGCCATCTTGGATCTAGTCACCCAACTGAACCAAGACTGCATTGAGACAAAGGCTGCTGCATTCAGACCAGGATAGTCCGGGGGTCTCGGTTCAATTGGGTGTGGAATGCTGAGAATTTTCACACCTTCATTTGGTTTGGTTTGCATTCACACAGCACTTTACTCAAGCAGACCAAACTGCCTGGACAACGTCACACAGTTACAACAGCTGCTTGTTTGTAGTGCTGTAGCCAAAGCCACCACTAACCAGGAAGAAAAAATCTCAGCGAAGAAGAGAAATCCGGCTCATCCATTGGCCAGGACCAAAAACGGACAGCCGCTCCCTTCAGCCGGGTTGTTTGTCCTCCCCAAACAAATAAAAATAAAAAACTCCACTGTCCATATAAACCCCTGTGCCGCCATCATGTCGCTAAATGTTTTAAAAACCTTGGTATTCTTGTGTGTAGCCTCAGGCAGCTGAGAAATCTGGTCCTCAGACCAAGTATCTATCAGGGCCTGCATCTCCTCACTACTCCAAGTCTGTCCACAAGACACTTAACTTTTTTCCTCGACTTTCTCCGGTAAAAGGATTTCTCAGATTTGCGCGGTTGTCTTTGTTATTTAGTTTTTGTTATTTTCTACCCAAAATGTGCTACGGTCAATGCCACTTCCTCTTCTCACTATGTGTTGCTATGGTTACACAAACACCGAGGGGCATGTCTGCCCTTTGGTCTGCTGGATACTCCGTTTGGATTCACACGGCAAGCAAAGCGCACCAGAATTTGTTTGCAAGCGAACAGACACCCCCGTTTTTGAGGGGTCCAGACTTTGCTTGTTTAGTAGGCAGCAGAGTTCCAATGCACGTTCAGATGGCATCAAACGAACTGAACTATCTGCGGATAGTCCTTTGGTCCGGACCAAACAATGGCCGTCTGAATGCACCCTTAAGTGGGCTAAAGAGAAAAAGGACTGGACAGTTGCTCAGTGATGAAACCAAATGTTGTATTTAATTTGGACATAAAGGTTTTAGGGTGTGGCACAAGAGTGATGAGGCACAGAATCCACGGTGTTTAAAGTCCAGTGTGAAATATCCACAAGCTGATGATTTAGGGTGCCATGTCATCTGCTGGTGTTGGTCCACTGTGTTTTAATAAAGTCCAAAGTGAACACTACTGTCCACCAGGAAATTTTAGAGCACTTCCTTCTTCCATCTGCTGAAAACTTTCATGGAGAGGTCAATTTCCTTGTCTGACAGGACTTGGTACCAGCCTAGAGCACCAAATCTACTACAAAATGGTTTGCTGGCCATATATTACTGTGCTTGACTGGCCAGCCAACTGAGCTGACCAGAACTTCAAAGATTCTCTATGGAGTGCAATCAAGAAAAAACAAAAACTGACCCAACTATACCAATGAGATGAAAGCTGCCATCAAAGCAACTTAGGCTTCAATAATGTATCAACAGTGTAAGCTGGTTACCGCCATGCCATGCCACTATGATGCAGTAATTCATGATAAAGGAGCCGCTGCCAAGTACTGAATGCATAAATGAACACCCTTTTTAGAAGCTCAATATTTCTATACCCCCTCTATGAATCGCCACCTTATTGTGGTGGAGGGGTTTGTGGATATGAATGATCTCAGGAGCTATGTTGTTGGGGGCAACTTGTCCCTGATAGGGTCTCCCACTGCAAACTGGTTCTGGGTGAAGGCCCAGACCAAGAGTAGTCCAGTGGATCCCCATGAAAAAAAGTGTTATAAGGACCCAATGTACCCCAAACAGCCACATGAGTCCGCCCTCCAGTGGGCTCACCACCGGCCGGAGGGATCATGGTGCTATGTGAACCAGGTGGCAGTCTGGGCTACTCTGCTTGGACCGCTGCCCTCGTGACATGGACTAAGTGGTAGAAGATGGATGGATGGATATTTCTATATTCAAAATTCTTATTTTGAATTCATCTTAAGGGCGCATTCACATGGCCACTGTTTGGAGTAAAGTACCAAAGAGTATTCCGTGGATAGTGCAGTTTGTTTGGCGCCGTCTGAATGCACCTGGAACCCTGGTGCAGCACCAAAAAAGCGAAATCTTGTCCCCCTGAAAACGGGGGGGGGGGGGGGGTCTCGGTTCACTTGCAAATGCAGTCTGGTGCGCTTCGCTTGCTGTGTGAATGCAAACAGAGTATCCAGTGGACCAAAGGGCGGACATGCCCCTCGGCGTTTGTGTAACCACAGTAACACGTAGTCAGAAGAGAAAGTAGTGTTTACTGTAAAGGTGCCTTCACATCAAACAGAAACGGGCAAATTTTTTGCAGACAGGCGAAGTTGCCGCTCACCTGAAAAAGTTGTCCCTGCTTTGAAAACTTGATGTGTGTTTCACGTCCATGGCAGGAATCCGTGGGTAAATAAATCCAACATCCCGATTCAGCTGAAGAGCTCCAGGTCCTTCTGCCTCCATTTTGGGTAGAAAATAATAATAAAGACAATCATGCGGATCCAAGAAATACTTTTACCGGAGAAAGCTAAGGAGAAAAGTTTAAAAAAAAATGTCTCGGCCTTGGAGTAGTGAGGAAATGCAGGCTCTGATAGATTGGTCTGAGAACCAGATTTCTCAGCTGCTTGTGGCTACACACAAGAATACCAATGTTTTTAAAATGTTTAGCGACATGATGGCGGCACGGGGGTTTATACAGACAGCGGAGCTTTTTATTTTCATTTGTTTGTGGTGGACAAACAACTCGGCTGAAGGGAACGGTGTTATGCCGTGTTATGCTGAGAATTGCTTGCTTGCCAAAAATTGCATCCCATCGTCGAATAAACATAATTTAAAGATAATTTACAAGAGGTAATAACAATTTTTACTTCTAAAAATGCACAAATGGTTACAAGCCTGGCTGTAGTGTTATATTTTATAGTTTTGGTGGATGGGATGCAATTCTTGGCAAGCAAGCAATTCTCGGCATAACACTGGATTTCCCTTTTCGGTCCTGGCCAATCGATAAGCCGAATCACCAACGCCACAACGAGCAGCTGTTGTAACTGCGTGACGTTGTCCAAGCAGTTAGGTCCCCTTGAGTGAAGTGCTGTGTGAATGCAAACCAAACCAAACGAAGGTGTGAAAATTCTCACCATTCCCCACCGAGTCAAACCGAGACCCCCAGACTATCCTGGTGTGAATGCAGCCTAAGGAATAGTTTAATATCTGAGATATTAGATTTCTGATTTTCATAAGCTATAAATTATAATCATCAAAATTAAAACAAAAAACTTTGAAAGATTCTCATTTACTTGTAAGGAATAGGAAATGTATAGTATGAAAATTTGCTTTTGGAATGACATGAAAAATTCATGACGTCGACTTTAAAGCCTCCTTCATTAGACAACCCCCCCCCACACAAAAAAAGTTCCCTGCAGCTCAGCCAGACACAAATATGAAAACAACAAAAATTATCTAATACTCCTTCAGACTTTAGCCATAATGTTGCCTAGGCAACCATTACATAATACACCCTTGGTGATAACCTGTGAGTTTGAATGTGCATGCAAATATACTTTTATACAGACTTCATCCAACTTCAGGAAATTACCACAGAGAAACATAAATTGGTAATATGGAGCTAATGATTACATATTCTTTTAGTGAAGTGGATTTATTCATGTGATCAGATGGAATTATTAAAGCAAATTTGACACTGATGTGCTTTTTGTTGACTTAAAGCCAGAGGGGTAATGTTTTTTTGTTTTTTTTTTAAGATCTTCGGTGAGATAAGCTCAACTGTCACATACGTACTTGACAAGGTGATGAAATGAACTGTAAAACATTCTGTGAAGAAGCACAAATGGTTTATGAAACTGTTAAACAAAAATTTAATTCAACTCATGCTTTGATTTTATAGATGTTTCACATTTCAAATCATGGACAGTGTGTGAGAATTATTAGTGTGATTACTGCAGACCCTGCATATATTCTTCTTTCGGCTGTTCCCTTTAGGGGTCGCCACAGCGGATCATCCGTCTCCAGCTCACCCTGTCCCTTGCATCTTCCTCTGTAACACCAACCATCTCCATGTCCTCCTTCACTACATCCATGAGTCTTCTCTGCGGTCTTCTCTTATCCACTTGTCTGGCAGCTTCATCTTCAGCATCCCTTGTCCAATATATCCACTATCCCTCCTCTGCACATGTCCAAACCATCTCAGCTTTGCCTCTCTTACGTGGTCTCCAAACCGCTCAGTGTGAGCTGTCCCTCTGATATACTCATTTCTAATCTTGTCCCTCCTAGTCACTCCCAGTGAAAATCTTAGCATCTTCAACTCTGCCACCTCCAGCTCCACATCCTGTCTTTTTGTCAGTGCCACCTTCTCCAAACCATATATTATACATATGCAGACCATGTATATGTATTATTCCCTAATCTTATGGGAATTTTTCTTAATTGTCTGTATGTGCATTCAGTTCATAAAAGCTATGGATCAGTTCTGTTATTTTAATACAGACTGTGGTCTATGCTTATAAAATTGCTGACAAAAAATTCTCCTTTTTGTGGTGTATAAGCGCCTCTTGTTTAAACAGGCCACTGACTGTAGTTTTCCCCCACATTTTAACAGCTCACATATGTCTTAATGATTCGTTTGTGACATTTTGTTCACATTTTCTTTAATTATTTAATTATTGCAGCAATTTTTTCAAATTTTCCCAGCCTTTCTGAAGACAGTTTGTTTCGATGCTTTGTCACTTTGTATTGATAAACTCACAAGGGAAAAAATGCAAACAAAAGTGAAGTCATGCAACTCAATTTGAATGGGAAACCACTCAGATAGCTTAGTTATAGCCAGCACTTTTAACGAGTATTTTATCAAATTGGTACAAGAACTGGGTCTGAATTTTACCCAAACATACCCACACCAAATAAAAATAAATCATGAAACTGATCTAAACCTTAAACCAACAAATGAGGTAAAGCTTAACAAAATTTTATCATCTTTATCAAGTTCCAGAGCTAAGGATATTCATGGAGCAGACACTGTATTCTTGAAAAAACATAAAGATACTTTAATAATTCCAATTACAGAACTAATAAATCAATCAGTACATGAAAATATCTTTCCTGATGCACTGAAACCTGCCATTGTAACCTCCAGACACAAAGCCGGAGACAAACAGGAAATTAGTAATTATAGGCCGATAAGTATATTTCCTGTTTTGTCAAAAGCCATTGAAAAGGTGGTAGTAGACCAACTGGTAGAACATCTCGAATGTGCCCAGCTGCTGCATCCCATGCAGTTTGGCTTCAGGTCGAACCACTCAACAGAGACTGCATGTTGCTACTTTGTTGAAATGATTAAAGAAAATCTGGACGAGGTGGGGGGTGGTAGAAGCCATCTTTTTAGATTTATATAAAACCTTTGATACGGTCAATCACTCAGTCCTTTCTAAACTATCAGGATATAAACTGTCTATGAATACCCTTAGCTGGTTAAAATCATATCTATCTGGTCACTCCCAGTGTGTATGCATAAACAATACTGTATCCCAATCAAAGGCATGGGAAGGTTGCCAAACAAGTCGGTGGCAAGTTAAAAGTAGCAATGGAGAAAGTATCAAAATGGCTTAACCAATTATGCCTCGCTCTGAACGTAGGGAAAACAGCTACCATGTATTTTACCAACAAACAAAATCATACACACTATCAGAGTGTGGATGGAGCAAATATAGAAAATGTAACGGAGTTTAAATATTTGGGCATCACATTAGATCCCATGCTCAGCTTTAAAAAGCACATAAAGCAGATGAGCTGCACTCTGAAATACAGTATAACCTTGCAAACTTTCAATGCGTCAGGAACTCAATTACTCTAAAAGGATCAAAAACCTTTCTGAATGCTATGATTTTGACACATTTCTCCTATTGCATCTCATGCTGGTCAAAAGCCAATAGTACAACTCTGAAACCCTTGAAATCCCTGTATAAACAATCCATCAAAATTCTAGATAAAAGACAGGACAGTGTCACCATTGTGGTATACTTGCCAAACACAAGATGTGAAGCTTTGAAAATATGATCATGTATGCAAATATACAGTTGGTTTTTAAAATTATCCATGGTTCTGTACCCCCACCTCGTAAGACTTTTGTGTACCTAACTTCTGAAGAAAATACCAGAATAACAAGGACCTCCTCTAGGTGGCATTGTTGCATCCCCCTACGTAAAACTGCTTATGGACAATCAGCTTTCTCACACAAAGCTATAATGGAATGGAACAAGCTCCCCACTGCTTTGAAGACCAGAACAAATTACAGACACTTTTCCACAGAGACTAAAAATGGATTTTAAGTAATCAAGCCTGCCAGCATTGACTCTGTCCCTTAAATGGGATTTGAAATTGAACTCTTAAATTGTTTTTATGTGTGCCGTTTCTATTATCTTTTTACCTTTTAAACATACTCCCTGATTGTTTCAGGGTCAATAGTTTCTGAAACCCAACCTGAATTGCTTTCTATATGTGCTGTTTTTCTTTTAATATCTTCCTGTCTGCCTCAGGGACCACAGAAGGAAATTAGTGATAATGCTATAATCTGGTACAGAGGATCTTTACCTTGTGTTTAATGTTTTTTCTGTATATGGTCCCTGACAAACCAATAAACTAAAAGAAAAACTTTAAATTCAATTCAATTCAATTCAACTTTATTTATATAGCACCATTTCACAACAACAGTCATCTCATAGCACTATCAACTGTAGGGGGGACCCCCACAGTTGCAGAAAGACCCCAGCAATCAGGCGATCCCCTGTGAGCAAGCACTTGGCGACGGTGGAGAGGAAAAACTCCCTTTTAACAGGAAGAAACCTCCAGCAGAACCAGGCTCAGGGAGGGGCAGTCATCTGCTGCGACTGGCTGGGGGGTGAGGGGATAGAGAAGAAGAAAAGAACAGACATGTAGAGAGCAAACAGCACGATGGGGACTCAATCTATGGGAGAGAACAAACAAATGTTAATGACCAGCAAAAAAAAAAAATATTTCATAGAGAGTGAGGAAAGGAGTGAGGCCCAGTGCATTATTGGAGGTCCCCCGGCTGACTAAACCTATTAGCAGCATAACTAAGGGAGGGTTCAGTTATCAACTTCTTAAATCTGAGACCACATTCAACTCCACCCTCCCTCTTATGTCACTATTGCTAATATTAAGCTGGATTCACGCTGCACCTCCGCTGACCGCATACATGCAACCGGAAACCTTGTGTGACGAAATTTACGTCATCGTCTTCACTCCGCTAGTGTACGCAGGACTCTAACGCGGACGACTGCGTGCAGCCCAAATTTTGTGACTGCGCAGCCTGGCCACGATCTGAATGCACTGACAGAGCATGCGCAAGACTAAAAGTCCCATTCACGAGATGGTGCTATCAACACAGCATACAAAGACAGAGTAGACGAGGAAGACAATGAGGATGCGGAAGACGAGAATAAACATACATGAATCCTTTTGCAGCAGCAGCAGCTTGAGCGGAGAAGAGCGCTGGAAAACAGTAATTCCACCTCTTTCTTGAAACGACGCCATTGTTGTTACTACAAAAAAAATGTGCGTCACTCTCGTTTTATAACCGGTGAACAAATTGGCGTGTTAGCGCATTTGCACTACCCATAAGGCTGGGGCGAAACTACAAGTAACAGCTGTGCGCATGCGTCAACTGGTTGGCCTGGTAGACGAAAAAAGTGAGCACGTACAACGCCGCGTGCGCACCGGGCTGGTCCAAAGCACACGCAGACCAAAGTGGACTAGAGGGAAAATGCAGCATAAATATGGCCTTAGCTGTTCATAGCCGCCGAGCCAGGAGCTAACTAATGTAAATTTGTCTCAAAAAATGAATGCAATAATGCATCACTGGTGGACAGGGGTGTGTGTTTCAGTGGCCGATAGTATATAACTGGTCCCTGGAGTTCAGTAAGCACGGGAAACATCCGTGCGGCTACTTGGATCACAGCTGGAAAAAATAAAACTTTTAACTAAGCTAAAATAGCATCTAGAAATAATGACATCTATGGTCAAGTGTTGTTAGATGAACAAGGATTCCAGTGGGAGTGAAGCAAATTTATAAAAAAAAAAAAAAAAAAAAGCTATAAAAAAACGGCCGGATCCAGGCAGCCTATCCATCATCTCCTCCCCACTGCGGCGAGATGTGTCTGGGTACAGTTATCTACTTGGACCACCTTGCATGCTAGTGCTAACAGTTCATTGTAAAATCCAGGTGAAAATACAACAAAATAAGCCAGAATTATGCACAATACATTACTGACTGTGGATTAGTGAACAAGGTGGAAATGGATGTCTATTAGGGTGACTGAAATGTAAAGAAAATAATATAAACCGCGCTCGGTGTGAGCTTCCTAATACCACTGTTAGCTCTGAAGCTAACGCATACGACTCCCATCCATCTACTGTACATGACAGATCGTTATGCTGGCCAGTAACAGAGCAGCAGGTGGGTATCATATAAAAACCATGCCAAGGTGAACCCGAAGTGTCAAAACAGCTTCTTCAAAACAAGACAATAGAGAATTTGTGTGTTTTTTTAAGTTAAGTGAGTGTTTTGATATTTTTCCGATAATCACGTGAGCAATAGACAAATTTCAGAAGGTTAAAAACCTACAATCACATCATTTTTCAATGACCTCTTTAAAGTAGATTTCTAATTAGCCAGTTATGTATTTTTACATCTAAAACTAAACATCTGTGTTGAGTTTAGAAGCTGAAATGGACATATAAACTTTGCAAACTTAAATAAAAGCACCTATCAATACTGAAAACAGCTATCTGATCTTCAAAGCTGTTTATTATTGAAACCATATTTGGAAAGTAAGGAACTTCTCCTTTCGTCTGCTCCCTTCAGGGATCCCCACAGCAGACCATCTGCCTCTATCTCACCCTATCCCTTGCATCCTCTTCTGTCATACAAACCCTCTCCATGTCCTCCTTCACTACATCCATGAATCTTCTCTGTGGCCTTCCTTTTCCTCCTGCCTGGCAGCTCCATTTTCAACAACTTTTGCCTAATATGTCCACTGTCCCTCCTCTGCACATGTTCAGACCATCTCAGCCTCGCCTCGCTTACTTTGTCTCCAAACTGCTCAACCTGAGCTGTTCCTGTGATATAGTCATTTCAGATCCCTGTCTCTCTTAATGAAAATCAACAAGGGAACTACAAAGAATTATACATATCTTAAAAAACATGTAAGATGAAAGAATAGTTTAAAAATATTAAGCACACAGACTCAGGATATTTTTAGTATTTTTACCTCTATTTAGAATAACAGCATACACAGACTGAAAACACTGGAGGACACACGCACACAGATAAGCTTCAAATATTCACACTGAGTTAGCCATGATTATGCCAAACCCCTCCACAAGCTCATGTAGGCACGAGGAGAGTCACAATCTGGAGGATGTGGATTTGGAAAACTATTGTTGGGGGGCTGACAAAACCCAAAAGGCAGAGTAAAACCAGGCCAGGGCTGCTGTTATGTAACAGAGTTGTGACAGACCGCTCTCGCCCCCTGCTGTTCATACTAACTGAAAAACATTTAGTTTCTGACAATCTGACTCCCTCTACACTGCAGCTCAACTTTCAACCTAAAGAGCATGTCATTTCTATTAAAAAAAAAAAAAACCCTACAGGTTTGGAGGCTGTAGTCACATTTTCTTACATAATAATTTCTCACAAATACCTATAAAGGAAAACCACAACAACAGTACCTGTCTGTGGTAGGAAGGCCATGGCTGCAGCAGAGTGGCCGGCTGCTCTTCTGTGCTGTGGCTGATCGTGGAAGGCTGACGTCTGAGGTCTGGGCAGCTTACTCACAGGCTCGTACACCGCTTTGACCTGGCCGTCCTGGGTGGACAGCGGGTGGCAGGTGGAGTGGCTGAGCAGGACGGGCGTCGGCAAGGAGGCTGGGAAGAAGATGTCTCTGTGGTCCTTGGTGTACTTAGGTGTGTTTGGGGCATCACCTGCCACCTGTTGGACAGAGGGGAAAAGCAGATGTCATGAGGAGCTCAGTCCAGCCTTTGGGGGCCATATAAAACCATCCACAGCTCTGGCTGATTTGTAAGAACTGGAGATCCTGTTCACTTCCAGATCCTGCACATGGCACCCAGAAAAAAAAAAACAGAGGCAGTACCACAGCACTTTTCAAACCACACGCACCAGCAGCATTTGTCTCATCTCCGTCGTATAGGCAGTAATGATATCCTTTAGAGAGCTGTGACGCCGTTTCTCGGGGGTTCACAACACCGGACTGTGTGTTGTGTGCTGTGAGTAGCTGTGCTCTACAGCACACTACATCCCTCTGAGCTACTTTCCTGGATGTCCTTTTGAGGACCACTTATAAACACAAGAGCTGCACAAACAACCTGTGACAACAGCCGCCCTGGTCCCACAGCCGCTGTCATGGCAACACAGGCGAGCAACATTAAAGGAAATGAAAACACCTTCGCCACTTTAGTCACTTTATAATGGATGAAAACTTGGATGGAAAACTACCTTTTCTACACTCATTCTTACATAATATCCTCAGTTTTGTGTATGGGGTGCAGCTCAGGAAATGATAAATTTTAGATCTGCAAAAGGCTGCAAGAATTGTACTGTATTCATTATGCACACATGAGAAATGTACACATGGCATTAATCTCAGTTTTCATGTAATACAGTTTGAGTTTAAAAATACATACTGTTAACACGAGTGGGCTTTGATAGATGCAGTATGTTAGCATAAGCTAATTTGACAATAACAGAGCTCTTGAAGCATTCTTCCCAGGCTGCCCACAGGGAGCTGGAGCCAAATTGTGCTCCGTTTCGCAGCTGCGTGTGATGAAGCTACTCTGTGGGATTTACACAGCACAGCACAGGCGAATTAGACAAACAAGAGTAGCCTTCCAACACCTTCGACAGCCACAGCTCCTTCAGACCAACACAGGGCAGCAAACAGGGTTCAAGCAAATACCAGCTCTGAAGTCAGCTTTGATGAATCATAGCATGAATTAAACATAACCTGCAAAGGCACCAACAAGTCAGCTGGAAGGTGTGCGTATGAAAACACTGTACCTGAGAAAATTGCAGCACATAGCCTCCAGCTGACTGTGTCAACCAAACAGAGATGCAACAACGTGGATTGGAAGATGGTTCTTTGCAATCACAGTGATTTGTCTTTTAATCAGATGAGGAGCTGGAGATGGATGAGAGGTGTGGCCATCTTTTCAACACAAATGAGCCAAACTTTAAATTCCCTTTCTAAAAGGGGGTGGGGGGGAGGGTGGCACTGGAGCTACTTTGAAAGTGTGATGAAATATAGAGGCTATGAAAATGCTATGGCACCTGTACAGTAGGTACAAAGTTGAAACACTGCTCTTAAAATGGCAGCTTTCTGTGATGTAAAAAAAATGTAATCAATTATTTCAAAGCATTTTTCACCTTGAATGTGGTCTAAACTTTGTACAACTCAAGTGAAAAAGAATTATTCAGTCCACATATAGTGCTGACACACCGTCACTTTGCCTTCAATTGGTGGCTTTGTGTTGACCTCATGAATTTGTCTCCAGCTTCAAAGTCTGGCTTACAATCATGTAGTATGAACTAGGCAATGGATCCAAAGAGCTTCCAAAGTACCTCACAGGTGAACTGTATCGGGTCAGAAAAAGGATGAACAAGAACATCTAAGAAATTAAATGTACCCTGGAACATAATGAGGACCGTCATCAATATGTGGGAAATATATGACAACACTGAACTGACCAAGGACTGGACATCCATCCAAAATTGATGAAAAGATGTAAACTGGTCTAGAAGGCTGCCAAGAGGCCTATAACAATGTTAAAGGAGATGCATCAGATCCCCATGATCTTGTGTGTGAGGCTGAGAGTTACTGGCTAGACATTATATTGCTATCTTGGCCAGGTCTCCCTTGTACACGAGATCCCTTATCGCAATGGCACTAACCTGGTTAAATAAAGGCTACATAATTAAGTACAGTGGGGTAAAAAAGTATTTAGTCAGCCACCAATTGTGCAAGTTCTCCCACTTAACAGATGAGAGAGGTCTCCAAATTTCATCATAGGTATACCTCAACTATGAGAGACAAAATGAGGAAAAAAAAAATCCAAAAATCACATTGTCTGTTTTTTAAAGAATTTATTTGCAAATTATGGTGGAAAATAAGTATATGGTCAATAACAAAAGTTCATCTCAATACTGTTATATACTCTTTGTTGGCAATGACAGAGATCAAATGTTTTCTGTAAGTCTTCACAAGGTTTTCACACACTGTTGCTGGTATTTTGGCCCATTCCTCCATGCAGATCTCCTCTAGAGCAGTGATGTTTTGGGGCTGTCGCTGGGCAACACGGACTTTCAAATCCCTCCAAAGATTTTCTATGGGGTTGAGATCTGGAGACTGGCTAGGTCACTCCAGGACCTTGAAATGCTTCTTATGAAGCCACTCCTTCGTTGCCCGGGCGGTGTGTTTGGGATCACTGTCGTGCTGAAAGACCCAGCCAAGTTTCATCTTCAATGCCCTTGCTGATGGAAGGAGTTTTTCACTCAAAATTTCACGATACATGGCCCCATTCATTCTTTCCTTTACTCGGATCAGTCGTCCTGGTCCCTTTGCAGAAAAACAGCCCCAAAGCATGACGTTTCCACACCCATGATTCACAGTAGGTATGGTGTTCTTTGGATGCAACTCAGCATTCTTTCTCCTCCAAACACGACAAGTTGAGTTTTTACCAAAAAAATCTATTTTGGTTTCATCTGACCATATGACATTCTCCCAATCCTCTTCTGGATCATCCAAATGCTCTCTAGCAAACTTCAGACGGGCCTGGACATGTACTGGCTTAAGCAGGGGGACACGTCTGGCACTGCAGGATTTGAGTCCCTGGCGGCGTAGTGTGTTACTGATGGTAGCCTTTGTTACTTTGGTCCCAGCTTTCTGCAGGTCATTCACTAGGTCCCCCCATGTGGTTCAGGGATTTTTGCTCACCGTTCTCATGATCATTTTGACCTCACAGGGTGAGATCTTGTGTGGAGCCCCAGCTCGAGGGAGATTATCAGTGGTCTTGTATGTCTTCCATTTTCTAATAGTTGCTCCCACAGTTGATTTCTTCACACCAAGCTGCTTACCTATTACAGATTCAGTCTTCCCAGCCTGGTGCAGGTCTACAATTTTGTTTCTGGTGTCCTTTGACAGCTCTTTCGTCTTGGTCATAGTGGAGTCTGGAGTCTGACTGTTTGAGGTTGTGGACAGGTGTCTTTTATACTGATAACGAGTTCAAACAGGTGCCATTAATACAGGTAACGAGTGGAGGACAGAACTTCTTCTCTTAAAGAAGAAGTTACAGGTCTGTGAGAGCCAGAAATTTTGCTTGTTTGTAGATGACCAAATACTTATTTTCCACCATAATTTGCAAATAAATTCTTTAAAAGTCAGACAATGTGATTTTCTGGATTTTTTTTTTCTCACTTTGTCTCTTATAGTTGAAGTATACCTATGATGAAAATTGGAGACCTCTGTCATCTTTTAAGTGGGAGAACTTGCACAATTGGTGGCTGACTAAATACTTTTTTGCCCCACTGTATATAGTTGGGCTCCCCTCGTGCATTGGGGGGATAGTAATGTATCTAACCAGTAACTCTCAACCTCACCCACCAAATGTTTGAATCTTTGTGGTTTGTGAGAGACAGCCAATCAGAAACAAGAGCACTCTGAGGCAAGTGCAATATCGCCCGCCTGTTTTCTTTGAAGGTCTCAATATCTTACTGGAGAGACGTTTTCAGCTTTTCGTGCAGATCAGTGTATATCAAACCTTGGTACCAAGTTTGTAACGTTTGTAACAAAACTGTAAGAGGGGTTGATTTCATAAAACAGGTGGGGCAGATGGACGGACAGATGGGCATTGCCATAACATAATCCCCCAGCGAGGGATAAAAAGTCTGGTTAAAGGAAGCGTTGAAGACAGAAAATCTTTTTTTCAGGTAGGTCATACACCGATAGGCTACACCATCTTCATGTATAGGTTCTGTTTTTAACAAGAACAACCTGTAGAGAATAAGGCCATATGGCCAATTTTACATAGTCTATACTGCTCCAGTATTGTTGGGATGCA
The DNA here is from genome assembly GCA_020510985.1 of Pholidichthys leucotaenia. Lineage (NCBI taxonomy): Eukaryota > Metazoa > Chordata > Actinopteri > Cichliformes > Pholidichthyidae > Pholidichthys > Pholidichthys leucotaenia. The sequence continues at coordinate 142,730,208 of CM035838.1, forward strand.
CAGAAGGTTAAGATGGAGCCTGTTTGGGGCTCAAGCTCAATAAAATAATTATTCTAAACTCAATTATATATAGATTTTCCAGAAAAGTCTAACAAGACAAACGTAAAGCTGAGGACAGTAGGTGCTTTTAAAGCATGACAGCACATGCAGGAGGAATATCACAAAGGTTTATACACACCTGAAAACAGAAAACTAATTTCAAGCATGTCATGGGAACAATTGGAGTAGAATAAGGGTGTAATATAAAGCAGGTGGAGAAATATTGCTCATGTGATAAATGTTGCATGGAAATAAGATAATAAATTAAAACAACAAAAGGCAACAACAATAAAAGATTGTGTTGAAACTGAGATGGTGTGAATGTTGAATGGAGAAAAACAGATTTTTTTTGCCCACAACTAATACTCATGAGCCTGAAGTTGGGGAACGTCACCGTGACAACAGGATGTGGGCACAGAGACCCTTGATGACTGTGTGGGCAGGAGGAGGGATGAGAGGAAGAGGGAGACACAGCAACTAATGGTTCGATGAGAAATACGAGTACAAACCTGAGATAACAGCTGCTTTAGCTTGGTCTGAATGCATTTGATTGCCTACAATTACACACATTTTTCAGTACTATTTAAATAGACCTTGTAAGCCACTTAACCATTTAAAAAAAAATCCACACACATACCATCTGTGGAAATAAACAACCTGCACTCCAGTTCTGCACTGAGAAAGATGACAAGTTTGGCAACTACTCAGTGAGGCTGAAAGGACAACAGGAAGCATTTACACCGTGCTTTCGGTTATATTTAGTGCTGGCAAGTTGGAGCAGAAAAGACTTGAAATCCAGGAATCACCAAGTTAGTCATCAGTTTAGGCTGATTCTTCAATGCAATATCAAAATTTAAAAAAAACCACACACACTGTATGTATAACTTAATCCTGCTATCATGTGCCAAATTGCAAAAAAGGATAATAAACCTTCAACTTAATCATTATGGGACATTCTGTACATTAATTAATACTGGATTTCATGCCAAATTTACTGTTTATTAGGTTTTTCTAGGGCTGGGACCTGTTTAAAGATTTTTAACCAACTGCACATTTTCTGTAATTAATTGTGATTAATCACAAAAATTACAATGAAGAAACAATGAAAGAAGTACTTATTAAGCAACTTTCCAGTTGCACTTTTTAATAAAAATGCCTGTAACCCTCATAATCAACAAAAATACTGCCAGAGCAGCATAAAGCGTTTCATAATCATGAATGTATATTCAATTAAAATAGTTTTCATGACAACAATTTGGTATATTCTTTTTCAGTTCACTGTAAAGAGGGTATCACTTCCTCTGCAAAACTATCACTTTTAATTATTGTCATCACATTTCCCGTTTTACTCTGAAAGGGTCAAAGAGAAAGTGTGTGTGTGTGTGTGTGTGTGTGTGTGTGTGTGTGTGTGTGTGCAGAATGAGGTCGCCCTGAGTGCCGGAAGATTAGTTTAGTGTAGTGTAAACTTGGATGCTGAAAAACAAGGCCTACCCTTGTTTTAAGCTGAGCCACCTGCTGAGACAAACCAGTCACCACTGCCGACAGTACCTCGGCATCAGTTTTTTTGAATGCCTTAATTGGCCCACATTAATCGAAAACATTAACATGTTAATATTTCCAGGCCTAGTTTCTACTGTGCAAAGCCCATCCTATTATGCAAACATACACAAGTGCATCTCATAAAGTTATAATTTTATTCAAAAATCTACAAGCCATATTTATCAAAGCTAAAAAAGAGAAATATTTTACTTAATATTTAGAAAATATGGAAGTTTAACTTTTTGAATCATATTCAAAAAAATTAATCTAAAACAAATACTACATTTTTGAGCTGCACTTGTACAATTTTTTACAACTTTTACAATTTTGCACCAGGACCAAGATGAAACTAGACAAATTATACAGTAGGTGAAGAGTACTCTAGTGTAAGCTACACTGCACAGGTGAGAGAAATTGTAGATGTGTGGGTGTAGTGTCATAGCAGCAGTAGAAACATGGTCGATGAACATGATGAGGTACATGGCTTTTACCTGTCTTTGGGCAGATGTGGCCAACTGTATCTGACAGAATTTCACAGCTTGGTCCAGAGCTACGTCCTCGTCAACCTGAGAGAAACAGAGACAGAACAGGCACATCAGAGGAGAACAACAGGATGGAGCTACAGATGTTCATGTTGATGTTCCACGATGTCATTCTTTATAGGCAATGAAATCAATTTAGAGACCAAAGCTGTGACGAGTTGAGTGTTAACTACTGCCTTTGCACCAAATTAATCTTATTTTGTAGCAGAGCCAGAGCAATTTCTTTGGAGCTGCTGGATCTGATCATTAGTACAAGTAACGAAAAGCAGCAAGTGGATGTGTGGGAGTTGGCAGGCTTAGCTGCAGAACACCACATCACATTTAAAGCTGGGGTAGGGAGTCATTTTTGGGTGTCACTGGGTTATAAATGTTCACCATTTTGCAAAGAGTCTCAGAGGAAAAAAGTTTGTTGCACCTCCTCTGGACTCTGAAAATTTAGGCCGACATGGGCCTACTCACGCCAATTCAGCTGAGTTGGAACAAAGAGCAACAAAGTCCACAGTGGATGTTGGATGCAGCTCATACTCAACAGTTGAAATCAGAATTACTTAACCCATTTTCAACTGACTGTCATTCAATTTTCTGTCAGAGGAAGCAAAGGAGCCCCAGATTATCATGGAGCCTCCACTATGCTCCACTGTAAGCAGGATGTTTCTTTTCTTTAAGCTTCATTCTTCCTTCTCTAGACATACTTGTAGTGTATTAATTATGATTATTATTGTGTATTATGGGTGACGGCTACACCTTTCTGGTTCCGCCGTCACCCAGAGTATAAAAGGCCTACCCGGAAGAGGCACGGTCTCTTTTCAACCAGCACCTCTGCCTTGACGGGAGCACCTTAGAGTTCTATGAGTCTGTTCAATAAAGTTCCGTTCGACTGCATCTTCAGCCTCATTACTGAAGTGTTGGTTATGGACATAACATTTGGTGATGAGGATAAAGCTATGGAAAAAGGAGTTTCTAGTATTCTGCCATTTTTGGAGCTCCCAGGCAAGCCGCCAGTTCCCTGGGCGAGGTGGTTTGCAGCGTTCCAAAAATATTTGGTGGCACTGAACCTCTGCAAATTGGAGAAACTACGTGCACGAGTGATACTGGTTCATAATCTCGGCATGGAAGGGCAATGTATTCTCAGCACATTGGGAGAGAGTGATAGTTTTGAGGATGTGGTTGAGCTAATGGCGTGCTACTTTCGCGCTCCTGAGAACGTCATCGTCCGGCGGATCCAGTTCCGACGCGACGCCAGCAGCCGGGAGAGTCGTGCAACGATATGTTGCGGACCTGCACCAGCTGGCTGGAAAGTGCCAATTCAGGGCTTTGGAGGAAGAAATGGTCTGTGTGACCAGTTAGTGGAGCACACACTATGTTCTGTGGCACGGTCCAGGCTCCTCACGCACTCTGGTGAACTGACGTTGACTGCAGCTGCGGAGATAGCTCAACAGTACGAAGCAGCAGATAAACTATCAAAGGACCTTGGTGAGAGAAAAACGTTGATCCAGTCTGACTCACAATCAGTGGCGCAGGCTGTGAGCCCGGGTAGCGATGACAGCGTAGAAGATAAAGAAGACTACGCTACTGCTATTAAGATTAGGTCTGCCCCAGGGTCACCCAGATGTTTGGGCTGCGGGTCCACCAGGCACCGATACAAGGCGAGAGAGTGTCCGGCGCAGGGTAAACGCTGCAGCAAGTGTGGACTTCTACATCATTTCACCAGGGCCTGCAAAAAGTTGGAGCGAGGGGAACGGCGACACAGAATGGATTCTCCCGCCACGACTCCTACGGTTATTCACACCGTCTCCCCGAGCACAGATGGGCATATTTATTGTGACGTGATGCTGGACAGCATGGAAGTGCATTGTTGGTGGACACGGGCGCAGCGGCATCTGTGTTGAACTGGCCTACTATAAGGAGTTTGTTCCCGCATTACCATGTAAGAGGATTGTCGACACCGTATTGTGGCTATGGAGGTAACAGACTAGCCATCATGGGTTCACTGGAGCTGACGGCGAGGTACACGTCAGCTGTGGTCTCAAATATCCAGTTTGTGGTGACTGCCAAGGGGTCAAACATGATGGGCTGCGACCTGTCTTACGAACTGGGCTTTACAATCACCAGCAGTATCGGAGAGAAGTGGTCGGACTGTGGTTTGTGGGACCGACCGGTTCCGTGCATGGTGGACGATGCGGTATGGGACAAATATTGGCCTAGTATTCTGGGAGATGGACAAGACCAATACCACCCAGGGCTATCGTGTGTGTGTGTGTGGGGGGGGGTTCCGGTGCCAGGGCCCAAGTTACCCTGGATGTGGGAACTGGGCGGCATGGTGGAATGCCCGTGACGGCGGGTGGAACTGTGAGGACAGCTCCCTCTGCTTCCGGAATTCGGCTGGGAGGTACTGAGAAGCAAGGAGCTGCAACGGCTTCGCCGGCATTCAAAATGAAAGAAAGCGGGGCAGGACTGGCTGGCACGGTGGACAGATGTGCCACACAGCAACACTGGAGGCCAAGTTGGGCTTCACATGGGGTCAGTGAAGCGGTTCGACCCAGAGAGGAAGCCCAGTCTAGATGTCATGGACGTTTGAAGCCAAGTCAAGCTCCCCTGTGGGTCGGTGGCGTGGTTCAACCCAGGGTGGAGGCTCGGCTAAGAGAAGTTCACGGCAAGAGGACCAGGGACGGCTGCAGGTGGTGGCCATCCGGGAGGGCAGTTATCTTCAGATGTCCGATGGATCGTGGAGACACCCCAACGAGCTGAGGCGCGCCGTTGAGGAGAAGGAGGTGTCGGGGCTCTGACGTGGTTCATCTCTGCGGGTGAAGCGCAGGAGAAGCTCTGGTCGGGACCCGCCGGACGGGTCTCTGAGGGGTGGTCTCCCCATCGAGACTGTATGGTGGCAAGGGGGTGATGTGTTTTGGGGTTGACCTATTAACATGCTAATGTATGAAATGTTAATGTGTGCACTACCAGGGCTGCGTTATTGTTGTGTTGACGTGGTATATGCATAAAAGTGGCTGGGCTGAGTGCTCATTTAAAAAAAAAAAAAAAGTGTGGGCTACTTTTATCGGGGGGGAGGGGGGTGCAGAATTTGTTAATAGGTGTGTATTGCCCGAATCAGGGCGGTGATATGTTTCACACTTACTCACTGTGGGATTGCCCTGTGTGTGTGTGTGTGTGTGTGGGGGGGGTTGTTTTGTTTTAAAAAGGCCCAACACTGTTTGTACTGTTGCATTTACTTGCACGTGTGATATGTGATTTGCCCGAGTTGTGGGGTGAGGGTGTTGGGCTGGCACAGCGAGGTGTGGATGCACATATCTGTTTGTAGAGTGTTTTGAGATGGTTTGGATTGTACATATGTTTTGGGATTATTTTTACATGTTATATTAGAAACACGGCGGCCTACTTTGTCCTATGGACTGTTTTATAATAGAGACGGCAGAATAACCCGTCTGGCCGTGTGGAGGTGGGGCAGTAGTCCACCTGTCCCCCTCTAATTTTAGTTATTTGTGTGCATGGATAGACCCTGTTATTGTATTTACTGTTAGTGTGTGATTCGGGTCGAAATTTGGGTGGGTCTAATGATGTGTGTCTTGAACTTTTCTATGGGGGGGGGAATGTAGTGTATTAATTCTGATTATTATTGTGTGTTATGGGTAATGGCTACACCCTTCTGGTTCCACCGCCACCCAGAGTATAAAAGACCTACCCAGAAGAGGCACCGTCTCTTTTCGACCAGCACCTCTGCCTCGACGGGAGCGCTTCGAGTTCTGTGAGTCTGTTTAATAAAGTTCCGTTCGACTGCATTTTCAGCCTCATTATTGAAGTGTTGGTTATGGACATAACAATAGTGCTAAATTTAAGACAAAATGATACTTTTAATTACTACTACCATCTCAAAATTATTCATCCCCTTCATGACAAGCATCTTTAGACCTTAGTACAGCACCGTTTTAGTGTTATGATCTGCTGCAAACTAGGGCTGAAATGATTAGTTGACGCTGATAATGTCGATTATGAAAATTTGCTGACACAGATTTTTATTGTTGACAAATTGTTTAATTTTAAAGTTTATGTGCAGGCCGTGGAAATGCTCAGTTTAATTGTGCCAGCGAAGAAGAAGAGGAGCGCATCATGGCGACACGGAGAGAAAATCACAGAGAAGGCCAAAAGTTTCCAAACTATGGGAGGATTTTACTGAAAATTAATAAATGAAACAAGCTAAATGTAGACTGTAAAACAGTTTGTCATATCACAGCTGCACTACAGCGATGCATCCATTCCCCCCTCTCTGTTCCCCTGTCTCCGGCCACCTGTCAGCGAACTGCACCGCTAAGGTTAGCAAGTTAAGTTAGTGCTTCTTATTTTCAATGAGCGACTCTCTCAGCTTTAGAAAACTGACCACACTATTAATGTGTGCCGTTTAGTTTACCTGCTGTCAAACAGTAATCTCTCTTACGATAGTTGCTGACAGCTGAGCTGCTTCTGCTATGCTGGCTAATATGTAAACTGCAGTAAATGGGTGAATTACAGACTTCCGGTTATGGCGGCCACGTGAGAAGGACACGTCTCACTCTGCTCTGCTCCTAGAGAAAAAAATTGGCAAATAACTCTCATTTGGGACAGAACCTATCCCAGCGTTTGGGCGAGGATATGTCGGTGAAGCCTAAGGCTGGAAAATCAGGTAGAGGAAAAAGCGAACCGCCGAAACAGTCCAAATTAACGGACTTTCACGTCTGTGACGCAGCAGATAAAGCTCCATATATGGCGGAGGAAGCTAGCAGCGGTGCGGTGACTGTGGGAAACGGCACAGGTGCAGTGCTTAATGCCATTAGTTCAATGAGAGCAGACTTTTCCGCTAAATTTGATGGGATTATGGCAGCGTTGGAAGGAATGAGAAAAGAATTGGGTGACTGTGTAGAGCGAATGGCGCAGGTAGAGCTTCGTGTCTCTAGTGCTGAAGATGACGTCACTAGCCTTCAATTAAAGGTGCGCACTTTGGAAAAAAAAAAAATGTCTGGAAGATAATGTCTTGGACTTGGAGTCCCGGTCGAGACGGAACAACTTGAGGCTGGTGGGTCTACCGGAGGAATCCGAAGGTCGGGACACATGTTCCTTTTTGGAAAAGTGGATTTTGGAGGCGCTGGGCAACGCGGAGCTGCAATCAGCAGTCGTTCTGGAAAGCGCATATCGTATCGGCCCACGGAGAGATAAGGGACCACCGAGGACGCTTATTATGAAGTTCCTCAGCAACAGAGACAGGATGAAGATCTTCAACGCTGCACGAGCTAAAGGACAGATTAAACACCAGGACCAGCAGGTGCGGTTCTACCCAGATTTGGCCACAGGAATCCAACAATTGAGGAAGCAGTTTGATCCCGTACGTAAAGAGCTGCGCAACCTTGGGATTAGTCATGGTGTAATTTATCCTGCGAGACTGTTGACCACGTATGGGGGCAGAACACACATCTTCAAGACCCCAGAGGAGGCGCAGGAGTTCATCAAGAAGATCCAAGAAGAGACTGGTGGGAGCTAAGCATGAACAAAATATAAGGTAGAATATTTAAGCATTTGCACAGGCATCTGACTGATTTGAAGCAAATAGCAAGTTTACAAAATATAGATTGTATTATATATTAAAAAAAAACAAAAAAAAACAAAAAAAAACTATGATGTACAAAGTTGCTAAAAATTTTGGAGTTAAGTTGGAAAACTACAGAAGAGAGTTAATGTTACGTCATTAAAAGCAGTAGAGTTAGGGTGATTGGGAGGATGAAGAAGGAGTGGCTTTGGCTGTTCCTCGTGGGTGTGGAGCGGTCGATGGCTATATCGGGAGACAGAATTTTTCTTTTGATTTTGGGGGGATTACCACAAATGTGGGAAGGGGGAATTTGTTTGTGTGTAGTTTGTAGGATGAATGTTCAACCACTCATGTTTTTGCTTCTCTGTATGAGCATGTTTACACTGCAAGGTAATCCCAAACTCCCTATTGATCATAAACCAAAGCGTTAATCTTAATTTAACTTCATGGAATTGCAGAGGTCTACAAAAATTAAAAAAACTTAAACAAGTTATGAATAAAATAAAAGATATGGGTTCAAAAATTGTGTTTTTACAAGAAACTCATCTAATAGAGGAGGATGTAAAAAGAATTAGGAGTAGATGGCAAGGAAGTGTTTTCACCTCATCATTTTCATCCCGAGCTAGAGGAGTTATGACTCTCATACATAAATCAGTCCCATTTCAAGTGAAAAATGTAATTGGAGACAAATTTGGAAGATATTTAATCATTCAAGGATCTTTGCTATTAGAAAATATAAATCTGGTGAACTTATATGGTCCCAATATAGATGATCAAAAGTTCTTTGCTAATTTATTTCTTATCTTATCATCACTTACAGGGCAACATATAATAGCAGGGGATTTTAATTGTACATTGAATCCCGGTATAGATAGATCAACAGGACTAGACTGTACGCACAATGGTTGTAGGATGACCATTAATCATTTTATGAAAGAATTGAGATTGCTAGATATATGGAGAGAAATGAAACCACAAGTTAAAGCCTACTCTTGTTATTCCAATACCTACAAGACATTCTCACGTATTGATTATTTTTTGATCTCTACAGAATTAAGGTCCAAGATTCAAAACTGTTTTTATGATAACATCATGATCTCTGATCATGCACCCTGCTGTCTAATATATGTAGATAAGAAATTGACAAAGGAACCAGGTAGATGGCAATTTCAGCATAAATGGCTTCAGGATGAGGAATTTGTTAAGTACATAGAAAAACAGATAGATGAGTTCTTTGACATCAATACTACACAAACATCAGCATGTGTAAAGTGGGAGGCTTTCAAAGCTTTTATTAGGGGACATATTATTAGTTATACAGGTTCAAAATCTAAGAAGACTCGAGAGGAGAGAGTCCAATTGGAACATAAAATAAAAATTCTTCAAGAAAAAGTGTATGCAGGAAGTGATCCAAGGTTGGAGAACGAATTACTGATTTTGAGAGCTGAATATGACAAAAAATCAGCGAATAGAGCTGCCTTGAGTCTTCTAAGATTGAAACAATCTTTTTATGAACAAGGTGAAAAATCAGGAAAATTATTGGCATGGCAGATTAAACAATTAGAATTTAAAACACCAATTACCAGTATTATAAGTAATGGACAGGTAGTTATAGATCCTTTAGAAATTAATAGAGCCTTTAGAGATTACTATGAAAAATTATATGATACCAAAAATGAATCTGACTTAACAAAACTAAATGGGTTTTTGAACAAACTATCTATACCGTGTATTCCAAATGAAAACAGGGAGATACTGGAGTCTAAAATTAGTCAAGAAGAAGTTGGGCTAGCCATTGATAATATGAAATCAGGAAAAAGTGCAGGACCAGATGGTCTCCCAGTTGACCTTTATAAAAAATTTAAGAATAAATTAATAAAACCTTTTTTGGAAATGGTTTTAGAAGCATTTCAAAATAGTAATTTACCATCATACATGAATAATGCCTTAATTATACTGTTGCCAAAACCAGGTAAACCCTCTAATAAATGTGAAAATATGAGACCAATAAGCCTATTAAATGCCGACCTTAAGATAATCTGTAAAATTTTAGCAAGACAAATACAAGAAATTTTACCAAATATTATTAATCGAGATCAGAATGGCTTTATAAAGGGAAGACAAGGCTTCCATAATGTAAGAAGACTATTTAATATTATTTATTCTAATAAAGAAGCACCGGATACAGCTCTCCTATCACTGGACGCCGAAAAGGCCTTTGATAGAGTCGAATGGCCCTTTCTTTTTGAAGTCTTACAAAGGTTTGGACTTGGAAATAATTTCATAAAATGGGTTCAGATAATATACAATAATGCTACAGCAGAAATCCTAACAAATAGCAATATTTCAAAATCAATAAAAATCAATAGAGGATGTCGACAAGGCTGTCCACTTTCACCTTTACTGTTTACTATGGCAATTGAACCTTTAGCGATGGTGATACGTTTACAGCCACAAATATATGGAATTAAAGTTGGACCAACAGAACATAAAATCTCCCTGTATGCCGATGACATAATTTTGTTTATGTCGAATCTTAAAAAATCAATTCCAACCTTGTTGAATTTAATAAAGAATTTTGGGGAAATATCAGGATATAAAATAAATAAAACTAAATCTTCAATATTAATGCTAAATGAGACCCAGAGAAATTACCCAGCTCCTGAGGTAAATCAATTCAATGTTGTAAATCAGTTTAAATATTTAGGAATCCAAATTGTGCCTAAGCTAGAATCAGTCGCCAGTGTCAACTATGAAGCCTTAATGACAGATATTAATGAGTTACTTCAGAGATGGATGTCGCTACCAATGTCGATGATCAGGAGAATCAGTATACTTAAAAGTAATATCTTACCTAAAATACTTTATTTATTTCAATACATTCCCTTACCACCACCTTTAGATTTATTCTCAAGAATTAAAAAAAAGTTAGTGGAATTTATATGGAACAACAGGAGGGCTAGATTACGTCTGTCTTTATTATATTTACCATTTGATCGTGGAGGTCTGAAATGTCCAAATTTTATGTTGTATTATTGGTCGGCACAACTGAGGTCTATGGCATATTATTTTTCATCAAATGATCTCCCTCACTGGACTGAAATGGAATCATACAATTTGCCTTTACCTCTTCTCATATTCATATACTCAGATTCGGCAAAAAAAATTACAAAAACAAGTTAAAAATCCATTTGTAAAGCATATGATCAAAGTATGGTGTGAAACTAAAAACTATTTAAAAGAACCACACTTATTGTCACAATTTAGCCCAATATGGGGTAATCAATATTTTAAACCAGGGAGAGCGGATGCTGTATTTAAAGTATGGAATTTAAAAGGGATTCAAAAGATTCAAGATTTATATCTGTCATGTGCAGATAACATAATGTCTTTTGAAGAGCTGAGGATCAAATTTAATCTTAATAGAACACATTTTTTTAAATATCTTCAACTTAGGAACTTTATTCGATCAAATCAAAATAAAGCTCTCATTCGACCTATTTACTCATCCTTGGAAAAAATGTTGATGAAAGATAGTAAAAGAAAGGGTATTATTTCAGAGTTTTATAACTCATTGACACTATCCTCAAGTGAAAACTCACAGAAAAGATTAAACTACTGGAAAGAAGATCTGCAAACTGAAATTTCAGAGGAACAATGGGAATTGGCTTGTACAGAAGCTCAAACCAAATCAATAAATGTACGTCTTAAATTGATACATTTTAAATGGTTAATGCGGATGTATGTTACACCGGAGGAGTTAAATAGATATAACAAAAACATACCAGATACGTGCACAAAATGCATGGAAAGTAAAGGAACCCTATTTCATTGTTTATGGGAATGTAGAATAATTAGAATGTTTTGGGAAGAGGTGAGGGTAACAATTGAAAAAATAATTTCAAAACAAATCATATTGAATCCTAAACTGTTTTTGTTGGGTCTGTACCCAGAAAAGCATAACTTTAATAAAAGTGAAAGAACATTCATAGACCTCAGTTTGCTTAATGCCAAAAAATGTATTGCACTACTGTGGAAAAAGACTCATAGACCAGATGTGACTCAGTGGTTAAGACAGATGTTAACAAACCTTCCATTAGAAAGAATAACATACATACTGAAATCAAAGGAAATTGTGTTTGAGAATATATGGAGACCTTTTATTGATTATGTAAAAAATTTAAACATAACTCTTGAAGAAGAAGGTGAATGATGTGTGTGGACCTTGTAAATTCCAAATTGGTGAACAAAATATGTATACTTATGTAATGGATTGTCTAGACTAAACAGAGGAGCATTGTTGAAGACTTGATTTTGTTGGTGGTTGTTGGTGTTTTTAGTGCATTTTTTTTTTGTAGTACTTTAGTGTTAGTGTTTGATTGTTTGTCATGTTTGTTAAAAAAAAAAGGTTCAATAAAGATATTGTGGAAAAAAAAATGGGTGAATTACAGGAGCAACTTACTCTTTCATATTCTCCATTACTGTCACCATATCAGCCTTCATTCTCAATATTAGTTCATCTCAGTAAATTAGAATATCATGATTTGTAATTCAATTATAAAAAAGACAGCCATAATCATCACAAATAAATTTAGAACGCAGCATTTCCTCTGGTAACATTTCCGTGTGGCGGCCCGCCGCCCTTGGAAGTATGCCGCCACACCTATGGTATATTAATTTAAGAAAAAAAATATGAAAAAAACACTCCACAAACTTCACACCATCGTGAAGTTTGCAGACGACACTACAGTGGTGGGTCTCATTTCGGTGGTGGTGGGGGGGGGGGACAAGTCTGCCTACAAAGATGAGGTGGTGCGGCTGTCGTCATGGTGTAGAGAGAATAACCTTCTCCTGAACACCTCTAAGACTAAGGAATTGATAATAGACTACAGGAGGACGAAGACAGAGATTTCCCCTCTCATCATCAACGGGGACTGTGTAGAGAGGGTAGCTGACTTTCGTTTTCTAGGAGTCCACATAGAGGAGAACCTGTCCTGGAGTGTGAACACCTATGAGCTGGTGAAAAAGGCCCAGCAGAGACTGTACTTCCTGAGGATTCTCAGGAAGGAGAACATCACACAGAGACTGCTGGTGTCCTTTTATCAAGCTTCTATTGAAAGCATATTAATATACTGTATATGCATTTGGTACAGTAGTTGTACAGTAGCTCAGAGGAAAGCACTCCAGAGGGTCATTGACACCGCCCAGAAGATCATTGGCTGTCCTCTCCTCACACTGGAAGACCTACACCGCTCCCGTTGTCAGAAGAAGGCTCAAAATATTTTAAAGGATACTTCACATCCTGGACACTCATTGTTTGAACTACTGCCATCTGGGAAACGATACAGACAAATGAACAAAAGGACAAACAGACTCAAACACAGCTTCTATCCAACAGCAATAACCATTCTGAATAAAATGAGGAAGTAATGTGCTAAATGGACATGATTATATGTTGTTGAATGCTCCTTGCAATGACTGTGTGTGCATGATGTCCTGTGTTGATGTCTGTGTGAATGTGGCTTGCTATTTATTCTTTTTAATTATTATTTTTAACTGATTTTTTTTTAGTAATTTTAGGTCTGTTTTTTATAATGGGGCAATGTTTTTATAAATGGGGCACTGACTGGAGAGCACTTTTGAATTTCGTTGTACCTGTGACAATGACAATTAAAGATCTATCTATCTATCTATCTATCTACAAGCACGCACACAAACAATGCGCGTGACCATCATCCGTGTGGAAGCGCCTCGCCCGCATGACCGTTTAGTCTGCAGGCAGAGTGTCTCTCTAGCGTTGCTGTCTGAGAGAAGTATGAGCTTACGAATGTACTTTAAACGCAGAAAAAAGTACAAGAGGTATATAAGCAGTGGAGGCATTTATGGTGTTTTTAACCCACTGGCAAAGGGAACGACAATGAGGAGTCGCTTAGCTAACAGGTCTGGTTAGGCTTCATTGTAGGGAAAGGCGAGAGTTGACTGATGAATCGCTGAGGATTTACTTCACCAGCTACTACAATATTAATTAATAATTCATGTTCATTATTATGTACCTGGTAAGTTAAAATGACCGAAATTCATGAAGTCAGTGACTTCACTCCGTCAGCAGCCTTCAGAGAAACTAAACGTGCCAACATTTGGATTTCAAAATAAAGGAGGTTTTTCCTGCTGTCTGGGTGGTGAGGAGATTTCTAAAAAACTATAAATATACAGAAATATTATAAATAACTGCATCTTTGGCCATTTAAGTTAATTTATTTCTTTAAATACAATTTTAATAATTATATTTCTTTGAATTCAAAATTAAAATTATTGTTCTGGCTCTACAAAATTATGGTAGAAAGTTTAAATTGCATGAGGAAAAAAGTAAACATTTTGACACATTCTGTTTCAAATTTATTTTAAAAAACTGTAATTTTATAATAATCTGCCTTCATCCATCAGACAGGCCTCTTCACTGCCCAGTTTTAAAACTCCTCTTAAAACCCATTTTTATTCTCTGGCTTTTGACCCAGTTTGAGACACTTGATTTTATATTTGTTCTTATTGTCTCTACTGTATGACTGTTGTTTTGTTTGTCCTGTTTTGTACTTCAGCTGTATTTTATTGTTGTTATATTTTATTTTCCATTGATGTACAGCACATTGTGTCAACTGTTGTTCTTAAAAAAGCTTTATAAAGTTGGATTGGATTAAAGATAAAAATTAGCCATAAAATAATCCACAAACTTATAATAGTCTCAAGTATACAAGAAAAGTCATAATTTTACAAGAGGAAATTACAAATTTGAGGAAAACGATTGCAAATTTAGATAAATTTACAGAGAAAAGTAGAAAACTATCAGAAAACCGCAAACCTTCAAGACTGAAGTCATTACTCAAGTTTTTAAGTGGGTGCTCTTTGTACCCTTAACTAGAAATTTTTAGCTGTCTACTTTTAATTATTAATTTCATAGCACTGCTTTTACACGAGTAGAATTTCTGGCTACTATACCCACCTCTGATCATATAATTTAAGTATGCATGAGTAAATTACTATTATGAATGTTTTTTCCCTTTCCTACTCTTTTTCAATGGAAAAAGAAACATCCATCCATCCATCTTCTACCGCTTAATCCTTTCGGGTCGCGGGGGGGCTGGAGCCTATCCCAGCATCTTTGGGCGAGAGGCAGGGTACACCCTGGACAGATCGCCAGTCCATCACAGAGAGACAGACAACCATTCACTCTCACACCCATACCTAAGGACAATTTAGAATCCCCAGTTTTGATGCCAATTAACCTAACTTGCATGTTTTTGGCATGTGGGAGGAAACCGGAGTGCCCGGAGTAAACCCACGCAGACACGGGGAGAACATGCAAACTCCACACAGAAGGGTCACCGATGGTCTGGGGGTGGGATCGAACCCACGATGGTCAAGGGTGGAATCGATCCCATGACCTTCTTGCTGTGCTGCCACTGTGCTAACCACTGCGCCACTGTGCTCACTAGAATAAAAATACAAAAAAATACACATTTTTGTTATTTATGTAAACCATGAAAAAAAAAATCTTGCAGGACAAAATGTGACACTTGGTATTTTCTAACCTGTTTGTGTACCACCGGTTCCAAGGTTGTCATAGCCAGGAGCAGCACTGGGGTTAAGCTCCCAGTGCTCATAAAATGCTCCTTACAGCGTGCGTCTCGAAAAGCCTCTGACAACTAAGTCCAACTCCTAGCCTGCCCGTGTGGTTTAGTCTCTAAGCCCGGCGGAACTGCTTTTACTAATAGGAGAAGGGGCGAGGGCGAATCTCTGGCGCCTTAAAACCAGATGCTTCGGGTAGATGGTGGCTCGTCAACCTGGGAAGGTAGCCCATCTAGGGGAAGGTAAACCCTGATTTCAAACCTCCGCTGCCTTGCGGCACACCCGGTCACGGGAAAGGCTTCGGGAGTCAACCCTGAGGAAAAATCCGGAGTCAGAGCCCCTAAGGCAGTTCTCTGTTGTGCTCAACATTGTTCTGGCAGCTCCTGCGACGGCGCTGGTGCCAAACTGTAGCAGCCCTGCTGTTCCTTTGGATTCATCAGTGACGTGGAGAGGGGGGGACATGCTGCATGGGTAACATCTTGTCCTCCATATCTTCCTGCCCAGGCTTGAATCCTACCAACGGCCAACGCTGGAAGGTAGAACACCGGTGCGCATCGGCCTGTTCAGCTACAGGCGGTGCTGTTCCAGCAGAGTAGACGTTTGGGATTCTTTTCCATGGTCATCATAGACCGACGGAGGCTGACGAATTTGTGTACCACCATAGACAGAGAGAGAACCTGAAGTAGACTGGGCTCAGAGAGGGAAAAATGAGACTGAAGAGAGGAGCCAAGGAGAGGAAAGAGTTCAGGCAGAGGATCCAGGAGAGGTGAGAGCAGAGGAAGGAGAGAAGGTTGACACCAGTAATAAGTCTAAACACAGGACGTCTAGGTGGGACCCCAACTGGCCCAATATGCCAACATTCAAGCCTTGGTTGTACAGTACTTCAACATTATGCAATATTATTGTGCAAAAGTTTTTAAAAAAGAAATAGTGTAAAATTAACATATTCCCCCCCCCCCATCCAGAAAAATATGTTGCCACCGCGCCAAGGTCTTTAAGCCAGAGGAAACACTGAAAACAGCTTAAATATTTCACTGTATATGTGGTGAAGGCTCACATTCCTGCGCTGATAGTTTTTATTTATTTTGGACTGGAAAAAGTTCTTTTAATTTTCATCTGAAGCCTAATTAAACTTTTAAACTTCGTTTTTAACACAGTTACAACACCCTTTATGGAGCAGCAGAGCTGCTATTTGAGTTTTTACACTTCAACAGCTATTATTTAATTGTGTTGCTACAAACCATTAAGATTAAGCTGTCAAGTCCAAGTTTCAAACTCATGTTTGATGGGTCTTTATTTTATTTAGCAATGGTAACTTGACCAGGAGCCCCAAACAGAAGCTGTGCCAGCAGGAAGATGAGCTGGAGGACAGAACAGAAATAATCACACTTAGTCGACTAATCAAAAAAATAGTTGTTAGATTAGTTGACTACCAAAATAATCGTTAGTTGCCCTACTGCAGCCATGATGCATAGGCTAACACCAGGTTCTGGAAACGTTCCTTATGAACAATAGTCTTCAGTTTACAAACATTCTTGGGGTTGCAGGCTGCAGCTAATTTCTTTAAAGTTACACCAAGTTAGGTGACTGTTACGGCCACTATAGAATTTTACAGGACTTTAAAAAAAAAAAAAAAAAAAACTTTAATGGACTTTGAGGTATGCTTCCTTGTCATGTTGGAAGATGAACAGGGCATAACATTCTCCTAGGATTTCCTGATACTTTACTAGAATCATCAAGCCCCAGCATGTTTCCCTGCTGGAAGGGTGTTCTTTTCAGTATATGCTTCTTTCTTCCTTCTCCAGACATACCATTGATCCATAGGTGTAGTCGAGCACAAACATCAAGGAAAGTGGTAGTCAAGCAAACTCAGACAGCAATTTTCAAATCCAAGAGGTATAGCTTCATTTACAGTGCTCTCCATTAAATAGCGATGGGAAGGCAGGCTCCAGTGCTCCAAAGGGTGCTCCAATCTTATCCAGGAAATATTTGGCGAGGTGTGCATCATGACGTATGTGTTGATGTCAGACCACGTGACTGGGTCAGGAAGCCATTCATGATTTTGCACGCAACTTGAAATAAAGTGAGCAGCGATACCCAATGGAAATCCCCGTCCCTCACGTTTTGTGTTGTCATGTTTGACTATGTAAGGGATTTGTCACAGCCAATTTTCACATGGAGGCAGCAGCAGAAAGACAGACTTCTCCCATGTGGGAACATTTTGAGCGCATTTCTCCTATTAATGTATTTCCACAAATAGTGGCTATTTATTGTAATTGAGGTGATGGCTTAGTGGTAAAGCATCTGTTTTGCAAGCAGGCGACCTGGGCTCAAATCCCAGCTATGTCATTCCTGTAATTTCATTTTTATTTGCAAGGTGAAGTGTCTGTTGTGTTTCAAATAGCTTGGATACAACAATAACACATCATTATACTAAGGCACTATTGTGCCCTGTATGAGTGTACCGCAAGCACATTCACTGTAGTCATTTATTAAAATGGAAAAAAATGCCCTTGTAAAAAATCTGTGTGTTGTATACGTTTTGTCCACTAGATGGCCTGGTAGAGAAAATGAAGTCCCACATGAGGCCTCATCTATATGAGCCATTTTGATGAAAGGCCTCAAGTCCTCCAGAAAGCCTCATTTGGCCATCACTACCATTAAACTCAAAAAACCTTAAATAAGAGAAAATGTGATGCCAAAAAACAAAAACAACTCAAACTAAACATAATTAATGGCAGCACAGCCTCACCTCTCTCTTTGCAGAGGGACATTCCCAATGGAGCTAAACAGTAGTGATGGCAAAATCGAAACAGTGTTTTGGAACATTCCGGAACCTAGGCGGAACTTGTGATTCGAAATGCTGTTCCGAGGTCTGTATCAGAAGGACGGTGTCACGTGACTGTTCCATATCCGCCCACAGTTGTTTTGAAACATCACAGTTGTTTTTGTTTCAGCAAGTGAATACAAATCCGTGTATGGTTCCTTCATTTGTAATTCCACTTCAAAATAAAATCAGAAAAAAACAAATTTTTGGTCTCATTTTTGTTTTGTCCTTTTCTAAACTTAGGTAGAAAAAAAAATATATTATCAAATTTTGGGACATACCTGTGTTTAATTTTGCTCTTATTGTTTTATAGTCAAAACAAAAATATTAAGTTATTATTTTGGTTTATTATTTTGCGACACCAGAAGTGTTAGTGTTAGTGTAGGTGATGAGTTTAATCAGTCATTTAAAGTGTCTCTAGTTTTATCTATGATGTCTGACCTCCATTACACAAAATTAAAATGCCTATTATATGAAAACTAGTGATGGCAAAGTCAAAACAGTGTTTTAGTGCGTACCGAAACCGAGGTGGAACTTCTGAATTGAATCAATATAAGCAACTGAATCGCAATATAAGCTGCGGCTTCAGCCATCACCCATTCCAGATAACTTATGTTGAACTGTATAATCAGAGGAGTTATTGTCTAATTTGACCTTGTTGGATTTTTTTCCCCTTTGTTATATTATTCTGTTTCTTTTTAATCTTTACTTTTAATCTATCCAAAATAAATAAATATCATTGTTCCGAGGTCTGTATCAGAAAGAGGATGTCACGTGACTGTTCCATTTCGCGTTCCATTACGTCACCAATTGTTTTCAAACTTCACCGTTGTTTTATGCAGTGACTGTGTTATCCCGTTTCTCAAATGAATAAAATGCTGCCATTACACAATATTAAATTGCCTATTCTATGCACAATTTATGTATTACATAAATACTTTATATGTAAAATACTAATTTCTTGTGTCCTTGCCTGACTGGCTGCTGGTTCATCAGCCCACATGCCTGAAACATTTCAAAGCTCCTCTGAAGTGCAGTTTGGTTGTGAAGTCTTGCCTCTCTGAGTGTCTTGGACTGAGCTGCTTTTGGATTTACATTATTTGGAAATGGATGGGGGTAGAAAGTGTCCCAGGTCAGCTGTTTGGGATCACTATGACCTTCTTGAGGGAAAAAAAGTTAAATGGGTTGACCCTATTGGCGACACAGGTAGAGTGCGGGACTCTGAAGCGGGAGGTTGTGAGTTCGAACCTCCCGGTGGGATGTCGCCAGTTAGTTTGTGCCCTCAGCTGTATGCACTGTATTCAACATCTTGCATTTTGTAACAATACAACAAGTAGGTGGAGACGCCTACGGACAAAACATCCTGACGCCTGCATTCCTAGCACAACACAACCGAGTGCTGAATCAAGCCACGGCCAGCGTAATGTTTATGGCATGTATTCATGTTCTTTTAATAAACATACGAGTATACATTTATTATTTATACACCTTTATTATTATTTACAATAAATATAATTATGCATTTGATCACTAAAAGAAGCCATATTGTTGTACATTTACATACAGTTATATATTTTACATATACAGTGGTACCTCTACTTACGAACGTCTCTACATACGGAATTTTCAGGTTACGAGACGCCTCAACGGGAAAATATTGCCTCTAGTTACGAACGAAATTTCAGGATACGAAAGGCAAAAAAGTACGCGCTCCTCGCAGCTTCCGTAGTTTACCGAACGTAAACATACCTGTAGCAGCTCTGCCATTGGCTATCGCCTAGCATCTTCCTGGTATCCCATTGGCCATGAAGTTTTTTTTTTTTTTTCCAAAACTTTATGCGTTTGGTTGATCTCGCCAAAGAATATGGCCGTAATACATCAACGATCAGCACGGTATTAAAACAAAACGAAGCACTTACAAGCCGACAAAAGCAAACGTCCTTGGATCAGAACATGAACCAAAGAAGGCAAGCGGTGACGACGTCGACGACGATAGCAGTTAAAGGGTAAATGAACATAATTTTTATTATTCTTTCTCTTTTATTATTCTCTTTTATTATTCTTTCTCTCATTTTAAACTCTCATTTTATGTTTATTGTGCAGTAATCTAATTGTAACATGTATTTGTTACATGTTTTGATGCGTTTTTACGATTTATAAAAAATTTATGCCCGAATTTTGGGGGCTTGGAACGGATTACGGCATTTACATGTAAAACGCGCCTCTACTTACGAATTTTTCACGTTACGAGAATTCTTCCGGAACGAATTAAATTCGTAAGTAGAGGTACCACTGTAGTTACATATATTTACAATATATGAAGTTGCATGGCAGCATTCCTCCTAACTCAGTCTTTTTGTTGTTCCTTGACAGGAAGGCAAAAAGAACTGAATGTACACAAGCACCCCCTAAAAACAGTGACTGATGTCTATTTTGTAAACAAGCACCCCCCACAAATACTAATTGAAAAAATATATATTTTCAGACAAATAATACTAGAAACCCAAACAAAACACGAAACGTTGAGATAAGGACCCGAAAACACTCGACTGGTTCAGTGTAGTATTATAACATTTGGCCACCAGATGTCGCTGTGGGGAGATGTTTCGAACGTTCCAAAAGATCGATTCTTTTTTTGAATCAATTGTTCCAAATGATTCGATCTCTCGATCGTTCCATTTCTGCCATCACTACTAAACAGACTGCAATTGGCACCAGCTGGGCCTAATTACACCACTAATTACCACAGGTGGACGTTCATGTTGCATTAGAATCCAAAAACTATAATCTAAACAATTTAGAAACAAACTCATTTGCATAACTAAATGAAATTATTAGAAATGTCTAATACTAACAAACTGTAACAAATTCCAAAATTAAACTAAAGAAAAATTCCCATAAAGAGGGAAAAAAACAAAACAAAACAAAACAAAAAACCTCCTCATGGTTTGACCCAATAATGTCATGTGACATCACTCAGACCTATTTAAACCAGGAAATTCAGGGCAGGTCCCTCCCCAAACAATTCCTGCATGATGGATGGAAAAAAGGGGTATAGGTGAGTTTAAAGTAGTGATGGCCAAATGAGGCTTTCTGGAGGACTTGAGGCCTTTCATCAAAATGGCCAATATAGACGAGGCCTCACGTGGGACTCCATATTCTCTACCAGGCCATCTAGTGGACAAAACGTATACAACATGCTGATTTTTACAAGGGTATTATTGGTTTTCTGTGTGGAGTTTGCATGTTCTCCCCGTGTCTGCGTGGGTTTATGCTGGGATTTCTCCAGTTTCCTCACACATGCCAAAAAACATGCAAGTTAGGTTAATCGGCATCAAAACTGGGATTCTAAATTGTCCTTAGGTATGACTGTGTGAGTGAATGGTTGTCTCTCTGTGTTGGCCCTGCGATGGACTGGCGATCTGTCCAGGATGTACCCTGCCTCTCACCCAAAGATGCTGGGATAGGCTCCAGCCCCCCCACGACCCGAAAAGGATTAAGCGGAAGAAGATGGATGGATGGGTATTTTTTTCATTTCAATACATGCACTGTCTTTTAAGAAATATCAATGATCATAAGGCAAAAAAATAATAAAACAGAGGTGACTACAGTGAACGTGCCTGTGCTACTTGGTGTGCTTGTACTACTGATCCATTTTTATTAAGAAATAATAAATTTTCAACAGTCTTATACTGTCCCAGTATAGTCAACTTTGGCCTTATTCTCATGCAGGGCACAATGGCAATAGTGCCTCAGCATAATGATGTGTAATAATGATCCAAGCTCTTCCTTGCAAATAAAAATGAAATTAAAAGAACAATGCTGCTGGGATTCGAAGCCAGGTCTCCCACTTCCAAAACGGATATACTACCGCTAAACCATCACCTCATTTTCCAATTAAAAGCCACTATTTGTCAAAAATACATCAATGGGAGAAACGAGCTCAAGTGTTTTTGGTGCTGGCTCCATCTGAAAATTGGCTGAGACAAATCCCTTACACAGTCAAACACGATAAAAAACAAAACGTGAGGGACGGGGATTTCCATTGGTTGCTCAGTTTATTTCTCCTGACCCAGTCACGTGGTCCGACATCAACACACACATCATGACTCATGCCTTGAAACACGCCTTGCCAAATATTTCCTTGATAAGATCGGATCACCATTCAGAGCACCAGTGCCTGCCTTCCCATCACTAGTTTAAAGAAAAACAAACATTTTCAATCTACAACTTAATAAAGTAATTTAAAGTAACTTAAGGCTATCTTTGCTTCAACTTACTCCAATACTTTGATGTAAATTGTAACATAGAACTAACACAAACAAACCCAGGATAGTAAGTGATAGAATATTACATAAGCACTGGCAAATTAAAGTAAACAAGCACGAAAGAAACACCTGGTCCAGTGCATCTAATACAGGGACAAGTGGTGAGTAGAAAAAGGTTCTCACCCACTTTGTCACTAAGCCCATACATACTGTATATATATATTTTTTTAGAATTGTGTTTGCTGATGACTGCACAACATACACCAATCAGACATAACATCATGACCACCTGCCTGATATTGTGTTGGTCCCCCTTTTTGCTGCCACAACAGCTCTGACCCATCAAGACATGGATTCCACTACATCCCTGAAGGTGTGCTGTGAATGCAACGAGTTTGAGGTGTTGACTTATCCTCCAAATTCCCCAGATCTCAATCCAATCGAGCATCTGTGGGATGTGCTAGACAAAAAAAGTCTGATCCATGGAGGCCCCACCTTGCAACTTAAAGGATCCCCTGCTAACATTTTGGTGCCAGATATCACAGCACACTTTCAGGGGTCTAGTGGAGTCCATGCTTCAAAGAGTCAGGGCTGTTTTGGCAGCAAAAGGTGGACCAACACAATATTAGGCATGTGCTCATAATGTTGTGCCTGACCAGTGTAAATTGCCCCCTTGAAGATAATAAAGAGTACTATACCTTAAAAATTGCATCTTGTGTTCATTTTGGAGAAACCACATAAATATGTGTTGAACTATTAAATTTTTTCACAAACATCTTATAGATCATGTCTCTTCCAGCTATGAGTCATCAATCCTTCCAAATGGATTTTACAGCATGCTCATTTTTTTTCTCTCTTCCATCCAAACCGGCAATTTTTTTCTTAACCACAAAAAAAGGCAGAGGTTCTCCTTCAACATGGGTTTACAGAGATGAGCTGCAACACTGTTACTGCAACCCTGACAGACCATTTGTTAACACCCGAGAGTCGTAAACTGAGCACATTCTGATGCTACTCTCTGTTTAGCTTAGCTTAATCTAACTGAAACTCCTATATACATGGGGAACACTGATCGTTTTTTGCTGGATAACTTAAAATACTGATGGAACAAAGCTTTATCTATCTACACACAATCTCAGCTAAAATTTAAACACAATTTAGCGGGCCTTTGTCGCAGAAAAACAATATTAAAGAACGACATTTCAGGAAACAGATTAAAAGCACAACCACAAGCAGCTGAATACTGCTGCACACCAACACCCCCCCACCACCACCACCACGAAGCTTCTGCAGCTGCAGGTTGGAACACAGAGAGTACAGCTAAGGAAAATGTCCAGACAAAATAATCTTGAAACTTGTTTGGTGACAGGAAACAGGTTGTGACTCATTCTGTCTGCTTTCTTGTTCCTATTTGGTTGTTAATTTTTTCATCTTTTAACAAGCACAAAATATGTCACTGCTTTTTCTCATTTGACTGGTTGAAAAATAATCAGTAACATCATAACACATTTCATGATTAACTTTTGTACATTATTCTAATTACCAGAATAGTTTTGTCGCTGTAATGACAATATGCCACTACAAAGTCTGTACCAGTTCTACATTAACTTAAGTAGGAGTTAAGGAGGAGTTCGCCAGACAAACCATGCACCCTCTATTGAAACTGCAGCGATAAAACCTGTAAATTTCACAAAAAGGTTCCAAAATCAAAATCCTAGTAATATGCCCATGTTCAATATATGTACAAACACTGCTTGGAATAATAAAAAAGAAGTCCTAGCTTGAAAACTGTGGGAGGAAGTTAGCTGGACAAACTCATACGTACGGTTGGACAGACAGAGACAGCCATCTGTCTGGGGAAAAAAAAATAAGACCACAGCAAAATTTGTCCTAAATTATCATCTCTACATGTATGGCAGCCATTCAATTTGAGGATCTGTTGAATTCTAACACAAGAACACCTCAATCTACTGAAGAGGTGCTGATTAGGCCATCATCTAAGCATGGTAAGAAGACGCATGATGGCTGTAAATAAAATCTCATAAATTATTACACAAATACAGAATTCTGAGTTCTTCCCAAGTTAAAACTTAAGTATTGTAGTGTTTAAGAATGAGCGTGAGCTTGTTTTCTTTGCATTTTGATCTAAAAGCAACATTTTTTGGAGGGTTTTTTTTTTTGGCCAGTTGTCATTTTCAGTAAATAAATGCTCTAAATGATGATATTTTGACTTGGAATTCAGGTGAGTTGTTTTCAGTAAAACAAAACTGTATTTTACTTAAACATACTGTAAGTATAAATAGTAAAACCAGATTAAGTGATAATTTTGTAGGGGTCTCTTAATTTTTTCCAGAGCTGTATGTCCCATCTAAAGACAGGTGTATAAAAACAGCCATTCCTCTGAAAAAAATACCAATTCATGTTAAACATACCCTGCAGTCTTGTTCAGTCAATAAATTGTAAATTGTGTCAAGTTCAAAAAGAACACACACAGGCACAGAGGTTGAATTTGGGTGGCTGAGAGTAAAATAACAACCGCACATTGAGCTGAATTTGTCAGCGTTTGAAAAGAACAAGAGGGAAAGTCCCTTATCTACAGTGAGTGTTGTGTTACTATTTCAGTAAGAAATGGGGTTTCCCATGTCTGTTACTTTAGGAGGGCTATTATCAAACACGCATGACTTTGCAAAATGCCTGGACAAGGATACAATTGTGTGTGTGTGTGCGTGTGTGCATGCATGCAGAGCAGAGATGCTTATTGTCTTGAGGAAGTTTACCTGTTTTATGAGCATGTACGTCTCTGACATGATCTTTTCAATGCGCCCCAGGTCGTAGGTCATGACTTTCTGGCCTTGCTGCCACACTCTGTAAGCATCGAGTAGTAGGGTTTTTCCAGACTCTACATCCTCTAGAAGCTTTCTCTTCCTGTTAGGTTTTCGTAGTAACCCCTGATCAGTCCCGCTGGCTGCCACAGTCACCTTGGGTGCCGAGGCTTGCAGCTGCTGCTGTCTGGAACTGATGCTCAGGTCCTCCAGAGATAGCTCAGGTGTCCGGCCGATGTCAACCACTTTGTGCTGGGGCTCCACACCTATCAGGGAAGTCTCACCTTCTGCTTTGTTGCCCTGAGAATCCGTGGTATTTGAGGGCTTCCTCCAGAGGCCAGAGTCCAGCTCCATGGGTTCCTCTGGCCCTGTTTTTTTCACCTCATTCCCAGCAATCTCCAGCTTCTCTGGGAAGCCCTCTTGTACCTTACTCCCTTTATCTAATGGCGGCGCTGCTACAGTGAGCTGTGCCTGGGGGGCTTCTTTAGGCATCGTCTGAGTGGCACCAGGTCCATCTGTGAGCCCAGACTTCTTAGGCAGAGGATGCTTAACGTCTTCTGAGCTGGGCCTGCTGGATGTGTCTGTGGTGGTCATCTCCCCCATCGAGGACGTAGGTGCTTTGTGAAGCTGCTCAGACACCTGAAATTAAATAGCTGTCAGAACATGAAGCAAATGCACACCAGTTGTCAGCAATACTCAGCAGTTCTCAACTCTAAGTGTGTGCAAACCCGATGGGTTGTGCCTCTTTACCCCAGTGAGACTATTCAGATTGTCCTCCAAGACTTTTACAGTTAGGAAAAATGCTCTCTTGGCCAAAACCTGGCGATCAACATCCCGTAAATATTTCCTTCATGGAAGAGGAAGAAAGATGTCATGGAAAAAATACATAACACATGAGACAAACTGTGTGAGTATAAATAAACAGTTCTTACTTTCCCTGATCAGGGGTTCTTTGCAGCATGAAAGAGACTTTTAGCAGAGTATGGTGATCCTTGAGCTGAGACAGCACCTCCAGCAAGAGGACGATGGATCGGTTCATATGAGACGCAAAACTTCCTGGACGATCAATCTCATCTACTGGAATGCGCCAGATGCCCTGCAGTGAACAAGGACAGAGAAGCCACAAGCTCTGTTTTATTACTGTCACTATTTACTGTGATTAGCAGCAGCAGTAGTAACAGTAAAGTAAAAGTATACAAAGCAACTTCTTTTTTGTCCAAAATAAATAAATAAACAAAACACAAGTCTGAACCAGAGTGGTGGCCTAGTTGTAGAGCATCTGCCACAGTTGTGAGGTTGTGGGTTCAAGTCCTGTCTAGGTCATACCAAAGGTCATATAAAAATGGTACTTCCTACATTCTACATTGAAGCTCAGTACATTAGAATGGGGAAAGAAAAGTTTGTTGTGGCGGCGCCTTACATGGCAGCAAGATGTGATTGGCGTTGTAGTTAGTCGAAAACATAATTTCACTCTACTGTACATGCTTGGCTGTAGTAACTGAATGACAATCTTTTTCTTCTTGCAATTATTTCTATGGACACTTCTGCCTAACTTGGGGGCCTCAGATCACAGGGAACTGCAAAGCTTTGCCAGCTTGAAAGGCAGCTTTGAGGGGGAAAAGGCTGGAACCTCTGCTTTGAGAGAGAGTGATCAGAGAAGTGACCAGCATTCACAAGAAGCCAAATATGTGACATTCTGAGTTTGTATCTACGTATATATCTGCTCTTCTGTTGCTGCTCTGGGTTTTTCAGAGTGCAGGACATTTGGAAATGATTAACAGAGAGACATGAAGAATTTAAAGGAAAGAAAGCAACAGAAATTAATGTGAGCATAACACGTGGCGTTTAAAGAAGAAACCCCTAATGAGGGGACAGAAAGGCAGCAGGAGAGATCTTTCAGAGTAACTGGCCATGTAGGAGGTGGGAAGGAGCGACAAGGGGGTGCTTTGGGTTCACATGATAGGAAGCCTCATTAGTGTTCACTTCTGTCCAAGGTATAAAAAAAAAAAATGGCAGTGTAGCTGCCAACAAACATTCCCTTCCATTTTTTTCCTGATGGAGGAGCCCACCTTTTCAGTGAGCACATGCCCACTCAGCAGGTAAATGGAGGAGAGCTTCGACACTCTGAAGTTACTGATGGGAGTGCAGATGGCAGCCTAGGCAGCATACAGGCTACAGACTGAGAGCACACAGCACAGACTGAAAATGTGTGTGAGACACAACAAAGATGACCATATCAGGGAGGAACAAACAAATGAGATGGCTCTATCGAGCTGCAGGAGGCATGAGGGAGCAGGGTGCTCCTCCGGACCAGATTGTCGAATGACATTTTCAAAGCCACCGGAGAGAAACAAGGCAAGAGGGAGAAACCTATCGAAACAAAGCACATTCTTGAGGATACACTTAAAACCTTTTCACTGAGAAAGAATACTGAAATACAAACTAAATCTTCACTTTAATAACTTCTAGGTAGAATTTCTATTCTCAGCTCATAGGGCCTGTTAAATTTTTTTCTTCTTACCCTGGATTTACACTGACTCCGGATCCAGTCCATAACTGCTGCGATCCGAACTCTGTAGCAATGAGTGGCTGTGGCGCAGGTGTAGTGTGGCCGACTACTGATCGGAGAGGTCAGGGGTTCAATTCCCACTCTGTTTGCAGTCTGCATGTTGAAGTGTCCTTGAGCAAGACAGTGAACCCCCCAGTGGCTCCTGGTGGGTCAGGCCAGCACCTGTGCATGGCAGCTCTGCTGCCATTAGTGTGTGAATGTGTGTGTGAATGGGTGGATAGCAGGATCTGTAAAGCGCTTTGGTCATCTAGAGATGAGAAAAAGGGCTATATAAGGGCAGCACTGTGCCGCAGTGGTTAGCAATGTGGCAGCACAACAACTCACCCTTGGCCATGGGATCTCAGGTTCAATCCCACCCCCTGACCAACGGTGATCTTTCTGTGTGGAGTTTGCATGTTCTCCCCGTGTCTGCGTGGGTTTACTCCGGGATTTCTCCGGTTTCCTCCCACAGGGGCCAAAAACAGGCAGGTTACATTAATCTGCATCACCTGGGGAGGTATGAATGTGAGTTGTCCCTTGCCCCTTCCTACAGTTGTAAATAAGAATGTGTTCTTAATCCGTCCTGTCTGGTTAAATAAAAAAAATAAATAAATAATAAATATAAGTGAATGCCATTTACCATATAGTTCCCGTTCTTGTCAATGTTGTAATCCCCACCTAGTCCGGACCACTGCTAAACGAATCCCGCCAATGAAACGCAAATAGTCTATTTTTGTCAGATGCCAGATCCAATCTGCATGGAAATGCCACGGTATCTCACGGTATTTAATAGCCGTTTTTTCATGAAAAACGATTTAAGAATTGTTGTTATTTTCTGAGGTCTACTTCTCCACCACTGTGTCAGAGAAGGTAAAAACTTTGACATAACATACAAATACTTCACAGAATTAAAATTAACAGGCTATTTATGTTTTATTAAAGCACAAAAATCCAGGTGGAGAGCCAGTACATCACGCTTCCTTGCTGTCACGTGATCGCAATCAGTTGTCCTCGGTCACTCTTGGGTCTTTCTCAAGATCTCACGTTGTTTTATATAATTCTCACACAATCTTGTATTTCAAACTCCGTTCTTATCCATGCTCCTTCAAAACACAAACGGAGCTAGTAAGGATGGACATAAGGCTCCGTCTTCACTGCATCCACAACGGATTGCATCCGGAGTCAGTGTAAATCCAGGGTTAGGATTCTTTTGAGATAGTTTAATAATCATTTCAAATGCAATGTTAAGGATTTACATCAAAGCAGTAGAATAAAGAGACAATCCTGAAGCCTGTGTGAAACTGAGAAGATTTACTGATGTTATATGATGTAATCTGGCAGGGGTTGGGAAGGCTTTAACCTTTCAATGCACCGATTAGGAAAAGCCTTCAACAGGAGTGGGACAAGTATGATGCGGGGAAGGGGGGGGTGTCACTTAGAAAAACATCTCTAAATGGAGAAGAGTTGTTCTTCAGAGAACCATCCAAGTGCTGCAAATCTGTTTAGGAAAACCAGAGCCATGGTTTTACACAGATTATGCAGTAACACAACATCTAAAGCAGATTTGTAAGACTGTAACTGCAACGTTTTAAGCATCTTTTTTTTTTTTTTTTTTTTTACCCTTTTTGTGCTTCAGAAACGATATCCAGTGATTGATATGTAGTGTGACAGCTTCAACGGAAACGTGGCTAAGGTATTTGACAAGAATCAATCAGGTAAGAGGTAAAATATTCAGCAAACAAGCGAGGAACAAACAAATTGTGATCCTCCAGCACCAACAAAGTCACAATCTCCTCTATTTTTGGCTACAAAAGTAATTCTCCTTCTATTGGAAACACAATATTATATTTTTTTCCCCATTTGCATCACAAAGTGGATGAAGCAAGAAAATAGCAGCAACCTCCTCGTTTTTCCAAATCAAAAATGTTGGTCATTATTCTCAACAACATTTGGTGGAAAATGCTGGACATGCTTTATGCTGACTCCATCTATTCATGTCAAAACACGTCTTCGACAACAGGAAGAGTGCAGCCTAATACATTAACAGCAAGAAAGTTGTTGGTGTGTCGTGTACCAGCAAGCAGCCACCACAGGACAGGCAACTACAGTTTCCCTGCTTAACAAGCCAAAAACAACATTTATGGAAAATGAAGAAAACAATCCAAGATGGACGTTAACCATTTATGGTACCAGCACTTGGTAGGACGTTGATGTAATATATCTTGCCACATAGTAGTAACAATAATAATCATAACAATAATAACAAATCCGGCTGAGTACTTGGAGATTTTCTTTTGCACTTTTGTGTAACTCTACAGGACTGATCGAAAAAAAAAAAACTAACAACCTCAAGTTGTAATTACAGCTCATGCAAGCATGAATTTGCACAAGATTTTTTCCAAGTCACAAAAAAGGGCAGAAAGCAACTCACCATCACCGGTGAAAGCTACTCCTTGACTTCTGCGTTGGTATTCTTTTAGAGAGTTTTCTACTGGTGACAGCGGCACCAGCAGCTCTGGCAGCACCCTGAAAGGAAATCACGCTCACAGACCAAGGGGTGGGCTGCATTTGGGTGCTAGGGCAGCAAGAGCTACAGGAGAGAAGAGGAGGGAAGCACAGCTGCACATGGCAGAACAGGAATAGAAAAGCAGAAAGGCAGATTCCCTGGCAAGACGTGAAACGGCACCGGAGTTGGGACTGACAAGCTCAGTATACCGCTGACAGACAAGCTGACTCGTGCCTCTCCTGATTTCAAACCCTGTCATCTCAAAACAAAAACACCCACGCACTCTGGCTTCGCTTTCCCCTGACCCCAGCCTATTGGAGTTCTTTACCCCCCCCTCCCCTCTTCCTCTCTTGTTCACTATACACAGTGTGCAGCCAATCCTCGTAGACCTACGCCAGCCAATCCAGCACCAGCAGAGAAACTCCCGCCCATGAGTACACACCCACACAATACACACAAACAAGGGAGTGACAGAAAGAGAGAGAGTAATGAGGAAATGGACTGAGTGCAACAGAGTGTACAGATGAGTAGAGCGAAAAAAGAGGCGGGGGGAGGGGTAGAGCGTGATCAGCCTGAAGACAGAGCAACAGGAAAAGAACAAGAGAACATACACTGGCGGAAAAATGAAATTAGTGCTACCTCATCTGTGTTGTGGGAGGCATACGAGATGACACACCAGCAGTGAAAGGGAACCACAAAGAAATGCATGATGTGTACAAGTATAGTTCTAATTAGTCACAAAAAGTGTGACAAAGAAGAGTGCTGCCTGAACAGATTGTGTTGCATAGACACGTTTCCTCGGTCAGCCAGCAGCACGCTCACAACAACCCTCACCTTCTTGTTTTCCTCTCTTTCAACTCTGGTTGTGCCACTCCAGCTGGCCGCCAAAAACATATTAAGCAAACACACTTATTTCCCCCCTTGCTTCCTGCTGTTAGTGAGAAAAATAATCTACTGAAAAATACCAACCAGCCACAGAGCAGGAGGAGGAAACGGAAAACATAGTGGCATCCAGAGTTAACCCTCCAACGTGCTAATCCAAATATAAACTTCAACCAAATGTATTCAATGAGCCAATACCATTCCTCTAAGAAAAGAAGAAAAGGTGTTCCTAAGCAAGGCTCCACCTACAGCGCACTGCACAGTTCAACATGCAAATGCTTGAGTCATACATCAAATCGAGGCAAGTTGTGCAAGTGTAACTGTTCCTGGGAAGGCTGTGCTACTCTAACATTACAAGACATCAAGCAATACCTGTAAGCAAAGTCAGAATCAAGCAGTTAAATCAAACAAGAGTGCTAATTCTAAAGAGACAGCGTCTACAGGTACATCTCAAAAAATTAGAATATCGTGAAAAGGTTCAGTATTTTTTGTCACTCATTTCAGAAAGTGAAACCCATATATTATATAGATTTATTACACAGAGTGTGAAATATTTCAAGTGTTTTATTTATTTTAATTTTGATGATTATGACTTACAGTCCATGAAAACCCCAAATTCAGTTTCTCAAAAAACTAGAATATTACATAAAATTAATTTAATAAAGAGTTTCTTGGCGACTTCCGGTTATGGCTGCCACGTAGGACGGACGTGTCTCGCTCTGCTCTGCTCCTGGAGAAAAAAAATCGGCAAATAACTCTCTCATTTGGGACAGAACGTATCCCAGCATTTGGGCGAGGATATGTCGGCGAAGCCTAAGGCTGGAAAACCAGGAAAAGGAAAAAGCGAGCCGCCGAAACAGTCCAAATTAACGGACTTTCAGGTCTGTGACGCAGCAAACAAAACTCCATATATGGCGGAGGAGGCTGGCGGCGGTGCGATGTCTGCGGGGAATGGCGCAGATGCGCTGATGGCTGCCATGAGTTCAATGAGAGCGGACTTTTCCTCTAGATTTGATGGGATTATGACAGCGTTGGAAGGAATAAGAAAGGAATTGGGTGACTGTGTAGAACGAACGGCGCAGATGGAGCTCCGTCTCGCTAGTGCTGAAGATGACGTCACCCGTCTTCAATTAAAGGTGCGCACTTTGGAAAAAAAAATAAATCTCTGGAAGATAATATTTTGGATTTGGAATCTCGGCCGAGACAGAATAATTTGAGGCTGGTGGGTCTTCCAGAGGAATCAGAAGGTCGGGACGTATGTTCCTTTCTGGAAAAGTGGATTCCGGAGGTGCTGGGCAGCGAGGAGTTGCAATCAGCAGTGGTTCTGGAAAAAGCACATCGTATTGGCCCACGGAGAGATAAGGGACCGCCGAGGACCTTAATTATGAAGTTTCTTAGCAACAGAGACAGGATGAAGATCTTCAACGCTGCACGTGCTAAAGGAGAGATTAAACACCAGGACCAGCAGGTGCGGTTCTACCCAGATTTGGCCACAGGAATCCAGCAATTGAGGAAGCAGTTTGATCCCATACGTAAGGAGCTGCGCAACCTTGGGATTCGTCATGGTGTAATCTATCCTGCGAGACTGCTGACCACGTATGAGGGCAGAACCCACATCTTCAAGACCCCAGAGGAGGCGCAGGAGTTCATCAAGAAGATCAAAGAAGAAGAAGAGACTGGTGGGAGCTAAGCATGAACAAAATATAAGGTAGAATAATTAAGCATTTGTACAGGCATCTGACTGACTTGAAGTAAATAGTAAGTTTACAAAATATAGATTGTATTATATATTAAAAAAACAAAACAAAAACAAAACAAACAAAAAAAAAAACTATGATGTACAAAGTTGTTAAAAATTTTGGAGTTAAGTTGGAAAACTACAGAGGAGAGTTAATGTTACGTCATTAAAAGCAGTAGAGTTAGGGTGATTGGGAGGATGAAGAAGGAGTGGCTTAGGCTGTTCCCCGTGGGTGTGGAACGGTCGATGGCTATATCGGGAGACAGAATTTTTCTTTTGATTTTGGGGGGTTTGCCACAAGTGTGGGAAGGGGAAATTTGTTTGTGTGTAGTTTGTAGGATGAATGTTCAACCACTCATGTTTTTGCTTCTCTGTATGAGCATGTTTACACTGCAAGGTAATCCTAAACTCTCGATTGATCATGGACCAAAGTGTTAATCTTAATTTAACTTCATGGAATTGCAGAGGTCTACAAAATTTAAAAAAACTTAAACAAGTTATGAATAAAATAAAGGACATGGGTTCAAGAATTGTGTTTTTACAAGAAACTCATCTGATAGAGGAGGATGTTAAAAGAATTAGGAGTAGATGGCAGGGAAGTGTATTCACCTCTTCATTTTCATCCCGAGCCAGGGGAGTTATGACTCTCATACATAAATCAGTTCCTTTTCAAGTGAAAAATGTAATTGGAGACAAATTTGGAAGATATGTAATCATTCAAGGTTCTTTGCTATTAGAAAATATAAATCTTGTGAACTTATATGGTCCCAATATAGATGATCAGAAGTTCTTTGCTAATTTATTTCTCATCTTATCATCACTTACAGGGCAACATATAATAGCAGGGGATTTTAATTGTACATTGAATCCAGGTGTGGATAGATCAACAGGACTGGATTGTACGCACATTGGATGTAGGATGACTATTAATCATTTTATGAAAGAATTGAGATTGTTAGATATATGGAGAGAAATGAAACCACAAGTTAAAGCCTATTCTTGTTATTCCAGTACCTACAAGACATTCTCACGTATTGATTATTTTTTGATTTCCACAGAATTAAGGTCCAAGATTCAAAACTGCTTTTATGATAACATCGTGATTTCTGATCATGCACCCTGTTGTCTAATATATGTAGATAAAAAATTGACAAAGGAATCAGGTAGATGGCAATTTCAGCATAAATGGCTTCAGGATGAGGAATTTGTCAAGTATATAGAAAAACAGATAGACGAGTTCTTTGACATCAATACTACACAAACATCAGCATGTGTAAAGTGGGAGGCTTTCAAAGCTTTTATTAGGGGACATATTATTAGTTATACAGGATCAAAATCTAAGAAGACTCGAGAGGAGAGAGCTAAATTGGAACATAAAATAAAAAGTCTTCACGAAAAAGTGTATGCAGGAAGTGACCCAAGGTTGGAGAATGAATTACTGATTTTGAGAGCTGAATACGACAAAAAAATCAGCGAATAGAGCTGCCTCGAGTAGATTGAAACAATCTTTTTATGAACAAGGTGAAAAATCAGGAAAATTATTAGCATGGCAGATTAAACAATTGGAAATTAAAACACCAATTACCAGTATTATAAGTAATGGACAGGTAGTTATAGATCCTTTAGAAATTAATAGAGCCTTTAGAGATTACTATGAAAAATTATATGATACCAAAAATGAACCTGATTTAACAAAACTAAATGGGTTTTTGAACGAACTATCTATACCGTGTATTCCAAATGAAAACAGGGAGATATTGGAGTCTAAAATTAGTCAAGAAGAAGTTGGGCTAGCCATTGATAATATGAAATCAGGAAAAAGTGCAGGACCAGATGGTCTTCCAGTTGACCTTTATAAAAAATTTAAGAATAAATTAATAAAACCTTTTTTGGAAATGGTTTTAGAAGCATTTCAAAATAATAATTTACCATCATACATAAATAATGCCTTAATTATACTGCTGCCAAAACCAGGTAAGCCCTCTAATAAATGTGAAAATATGAGACCAATAAGCCTATTAAACGCCGACCTTAAGATAATCTGTAAAATTTTAGCAAGACGAATACAAGAAATTTTACCAAATATTATTAATCGAGATCAGAATGGCTTTATAAAGGGTAGACAAGGCTTCCATAATGTAAGAAGACTATTTAATATTATTTATTTTAATAAAGAAGCACCGGATACAGCTCTCCTATCATTGGACGCCGAAAAGGCCTTTGATAGAGTTGAATGGCCCTTTCTTTTTGAAGTCCTACAAAGGTTTGGACTTGGAAATAATTTCATAAAATGGGTTCAAATAATATACAATAATGCTACAGCAGAAATCCTAACAAATAACAATATTTCAAAACCAATAAAAATCAATAGAGGATGTCGACAAGGCTGTCCACTTTCACCTTTACTGTTTACTATGGCAATTGAACCTTTAGCGATAGCGATATGTTTACTTTCACAAATACATGGAATTAAAGTTGGACCAACAGAACATAAAATCTCCCTGTACGCCGATGATATAATTTTGTTTATGTCGAATCTAAAAAAATCAATTCCAACCTTGTTGAATTTAATAAAGAATTTTGGGGAAATATCAGGATATAAAATAAATAAAACTAAATCTTCAATATTAATGCTAAATGAGACCCAGAGAAATTACCCAGCCCCTGAGGTAAATCAATTCAATGTTGTAAATCAGTTTAAATATTTAGGAATCCAAATTATGCCTAAGCTAGAATCAGTCGCCAGTGTCAACTATGAAGCCTTAATGTCAGATATCAATGAGTTAACTCAGAGATGGATGTCACTACCAATGTCGATGATCGGGAGAATCAATATACTTAAAAGTAATATTTTACCTAAAATACTTTATTTATTTCAATACATTCCCTTATCACCACCTTTAGATCTATTCTCAAGAATAAAAAAAAAGTTAGTGGAATTTATATGGAACAACAGGAGGGCTAGATTACGTTTGTCTTTATTATATTTACCATTTGATCGTGGAGGTCTGAAATGTCCAAATTTTATGTTGTATTATTGGTCGGCACAACTGAGGTCTATGACATATTATTTTTCATCAAATGATCTCCCTCACTGGACTGAAATGGAATCATACAATTTACCTTTACCTCTTCCCATATTCATATACTCAGATTCGGCAAAAAAATTACAAAAACAAGTTAAAAATCCATTTGTAAAGCATATGATCAAAATATGGTGTGAAGCTAAAAACTATTTAAAAGAACCACAGTTATTGTCACAATTTAGTCCAATATGGGGTAATCAATATTTTAAACCAGGGAGAGCGGACGCTGTATTTAAAGTATGGAATTTAAAAGGGATACAAAAGATTCAGGATTTATATTTGCCATGTGCAGATAACATAATGTCTTTTGAAGAGCTGAGGATCAAATTTAATCTCAATAGAACACATTTTTTTAAATATCTTCAACTTAGAAACTTTATTCGATCAAATCAAAATAAAGCTCTCACTCGACCTATTTATTCATCCTTGGAAAAAATGATGATGAAAGATAGTAAAAGAAAGGGTATTATTTCAGAGTTTTATAACTCATTGACACTATCTTCAAGTGAAAATTCACTGAAAAGATTAAACTACTGGAAAGAAGATCTGCAAATTGCAATTTCAGAGGAACAATGGGAATTGGCTTGTACAGAAGCTCAAACCAAATCAATAAATGCACGCCTTAAATTGATACATTTCAAATGGTTAATGCGGATGTATGTTACACCGGAGGAGTTAAATAGATATAACAAAAATATACCAGATACATGCACAAAATGCATGGAAAGTAAAGGAACCCTATTTCATTGTTTATGGGAATGTAGATTAATAAGAATGTTTTGGGAGGAGGTGAGGGTAACAATTGAAAAAATAATCTCAAAACAAATCATATTGAATCCTAAACTGTTTTTGTTGGGTCTGTACCCAGAAAAGCATAATTTCAATAAAAGTGAAAGAACATTCATAGACCTCAGTTTGCTTAATGCCAAAAAATGTATTGCACTATTATGGAAAAAGACTCATAGACCAGATGTGACTCAGTGGTTAAGACAGATGTTAACAAACCTTCCATTAGAAAGAATAACATATATACTGAAATCAAAGGAAATTGTGTTTGAGAATATATGGAGACCCTTTATTGATTATGTAAAAAATTTAAACATAACTCTTGAAGAAGAAGGTGAATGATGTGTGTGGACCTTGTAAATTCCAAACTGGTGAACATAATATGTATACTAATGTATTGGATTGTCTAGACTAAACAGAGGAGCATTGTTGAAGACTTGATTTTGTTGGTGGTTGTTGGTGTTTTTAGGGCATTTTTTTTTTTTTTTTTTTTTGTAGTACTTTAGTGTTAGTGTTTGTTTGTATCATGTTTGTTAAAAAAAAAAAAAAGGTTCAATAAAGATATTGTGGAAAAAAAAAAGAGTTTCTTAATAGAAATGTTGGCCAACTGTATAATATGTCCACGTACACACTCAATACTTTGGTCGGGGCTCCTTTCGGATTAATTACTGTATCAATGTGGCGTGGCATGGAGGTGAGCAGCCTGTGGCACTGCTGAGGTGTTATGAAGGTCCAGGTTACTTTGGTAGTGACCTTCAGCTCGTCTGCATTGTTGGGTCTGGTGTCTCTCATCTTCCTCTTGATAATACTCCATAGAGTCTCTATGGGGTTTAGGTCAGGAGAGTTTGCTGGCCAATCAAACACAGTGATGCCATGGTCATTAAACCAGGTTTTGATACTTTTGGCAGTGTGGGGGGTGCCAAGTCCTGCTGGAAAATGAAATCAGCTTCTCCATAAAGCTTGTCAGCACAGGGAAGCATGAAGTGCTCTAAAATTTCCTGGTAGACGACTGCGCTGACTTTGGTCTTGATAAAACACAGTGGACCAACACCAGCAGATGACATGGTTCTTCAAATCATCACTGACTGTGGAAACTTCACACTAAACCTCAAGCAACTTAGATTCTGTGCCTCTCCACTCTTTCTCCAGACTCTGGGACTTTGATTTCCAAATGAAATGCAAAATTTACCTTTATCTGAACAGAGGTCATCTGCTGGTGTTTGTCCACTGTGTTTTATCAAGACCAAAGTCACCGCAGTCATCTACCAGGAAATTTTAGAGCACTTCATGCTTCCCTCTGCTGACAAGCTTTATGGAGAAGCTGATTTCATTTTTCAGAAGGACTTGGCACCCCCCTCCCCCCACACTGCCAAAATATCAAAACCTGGTATAATGACCATGGCATCACTGTGTTTGATTGGCCAGCAAACTCTCCTGACCTAAACCCCATAGAGAATCTATGGAGTATTGTCAAGAGGAAGATGAGAGACACCAGACCCAACAATGCCGATGAGCTGAAGGTCACTATCAAAGCAACGTGGACATTCATAACACCTCAGCAGTACCACAGGCTGATCACCTCCACGCCACGCCACATTGATACAGTAATTAATCCAAAAGGAGCCCCAACCAAGTACTGAGCGTGTACATGGACATACTTTTCAGTCGGCCAGCATTTCTATTAAAAAATATTTTTTTTAATTAATTTTATGTAATATTCTAATTTTTTGAGAAACTGAATTTGGGGTTTTCATGGGCTGTAAGCCATAATCATCAAAATTAAAATAAATAAACACTTGAAATATATCACTCTCTCTGTAATGAATCTATATACTATATGGGTTTCACTTTCTGAAAGGAGTGACAAAAAATACTGAACTTTTTCATGATATTCCAATTTTTTGAGATATACCTGTACTTAAAACATGACCCTCAGCAGACTGTACGTTTGTCTGAAATGTAGGAACAAGGACATCCATTTTCTCTTGAGCTTCCTATCTGAGTGGGTGGACAAATGTGAGTGAGTGAGTGAGTGAGTGAGTGAGTGAGTGAGTGAGTGAGTGAGAGATAGACACAGTCATGTGAAAAAATTAGGACACCCCATGAAAGCCTGTGTTTTTTTTAACTTATCTAGACTGGATATTTAATATCAATTTTAACAATACTGGGAGATTCAAGTAATATAACTAAACAAAACTGAAAAAAAACCTTTAAAATTTTCTGTAAAATGTAATTCTAAAAACATGCAATTTCTGGTGAGGAATAAATTAGGACCCCCCCCACACTTATTCCCACTTGACTGTTGAAGTGAGAATGAACACCATTATGAGATCGAAAGCGCTGTCTGAGGCCTTCAGAAAGAAGATTGTAGCAGCTTATGAGTCTGGTAAGGGATTTAAAAAGATCTTAAAAGAATTTGAAATCGGGACTTCCGGTCTGGACACCATGGTGATAGCAGCTTAACTCTGAAGCTCCCAGACCCGATCCGTGAAAATACCTTGAAAATCAGATTTAACGGATTTCTGGAAGAGTGAAAATCAAAAGACAAAGTCATCATGCCTAAAGGAAAACAGAAGAAATCGACATTTACCAGGCCAGCACACGCATCAGCCGGAGAATCTGATCCGGAGGATTTCCATTCAGAAGACGAGGAGCTGAATGAAGCTAGCAAAAAGGTTAGCTTAAAAATGGTACTTATAGAATTAAGACGATTTCGCCGAGAGTGTTGGGCCGAATTTCGTGAAATCAATGACGAAATAAAAAGGACAAACAGCAGAGTGGACCAGGCCGAGGACCGAATCTTGGAAGCAGAGGAAAGAATAAAAGGGCTGGAAGATACTGTGCTGGATCTACACAAAAGACAGTCAAGACTGGAGGCTAAGCTAACTGACCAAGAAGGAAGAATGAGAAGAGACAACATAAGAATTCATGGTCTGAAAGAAGGAGTCGAGGACGGTTTCACCACAATGGCTGCATGCGTGGAATCCATACTGAGAGAGAAGTTGGATATTCCCCAAACCACCGACTTGAAGACAGAAAGGGCGCACCGTACATTAGCCCCTAGGCCGGCGGCGGAAGCGCCACCAAGATCGGTGGTGGTGAAGTTCGCCAACTCCAGAATAAAAGAAGAGGTTGTAAGACTGGTTTGGCAGAAAAAAGGATTTATGCACCAAGAGAGAAAAGTTTTCGTGGAACACGATTACGCCCCGGAGGTCCTTAAAAAGCATCGGGAATACGACGACGCTAAAAAGGTATTACGAGAGAAAAAACTGCGCTTCCAGACGCCATTTCCGGTGAAGTTGCGGATTTTTTACGGTGACGAGACGTGTCTCTACAACTCGGAGGAAGAAGCAACCCTGGATATGGCGAGAAGAGGGCTCCCAGTAATGGTGTATAAACCCACAGCAGACCCAATCGAAAGAATCAAGGCTCAAACGTGGTCCACACAGAGACCCTCAAAATCCACGGGCCAGCAGCGGGAAACCCAGCACCAGAGCTACAAGGAAAAACTGGCCGTTTACAGGAGGGAATAACGATATTTTTAGTCAATCTGCACATCCAACCCTCCTCCTACAAGGTAACAAACATTAAAGGAGATGCAGAATCAGCATGTGGTAAAACATTTCATGGAACAGACATAATATTAGAAACAAATAAGTCTTTAAAAAAAAACAAAAAAAACTTGTTAAAATAGAAATGTGACAATGAACCACATGATCTCTCCACACTAACAAATACTGTATTAATGTGAATGTTTGCTGTGATGGTGGTGGGAGGTTGCGCACAATTTCATAGGGTATAGGCATAAAAAAAAAAAAAATCATTACAAGTTCGGATTGGGATCTGAAATTCACGTTAAAAACATGGGACAACTTACAGGGGTAAGAGAGGGCCCTCAGCACGTATTTCCCTCAGGGCCAACACACCATCATGGCTCTTCTAAGGTCACTAAAAAGACCTCAGTTCAGGAAGATCTTTTGTCAGTTTTTTGTTTTAAAGTTTTATATACTATGTTCTTAATGTTTTTTATGTTCTTTCAGTTTCTGAGTAGCATAAAAGAGGGCCACCACACTGTTATACTAAATAAGACAACACAATGGAGAAACAGGGCGCAACCAAAATAATCTCATATAATGTAAAAGGGATCCTGAATCCAGTTAAAAGATCCAAGATTCTAGCCAAAATGAAAAAAGACAAAGCAGGAATAATATTTTTACAGGAAACCCACTTAACAGACGTGGAGCACACTAAACTCAATAGACAAGGGTTTAAATTGATCTCTTCATCTTCATATAAGTCAGGGAGGAGGAGGGGAGTAGCGACATTGATCTCAACCAAAATTATATTTGAAAAAAAATCAGAACACAAAGATAAAGAAGGGAGATACAGTATGGTACTTGGGCGGCTAGAGGGAGAAGATATCACCCTGCAGAATGTATATGCACCTCCAGGGGCTAACTGGAAATTTTATAAAAATGTATTTGACCTAATGATAACTAAAGCCCAAGGTTTAGTGATATGTTGTGGAGACTTCAATTTAAGACTGAATCCATACTGGGATGCATCAGGTAATTCTCCACATCAAAATAACACTCAGACTTCCGGTCTGGACGCCATGGCGACTGCAGCTTAACGCTGAAACTCTCAGACCCAATCCAAGAAAATACCTTGAAAATCAAACTTAACGGATTTTTGGAGGAGTGAAAATCAAAAAACAAAATCATCATGTCTAAAGGAAAACAGAAGAAACTGAAATTTTCCAGGCCAGGACACGTATCGGCCGGAGAATCTGAACTGGAAGATCTCCGTTCAGAAGACGAGGAACTGGTTGTAGCTAACAAAAAGGTTAGCTTGAAATCACTATATGAAGAGCTACAACGATTTCGCCGAGAGGTTACGGTCAAATTTCGGGAATTCAGAGACGAATTGAAAAGGACAAACAGCAGAGTGGACCAGGCTGAGAACCGAATCTTGGAAACAGAGGAACGAATAAAAGTGCTCGAAGATTCTGTGCTGGACCTACGCAAAAGACAAGCATCTATAGAGGCTAAGCTAACCGACCAAGAAGGAAGACAGAGAAGAGACAATATAAGAATTCATGGTCTGATAGAAGGAGCCGAAAACGGTTTTAACTCAATGGCAGAATGCGTGGAATCTTTACTAAGAGAGAAATTGGATATTCCACAAACCACCGACTTGAAGATAGAAAAGCCACATCGTTCATTAGCCGCTAGGCCAGTGGCGGAAGCGCCCCCACGTTCGGTGTTGGTAAGATTTTCCAATTTCAAAATAAAACAAGAGGTTGTAAGACTGGCTTGGCAGAAAAAAGGATTTATGCACCAGGAGAGAAAAGTCTTCGTGGAACACGATTACGCCCTGGAGGTCCTTAAAAAGCGCAGGGAATACAATGACGCCAAAAAGGTACTACGTGAGAAGAAACTGCGCTTTCAGACGCCATTTCCTGCAAAGTTAAGGGTCTTCTACGGCGAAGAAACATGTCTCTATAATTCGGCGGAAGAAGCAACAGCTGACATGGCGAGAAGAGGGCTCCCGGTAACGGTATTTAAACCCGCAGCAGACCCGAGTGAGAAGATCAAAACGCAAACATGGATAACACAGAGACCTTCAAAATCCACGGGCCAGCAGCGGGAAACCCAGCGCCAGAGCGTTGCGGATAAACTGTCCGTTTTCAGGTTGGAATAGCGACCATTTTTTTTTTTTTTTGAGTCAATCTGCACATCCAACCCCCCTCATACAAGGTAACAAACATTAAAGGAGATGCGTATTCAGCATGTGGTAAAACATTTCATGGAACAGTCATAATATTTGAAACAAATAAGTCTTTTTAATTAAAAAAAAAAAAAACTTGTTAAAATAGAAATGTGACAATAATCCACATGTTCTCCTCACACTAACAAATACTGTTTTTGCGTGAATGTTTGCTGTGTTGGGGGTGGGAGGGTGCACCCAATTTCACAGGGTATAGGCATAAAGGGAAAAAAAAATCATTACAAGTTCGGATTGGGTTCTGAAACTCACGTTAAAAGCATGGGACAACTTACAGGGGTAAGAGAGGGCCCTCAACACGAAACAGAGTTTGAGGAATTTCCCTCAGAGCCTACACTCCATCAAGGCTCTTCCAGGGTCTTTAAAAAGACCCCAGCTCAGCAAGTTCTTTTGACAGTTTTTTGTTTTAAAGTTTTACACACTATGTTCTTAATGTTTTTCTTGTTCTTAATGTTCTTTCAGTTTCTGAGTAGCACAAAAGAGGGCCACCACACTGTTATACTAAACAAAACAACACAATGGAGAAACAAGGTGTAACCAAAATAATTTCATATAATGTAAAAGGAATCCTGAATCCAGTTAAAAGATCCAAGATTCTAGGCAAAATGAAAAAAGACAAAGCAGGAATAATATTTTTACAAGAAACCCACCTAACAGACGTGGAGCACACTAAACTCAGTAGACAAGGGTTTAAAATGATCTCTTCATCTTCATATAAGTCAGGGAGGAGGAGGGGAGTAGCGACATTGATATCAACCAAAATTACATTTGAAAAAAAATCAGAACACAAAGATAAAGAAGGGAGATACAGTTTGGTAACTGGGCGGCTAGAGGGAGAAGATATCACCCTGCTGAATGTGTATGCTCCCCCAGGGGCTAACTGGAAATTTTATAAAAATGTATTTGACCTAATGATAACTAAAGCTCAAGGTTTAGTGATATGTGGTGGGGACTTCAATCTTAGACTGAATCCATACTGGGATGCTTCTGGTAATTCTCCACATCAAAATAACACCCAAAGCAGGAAGACTCGGATGCTACTAAAAGAAATGGGAATCTGTGATGTGTGGAGGGAACTCAACCCCAGTGTAAAAGACTATACATTTTACTCAACTCCACATTCATCTTACTCAAGGATTGATTATTTTTTTAAGTTTAATAGAGACAATGGAAGAGTAGAAACATGTAAAATAGGACTGATGGATCTCTCTGACCACAGTCCGATCTACATGGACTTAAATATCCAAAAATACACAAATAATACATTTTCTTGGAGGTTAAATTCAAATGTCCTGAAAGGACCATTGAAAGATGAATTGGAATCAGATATTCTCAGATATTTGGAAGAAAACGATAATGGAGAAGTATCCCCTTTAATACTGTGGGATGCATGCAAAGCTGTAATAAGAGGAAAGATTATTGCAAAACTGGCAACCCAAAAGAAACTAAGACAAGAAAAACTATCCACATTAGAGTCAGAACTTAAGAACCTAGAAAAAGAACACAAAGGCAACACTCATTCTACTGACTCGCTCAAGATTAAGGAAATTAAAAACTAAATAAATGAGATCTACACAATAGAAATCCTGAAGAAACTTACATTTTTGAAACAAAAATACTACGAAGCAGGCAGTAAATCGGCAAAATTGCTAGCCTATAAATTGAGGAAACAACAAACAGAAAGAGCAATCTACAAAATCAGAGACCCAGTATCAAAGGAAATAAAATTCAGAATTCAGGATATTCTTAAAAGCTTCGAGAATTACTATAAGAACTTATACTCCCACAAAAAACAAAAACGCATCCGAGGCATTCCTAAACACATTAAACCTTCCCCAACTTACGGAGTCACAAAATAAAACACTACTGTCAGAAATACAACCTAAAGAATTGGAAAAAGCAATTATGAAACTTAAAGCTAACAAATCCCCAGGAGCAGATGGCTATACAGCAGAGTGGTACAAAACCTTTAAACAGCAACTATCTCCTCTCCTCCTGAAAACATTT
This sequence comes from Pholidichthys leucotaenia, assembly GCA_020510985.1. Taxonomy (NCBI): domain Eukaryota; kingdom Metazoa; phylum Chordata; class Actinopteri; order Cichliformes; family Pholidichthyidae; genus Pholidichthys; species Pholidichthys leucotaenia. The sequence goes on from CM035838.1 coordinate 142,774,774, forward strand.
AATTATGTCCTCCACACAGGGGAAATCCCCCCCTCCTGGAGAGAAGGGGTCATTGCAGTCATACCTAAACCTGAAAAGGATAAACTAGACTGCTCCAACTACAGACCAATCAGTGTATTAAATCAGGACTATAAGCTTTTTACAATTATCCTTGCCAAAAGGTTAGAAAATATACTGACAGACCTAATTCATTTAGACCAAACAGGTTTTATAAGACAAAGACAGACACAAGACAACATTAGACGCACTTTACACATAATTCATCATATAAAAAAATATAACTTAAATGCAATCATATTGGGATTAGATGCTGAAAAAGCATTCGATTCGGTTGATTGGTCTTTTCTATATAGAATCTTATCCAGTTTCAATTTTCATAGCAACTTCATTAGAACTATACAGGCATTATATAAAAAACCAACAGCTAAAATAAGGATTAACGGTAATTTATCATCATCTTTTGAACTGGAAAGAGGATGTCGTCAGGGCTGTCCCCTGTCTCCACTGCTCTTTGCAATCTTCATAGAACCTCTGAGCCAATGGATAAGACAAAATCAAAAAATTCAAGGTATTATTAAGGTATCATTATTATCATCGGGGTACAAATGAACAAAATAAAAATAAACATGCATAAAACCCAAATTTTAACATTCAACTATGACCCAAATCATCATTCACTAGGCAAACTCAAAACTAACTGGGAGTCGGAATCTATGAAATATCTGGGGGTCAATATCCCGAAACAACTCAACAAAATTATATCACTAAACTATGATCCACTGGTGACAAAAATAAAATCTGACCTAGCAAGATGGAATATGATACCATTCTTGGGTACTGCACAAAGAATTGAAGCAGTCAAAATGAATATACTTCCACGTCTTCTATACCTTTTCCAAACAATACCGGTAGAACCTCCCAAAAAAACATGGCAGGAGCTGGACAGAAGGATCTCAAGATTCATATGGCAGGGCAAGAGACCTAGAATCAGATATAGAACCTTACAGCTAAACAAAGCCAAAGGTGGGCTCACGCTGCCAAATATCAGGGACTACTTTAAAGCCGCACAAATTAAAACTTTAGTAGAGATATGTAACCCAGTCTACACTGCACAATGGAAGGAGATCGAATGCCAAATAACAAGTGACATCCCCCTACAGGCGATAATAGGGAACAATGCCTTACCTAAGCTTTTGAATAACACTAACCCGTGGATAGAGACCCCGCTAAAAATTTGGTTTAAGATAGTCAGAGAGAATCAAACTAAAGAGCCCTATCGACTTCTGCAATGGATTGCCTATGATCAAGACTTTACTCCTAATAAAACAGACACCAGATTTAAAAAGTGGAAGGAGAAAGGGCTGATAGAATACTATGATTTTTTTAAAGGGCAAATTTTAAGAAGTTTTGAAGATTTGAAAAAACAAGGTCTAATAAATCAAGACCTTTACAGGTTCTTCCAGTTTAGACACCACATAAACAATATACTTAAAAAGGAGGATTTGGAAAGGGCCCAGTCAGGTGTTCTGAAGGTCTTCTTAATGGCATATAAAGGGATCCCAGGGATCAGATACATTTCTAAAATATACCAAGGTCTTCAAGACTTAAAAGGAGACAACACATCATATATAAAAGAGAGATGGGAAAAAGAGGGGAATTTCACTTTACAACTGGAAATATGGGAAAAGCTAAATAAACAACAATGGAAAAGTACCTCATCCCTGCAGTGGAGAGAATTTGGATGGAAAAACTTGGTAAGATTTTTCAGAACACCTGCACAAAACAAATTTACCCATAAGGGATTGAACTGTTGGCGCTTGTGTGGTGAAAAGACTGCAAATCATTTTCATGTGTTTTGGTCATGCCCAGTTATCCACCAATATTGGACTAATGTACAGACAATATTGGGGAAAATATTTAAAATAACAGTTCCCTTTTCTTTTGTAACTTTGTATTTGGGTTTACTACCGGACTCACTGGAAAGACGAGGAGATAAATACTTATTCAATGTTTTAATATTGGCAAGCAAAAAAGCTCTAACTAAAAAATGGATGTTGAAGGACTGTCCTACACCTGAAGATTGGATTAACGTGATCCAAGACATTTACTCGATGGAAAAGTTGACATTCGCACTGAGACAGGACATGGATGGGTTCATGAACTTTTGGCAACCCTGGATCGCATATGTGTCTTCCATTAGATCTAATCTTTGACAAATACCATTTCAATAATGGTTCCGCTCTTTGTTCCAATGCTACTCAGATGCTCTTTTACCTTTATTTACTTACTTTTTCTTTTTGTTTGTTTTTTGCTGGTTTGTTTGTTTGTTTTTATTTTATTCTCTTTAATTTCACTTTTTCTTTCACTTTTAAAAAAAAAGGGGTGTTGTAAGAATTATTCTTCCAATGTTGTCAGATATCAGAAAATAAGGGAACATGTGATGAAAATGTAAACAATGCATTGCTGTAACGACCTGTATACCCTTTACAAAAACTTAAATAAAAAAAAAAAAATAACACTCAAAGTAGGAAAACTTGGATGCTACTAAAACAAATGAGAATCTGTGACGTGTGGAGGGAATTCAACCCCAGTGTAAAAGATTATACATTTTACTCAGCACCACATTCATCATACTCAAGGATTGACTATTTTTTTATGTTTAATAGAGACATTGGAAGAGTAAAAACATGTAAAATAGGACTGATGGATCTCTCTGACCACAGTCCGATCTATATGGACTTAAGTATCCAAAAATACACAAATAATACATTTTCTTGGAGGTTAAATTCAAATGTCCTGAAAGGACCACTGAAAGATGAATTGGAATCAGATATTCTCAGATATTTGGAAGAAAATGATAATGGAGAAGTATCCCCTTTAATACTGTGGGACGCATGCAAAGCTGTAATAAGGGGAAAGATTATCGCAAAACTGGCAATCCAAAAGAAACTGAGACAAGAAAAACTAACCACATTAGAGTCAGAACTTAAGAACCTAGAAAAAGAGCACAAAGACAACACTCATTCTAATGACTCGCTCAAAATTAAGGAAATTAAAAAACAAATAAATGAGATCTACACAATAGAAATCCTGAAGAAACTTACATTTCTGAAACAAAAATACTATGAAGCAGGCAGCAAATCGGCAAAATTACTAGCCTATAAATTGAGGAAACAACAAACGGAGAGAGCAATCTACAAAATCAGAGACCCAGTATCAAAGGAAATAAAATTTAGAATTCAGGATATTCTTAAAAGCTTCGAGAACTACTACAAGAACTTGTACTCCCCCCAAAAACATAAAAACGCATCCGAAGCATTCCTAAACACATTAAACCTTCCCCAACTTACTGAGTCACAAAATAAAACACTACTGTCAGAAATACAACCTAAATAATTGGAAAAAGCAATTATGAAACTTAAAGCTAACAAATCCCCAAGAGCAGATGGCTATACAGCAGAGTGGTACAAAACCTTTAAACAGCAACTATCTCCTCTCCTCCTGAAAACATTTAACTATGTCCTCCACACAGGGGAAATCCCCCCCTCCTGGAGAGAAGGGGTCATTGCAGTCATACCTAAACCTGAAAAGGATAAACTAGACTGCTCCAACTACAGACCAATCAGTGTATAAAATCAGGACTATAAGCTTTTTACCACTATCCTTGCCAAAAGGTTAGAAAATATACTGACAGACTTAATTCCTTTAGACCAAACAGGTTTTATAAGACAAAGACAGACACAAGACAACATTAGACGCACTTTACACATAATTCATCATATAAAAAAATATAACTTAAATGCAGCCATATTGGGATTAGATGCTGAAAAAGCATTTGATTCGGTTGACTGGTCTTTCCTATATTGAATCTTATCCAGTTTCAATTTTCATAACAACTTCATTAGAACTATCCAGGCATTATATAAAAAACCAACAGCTAAAATAAGGATTAACAGTAAATTATCATCATCTTTTGAGCTGGAAAGAGGATGTCGTCAGAGCTGCCCCTTGTCTCCACTGCTCTATGCAATCTTCACAGAACCTCTGAGCCAATGGATAAGACAGAATCAAAAAATTCAAGGTATTACACTTGGTCAGAAGGAACATAAAATAGCACTCTTTGATGATGATATTTTAATATACCTGGGGCAGCCGGACACCTCTTTTCCAGAACTAATCTCAGTTTTTTCAAAGTATGGAGATTTATCGGGGTACGAATTAAACATGCATAAAACCCAAGTTTTAACATTCAACTATGACCCAAATCAATATTTACTAAGCAAACTCAAAACTAACTGGGAGATGGAATCTATGAAATATCTGGGGGTCAATATCCCGAAACAACTCAACAAAATTATAACACTAAACTATGATCCACTGGTGGCAAAAATAAAATCTGATCTAGCAAGATGGAATATGATACCATTCTTGGGTACTGCACAAAGAATTGAAGCAGTCAAAATGAATATATAGTGGGGCAAAAAAGTATTTAGTCAGCCACCAATTATGCAAGTTCTCCAACTTAAAAGATGAGAGAGGTCTCAAATTTTCATCATAGGTATACCTCAACTATGAGAGACAAAATGAGAAAAAAAAAAATCCAGAAAATCACATTGAAGGATTTTTAATGAATTAATTGGTAAATCTCTCGGTAAAATAAATATTTGGTCACCTACAAACAAGCAAGATTTCTGGCTCTCACAGACCTGTAACTTCTTCTTTAAGAGGCTCCTCTGTCCTCCACTCGTTACCTGTATTAATGGCACCTGTTTGAACTTACCAGTATAAAAGACACCTGTCCACAACCTCAAACAGTCAGACTCCAAACTCCACTATGGCCAAGACCAAAGAGCTGTCAAAGGACACCAGAAACAAAATTGTAGACCTGCACCAGGCTGGGAAGACTGAATCTGCAATAGGTAAGCAGCTTGGTGTGAAGAAATCAATTGTAGGAGCAATTATTAGAAAATGGAAGACATACAAGACCACTGATAATCTCCCTCGATCTGGGGCTCCACGCAAGATCTCACCCCGTGGGGTCAAAATGATCACGAGAACGGTGAGCAAAAATCCCAGAACCACACAGGGGGACCTAGTGAATGACCTGCAGAGAGCTGGGACCAAAGTAACAAAGGTTACATCAGAAACACACTACGCCGCCAGGGACTCAAATCCTGCAGTGCCAGACGTGTCCCCCTGCTTAAGCCAGTACATGTCCAGGCCCGTCTGAAGTTTGCTAGAGAGCATTTGAATGATCCAGAAGAGGATTGGGAGAATGTCATATGGTCAGATGAAACCAAAATAGAACTTTTTGGTAAAAACTCAACTTGTCGTGTTTGGAGGAGAAAGAACACCATACTTACTGTGAAGCATGGGGGTGGAAACATCATGCTTTGGGGCCATTTTTCTGCAAAGGGACCAGGACGACTGATCCATGTAAAGGAAAGAATGAATGGGGCCATGTATCATGAGATTTTGAGTGAAAACCTCCTTCCATCAGCAAGGGCACTGAAGATGAAACATGGCTGGATCTTTCAGCATGACAATGATCCCAAACACACCACCTGGGCAACGAAGGAGTGGCTTCGTAAGAAGCATTTCAAGGTCCTGGAGTGGCCTAGCCAGTCTCCAGATCTCAACCCCATAGAAAATCTTTGGAGGAAGTTGAAAGTTTTTTGTTTTTTTTTTTCTCTCCCGGCGCCACACGAGTCGGCTGCCTTTTGCAACAGCGGCTCGATTCCGAGTCTTTTTCCCTTCCTCTCTCTTTTTGATCCGTCTTTTTTTCACTCCATTTATATCACGGACACACAGATCGTCCCAAATGTCTCCTGAGCCGGTGGACGGAGCCACTGTTTATAGCAGGATACGATACAGCAGGGAAGAGCTGCTAGCATTCAACCGCCACCCGGTCCCATTGGAAAAACTCGACATACCGAGAGAACTGAGGCGAAAACGCCGCGGCTGCCGGGCTGGAGTAAGGCGGAGGACAAAAAATATAAGGTACAGACCCTCCCTTCCATCTGTTGTCATGGGAAATGTACGCTCTATACTGGGAAAGGTAGATGAGCTAGCGGCTATCTGCCGTTATGATAGCACATATAGGGAGTGCTCTCTCCTTTTGTTTTCTGAGACGTGGCTAACTGAACTAGCAGCAGATGCTAACATTGAGCTGGAGGGTTTCCACATGATACGGGCTGACCGAACACCAGACAGTGGCAAAGCAAGGGGCGGTGGAGTGATAATGTATGTTAACAACAACTGGTGCAGACCGGGACATATCACTGTTAAACAACGACACTGCAGCAAAGACATTGAGTTGCTAGCTGTTAGCATGAGGCCTACATATCTCCCGAGAGAACACTCACACGTGATCTGCATTGTTGTTTATGCAAATCCGATGGCGAACGCTGGGACAGCGCGTGACGTCATCCATTCAGTAACCAGCAGGCTGCAGACAGAACACCCAGATGCTCTTCTCCTCATCTCAGGCGATTTCAACCATGTTTCACTGTCTCCCATTCTACCCACGTTCACCCAGTATGTCACATGCCACACTAGAGACAATAAAACACTGGACTTATTCTACGCAAACACTAAGGAGGCGTACACCTCATCACAACTCTCCCCACTCGGGAGATCGGATCACAACTTGGTTAATCTCCGGCCGGTGTACAAACCCCTAGTGCACAGACAACGTCCGGCCATGCGCACAGTGGAGTTATGGTCTGAGGAGACAATGGACACTCTAAAAGGCTGTTTTGAAGCTACCGCCTGGAAGCAGCTCTGCGATCCACATGGTGAGGACATCGATGGCCTCATTCACACCTTCACGGGCTACCTCAGCTTCTGTGTGGACAAATCCGTTCCCACCAAGACCATAAGGTGTTGCTCAAACAACAAACCCTGGATCAACCCTGAGATTAAAACACTTCTGAGAGAGAAGAAGAGGATCTTCAGGTCGGGGAACAGGGAGATGTTGAAGCCCGTACAGAGGGAGCTGAGGAGAAAGATCAGAGAAGGCAAGGACAGCTTCAGGAAGAAGATGGAGGACAAGTTGCAACAGAGCGACATCAGCGGGGTCTGGAGAAACCTCAAAACCATCTCTGGGCTCCAGAATACCTCCCCCCAGGCCACGGGGGGCAGGGAGTGGGCGAACAACCTGAATCTGTTTTTCAATAGGTTTGACCAACTGCCCTCCCCCCTGACTGCACAACAACCACTGCTGCCTCTAAAGAAATCAAGTCCTGCTGCCCACTCCCCACTCCACCAACACCCCCCCCCACTCCCAACACACAGCCCCCCATCCTGACCCTGACCAGGACCCAGGTGAGGACGGAGCTGAGGAAGATCAAGGCGAGGAAGGCGTCGGGACCGGACGGCATCAGCGCAAAGCTCCTCAAGTCCTGTGCAGACCAGCTGTGTGGGATTGTGACGTACATCTTCAACCTGAGCCTGAAGCTGGGGAGGGTACCACAGCTGTGGAAAACATCTTGTGTGGTACCTGTACCAAAAACTTCGCACCCCAAAGACCTGAACAGCTACAGACCGGTGGCCTTGACGTCCCACTTGATGAAGACCCTGGAGAGACTGCTCCTTGCTCACCTCCGCCCCCTGGTGGAACCAGCGATGGATCCACTCCAGTTCGCCTACCAGCATGGCATTGGGGTGGAGGATGCGGTGATCTTCCTCCTTCACCGTTCTCTGTCCCACCTGGAGAAGCCCGGGAATATGGTGAGGATCATGTTCTTTGACTTCTCCAGTGCTTTCAACACCATCCAACCGATGATCCTGAAGGACAAGCTGCTGCGCGCAGGGGTGGACCAGCACCTGTCATCATGGATCCTGGACTACCTCACGAACCGGCCTCAGTTTGTGAGAACCCGGGACTGTGTGTCCGACACGATCATCAGTAGCACGGGGGCCCCCCAGGGAACGGTGCTGGCTCCCTTCCTGTTCACTCTTTATACTGCGGACTTCTCACGCAACACAACACACTGCCATCTACAGAAGTTCTCTGATGACTCTGCGATCGTTGGCCTCATCTCCAATGGAGATGAAGCTGAGTACAGAGGGCTTATCCAGGACTTCGTGGACTGGTGCCATCGGAACTGCCTCCAGATCAACGCAAGGAAAACTAAGGAGCTGGTGGTGGACTGCCGCAGGCATGGGGAGCCCCTCACAGCACCAGTAAATATACAGGGAACAGACATCGAGATGGTGACATCCTATAAGTACCTGGGTGTTCATCTGAACAATAAACTAGACTGGTCACACAATACTGACGCACTGTACAAGAAGGGACAGCGCAGGCTGCTCCTGCTGAGGAGACTCAGGTCTTTTGGTGTACAAGGGGCGCTGCTGAAGACATTCTATGACACGGTGGTGGCATCAGCCATCACTTTTGGAGTGGTCTGCTGGGGCAGTGGCATTACTGCAGCCAATAGGAAGAGACTGAACAAACTGATTAAGAAAGCTAGCTCTGTCCTGGGGCAGCGCCTTGATCCGGTGGAGGAGATAGGAGAGAGAAGGACGGTGGCTAAACTGTCATCTCTGCTGGAGTCCGAGTTCCACCCTATGCAGGACATACTGAATGCACTGAGGAGCTCATTTAGCAGCAGACTACATCATCCCAGGTGCACAACCGAGAGGTTTCGTAGGTCCTTCCTACCAACGGTTGTCAGACTGTACAACCTAAGCAGGGCTGCTCGCAGAGATAGCAAAAAGACGTAACAAACTAATAGTTTTTTGAATGCAAAAGATGCAATAGACTTACACAATGGTCCCCTCCGGCATACAGCCAGGAAAATACCGGTCGCTATGGAGGGTGAGAATATGTATGGGCACATAATCATACCATGTAGGATAACTAAGTAGATGGTTATGCTGTTTCATCCCATCTAGCAACAATGCTCTGCACTGTGTGTGTTTATATATTTACATATTTATTCCATCTAGCTACAATGCTCAGCACTGGGTGTGTTTATATTTATATATCTATATATTTATTCCATCTAGCTACAATGCTCCGCACTGTGTTTTTATATATCTACATATTATTCCATCTAGCTACATTGCTCCGCACTGTGTGTGTTTATATACTTACATATTTATTCCACCTAGCTGCAATGCTCCGTACTGTGGGTGTTTATATATTTACATATTTATTCCATCTAGCTACAATGCTCTGCACTGTGTTTATATATTCATATATTTATTCCATCCAGCTACAATGCTCTGCACTGTGTGTGTGTGTGTGTATATATATTTTATAGTAATAGGTACATATGTATATTAGCTGCTCTTGCTTGCTTGTTTTTTTTCTTGCCTTCTGATTGTTGCTCTGAGTGTTGCTATCCCTGTGCTGTTGCAATCCTGGAATTTCCCCATTGTGGGACTAATAAAGGCTTATCTTATCTTATCTTAAGTCCATGTTGCCCAGTGACAGCCCCAAAACATCACTGCTCTAGAGGAGATATGCATGGAGGAATGGGCCAAAATACCAGCAACAGTGTGTGAAAACCTTGTGAAGACTTACAGAAAATGTTTGACCTCTGTCATTGCCAACAAAGGGTATATAACAAAGTATTGAGATAAACTTTTGTTATCGACCAAATACTTATTTTACCGAGGAATTTACCAATTAATTCATTAAAAATCCTTCAATGTGATTTTCTGGATTTTTTTTTCTCATTTTGTCTCTCATAGTTGAGGTATACCTATGATGAAAATTGGAGACCTCTCTCATCTTTTAAGTGGGAGAACTTGCACAATTGGTGGCTGACTAAATACTTTTTTGCCCCACTGTACTTCCACGTCTTCTATACCTTTTCCAAACAATACCGGTAGAACCTCCCAAAAAAACATGGCAAGAACTGGACAGATGGATCTCAAGATTCATATGGCAGGGCAAGAGACCTAGAATCAGATATAGAACCCTACAGCTATACAAAGACAAAGGTGGGCTTGCGCTGCCAAATATCAGGGACTATTTTAAAGCCGCACAAATTAAAACTTTAGTAGAGATATGTAACCCGTTCTACACTGCACAATGGAAGGAGATGGAATGCCAAATAACAAGTGACATCCCCCTACAGGCGATAATAGGGAACAATGTCTTACCTAAACTTCTGAATAACACTAACCCGTGAATAGAGACCCCGCTAAAAATTTGGTTTAAGATAGTCAAAGAGAATCAAACTAAAGAACCCTATCGATTTCTGCAATGGATTGCCTATGATCAAGACTTTACTCCTAATAAAATAGACACTAGATTTAAAAAGTGGAAAGAGAACGGACTGATAAAATATTACGATTTTTTTAAAGGGCCAATTTTAAGAAGTTCTGAAGATTTGAAAAAACAAGGTCTAATAAATCAAGACCTCTACAGGTTCTTTCAGCTTAGACACCACATAAACAAAATATTTAAAAAGGAGGATTTGGAAAGGGCCCAGTCAGGTGTTCTGAAGGTCTTCTTAATGGCATATAAAGGGATCCCAGGGATCAGATACATTTCTAAAATATACCAAGGTCTTCAAGACTTAAAAGGAGACAACACATCATATATAAAAGAGAGACGGGAAAAAGAGGGGAATTTCACTTTACAACTGGAAATATGGGAAAAGCTAAATAAACAACAATGGAAAAGTACCTCATCCCTGCAGTGGAGAGAATTTGGATGGAAAAATTTGGTAAGATTTTTCAGAACACCTGCACAAAACAAATTTACTCGTAAGGGGTTGAATTGTTGGCGCTTGTGTGGTGATGAGACTGCAAATCATTTTCATGTGTTTTGGTCATGCCCAGTTATCCACCAATATTGGACTAATGTACAGACAATATTGGGGAAAATATTCAAAATAACAGTCCCCTTTTCTTTTGTAACTTTGTATTTGGGTTTACTACCGGATTCACTGGAAAGACGAGGAGAAAAATACTTATTCACTGTTTTAATATTGGCAAGTAAAAAAGCCCTAACTAAAAAATGGATGTTGAAGGACTGTCCTACACCTGAAGATTGGATTAACGTGATTCAAGACATTTATTCTATGGAAAAGTTGACATTCGCACTGAGACAGGACATGGATGGGTTCTTGAACTTTTGGCAACCCTGGATCGCATATGTGTCTTCCATTAGATCTAATCTTTGACAAACACCATTTCAATAATGGCACCTCTCTTTGTTCCAAAGTTACTCAGTTGCTCTTTTATTTTTATTTATTTATTTTTATTTATTTATTTATTTTTGCTCTTTTGTTTTTTGTTTTTTCTTGTTTTGTTTTGTGTTTGGGTTTTTTTTGTTCTTTCTTTAATTTCTCTTTTTCTTTCACTTAAAAAAGGGGTGTTGTAATAATTATTCTCCCAATGTTGTCAAAAAACAAAAAAAGGGAACATGTGATAAAAATGTAAACAATGCAATGCTGTAATGACGTGTATACCCTTTACAAAAACTTAAATTAAAAAAAATTAAATTAAAAAAAAAAAAGAATTTGAAATCAGCCATTCTACTGTCCAGAAAATAGTCTACAAGTAGAGGACATTCAAAACAACTGCCAACATGTCCAGGTCTGGGTGTCCAAGCAAGTTCACCCCGAGAACAGATTACAAGATGCTCAAAGAAGTCTCCAAAAACCCTAAAATGTCATCACGGGACCTACAGCAGGCTCTTGCTACTATTGATGTGAAAGTGCATACCTCTACTATCAGAAACAGGCTGCACAAGTTTAACTTGCATGGGAGGCGTGCAAGGGGGGAACCTTTGAAACATGAAGGCCAGACTGAAGTTTGCCAGAGAGAACGTAGACAAAGACCAGGACTTCTGGAATAATGTTCCTTGGACAGATGAGTCTAAAATTGAATTATTTGGACACCAGAACAGAGGACGTGTTTGGCGTAGACCAAATACAGCATTCCAGGAAAAGAACATCATACCAGCTGTGAAGCATAGAGGTGGAAGTGTCATGGTTTGGAGATGCTTTGCTGCAGCAGGACCTGGCCAGCTCACCATCATAGAATCCACCATGAATTCTACTGTGTATCAGAGGGTGGTTGAGGACCACGTGAGACCATTTGTAAATAAATTAAAGTTGAAGTGGAACTGGACCCTGTAACATGACAGTGATCAAAAACCTATCAGTAAATCCACCAAGGATGGGCTAAAAACTAAGAAATGAAGAGCCCTAGAATGGCTGAGTCAAAGCCCGGATCTTAATCTCATTGAGATGCTGTGTGGTGACTTAAAACAGGCTGTACATGCAAGAAACCCCTCAAACATCTCACAGCTAAAAGAAGTCTGCGATGAGGAGTGGGGCAAACTTTCTTCAGACCAATGTCAGAGACTGGTAGATGGCTACAAGAAGCGTCCCACTGAAGTTATTTCAACCAAAAGGGGGGTAACACTAGCTATGAGGCGGTAGGGTGTCCTATCTTTTTCCACAGTTAGAATACACATTTTTGTTGATATTTTTTGTTTAATGAGTAAAATAAGGTTAATGTTTGTTATTTACCTGCAATGAAATCACCTTCTTTTCCAGGGATAAATGAAAACAAGATTAGACATCAATATGTGAACATTTCTTAATTCGTCGGCCTCCGTCGGTCTATGATGACCATGGAAGAGAATCCTAAACGTCTACTCTGCTGAATTTATTATTTATTTTGTTATTTTTGAAAACATTTCTTAATAAAGAACTGAATATTTAATGGAGTGTCCTAATTTTTTCACATGACTATAGATGGATAAATAGTCATGTGAAAAAATTAGGTCACCCCTTTAAATATTCAGTTCTTTATTAAGAAAAGTTCACGTGTCTATATCTAACCTTGTTTTTGTTTTTATTTGCATTTTTTCAATTTTATTTTAGCCATTGTAACTAGGAATGAATGTGGGGGGTGTCCTAAAAAGATGGTGGGTGTCCTAATTTATTCCTCACTATTTGTTTAGAATTACATTTTACAGAAAATCTGAAAAAGGTCTTGAATTCATTTTTAATTGTTTAGTTGTATTATGTGAATCTCCCAGTATTTTTAACATTGATATTAAATATCCGTATGTCCAAATATGTTAAAAAAAAACCACAGGCTTATACAGAGTGTCCTAATTTTTTCACATGACTCTAGATATATAGATGGATAGTGAACCTATTACAATATGAGACTACGAAACTACAACTCCCATAAGCACTATCTGCACACAGTGTGTGATCATTGGTCCACTGTTACCATGGACCCAGTCTGGAGAAGCTGTGGTTGGTCTACTCCATGGGTCAGTCTCCCGTCCTGCCCCTGTTCAGGCCAGTGGGAAGAAATGCCGTGGTGGGTGTCGGCTTCTCCTGTACCGAGTACGGAGTGGAGCGAGACTCTGCCCACAGCAACCTCATTTTGCAGTCAGTCTGGAGAAACGGCACGAACAGACAGCAGCTGGCAGAACACACCTGTCCCCGCGCTCAGTGATCAGACCACCAGGAGAACTGCCCCTGATCCCCATTGTCCCAGCCGTGAGTAGCTAATCCCTGTGCTCCCCCCACATCAGCTCCTACCTTTCTGGATAAACATGATTATTTTTTAGAGCAAGAAATTGTTTACCCTCTAAATATGTATTTTTAATGGATTGGTGCAGGGGTGTCCAACATATGGCCCGTGGGCCAAAATCAGCTACCAGGGGGTCCAAATTTTTCTCTGTGAATTTACAGCTTTCTTTCTAGTAAGTTTCTGAACTTTTCTACAGAATAGAATAGTTCATGTAAATTTGAGACATTTTTCTCCTGAAGATGAGACTTTTTTCTAATTATTTTTCTTTCTCTTCTTTTTTCTGGTGAAAACCAGTTAAGTTAAATCCATCAGCACCTACCAATGATGTAGTACAGCCATGAAGAGGTGTCCCAATTCACAGAGGCAGGCAAAGGCGAAGGGGCACAAATGAGAATTGGACACACCCCAAATCTTCCTGTACTTCACTCTCACGTTACAAATATTTTTCTCAGCTGTTTTACAATATTTGCTGCTGTTCATAAATAAACAGCATTTCTCTTGCTATTTTTTTTATGTATGTACTAGTGCATTGCCCATAGAACGCAAGTATTCCTGTCTGAAACAGGTAACCTAATCAGGATTTCCAGGCCCAAATGTAGGCTGTGCTTGAAAGTGGAATACAAAGAAGTGTAGCCTATATGTAGGAAAAATCACGTTAGACTTTGACAAATATAAAATGGAGTAAATGGCAGTGAGATTTATTTGATTGTGTGAATATTAATTACATTATCATTAATATATTAATATTAATAATATTAATTACCTTATTAAGAATAACTAAATATTGAAAAATGAATGGGACATTCAATATTAGCGACGGTTTCAGATGCCTTGTTTATTTGTTTGTCAGATCACTTATTTGTGTGATCTTTTATCACTTATATTCAAGATAATAGTGTATCTTGCATTTTGGGGAATGGGAGCTGTTCAATCATCATAATTATTTTAGTTTAGTTTATATCACTGTTCAGTGATGGAGTTCAGTGTAATATTGAATTTCTTCTGTGTATCGTTAATAAACTCATGCAGTACTATAACAGGACACATTTACAAATATTTTGAGACCCATTGGCTGCTGCTTTACCCGTGTGCCTGCAAAGGACTGCGATCCACCGGTTCAGCTGCTCCTTCCTTGCCAACGTCAACGCCAACCCCACCCGCGCACTTCATGTACTTCATGTCGAATTATCCATTAGACATGCACAATCATGGCAACTTTATGTTATAATTTGTTAAGCATTAAACCTTAGGTCTATCTTTTGTCGCTATTTACACTACGAGTAGCATTACTGTACATGGACTGCTGTTGTTTTTCCAGCCACTGAAGAGACAGAGAAACGCCATTTCAATTCTCCTGTATGTCCTGTACATATATCAGCTGTTCTGATAGATATGACAAAATGTCAGAACACCAGTGAATCCAATCAGCTGATCGCTCAAACCACAGAGCTCAGCTGTTTTCCATGATAAATCAGCCTCAGGGCAAAAGCACAATCAATGTATTATCTTTTTTTTTTTTACTTTATTGAAAATAACTTTTTTTAAATCGCCATCAGTTAGCGTGCCTTTGAGTCAGGTCATGTCTGGTTGCTGCTTCTCCTGGCATGTTCTGTGATGATTTGTCAGACCCGGTGCCCAACGATGCTCCACCCAGTCTGCTCGCGCACCTCATTCTCCACATATGGCGAATTATCCTTTAGTCCCACGCAATCAAGGCAACTTTATGGTATATTTTTTTTTAAGCATTAAATCTTAAGTATTATCTTTTTCTCATCAAATTTGTTGTTTTTTATTTCCTTGTTTTGTCCAGGGAACACTGTGGTGACTGACAAATTGTGATGTTGTGTGTTATCCAATCAGCATGGTCATGATGCCACGTATTGTCCAATCAGCATGGCCGTAATGCCGCGTATTATCCAATCAGCACGGAGTCAATCCGAAATCCTGCCCACACTTCTTGAAGCCAGGGCATGAAGAGACACAGAGGTGGCTAAACTTTTATTGATAAAAATTACATATTTTGACTGAGCGACTCCATACTCGGGGATACATAAGATAAGATAAGATAAGATAAGCCTTTATTAGTCCCACAACGGGGAAATTCCAGGATTGCAACAGCACAGGGATAGCAACACTCAGAGCAACAATCAGAAGGCAAGAAAAAAAACAAGCAAGCAAGAGCAGCTAATAAACATATGTACGTATTACTATAAAATATATATATATACACACACACACAGACACACAGTGCAGAGCATTGTAGCTGGATGGAATAAATATATGAATATATGAACACACAGTGCAGAGCATTGT
Organism: Pholidichthys leucotaenia; assembly: GCA_020510985.1. Classification (NCBI taxonomy): domain Eukaryota; kingdom Metazoa; phylum Chordata; class Actinopteri; order Cichliformes; family Pholidichthyidae; genus Pholidichthys; species Pholidichthys leucotaenia. Next base: position 142,790,614 of record CM035838.1, read on the forward strand.
AGCTAGATGGAATAAATATGTAAATATATAAACACCCACAGTACGGAGCATTGCAGCTAGGTGGAATAAATATGCAAGTATATAAACACACACAGTGCGGAGCAATGTAGCTAGATGGAATAATATGTAGATATATAAATATATAAACACACCCAGTGCTGAGCATTGTAGCTAGATGGAATAAATATGCAAATATATAAACACACACAGTGCAGAGCATTGTTGCTAGATGGAATGAAACAGCATAACCGTCTACTTAGTTATCCTACATGGTATGATTATGTGCCCATACATATTCTCACCCTCCATAGCGACCGGTATGTTCCTAGTTGTATGCCGGAGGGGACCATTGTGTAAGTCTATTGCATCTTTTGCATTCAAAAAACTATTAGTTTGTTACGTCTTTTTGCTATCTCTGCGAGCAGCCCTGCTTAGGTTGTACAGTCTGACAGCCGTTGGTAGGAAGGACCTACGAAACCTCTCGGTTGTGCACCTGGGATGATGTAGTCTGCTGCTAAATGAGCTCCTCAGTGCATTCAGTATGTCCTGCATAGGGTGGAACTCGGACTCCAGCAGAGATGACAGTTTAGCCACCGTCCTTCTCTCTCCTATCTCCTCCATCGGATCAAGGCGCTGCCCCAGGACAGAGCTAGCTTTCTTAATCAGTTTGTTCAGTCTCTTCCTATCGGCTGCAGTAATGCCACTGCCCCAGCAGACCACTCCAAAAGTGATGGCTGATGCCACCACCGTGTCATAGAATGACTTCAGCAGCGCCCCTTGTACACCAAAAGACCTGAGTCTCCTCAGCAGGAACAGCCTGCGCTGTCCCTTCTTGTAGAGTGCATCAGTATTGTGTGACCAGTCTAGTTTATTGTTCAGATGAATACCCAGGTACTTATAGGATGTCACCATCTCGATGTCTGTTCCCTGTATATTTACTGGTACTGTGAGGGGCTGCCCATGCCTGCGGCAGTCCACCACCAGCTCCTTAGTTTTCCTCGCGTTGATCTGGAGGCAGTTCCGATGGCACCAGTCCACGAAGTCCTGGATAAGCCCTCTGTACTCAGCTTCATCTCCATTGGAGATGAGGCCAACGATCGCAGAGTCATCAGAGAACTTCTGTAGATGGCAGTGTGTTGTGTTGTGTGAGAAGTCCGCAGTATAAAGAGTGAACAGGAAGGGAGCCAGCACCGTTCCCTGGGGGGCCCCCGTGCTACTGATGATCGTGTCGGACACACAGTCCCGGGTTCTCACAAACTGAGGCCGGTTCGTGAGGTAGTCCAGGATCCATGATGACAGGTGCTGGTCCACCCCTGCGCGCAGCAGCTTGTCCTTCAGGATCATCGGTTGGATGGTGTTGAAAGCACTGGAGAAGTCAAAGAACATGATCCTCACCATATTCCCGGGCTTCTCCAGGTGGGACAGAGAACGGTGAAGGAGGAAGATCACCGCATCCTCCACCCCAATGCCATGCTGGTAGGCGAACTGGAGTGGATCCATCGCTGGTTCCACCAGGGGGCGGAGGTGAGCAAGGAGCAGTCTCTCCAGGGTCTTCATCAAGTGGGACGTCAAGGCCACCGGTCTGTAGCTGTTCAGGTCTTTGGGGTGGGAAGTTTTTGGTACAGGTACCACACAAGATGTTTTCCACAGCTGTGGTACCCTCCCCAGTTTCAGGCTCATGTTGAAGATATACGTCACAATCCCACACAGCTGGTCTGCACAGGACTTGAGGAGCTTTGCGCTGATGCCGTCCGGTCCCGGCGCCTTCCTCGCCTTGATCTTCCTCAGCTCCGTCCTCACCTGGGTCCTGGTCAGGGTCAGGATGGGGGGCTGTGTGTTGGGAGTGGGGGGGTGTTGGTGGAGTGGGGAGTGGGCAGCAGGACTTGATTTCTTTAGAGGCAGCAGTGGTTGTTGTGCAGTCAGGGGGGCGGGCGGTTGGTCAAATCTATTGAAAAACAGATTCAGGTTGTTCGCCCACTCCCTGCCCCCTGTGGCCTGGGGGGAGGTATTCTGGAGCCCCGAGATGGTTTTGAGGTTTCTCCAGACCCCGCTGATGTCGCTCTGTTGCAGCTTGTCCTCCATCTTCTTCCTGAAGCTGTCCTTGCCTTCTCTGATCTTTCTCCTCAGCTCCCTCTGTACGGACTTCAGCATCTCCCTGTTCCCTGACCTGAAGATCCTCTTCTTCTCTCTCAGAAGTGTTTTTATCTCAGGGTTGATCCAGGGTTTGTTGTTTGAGTGACGCCGTATGGTCTTGGTGGGAACGGATTTGTCCACACAGAAGCTGAGGTAGCCCGTGAAGGTGTGAATGAGGCCATCGATGTCCTCACCATGTGGATCGCAGAGCTGCTTCCAGGCGGTGGCTTCAAAACAGCCCTTTAGAGTGTCCATTGTCTCCTCAGACCATAACTCCACAGTGTGCATGGCCGGAGGTTGTCTGTGCACTAGGGGTTTGTACACCGGCCGGAGATGAACCAAGTTGTGATCCGATCTCCCGAGTGGGGGGAGTTGTGATGAGGTGTACGCCTCCTTAGTGTTTGCGTAGAATAAATCCAGTGTTTTATTGTCTCTAGTGTGGCATGTGACATACTGGGTGAACGTGGGTAGAATGGGAGACAGTGAAACATGGTTGAAATCGCCTGAGATGAGGAGAAGAGCATCTGGGTGTTCTGTCTGCAGCCTGCTGGTTACTGAATGGATGACGTCACGTGCTGTCCCAGCGTTCGCCGTCGGATTTGCATAAACAACAATGCAGATCACGTGTGAGTGTTCTCTCGGGAGATATGTAGGCCTCATGCTAACAGCTAGCAACTCAATGTCTTTGCTGCAGTGTCGTTGTTTAACAGTGATATGTCCCGGTCTGCACCAGTTGTTGTTAACATACATTATCACTCCACCGCCCCTAGCCTTGCCACTGTCTAGTGTTCGGTCAGCTCGTATCATGTGAAAACCCTCCAGCTCAATGTTAGCATCTGCTGCTAGTTCAGTTAGCCACGTCTCAGTAAACAAAAGGAGAGAGCACTCCCGGTATGTGCTATCATAACGGGAGATAGCCGCTAGCTCATCTAACTTTCCCAGTATTGACCGTACATTTCCCATGACAACAGATGGAAGGGAGGGTCTGTACCTTATATTTTTTGTCCTCCGCCTTACTCCAGCCCGGCAGCCGCGGCGTTTTCGCCTCAGTTCTCTCGGTATGTCGAGTTTTTCCAATGGGACCGGGTGGCGGTTGAATGCTAGCAGCTGTTCTCTGCTGTATCGTATCCTGCTATAGACAGTGGCTCCGTCCACCGGCTCAGGAGACATTTAGGACGATCTGTGTGTCCGTGATATAAGTGGGGTGAAAAAAAAAGACGGATCAAAAGAGAGAGGAAGGGAAAAAGACTCGGAATCGAGCCGCTGTTGCAAAAGGCAGCCGACTCGTGTGGCGCCGAGAGAAAAAAAAAAAAAAAAAAAAAAAAAAAACATACCCAAGTAACCTCAGGAAGCCACGTATAAAACCTTAGGTCAGTCTGAGGAACGGTTCAAGAGATATGCGTGGAACAGACAGATAGACACACAGACAGAGACATCGTGAATTTATAGACAGATAAGGGTCATTTACATTTAAAATGTTTTGAATTTAGTTCAAGCAAATTTTAGCATGCAATAGTCAAATTTAATCATATTAAACATAATTTTCCAACCACAAAATTGTGGCTAGTGAGCAAAAAAGTTAATGTCAAGCTCTGCCACCACACGCAGAGCTACCACAGGACTGCCCCCTCCCCGCCCCCAATGTAGCTTTCACTACTTGCAGTAGCTGTGTGGCCTTGGGTCAGAGAAATGGAGATCGGTGCTGCCCCTATACACCATATGGTGTCCCACATGCTGTGGAAGGGAATTAACTAACTTAACTAACCTGCCACCACTAATATTTGCTCATTAATGAGGGAAAAAAATGAAGCAGTTCTCCTAGAAAGTACCCATGCTGACAACCACACAAATAAATTATGTAACACAACCCTATGTGGACCTTTTCTTTTATAGAAGTATGTAGGTTACTTCATGCTGGCCCTTAGTTCACGTAACCCTGCCAAAGAGAGAGGGAAAAGTAGGGCATCATGACCTACATTAACGAATGTGGTATTCACCACCAGTCTCATGGAGGTGTGCGCTCAGCTCTCAGCCATGTCTCTTTTGACATCTAGGTACCATACATGTTTGATGTGATCACACAAGTGCATGACAGCTGCCACAAACTTATACCATACTGATTATTCTGTAACTGAAGACTTAATAATAAAATATATAGTTATAAAGCATTAATGGTGAGTCATCAGCTCAATTAAAATGCAGCTGTTGGCTATCAGCTCAGGCTGATTCTCCTAAAGGCAGAGTTTAAATGTGCTGGCTTCAAGAGTCCTCATTCAAATCCACTTCAGCTCTGAAAATCTGTGTTGTGAACTCGTAGGCTGAAGCAATATAAGTGTGTTTGATTCATATTTAGAAAAGTTTATACTGTCTTATAGTGGATGCAGGATGCTTGATAAAAAGTGAACAGTAAAGCTCCAACAGTTGGTATGCAAGCGTGGCAGGTGTGCCTCCAGAAGGGGCTCTGTTAGAACCCGGTGGGATCCAGAGACCAGCAGAGCTCTCCTCCAGCTCAGACCTGGCCCACATCACTTCCACAGCCTGCTCCTAGAAGCCTTGTGTATTTGACTCAGCCCACACAATCAATTAAGTCCAAAAAATGTTCAATGCTAAAATTGAATAACGTAAAGTGCTGATTTGATTTGACATTCTGCATGTATTATCCAGTCTGTCACAAAAATGAGAGCCTTTAACAAAGAACACATCAAATAGTATTTTTTTTTCTTCACTTAACTGAAAAGACACAATGTCAGTATGAATGGAAAGAGGTAAAGAACATGATGGACATAACAGGTGACAGAGTCCGACAATAATGTCTGCCAGGGGAACCCAAAAGGACCTTGTATTACTAAGAGGACTATTACGCAAGGATGACCTACTGTATGATTCCAATTATACAAGTACCTGCATTTATTGAGCCATACAATGGTGTGAAAAAGTGTTTGCCCCCTTCCTGATTTCTATTTTTTTGTATGTTTGTCACACTTTAATGTTTCAGATCATCAAACAAATTTAAATATTGGACAAAGATAACACAAGTAAACAAAAAATGCAGTTTTTAAATGAAGGTGTTTATTATTAAGGTCTAAAAAAACCCAAACTTACATGGCCCTGTGTGAAAAAGTGATTGTGCACCCCCAGTGCACCCCCCCATTAAATTAACTTTGATTTATCACATCTTTGGAAAGCTGAGCTCAATTTCTCTAGTCACACCCAGGCCTGATTACTGCCACACCTGTTCTCAATCAATAAATCACTTAAATAGAACCTGCCTGACAAAGTGAAGTAGGCCAAAAGATGCTTAATTCAACTTCAATTCAATTCAACTTTATTTATATAGCTTAAAAACTTGACATCATGCTGCGATCCAAAGAAATTCAGGAACAAATAAGAAACAAAGTAATTGAGATCTATCAGTCTGGAAAAGGTTATAGAGCCATTTCTAAAGCTTTGGGACTCCAGTGAACCACAATGAGAGCCATTATCCACAAATGGCAAAAACACTGAACAGTGGTGAACCTTCCCAGGAGTGCCCGGCCAACCAAAATTACCCCAAGAGTGCAGCAACAACTCATCCAAGAGGTCACAAAAGACCCCACAACATCATCCAAAGAACTGTAGGCCTCACTTGCCTCAGTTACGGTCAGTGTTCATGACTCCACCATAAGAAAGACACTGGGCAAAAATGGCCTGCATGGCAGAGTTCCAAGATGAAAACCACTGCTGAGCAAAAAGAAAATAAAGGCTTGTCTCAGTTTTGCCAGAAAACATCTTGATGATCCCCAAGACTTTTGGGAAAATACTCTGTGGACTGATGAGACAAAAGTTGAACTTTTTGGAAGGTGTGTGTCCCATTACATCTGGCGTAAAAGTAACAGCATTTCAGAAAAGGAACATCATAGTGTGATGGTCTGGGGCTGTTTTGCTACTTCAGGACCTGGAAGACTTGCTGTGGTAAATGGAACCATGAATTTTGCTGTCTACCAAAAAAAATCCTTAAGGAGAACGTCCGCCCATCTGTTCGTGACCTCAAGCTGAAGCACACTTGGGTTCTGCAGCAGGACAATGATCCAAAACACACCAGCAAGTCCACCTCTGAATGGCTTAAGAAAAACAAAATGAAGACTTTGGAGTGGCCTAGTCAAAGTTCTGACCTGAATCCAATTGAGATGCTGTGGCATGGCCTTAAAAAGGCGGTTCACGCTCGAAAACCCTCCAATGTGGCTGAATTACAACAATTCTGCAAAGACGAGTGGACCAAAATTCCTCCAAAGCACTGTAAAAGACTCATAGCCAGTTATTGCAAATGCTTGATTTTACAGTGGGGCAAAAAAGTATTTAGTCAGCCACCAATTGTGCACGTTCTCCCACTTAAAAGATGAGAGAGGTCTCCAATTTTCATCATAGGTATACCTCAACTATGAGAAACAAAATGAGAAAAAAAAAATCCAGAAAATCACATTGAAGGATTTTTAATGAATTAATTGGTAAATTCCTTGGTAAAATAAGTATTTGGTCAATAAAAAAGGTTCATCTCGAACTTCCGGTTATGGCTGCCACGTAGGACGGACGTGTCTCGCTCTGCTCTGCTCCTGGAGAAAAAAAATCGGCAAATAACTCTCTCATTTGGGACAGAACGTATCCCAGCATTTGGGCGAGGATATGTCGGCGAAGCCTAAGGCTGGAAAACCAGGAAAAGGAAAAAGCGAGCCGCCGAAACAGTCCAAATTAACGGACTTTCAGGTCTGTGACGCAGCAAACAAAACTCCATATATGGCGGAGGAGGCTGGCAACGGCGCGATATCTGCGGGGAATGGCGCAGATGCGCTGATGGCTGCCATGAGTTCAATGAGAGCGGACTTTTCCTCTAGATTTGATGGGATTATGACAGCGTTGGAAGGAATAAGAAAGGAATTGGGTGACTGTGTAGAACGAACGGCGCAGATGGAGCTCCGTCTCGCTAGTGCTGAAGATGACGTCACCCGTCTTCAATTAAAGGTGCGCACTTTGGAAAAAAAAAATAAATCTCTGGAAGATAATATTTTGGATTTGGAATCTCGGTCGAGACAGAATAATTTGAGGCTGGTGGGTCTTCCAGAGGAATCAGAAGGTCGGGACGTATGTTCCTTTCTGGAAAAGTGGATTCCGGAGGTGCTGGGCAGCGAGGAGTTGCAATCAGCAGTGGTTCTGGAAAAAGCACATCGTATTGGCCCACGGAGAGATAAGGGACAGCCGAGGACCTTAATTATGAAGTTTCTTAGCAACAGAGACAGGATGAAGATCTTCAACGCTGCACGTGCTAAAGGAGAGATTAAACACCAGGACCAGCAGGTGCGGTTCTACCCAGATTTGGCCACAGGAATCCAGCAATTGAGGAAGCAGTTTGATCCCGTACGTAAGGAGCTGCGCAACCTTGGGATTCGTCATGGTGTAATCTATCCTGCGAGACTGCTGACCACGTATGAGGGCAGAACCCACATCTTCAAGACCCCAGAGGAGGCGCAGGAGTTCATCAAGAAGATCAAAGAAGAAGAAGAGACTGGTGGGAGCTAAGCATGAACAAAATATAAGGTAGAATAATTAAGCATTTGCACAGGCATCTGACTGACTTGAAGTAAATAGTAAGTTTACAAAATATAGATTGTATTATATATTAAAAAAACAAAACAAAAACAAAACAAACAAAAAAAAAAACTATGATGTACAAAGTTGTTAAAAATTTTGGAGTTAAGTTGGAAAACTACAGAGGAGAGTTAATGTTACGTCATTAAAAGCAGTAGAGTTAGGGTGATTGGGAGGATGAAGAAAAAGTGGCTTAGGCTGTTCCCCGTGGGTGTGGAACGGTCGATGGCTATATCGGGAGACAGAATTTTTCTTTTGATTTTGGGGGGTTTGCCACAAGTGTGGGAAGGGGAAATTTGTTTGTGTGTAGTTTGTAGGATGAATGTTCAACCACTCATGTTTTTGCTTCTCTGTATGAGCATGTTTACACTGCAAGGTAATCCCAAACTCTCTATTGATCATGGACCAAAGTGTTAATCTTAATTTAACTTCATGGAATTGCAGAGGTCTACAAAATTTAAAAAAACTTAAACAAGTTATGAATAAAATAAAGGACATGGGTTCAAGAATTGTGTTTTTACAAGAAACTCATCTGATAGAGGAGGATGTTAAAAGAATTAGGAGTAGATGGCAGGGAAGTGTATTCACCTCTTCATTTTCATCCCGAGCCAGGGGAGTTATGACTCTCATACATAAATCAGTTCCTTTTCAAGTGAAAAATGTAATTGGAGACAAATTTGGAAGATATGTAATCATTCAAGGTTCTTTGCTATTAGAAAATATAAATCTTGTGAACTTATATGGTCCCAATATAGATGATCAGAAGTTCTTTGCTAATTTATTTCTCATCTTATCATCACTTACAGGGCAACATATAATAGCAGGGGATTTTAATTGTACATTGAATCCAGGTGTGGATAGATCAACAGGACTGGATTGTACGCACATTGGATGTAGGATGACTATTAATCATTTTATGAAAGAATTGAGATTGTTAGATATATGGAGAGAAATGAAACCACAAGTTAAAGCCTATTCTTGTTATTCCAGTACCTACAAGACATTCTCACGTATTGATTATTTTTTGATTTCCACAGAATTAAGGTCCAAGATTCAAAACTGCTTTTATGATAACATCGTGATCTCTGATCATGCACCCTGTTGTCTAATATATGTAGATAAAAAATTGACAAAGGAATCAGGTAGATGGCAATTTCAGCATAAATGGCTTCAGGATGAGGAATTTGTCAAGTATATAGAAAAACAGATAGACGAGTTCTTTGACATCAATACTACACAAACATCAGCATGTGTAAAGTGGGAGGCTTTCAAAGCTTTTATTAGGGGACATATTATTAGTTATACAGGATCAAAATCTAAGAAGACTCGAGAGGAGAGAGCTAAATTGGAACATAAAATAAAAAGTCTTCAGGAAAAAGTGTATGCAGGAAGTGACCCAAGGTTGGAGAATGAATTACTGATTTTGAGAGCTGAATACGACAAAAAATCAGCGAATAGAGCTGCCTCGAGTCTTCTAAGATTGAAACAATCTATTTATGAACAAGGTGAAAAATCAGGAAAATTATTAGCATGGCAGATTAAACAATTGGAAATTAAAACACCAATTACCAGTATTATAAGTAATGGACAGGTAGTTATAGATCCTTTAGAAATTAATAGAGCCTTTAGAGATTACTATGAAAAATTATATGATACCAAAAATGAACCTGATTTAACAAAACTAAATGGGTTTTTGAACGAACTATCTATACCGTGTATTCCAAATGAAAACAGGGAGATATTGGAGTCTAAAATTAGTCAAGAAGAAGTTGGGCTAGCCATTGATAATATGAAATCAGGAAAAAGTGCAGGACCAGATGGTCTTCCAGTTGACCTTTATAAAAAATTTAAGAATAAATTAATAAAACCTTTTTTGGAAATGGTTTTAGAAGCATTTCAAAATAATAATTTACATACATAAATAATGCCTTAATTATACTGCTGCCAAAACCAGGTAAGCCCTCTAATAAATGTGAAAATATGAGACCAATAAGCCTATTAAACGCCGACCTTAAGATAATCTGTAAAATTTTAGCAAGACGAATACAAGAAATTTTACCAAATATTATTAATCGAGATCAGAATGGCTTTATAAAGGGTAGACAAGGCTTCCATAATGTAAGAAGACTATTTAATATTATTTATTTTAATAAAGAAGCACCGGATACAGCTCTCCTATCATTGGACGCCGAAAAGGCCTTTGATAGAGTTGAATGGCCCTTTCTTTTTGAAGTCCTACAAAGGTTTGGACTTGGAAATAATTTCATAAAATGGGTTCAAATAATATACAATAATGCTACAGCAGAAATCCTAACAAATAACAATATTTCAAAACCAATAAAAATAAATAGAGGATGTCGACAAGGCTGTCCACTTTCACCTTTACTGTTTACTATGGCAATTGAACCTTTAGCGATAGCGATACGTTTACATTCACAAATATATGGAATTAAAGTTGGACCAACAGAACATAAAATCTCCCTGTACGTCGATGATATAATTTTGTTTATGTCGAATCTAAAAAAATCAATTCCAACCTTGTTGAATTTAATAAAGAATTTTGGGGAAATATCAGGATATAAAATAAATAAAACTAAATCTTCAATATTAATGCTAAATGAGACCCAGAGAAATTACCCAGCCCCTGAGGTAAATCAATTCAATGTTGTAAATCAGTTTAAATATTTAGGAATCCAAATTATGCCTAAGCTAGAATCAGTCGCCAGTGTCAACTATGAAGCCTTAATGTCAGATATCAATGAGTTAACTCAGAGATGGATGTCACTACCAATGTCGATGATCGGGAGAATCAATATACTTAAAAGTAATATTTTACCTAAAATACTTTATTTATTTCAATACATTCCCTTATCACCACCTTTAGATCTATTCTCAAGAATAAAAAAAAAGTTAGTGGAATTTATATGGAACAACAGGAGGGCTAGATTACGTTTGTCTTTATTATATTTACCATTTGATCGTGGAGGTCTGAAATGTCCAAATTTTATGTTGTATTATTGGTCGGCACAACTGAGGTCTATGACATATTATTTTTCATCAAATGATCTCCCTCACTGGACTGAAATGGAATCATACAATTTACCTTTACCTCTTCCCATATTCATATACTCAGATTCGGCAAAAAAATTACAAAAACAAGTTAAAAATCCATTTGTAAAGCATATGATCAAAATATGGTGTGAAGCTAAAAACTATTTAAAAGAACCACAGTTATTGTCACAATTTAGTCCAATATGGGGTAATCAATATTTTAAACCAGGGAGAGCGGACGCTGTATTTAAAGTATGGAATTTAAAAGGGATACAAAAGATTCAGGATTTATATTTGCCATGTGCAGACAACATAATGTCTTTTGAAGAGCTGAGGATCAAATTTAATCTCAATAGAACACATTTTTTTAAATATCTTCAACTTAGAAACTTTATTCGATCAAATCAAAATAAAGCTCTCACTCGACCTATTTATTCATCCTTGGAAAAAATGATGATGAAAGATAGTAAAAGAAAGGGTATTATTTCAGAGTTTTATAACTCATTGACACTATCTTCAAGTGAAAATTCACTGAAAAGATTAAACTACTGGAAAGAAGATCTGCAAATTGAAATTTCAGAGGAACAATGGGAATTGGCTTGTACAGAAGCTCAAACCAAATCAATAAATGCACGCCTTAAATTGATACATTTCAAATGGTTAATGCGGATGTATGTTACACCGGAGGAGTTAAATAGATATAACAAAAATATACCAGATACATGCACAAAATGCATGGAAAGTAAAGGAACCCTATTTCATTGTTTATGGGAATGTAGATTAATAAGAATGTTTTGGGAAGAGGTGAGGGTAACAATTGAAAAAATAATCTCAAAACAAATCATACTGAATCCTAAACTGTTTTTGTTGGGTCTGTACCCAGAAAAGCATAATTTTAATAAAAGTGAAAGAACATTCATAGACCTCAGTTTGCTTAATGCCAAAAAATGTATTGCACTATTATGGAAAAAGACTCATAGACCAGATGTGACTCAGTGGTTAAGACAGATGTTAACAAACCTTCCATTAGAAAGAATAACATATATACTGAAATCAAAGGAAATTGTGTTTGAGAATATATGGAGACCTTTTATTGATTATGTAAAAAATTTAAACATAACTCTTGAAGAAGAAGGTGAATGATGTGTGTGGACCTTGTAAATTCCAAACTGGTGAACATAATATGTATACTTATGTATTGGATTGTCTAGACTAAACAGAGGAGCATTGTTGAAGACTTGATTTTGTTGGTGGTTGTTGGTGTTTTGAGTGCATTTTTTTTTTTTTGTAGTACTTTAGTGTTAGTGTTTGATTGTTTGTATCATGTTTGTTAAAAAAAAAAAAAAAGGTTCAATAAAGATATTGTGGAAAAAAAAAAAAAAAGGTTCATCTCAATACTTTGTTATATACCCTTTGTTGGCAATGACAGAGGTCAAACGTTTTCTGTAAGTCTTCACAAGGTTTTCACACACTGTTGCTGGTATTTTGGCCCATTCCTCCATGCAGATCTCCTCTAGAGCAGTTTTGGGGCTGTCGCTGGGCAACTTGGACTTTCAACTCCCTCCAAAGATTTTCTATGGGGTTGAGATCTGGAGACTGGCTAGGCCACTCCAGGACCTTGAAATGCTTCTTACGAAGCCACTCCTTCATTGCCCGGGCGGTGTGTTTGGGATCACTGTCATGCTGAAAGACCCAGCCACGTTTCATCTTCAATGCCCTTGCTGATGGAAGGAGGTTTCCACTCAAAATCTCACGATACATGGCCCCATTCATTCTTTCCTTTACATGGATCAGTCGTCCTGGTCCCTTTGCAGAAAAACAGCCCCAAAGCATGATGTTTCCACCCCCATGCTTCACAGTAGGTATAGTGTTCTTTCTCCTCCAAACACGACAAGTTGACTTTTTACAATAAAGTTCTATTTTGGTTTCATCTGACCATATGACATTCTCCCAATCCTCTTCTGGATCATCCAAATGCTCTCTAGCAAACTTCAGACGGGCCTGGACATGTACTGACTTAAGCAGGGGGACACGTCTGGCACTGCAGGATTCAAGAGTCCCTGGCGGCGTAGTGTGTTACTGATGGTAGCCTTTGTTACTTTGGTCCCAGCTCTCTGCAGGTCATTCACTAGGTCCCCCCGTGTGGTTCTGGGATTTTTGCTCACCGTTCTTGTGATAATTTTGACCCCATGGGGTGACCTCTTGCGTGGAGCCCCAGATCGAGGGAGATTATCAGTGGTCTTGTATGTCTTCCATTTTCTAATAATTGCTCCCACAGTTGATTTCTTCACACCAAGCTGCTTACCTATTGCAGATTAAGTATTCCCAGCCTGGTGCAGGTCTACAATTTTGTTTCTGGTGTCCTTTGACAGCTCTTTGGTATTGGCCATAGTGGAGTTTGGAGTCTGACTGTTTGAGGTTGTGGACAGGTGTCTTTTATACTGATAACGAGTTCAAACAGGTGCCATTAATACAGGTAACGAGTGGAGGACAGAGGAGCCTCTTAAAGAAGAAGTTACAGGTCTGTGAGAGCCAGAAATCTTGCTTGTTTGTAGGTGACCAAATACTTATTTTACTGAGGAATTTACCAATTAATTCATTAAAAATCCTTCAATGTGATTTTCTGGATTTTTTTTTTCTCATTTTGTCTCTCATAGTTGAGGTATACCTATGATGAAAACTGGAGACCTCTCTCATCTTTTAAGTGGGAGAACTTGCACAATTGGTGGCTGACTAAATACTTTTTTGCCCCACTGTAGTTGTTGCTGCTAAGGGTGGCCCAACCAGTTATTAGGTTTAAAAAATTACCCTTTTGTGAAGTAGCTTCTCACACTGCAAAAATAGGAAAAAAATACAGTGTGGCACTCTGGGGTAAACACTGCTCCATGTGGTATGACAAAGCTATTTTGTGAAGAAAGGAAACCCGTAAAAATAAATACACAGTGGAGGTCAAAATTAGAGAACAACCTATAATTTCCTAAATTTTAAAGTCAATGCATGTGTATTATTTGAAGTAATGCTAACATGTATCTAAGGGCAGATTTTTGAGCATATTTCAGAATTATCTATATTCTCAACCATCATATAAAATTCTTGAATGAGAAATTTTTAGAATAGCACTGATCAAAATTAGAGAACACTTTCAGATACCTCCCAGTTATTGGTGTTAATGTGGCACCTAATGACAAGCTACGTAATTGTTGGACACACCCTATTTATCTGGCAGGTCTCCTAGTTACTTTGCAAGATGACAAGTCATTGGAAGTTGACTGAAACCCTGCGAAAGCAGGTTATCCAGATGAAGGCCAAAGGGATGACCCTCTCAGCCATTGTAAGAGAGGTTGGGTGTTCCAAGTCTATAATTTCAAGAATACTGAAACTTTACATGGACACAGATTCATTTAAGTCCCCAAAAAAGGCTGATTGTCCACATAAAACAAGTGCATGATAGGACAGGATTATGCGAAGACTCTCAATGAGGAATCGGTTCAATACTGCAGCTGGAATTGCTTGCCAGTTCACTGCTGAACAGGGCAAGGATCTGTCTCGGTACACAATGTCTCTCCATTTAAGACAGTTTGGACTCATAGCTCACTCTGCAGTGACCAAACCTCTCATCAGCAGAAAGAATAAAAAAAAGGCTAGACTTGCTTTTGCTGAGGAGCATGTTGGATGGACAGAGGAGAACTGGTCCAGAGTGCACTTCAGTCATCAGAGTAAGTTCAATTTATTTGGGTCTGATGGGAAAAGATATGTTTGGTGTCAAACTGGGGAAAGACTAAACCCAAAATGTGTAAAGAAGTCAGTTAAATTTGGAGGAAGAAGTGTCATAGTTTGGGGGATGTTTTCTGAAGCAGGAGTTGGGCCTCTTGTACAGCTACATGGCAGGGTGAATGCAAATGTTTATGTGAACCTCCTTCAGCAACATCCAATTCTTTCACTGCAATTGTCTCCCAATCAGCCCACAATTTTCATGCAAAACACGGACTTCTGTCACACTGCAAAACAGGTTAAACACAACAGTTCCTTGAATCTAACAATATTGAAACAATGAAATGGCCAGCTCAGAGTCCAGATCTAAACCCCATAGAGAATCTCTGGAAAATCCCTGGCGACAAAGTCATGGCCAAGAAACCCACTACAGTTGCTGAACTGTGGAAGAGACTGCAAGAAGAATGGACCAAGATCAAACCAAAGCAGTGTGAGAAACTAGTGATGTCCTGTGGGTGCAGATGTGCTGAAGTCATTCAAAGCAAGGGCCTCTACACTTCCTATTAATTTTTTTAATCCTATAGCCCTAAAAAACATTGTTTATATTTTCTCTTCTGACACAGTGGTTACAGTTCTCTAATTTTGCTCACCGTTTTTTTTAACAAAATAAATGTTTGTGTTGAAGTGCCTTGGTTATTTAAAAACAACATGCTCGTACAGCAGTGGTATAGCCACAGCTGATATTCTGTCAAATTTTGAACAATGAAGAATAACATATGTTAGAATAAATCAAGTGTTAATACATTGTTCTCCAATTTTGATCTCCACTATAGACTACCTGTTAGAAGGTTTTATGCACCTACACATTCATTTTGAATGAGTAGGCACATCCAAAGTTTTGACTAGTAGTGTAATTTCATGTTTTTTTTCTTTTAAGAGTGAGAGTAAGAA
Source organism: Pholidichthys leucotaenia (assembly GCA_020510985.1). Lineage (NCBI taxonomy): Eukaryota > Metazoa > Chordata > Actinopteri > Cichliformes > Pholidichthyidae > Pholidichthys > Pholidichthys leucotaenia. The sequence goes on from CM035838.1 coordinate 142,806,079, forward strand.
TAGTAAGAGTGAGAGTAAGAGTAAGAATCATGTGTTAAATAACACATTTTCAGTTTACCAAAAATAAACACTAGATTTGCAAAGGTGCAGGCCCATCCCTCTCCTCTGCATTCTCTAACAGCAGCTCCCTCATCTTCTCTTTCAAAGATATGAGAAGATATCTATAATGCAAGCATATGTATCAGTGACATACAGGTTGGCTGCACCTGACCTTTGACACCAAAACCATAGCCATAAGGGCATGTCCCAGAGTCAACCTGTGCACCATGTCTGGTAACCTATCTTTATTTGTTCTTGAGTTAGAGGCTAGATGACTTTGGCCCTTTGACCCCAAAAGTAGGAGAGGTTACTTTAGTGCAAGTTCATCCCCTTTACCAAGTCTGGTGATCCTGGTGCTAACAGCAACAACATAATAAGATAAGATAAGATAAGCCTTTATTAGTCCCACAATGGGGAAATTCCAGGATTGCAACAGCACAGGGATAGCAACACTCAGAGCAACAATCAGAAGACAAGAAAAAAACAAGAGCAGCGAGAATACATATGTACATATAAATATATAAACACAGTGCGGAGCATTGTAGCTAGATGGAATAAATATATAAACACACAGTGCGGAGCATTGTAGCTAGATGGAATGAAACAGCATAACCGTCTACTTAGTTATCCTACATGGTATGATTATGTACCCATACATACTGTCGCCCTCTGTAGCGACCAGCATTTTCCTAGTTGTATACCAGAGGGGACCAATGATCACAAATGTGAAAAATCTACTATAAGGCGATGCAACCTCAATCCTTGTCATTTTACTTCCAAATCTATTTCAGGTCTAGAGGAATTCTAGATTAACCACTGCTGTAAGTTTGGTGATCCTAGCACTAAATCCAACATCATAATGGGCAGCAATGTGAAATAAAAATACTAAGAAATGACTTCCGGTTATGGCTGCCACGTAAGACGGACGTGTCTCACTCTGCTCTGCTCCTGGAGAAAAAAACCCGGCAAATAACTCTCTCATTTGGGACAGAACGTATCCCAGCGTTTGGGCGAGGATATGTCGGCGAAGCCTAAGGCTGGAAAACCAGGTAGAGGAAAAAGCGAGCCGCCGAAACAGTCCAAATTAACGGACTTTCAGGTCTGTGACGCAGCAAATAAAACTCCATATATGGCGGAGGAGGCTGGCAACGGTGCGATGTCTGCGGGGAGCGGCGCAGATGCGCTGATGGCTGCCATGAGTTCAATGAGAGCGGACTTTTCCTCTAGATTTGATGGGATTATGACAGCGTTGGAAGGAATAAGAAAGGAATTGGGTGACTGTGTAGAACGAACGGCGCAGATGGAGCTCCGTCTCGCTAGTGCTGAAGATGACGTCACCCGTCTTCAATTAAAGGTGCGCACTTTGGAAAAAAAAAATAAATGTCTGGAAGATAATATTTTGGATTTGGAATCTCGGTCGAGACAGAATAACTTGAGGCTGGTGGGTCTTCCAGAAGAATCAGAAGGTCGGGACGTATGTTCCTTTCTGGAAAAGTGGATTCCGGAGGTGCTGGGCAGCGAGGAGTTGCAATCAGCAGTGGTTCTGGAAAATGCACATCGTATTGGCCCACGGAGAGATAAGGGACCGCCGAGGACCTTAATTATGAAGTTTCTTAGCAACAGAGACAGGATGAAGATCTTCAACGCTGCACGAGCTAAAGGAGAGATTAAACACCAGGATCAGCAGGTGCGGGTCTACCCAGATTTGGCCACAGGAATCCAACAATTGAGGAAGCAGTTTGATCCCATACGTAAGGAGCTGCGCAACCTTGGGATTCGTCATGGTGTAATCTATCCTGCGAGACTGCTGACCACGTATGAGGGCAGAACCCACATCTTCAAGACCCCAGAGGAGGCGCAGGAGTTCATCAAGAAGATCAAAGAAGAAGAAGAGACTGGTGGGAGCTAAGCATGAACAAAATATAAGGTAGAATAATTAAGCATTTGCACAGGCATCTGACTGACTTGAAGTAAATAGTAAGTTTACAAAATATAGATTGTATTATATATTAAAAAAAAACAACAAAAACAAAACAAACAAAAAAAAAACTATGATGTACAAAGTTGTTAAAAATTTTGGAGTTAAGTTGGAAAACTACAGAGGAGAGTTAATGTTACGTCATTAAAAGCAGTAGAGTTAGGGTGATTGGGAGGATGAAGAAGGAGTGGCTTAGGCTGTTCCCCGTGGGTGTGGAGCGGTCGATGGCTATATCGGGAGACGGAATTTTTCTTTTGATTTTGGGAGGTTTGCCACAAGTGTGGGAAGGGGAAATTTGTTTGTGTGTAGTTTGCAGGATGAATGTTCAACCACTTATGTTTTTGCTTCTCTGTATGAGCATGTTTACACTGCAAGGTAATCCCAAACTCTCTATTGATCATAAACCAAAGTATTAATCTTAATTTAACTTCATGGAATTGCAGAGGTCTACAAAATTTAAAAAAACTTAAACAAGTTATGAATAAAATAAAAGACATGGGTTCAAAAATTGTGTTTTTACAAGAAACTCATTTAATAGAGGAGGATATAAAAAGAATTAGGAGTAGATGGCAAGGAAGTGTCTTCACCTCATCATTCTCATCCCGGGCCAGGGGAGTTATGACTCTCATACATAAATCAGTTCCTTTTCAAGTGAAAAATGTAATTGAGACAAATTTGGAAGATATGTAATCATTCAAGGTTCTTTGCTATTAGAAAATATAAATCTTGTGAACTTATATGGTCCCAATATAGATGATCAAAAGTTCTTTGCTAATTTATTTCTTATCTTATCATCATGTACAGGGCAACATATAATAGCAGGGGATTTTAATTGTACATTGAATCCAGGTATAGATAGATCAACAGGACTGGATTGTACGCACAATGGATGTAGGATGACTATTAATCATTTTATGAAAGAATTGAGATTGTTAGATATATGGAGAGAAATGAAACCACAAGTTAAAGCCTATTCTTGTTATTCCAGTACCTACAAGACATTCTCACGTATTGATTATTTTTTGATTTCCACAGAATTAAGGTCCAAGATTCAAAACTGCTTTTATGGTAACATCGTGATCTCTGATCATGCACCCTGTTGTCTAATATATGTAGATAAAAAATTGACAAAGGAATCAGGTAGATGGCAATTTCAGCATAAATGGCTTCAGGATGAGGAATTTGTCAAGTATATAGAAAAACAGATAGACGAGTTCTTTGACATCAATACTACACAAACATCAGCATGTGTAAAGTGGGAGGCTTTCAAAGCTTTTATTAGGGGACATATTATTAGTTATACAGGATCAAAATCTAAGAAGACTCGAGAGGAGAGAGCTAAATTGGAACATAAAATAAAAAGTCTTCACGAAAAAGTGTATGCAGGAAGTGACCCAAGGTTGGAGAATGAATTACTGATTTTGAGAGCTGAATACGACAAAAAATCAGCGAATAGAGCTGCCTCAAGTCTTCTAAGATTGAAACAATCTTTTTATGAACAAGGTGAAAAATCAGGAAAATTATTGGCATGGCAGATTAAACAATTAGGAATTAAAACACCAATTACCAGTATTATAAGTAATGGACAGGTAGTTATAGATCCTTTAGAAATTAACAGAGCCTTTAGAGATTACTATGAAAAATTATATGATACCAAAAATGAATTTGATTTAACAAAACTAAATGGGTTTTTGAACGAACTATCTATACCGTGTATTCCAAATGAAAACAGGGAGATATTGGAGTCTAAAATTAGTCAAGAAGAAGTTGGGCTAGCCATTGATAATATGAAATCAGGAAAAAGTGCAGGACCAGATGGTCTTCCAGTTGACCTTTATAAAAAATTTAAGAATAAATTAATAAAACCTTTTTTGGAAATGGTTTTAGAAGCATTTCAAAATAATAATTTACCATCATACATAAATAATGCCTTAATTATACTGCTGCCAAAACCAGGTAAGCCCTCTAATAAATGTGAAAATATGAGACCAATAACCCTATTAAACGCCGACCTTAAGATAATCTGTAAAATTTTAGCAAGACGAATACAAGAAATTTTACCAAATATTATTAATCGAGATCAGAATGGCTTTATAAAGGGTAGACAAGGCTTCCATAATGTAAGAAGACTATTTAATATTATTTATTTTAATAAAGAAGCACCGGATACAGCTCTCCTATCACTGGACGCCGAAAAGGCCTTTGATAGAGTTGAATGGCCCTTTCTTTTTGAAGTCCTACAAAGGTTTGGACTTGGAAATAATTTCATAAAATGGGTTCAAATAATATACAATAATGCTACAGCAGAAATCCTAACAAATAACAATATTTCAAAACCAATAAAAATCAATAGAGGATGTTGACAAGGCTGTCCACTTTCACCTTTACTGTTTACTATGGCAATTGAACCTTTAGCGATAGCGATACGTTTACATTCACAAATATATGGAATTAAAGTTGGACCAACAGAACATAAAATCTCCCTGTACGCCGATGACATAATTTTGTTTATGTCGAATCTAAAAAAATCAATTCCAACCTTGTTGAATTTAATAAAGAATTTTGGGGAAATATCAGGATATAAAATAAATAAAACTAAATCTTCAATATTAATGCTAAATGAGACCCAGAGAAATTACCCAGCCTCTGAGGTAAATCAATTCAATGTTGTAAATCAGTTTAAATATTTAGGAATCCAAATTGTGCCTAAGCTAGAATCAGTCGCCAGTGTCAACTATGAAGCCTTAATGTCAGATATCAATGAGTTAACTCAGAGATGGATGTCACTACCAATGTCGATGATCGGGAGAATCAATATACTTAAAAGTAATATTTTACCTAAAATACTTTATTTATTTCAATACATTCCCTTATCACCACCTTTAGATTTATTCTCAAGAATAAAAAAAAAGTTAGTGGAATTTATATGGAACAACAGGAGGGCTAGATTACGTCTGTCTTTATTATATTTACCATTTGATCGTGGAGGTCTGAAATGTCCAAATTTTATGTTGTATTATTGGTCGGCACAACTGAGGTCTATGACATATTATTTTTCATCAAATGATCTCCCTCACTGGACTGAAATGGAATCATACAATTTACCTTTACCTCTTCCCATATTCATATACTCAGATTCGGCAAAAAAATTACAAAAACAAGTTAAAAATCCATTTGTAAAGCATATGATCAAAATATGGTGTGAAGCTAAAAACTATTTAAAAGAACCACAGTTATTGTCACAATTTAGTCCAATATGGGGTAATCAATATTTTAAACCAGGGAGAGCGGACGCTGTATTTAAAGTATGGAATTTAAAAGGGATACAAAAGATTCAGGATTTATATTTGCCATGTGCAGATAACATAATGTCTTTTGAAGAGCTGAGGATCAAATTTAATCTGAATAGAACACATTTTTTTAAATATCTTCAACTTAGAAACTTTATTCGATCAAATCAAAATAAAGCTCTCACTCGACCTATTTATTCATCCTTGGAAAAAATGATGATGAAAGATAGTAAAAGAAAGGGTATTATTTCAGAGTTTTATAACTCATTGACACTATCTTCAAGTGAAAATTCACTGAAAAGATTAAACTACTGGAAAGAAGATCTGCAAACTGAAATTTCAGAGGAACAATGGGAATTGGCTTGTACAGAAGCTCAAACCAAATCAATAAATGTACGCCTTAAATTGATACATTTCAAATGGTTAATGCGGATGTATGTTACACCGGACGAGTTAAATAGATATAACAAAAATATATCAGATACATGCACAAAATGCATGGAAAGTAAAGGAACCCTATTTCATTGTTTATGGGAATGTAGATTAATAAGAATGTTTTGGGAAGAGGTGAGGGTAACAATTGAAAAAATAATCTCAAAACAAATCATATTGAATCCTAAACTGTTTTTGTTGGGTCTGTACCCAGAAAAGCATAATTTTAATAAAAGTGAAAGAACATTCATAGACCTCAGTTTGCTTAATGCCAAAAAATGTATTGCACTATTATGGAAAAAGACTCATAGACCAGATGTGACTCAGTGGTTAAGACAGATGTTAACAAACCTTCCATTAGAAAGAATAACATATATACTGAAATCAAAGGAAATTGTGTTTGAGAATATATGGAGACCTTTTATTGATTATGTAAAAAATTTAAACATAACTCTTGAAGAAGAAGGTGAATGATGTGTGTGGACCTTGTAAATTCCAAACTGGTGAACATAATATGTATACTTACGTATTGGATTGTCTAGACTAAACAGAGGAGCATTGTTGAAGATTTGATTTTGTTGGTGGTTGTTGGTGTTTTTAGTGCATTTTTTTTTTTTGTAGTACTTTAGTGTTAGTGTTTGATTGTTTGTATCATGTTTGTTAAAAAAAAAAGGTTCAATAAAGATATTGTGGAAAAAAAAATACTAAGAAATCCTCTGACCTTGTCCTTTGGAATTAAAAAAGCAGGTCATGTTAAGGGGACTTCAAATTCAGTCCCTGTACAACAATGGCTGATCCTAGCCCCAGTGGATCTCAAGTAACAGCTGAGAACATATAAACAGACAACAAACGGGGCCTATAGCTATGCCCCCACCCAACTTTGCTGTCTTCGTGGGTACTGAATAAGTTAATCAGGCTATACTGTACATATCACATATCAGGATATGATTTTTGTCCCATATGGCCCAGCTCTAGGTGGTAGCTCCTGTCAAAAACATGTAACTGAAGCATGTTTTCAATTTAAACTGTGTGTAGGGAACTTTCAAGTTATAATACCTTACTTCCCTATAAACTGCAGTGAAAATACAAAGTGACACAAGGGTCAACTTATCATCAACCATCCACATGGGAAAGACCTGAGAATGCATAAACCAAGAGATGTGTGCTGACTTCTATAAGCCAGATGACGGTCATAATAAATAGCTGCTCCTCTGAACATGTCCAATTCTGTGTGAACTCTGGACCGTCTGGAAGGATTCTGTGGTTCTATAAAGTTACATGCAGGGGTACAAATAACAGAGATAACGTGAATTTTCGTTAATTGTTTTTTTTTCTCTTGTTTGCAGCTTGAGATGACTTCACCAGTGCAGGTGGTGTTGCTTATGTAACCCTTTACTAATCATTCCAGCAGTGCCAAATATGGTGAAAGGCACTGTATAGTTTTCTTTTAACTAAAGTTCTTACAGTTGCTCTATCTCAGTCCCAATTGTAGTAAGTGAGACATATACTTGAAACCAGAAGTTTACCTACACTGTATAAAAAGACAATCTTTTTTTCCCCTTATTGTCTGATATTAAATCAGACTAAACGTTTCCTGTTTTAGGTCACTTAGGATTACCAAAATTATTTCTAATTGCCAAATAATTTTATATTTGCTAAATAATTTTTTAGAGAATATTTTTATTACCTTCTTCATATTCAGACGTTACCATACATTTCCTTAGTATTTGGTAGCATTGCCTTTAAACTGTGGGACCTGGATCAAACATTTTGTATCCTTCCACAGGCTTCTCTCAATAGTTTCCTGGAATTTTGGCCCATTCCTCCTGACAAAACTGGTGTAACTGAGTCGGGTCCGTAGGTTGCCTTGCTCAGATGCATCTGTTCAGCTCTGTCCATAAATTTTCTATGGGATTGAGACTGTTGTCCTTAAGCCACTTTGCAACTAATTTGGCGGTATGCTTAGGGTCATTGTAGACTCATTTGTACCTAAGCTTTAACTTCCTGGCACCAGTCCCTCCTGCAGCTAAACGGCCCCACAACATGATGCTGCCACACCGGCACTTCACATTTGGGATGGTGTTCTGAGGCTTGCAAGCCTCCAAACGTAACAATGGTTAATATGGCCAAATAGTTCGATTTTAGTTTCATGAGACTACAGGACATGCCTTTAAAAATTAAGGTCTTTGTCCCTGTGTGCATTTGCAAACTGCAATCTGGCTTTTTTTTATGTTGCTTTTGGAATAATGGCTTCTTCCTCACTGAATGGCCTTTCAGCTCATGTTGGTACAGAATTTGTTTCACTGTGGATAAAGACACTCTTTTACCAGCTTCAGCCAGCATCTTCACAAGGTATTTTGTATTCATTCTGGGGTTGATAAATGCACATATCGCACCAAAACACATTCATCTTTGGGACACAGAACCCATCTCTTTCCTGAGTGGTATGATGGCTGGACGTTCCCATGATGTTGTTTATACTTGCGTATAACTGAAAAGATGAACGTGGCACCTTCAGGCATCTGGAAATTGTACCCAAGAATAAACCAGACTTGTGGAACTTGTAGAGGTCCACAATTCTCTTCCTGATATTTTGGCTGATTTCGTTTAATTTTCCCAATGATGTCACTCAAGGAACCACCAGTGTATTTTAACCTATCAGAAGCTTTCAAAGCCATGACATCATCATCTGGACTTCCCAAATTATTTAAAAGATATAGTAATCTTCGTGTATGTAAACTTCTGCCTTAACAAAGTAATAAAAAAAAATTCTCAAAAAACTATTTAGTTAAAAAAAAAATTACTTAGCAAATAGAAATAATTTTGGTAATCCTAACTGACCTAAAATAGGAAAAGTTTAGTCTGATTAAATGCCAGACAGTGAGAAAGAAAGGTTACGCGTCTTTTTATACAGTGTATGTAAACTTATGGTTTCAGCTGTACATGCTACAACAGTGGAATGCCAATCAAGCATTAATAGCCATTCAAAGGTGTATGAAATAACATGGTGACATACACGAAACGAGGAAAACAAATACATGGATGTGTAATGAAGTGTGACTTACATTGAACAGGTTTGTCTTGTTTCTTTCACAGAAAAGTCCTTGTGCTGGCATGTGCTTCAGCTGTTGCCATGGGACACTGCTTCCTAGCAACACATCTCTGGCCCACTGTAGGTTCTGTGTTGGAAAATAAATAAAAAAAACAACAACACATGTATGTACATCATTTATTTACCATACTCGCACCACTGATGAGAAAGGACAAAAATTGCTCATTTGTAACAAAGACCTCTAATCACAACAAGATGACTCACAAATCAGTCTCTACACCTCGTTTCAAGAGACTGCAAGCTTATGCCACTTCACGTTATCTTTTACAATCCCACTGGCCTGTGGTATGAAAGCATAGGCTTCCTTCTCCCTATATCTTTAGAGTGAGAATAAAAAGACCAGTTAGGATGATAGAAAAAGAGGCTTTCAACATTGGATGTGTGGCTGCGAGGGCGGCTAAGCAACCTGTGTCAACAGCATCACATCATGTGCCCCAGTGAAGAAGGGGAAAAAAAACCCCAACAAAAAGCAGCCTTTATATTTTGTTGAACCTTACAACTGTAACAGTCTTAATTAACAGTTCTACATTCAACTAGCCCTATAGGAACCAGATTCTTTTGCTAATTTTTCTCCTTCTTTTATGACTTCTGAGGTGAAACCACATTTTTTACAAAACACAAAAGACCTTTAACCTCTGTAAGGTCAGTTTGTCCTTATTGAATCTGGCCATGGTATATGAAAAGACTCAGGAGTGTTGGCAGAAGGTTGCCATTACAGTAGAGCTCAACCCAGTCTCCCTGTGCCAAACTGGCTGAGAAGAGCACTGCGCTTCCACCCACACACACCTCTGCCCACAGAGCCTTATAGCCAACACAAGCTGTTTCAGCAACTTGTATATTCACTGCAGAGAAGACTGCAAGAATGCACTAGAGAAAAAAGAAAAATGGCTTTGTAGCTCTGATATACTAACTGTCACTGAAAAACATAAGTGCACAGCAAGGAAGTATATTCAAATATGCCTGTGCTTATTACCTCCACCAAGGCAAGGCAAGTTTATTTGTGTAGCACATTTCGTGTACAAGACAATTCTAAGTGCTTTACATAAAAACAAAGCATTACAGCAAGTTGCAAAAGGAATACATAGGAATTTAAAAGCAAACTAAAAAGTAAATTAAAGAGAAACAAAAACGTATGGAATTTAAAAGGGATACAAAAGATTCAGGATTTATATTTGCCATGTGCAGACAACATAATGTCTTTTGAAGAGCTGAGGATCAAATTTAATCTCAAGAGAACACATTTTTTTAAATATCTTCAACTTAGAAACTTTATTCAATCAAATCAAAATAAAGCTCTCACTCGACCTATTTATTCATCCTTGGAAAAAATGATGATGAAAGATAGTAAAAGAAAGGGTATTATTTCAGAGTTTTATAACTCATTGACACTATCTTCAAGTGAAAATTCACTGAAAAGATTAAACTACTGGAAAGAAGATCTGCAAATTGAAATTTCAGAGGAACAATGGGAATTGGCTTGTACAGAAGCTCAAACCAAATCAATAAATGCACGCCTTAAATTGATACATTTCAAATGGTTAATGCGGATGTATGTTACACCGGACGAGTTAAATAGATATAACAAAAATATACCAGATACATGCACAAAATGCATGGAAAGTAAAGGAACCCTATTTCATTGTGTATGGGAATGTAGATTAATAAGAATGTTTTGGGAAGAGGTGAGGGTAACAATTGAAAAAATAATCTCAAAACAAATCATATTGAATCCTAAACTGTTTTTGTTGGGTCTGTACCCAGAAAAGCATAATTTTAATAAAAGTGAAAGAACATTCATAGACCTCAGTTTGCTTAATGCCAAAAAATGTATTGCACTATTATGGAAAAAGACTCATAGACCAGATGTGACTCAGTGGTTAAGACAGATGTTAACAAACCTTCCATTAGAAAGAATAACATATATACTGAAATCAAAGGAAATTGTGTTTGAGAATATATGGAGACCTTTTATTGATTATGTAAAAAATTTAAACATAACTCTTGAAGAAGAAGGTGAATGATGTGTGTGGACCTTGTAAATTCCAAACTGGTGAACATAATATGTATACTTATGTATTGGATTGTCTAGACTAAACAGAGGAGCATTGTTGAAGACTTGATTTTGTTGGTGGTTGTTGGTGTTTTTAGTGCATTTTTTTTTTTGTAGTACTTTAGTGTTAGTGTTTGATTGTTTGTATCATGTTTGTTAAAAAAAAAAAAGGTTCAATAAAGATATTGTGGAAAAGAAAAAAAAAAAGAGAAACAAAAACAAGCTAAAATAGAATAAGACAGAAATAACATACAGTGCACTGTAGGAGAATAACAACTGTTCTACTGAAAGGCAGCAGCAAATAAAGAGTTTTAACCTCGATTTAAAGCAGTTGAGAGCTTCAGCAGCCATGATGCTTTCTGGGAATTTGTTCATATGTGAGGGGCATAAAAACTGAACGCTGCCTCATCATGTTTGGTTCGAACTCTGGGCAGAGATAGTAGGCCTGACCCTGACGACCTGAGAGCTCTGGGTGGTTCATAATGGACCAGCAGATCTGAAATGTATTTTGGCCCTAAACCATTCAGAGCTTTATAAACCAGCAGGAGTATTTTGAAATCTATTCTTTGACAGACAGGAAGCCAGTGTAAAGATATGAGGACTAGAGTTATATGATCCACTTTCTTGGTCTTAGTGAGGACTTGAGCTGCAGCATTCTGAACCAACTGCAGCTGTCTGATGGACTTTTTAGGAAGACCTGTAAGGAAATCGTTGCAGTAGTCCAGTTTACTGAAGATAAATGCAGGGACAAGGGAGGACTGAGGTAATATTTTTAGTGGCGTTGGTTGGTCTGTCTGTTGGTTGGTTTGTCTGTTAACAACATAACTCAAAAAGTTATGAATGGATTTTGATGAAATTTTCAGGAACTACAGATGGAAATTAGTGAGAATGCTATAATCTGGTACAGAGCATCTTTACCCTGTGTTTAATGTTTTTTCTGTACATGGTCCCTGACAAATAAACCAATAAACTAAACTAAAAAGGTGTGTAACAGCACGGAGAACAGATGATTAAATTTTGGTGGGGATTTGGATCACAATGTAGAATTTTTGCAGGAATTTTTGGAATATTATTTCATATATTAATCTGGGACTTTTCATGTACTGCCCCTTTAAGACATGTCCACTCAGTTACATGCGTGGTCACGCCATAGGGGCATGCACCTCAGCAACCCGGAAGCCAAACACTGCAGAAAAAGCATTGGGGGCATGTCCACCAAACTCATTTTTTCTGCTGTGAGCGACTATTTTCTATTATTATCTAGGTGGTGGTGCAGATGTAGTGTGGCTCACTACTGATCAGAGGGTCAGGCGTTCGATTCCCGCTCTGTCTGCAGTCTGCATGTTGAAGTGTCCTTGAGCAAAACACTGAACCCCCAGTTGCTCCCAGTGGGTCAGGCCAGCGCCGGTGCATGGCAGCTCTGCCGCCATCAGTGTGTGAATGTGTGTATGAATGGATGGATAGCAGGATCTGTAAAGCGCTTTGGTCATCTAGAGATGAGAAAAAGCCCTATATAAGAGAAGGCCATTTACCATTCATTCTCTATGTAGTCCAGCATTTACAGCGCTGAGCGCCCTTGGCACCCAAACACTTTGAGCGGTGGCCGCTTTTTGTCACGATGCTCAGGGCTGCAAAAAGTTCAACTTGTCAGACTACTGTACAGCTACACTCGTCACTGTCAGACCTTTCTAAGCAGCGAATCAGAGTTAAGGAAGGGTGGGACATAGGATGCTGGTACAGGAAGACGAGAACGGGAAATGACGGACGGTGGAGAGGCTGAACTTTGCTGCATCAAACAACCCGGTACTCTTTGATCTGACACTAAGAGGATATCATGATCAAAATTTGAAAGCAAACGTTTGGAGGAACATGTCCGCATCTGTCAGCATGCCAGATGAGCATTTGTGCCTTTGTCATGGTCTTATTTCTTACAAGTTTGTTGCGGTAGATAATATAGATACTATGTGAATTTGTAGTTGATAACTGCAAAAACATGGTATGATACAGCACTGTTGTGTAATACTGCATAATAATTATGAACCTTGTCAGTAAACTGTAATGTAGAAGAGAGGAGGAAAAAAGACGAAAACCGACCTGAAAGTGTCATGCGGTGATCCTCGCGGATCACCATAAGACTCCAAGAGTCCACCAATGAGTTTGCAATGATGGTGATTTATTTACAGGACACAAGACACACATACAAGACTATGACTGTGGCGAAGAAACACTGAACACAGAGCATGGGACCGTAAGGCTAACCCCAGCCACTTATGGTCTAAACATGACATGAACGAGCAAAAGCACGCGAATATACACACAAACCTGACAAGACCAGAACGATGAATGTCTGACGAGGCTTAGATGATGTCTGACGACGATACTCCTGCAATTGGACTGCCGTCAGCATCCGCCTTATAAAGGCGAACGCTAACAAGCAGTAATGACAGCCAGCTGACCGCCCTTGACAGGCGGAAGCCCCACCGAGCACCTTCACAATAAGAGCCCGGTGAAGCCAGAATACAACCCACAGCTGTCAAGGCCGGCAGCGAGCTATGCGTGGCCCGAGCACAGACAAGACCGGCGCTCGGGTCACAACAGTACCCTCCCTCCGAGGGCGGGATTCCAGCACGCCCATAGACCACCCTGCCCCCCCACCCCCTCCAGGGTGGGCGGCTGGGGGCAGGTCCGGAGGAGAGAGAGACCAAACCCAGAAACAGTACAATAAAACACAATCAAGAACAGGCAAGGGAAACAAAACTAACACAGCACAATGACAAAAAATATACCAAACGCTCAGATCAGATTAAATGCCAAAATAACAATTACAGCAAACAGCACAGGACAGCAAGAAAAAATTAAATCTTTGCCCACATGTTTCACAAGAAAATGGCTTCTCACCTGTGTGAATGCTCGAGTGAATTTTCAAATAACCAAATACAGAAAAACAGAACAATTACTGGGTCAAACCTAACTGCACATAAAACAAAATAAGTCAACTGCAGGGTAAACCACAAATACTCACAGATACCCAAATAACCATTACAAAAACACAGGATAACAAGAAAAAAAACCAGAACAATTACTGGATCAACCCCCACCAAAAAAGTGACCTCTACCCCCCCCCCAAACAGTTCATGCCGATCGGCAGAGACCAGGCACCACAGGAACAGTTCAGGTGGTCTCCCCGCGTCCAATGGCCGATGGGCGGTCATGGGGGCGGGACATGACCGGGCGGCTCATCACAGTCCAAAGCCCAGCACGTCCACTCCTCTGGTGGCCGAACCAGGTCGCCCAGCAAAACACATAACACGTCGGGTGGCCGACCCGAAGCGCCGAACCAGCGAAGCAGTTCCTCAGGCAGCCGACCCGCATCCCTCAGCCACCAGTACCGGGGGAAAACAGCCCGCGGCGGCCTCCCTGGCGGAGACAAAGCTCGGGAGAGCCGGGGCAAGCGAGAAGGGACCCCCACGGCCCCTGGTGATGATGCACAGGGGCGACGACTCAGTAGAGGGACTAGAAGGCAAAGATGAGCCCGAACTCCGTCCGACGGTGAAGGGTCTACAGCTCCTCCACCGTCCGTGGACCACACCGGCACTGCACCTCCGCTGGACCCCGATTGGGCCAAAGCAGCTCCCGCGATGGACCCCGACTGGGCCTCAGGCGCACTCCCATCCGACCCCGACTGGGCCAGAACCGCGCCTGCGGTGGACCCCGATTATGCCTCTGGCGCACCCACGTCGGACCCCGATTGGGCCAAGCCCGCTCCTGCGATGGACCCCGATTGGGTCTCGGGTGCCCCCCCGTCGGACCCCGATTGGGCCACCACAGCCTCCACAACGGACCCCGACTGGGTCGGTGCAGCTCCGCTCACGATCTCCACCCCCGAACCTGGAACCTCCAAATCAGTGACCCCGACTGGCTCCATGCCGGCGACACTGCAATGAAGCGCACACACAGCAGGAAAACCGGGATCAGTATCACCGGTAGCAACGGAACCCAGCGAGACGAGCTCAGGCACAGCAGGCGGCTGCTCCTCACTCGCCTCCCCGAGAGGCAGGCACAAATGCTCCGAAACAGAGGACAGAGACACAAGAGGGAGCACTTGCCTGCACTCGGGTTCTGTTGCCACCCAGGACTTCGTCGATCCAGGTTCAGGGCGGCGACTCTCGTCCGCAGGCTCCAACTCAGCTGCGTCAGGCTCCGCAGCTGGCAAGATAGCGTCTGCAGCCAGAGGTTCCTCCCACGCTGATGTCCACGTGGATGACCCGTATGGCGTGGGGGCAGGGGACACTCGACCCGCTGACTCAGACCGTTTCGGCGAGGAAACCCGGGGACGCTTCTCCGTCGGCACAGGTTCCGGGCCGCAGTCTGCTCTCCTCCTCTGTCCACGACGTGGCTGCTGGGCTGGATCCAGGCTTTCCAGCCATGCAGGCCCCTTCCTCCTCCCGCGACGTAGGCCTGGCGTCGCGGACCACTCGGCAGGGGAAGACACAGAGGCAGCAGGTTTAGGAATAACAGTTACAGCAGATGGCGGAAGCTCGGGGGGCTGCGAACCCCGAACTCCGGCCCCAGGAGTCAGACAAGGCAGATCATAATAATGATGGGAAGAAACAATTTGCACTTGCCTGTCTCCTGGAGAGAAGATTGTGCCTGCTGCAGCAGGTGGAGTTCTCCTTTTATCCCTCCGGGAGAAAACGGCAGTCTCCTCGGGGCCACGAGCAGGAGCCGCTTGAGATGGATTGCTGACAGGTCTCGCCGAAGCACGACTCACAGTATTCCCAGCCACAGGGGGTGACGTCACAGGGGAGGACATGGCAGTCAGGGCGACGCGGGCACGAGGAGCTGACAGCGCAGCTGGAACAGATGACCCGTGGGCGGCGGCTGCGGGGATTCCCTTCTGTCGTGACGTGAATGATGCGGCCAACAGGGAGGCTGGGCCCCTCCGACGACCCGGAGCTGGATCCGGATGGGATTCTCGTTGGGGCTTGGTAGGAGCACGGCTATGGGGCCTACAGGCCGATGGAGTGGCGAAGGGCCCAGGAACACATGACGCTGGGACTGGGCGGGCGACAGGCACTGGATCCCGATCCACAGGTCCCCTGCCGGGCTTTCCCTCCAGCCGATGAACCTCCACTCTCGCCAGGGACGCTGTCCTTGCGGGAGGTGGAGGGGTTTCCTGGAACGCCTTCTCCCTCAGTGTGCGCTGTGCAAAAATCCATGATAACCTCTTTTCCCCTTCCGGAATATAGGTAAGATAGCAATGGTGCACAGCCCGCTGGGCGAGGTATAAGTAATAATCGGCCGCTTCAGTGGGCATGAGAAGGGCGGCTTCCGCCAGATAGCCATCAATCTCCTCCACCCACTCCGGGCAATAATCACACTCGCTGACGGGCATCTCCCTACCAAGTCCAACTACAGTAGAAAAAACTCCACACAATAGCCAAACTCGCGGAAGAAAGGCGTCTCGGTGTGGCGTCTCCGTTTAGACGTCTGTGGCAGGAGTATACTGTCATGCGGTGATCCTCGCGGATCACCAGAAGACGCCAAGAGTCCACCGATGAGTTTGCAATGATGGTGATTTATTTACAGGACACAAGACACACATACAAGACTATGACTGTGGCGAAGAAACACTGAACACAGAGCATGCAGGGATGGCACCAGGAAATTCTGATTTCAGCTGAAATCTAATTTGGTCAACTGACTTATGGGGGGCCGGGGGGCACAGCCCCCCTGAAGCTGGGAGGTTTTCAGTAAAACAGAAGTAATTTAGACTGAAAAAAATGATTAAAAAAAAATGAAATACTAAACTTAGATAAATCATTAAATTTAATGAAAAGTTAACTTACTTTTTCTTCAATGTTGTCTCACTGTCTTTAGTCCAACATATTTAACAGTTCTATAAGAGTTTATTACACTATTTACACTGGTCACCAAGTCACTTCTAATGTGAAACTTTCTTCCTTTTGGCAGCAAGCTGTGTCAGTCTCTGAACTTTGAACTTCATCTCCTTTTCTGGTTTCTTCAGAAATTGTCCAAGTGTTTCTGTTACCTCGTCGAACTTTGAGCCAATTTTCACCTTTACCGTCACTTTTCTCTCAAGCCAATTCCATCGGAACTTATTTTTGACACTTTTGTCTATTTCTAGCACTGATGACTCCTGATCCTTCGATAAAAATCTCATAATTCCACTGAAAACAATACCGAAAGCTCAGAATTCCAACACGAACCAGGGATGTGATTTGGGGTCGGGGAAATTATCTGAAAATTCAGCATGGGGTCTGGGGGGGCAAAGCCCCCGGGGGGGGGGGGGCAAGGGGGGCAAAGCCCCCCAAAGCTCCTGGGTTTTTATGATTTTTAAGTACCAGAACTGTGCTTAAATGACATAAAACAAAAAGCTGAAAGCCACTTATTACTGTATAATATTGACTTATGTTCCAAGAAGATAGCATTCCTAAAATATTCCAACAAGCATTATCCATCACATGCTTTAACACTTGATCAAATCAAAATCAGTTAATTTTATCTATTCCATAATAGAAATAAAATTCCAACATACCATTACTTTTTATAATTTCAGCATTCATTTCAGATCACCAGTTTCAATCTCCATTGAGACTTGAGCAGTTCATTTTGCACAATCACTGATGTAGCCAAGTCTTAGAAATATTCAAAAGTTATGAGTCAATATCCACTGTGCACTGTCAATTTCAAACTGTTTGGAATCATAAAAGGGGATGGTTAACTTTTATTACCGTTTCCTCCCCCGCGCAGCCCAGCTCATACAGCCGTTGTACGCCGCCAGTAACAGAGAGTTAATGGCTCTCCACCTGGCCATACGCCACTTCCAGTCCTGCCCTGAAAGGGCGCACCTTCACTGCGTTCGTGGACCACAAGCCGCTAACGTACTTAATGTACTTTATCTTCCTGGAAGATAAAGCGGAATTCGGCGAATTAGCAGAAAATCACATCCCTGAGAACACGCCGCCATGAATTTTTGAAAAAGCATACAACGAGCCATTTGATTGGTCCAATCGTTTGCAACTATCCAATCGCAGGGCTGTCAAGCTACTGCAATACAGCAATAGCTTGAACACAACACATCCGGATTATCGCGGGAGACAACTTCCGGGGAAGAGCCGAGCGCTTATGTAATCGTGTTGATTTTCGCTAAAATCGGTAACAATAAGGTACCTTACCCCCCTAAAATTTTCTCAACGGATTTAGATGATTCACAGAAATGATCAATTTGAAAATAAATCGGCGGAAATCAGCGGATCGGCGGAAAATTGCCATCCCTGAGCATGGGACCGTAAGGCTAACCCCAGCCACTTACGGTCTAAACATGACATGAACGAGCAAAAGCACGCGAATATACACACGAACCTGACAAGACCAGAACGATGAATGTCTGACGAGGCTTAGATGATGTCTGACGACGATACTCCTGCAATTGGACGGCCGTCAGCGTCCGCCTTATAAAGGCAAACGCTAACAAGCAGTAATGACAGCCAGCTGACCGCCCTTGACAGGCAGAAGCCCCACCGAGCGCCTTCACAATAATAGCCCGGTGAAGCCAGAATACAACCCACAGCTGTCAAGGCTGGCAGCAAGCTATGCGTGGCCCGAGCGCGGACAAAACCGGCGCTCGGGTCACAACAGAAAGATTCAATAAACCATGTTGATTTAAGGTGGAATTGCCCAGCCCCAATGTATAGTCAATACAATTATGGCGTTGTCGTTGTTATTGTTGTTGTGGTTGTTGTGATGTAGTCATATAATGTGAATGGTGCAGTGGTTAGCACTTCCGCCTCACAGCTAGAAGGTTCCAGGTTCGAATTCCCAGGCTGGCAGGGGTGGGAACCTTTCTGTGTGGAGTTCGCATGTTCTCCCTGTGGTGTGTGAGTTTACTCCAGGGGCTCTGGTTTCCTCCCACAATCCAAAGACATGCTTGTTAGGTTAACTGGTGACTCTAAAAATTTATCCTAGGTATCTGTCTCCTACAGGCCTTTAGAATAGAGGGTTAGTGTACCTACTAGTTAAGCACTTTGAGTGGTCTTTGCAACTAGAAAAGCGCTATATAAGTACAGGCCATATTGTTTTTTCTGTTGTTTCTCTGTCTGTTAACAATAATAATAATAATAATAATAATCAGTAAGTCGGCCTCTGTCGGTCTATGATGACCATGGAAGAGAATCCTAAACGTCTACTCTGCTGGAACAGCACCGCCTGTGGCTGAACAGGCCGATGCGCGAATGGCAGTCCCTGTCACACAGGTCGCACTTGTGGGTGGCCTCCGTGCTGCTGGAGCTGTGGCGGTTCTTCCTGCGGGTCCTTTTTTCATCTGCTGCAGCAGTCAGTCTCTCTTCACCCGCCTTGAGCTGTCTGGTCAGGGTGCCTCTCCATTTGGAGCAGTCCGTTGCAAGGTCCTCCCAGCGCTCTGTGTTGATCTCCAGGGCCTTCATGTCTCTCTTGCAGATGTCTCTAAAGCGCAGCTGTGGGCGGCCAAGGTCTCTCCTGCCAGTCGCCAGTTCTCCGTAGAGGACGTCTTTGGGGATTCTGCCATCCTCCATACGGTGAACGTGGCCTAGCCAGCGGAGCCTGCGCTGCCTGAGTAGAGTGAACATGGAGGGAAGGCCGGCGCGGGACAGAACTTCTGTGTTGGGCACTTTGTCCTGCCAGGATATGTCCAGGATACGGCG
Source organism: Pholidichthys leucotaenia (assembly GCA_020510985.1). NCBI lineage: Eukaryota > Metazoa > Chordata > Actinopteri > Cichliformes > Pholidichthyidae > Pholidichthys > Pholidichthys leucotaenia. The sequence goes on from CM035838.1 coordinate 142,825,682, forward strand.
AATGCAGCGCAAGTGGAAGGAGTTCAGTCTCTTTTCCTGCCGGGCGTATGTTGTCCACGTCTCACTCCCATAGAGCAGAGTGCTGATGACGCAGGCGTTGTACACTGCCATCTTCGTCTTGACAGAGAGTTTGGGATTCTCCCACACTCGTGTGGTGAGGCAAGCGAGTGTGGAGGCTGATTTTCCAATCCTCTTGTCGATCTCTGTATCAAGAGAGAGGTTGCTGCTGATCGTGGACCCCAGGTACGTGAACTGATTCACGACCTCCAGCTCGTAGTCGTCGATGGTGATGGTTGGTGGTGCTTTCGTGCCTTGCGCCAAGACGTTAGTCTTCTTCAGGCTGATGGTAAGCCCGAAGTCCTTGCATGCCTGGGAGAAGCGGTCCATCAGGGTCTGAAACTCCTGCTGTGTGTGGGTCGCGACTGCAGCGTCGTCTGCGAACAGCATGTCTCTGATTAGAGCCTCGCGTACTTTGGTTCTGGCTTTCAGGCGGGCGAGGTTGAAAAGCCTGCCGTCAGATCTTGTGTGCAGGTAGATTCCCTCTGTTGCTGTGCTGAAGGCATGCCTCAGGAGCATAGCAAAGAAAATCCCAAAGAGGGTTGGCGCAATTACACAGTCCTGTTTCACTCCGCTGCGTATGTTGAATGGCTCTGAGACGTTGCCGTCGTGCTGCACTATCCCCTGCATGTTGGTGTGAAACGATTCGATGAGGCTTTGCAACTTTGGTGGGCATCCTATCTTTGGCAGGATCTTGAAAAGGCCCTCTCTGCTGACCAGATCAAACGCTTTCCTATAGGCCCTTAGAATAGAGGGTTAGTATTAATGAAAGCGCTTTGAGTGGTCTTTGTGACTAGAAAAGCGCTATATAAGTGCAGGTTAGTTAGTTAGTTAGTAGTTTGGTGAGGTCGATGAAGGCGACGTACATGGGCATGTTCTGTTCTCTGCATTTCTCCTGGAGTTGGCGGATGGAGAATATCATGTCTACCGTCGATCGCTCAGCGCGGAAGCCACACTGAGACGTGGGGTAGACACATTCGGCAAGCTTCTGTAGACGAACGAGAACAACTCGTGTGTAGACTTTGCCAACAACGCTGAGGAGGGAGATGCCCCTGTAGTTGTTGCAGTGGCTTCTCTCCCCTTTGTTTTTGTAGAGGGTGATGATCTTGGTGTCCCTCATGTCCTGTGGTACGGCACCTTTCTTCCAGCACTGGCAGAGGACGTCATGCAATGGCAGCAGTAGGGCGGTCTTGCAGTGCTTGATCAGGTCGGGGGGTATGCCGTCGTTGCCGGGTGCCTTGCCAGCGGCCAAGCTATCAATGGCCTTGCTGAGTTCGTCGATGGTTGGCTCGGCGTCAAGTTCGTCCATGGATGGCAGGCAATCGATGGCATCAAGGGCTGACGGTGTCACGGTGTTCTGTCTGGAGTAGAGGTCGGAGTAGTGCTCCACCCATCTCTCCATCTGCTTGTTCTTTTCTGTGATCATCTCCCCAGTGGAGGATTTGAGGGGGGCCGTCTTGCTCTGAGCCGGACCAAGTGCTTTCTTGATGCCATCGTACATACCATGGATGTTCCCTGTTATGGCAGCGGTTTGAATGTCTTGGCTGAGCTGAGTCCAGTACTCGTTGGCACAGCGCCAAGCAGTCTGCTGAACTTTGCTTCTCGCAGCCCTGAGAATCTGGAGATTCTTCTCGTTTGGGTACTTCTTGTACTCGGCAAGAGCTGAGCGCTTGGCTTCAATGACGGGGGTCATCTCGGTCAACTTGGCATCAAACCAGTCCTGTGACTTCGAGGCCTTCCTCCCAAAGGCAGCCAAGGCTGTGCGGTGGATGGTGTTTCACAGCTCTTCCCACTTCTGCTTTGCAGATTCTCCTTCTTGTGGTACACCAAGTTCCTTCTCAAAGGTGGAGGCAAACCGCTCAACGAGTTCTGGTTGGGCCATCTTGCTGGTGTCAATTCGTGCCTTTCCAGGCTGTTTAGCACGATGGAATTTCTTCAGCAGCAGCTTGACCTTGCAACACACCAATGAATGGTCTGTGTCGCAATCTGCACTCTGGAACGAACGGGTGATTAGCACGTTCTTCAGTGAGGTGTGCCTGGTCAGGATCAAGTCCAGTTGGTGCCAGTGCTTTGAGCGCGGATGTCGCCAGAAAACATATTATTATTAATAATAATAATAACGGATTGCATTTATATAGCGCCTTTCATTCAAATTTTCAGGAAAGGTGTGTAATGGCACACTGAACACATGATTAGATTTTGGTGATGATCTCAAAATGCATACTTCCGCCAAGGCTCTTATCTTCTCACAGAGTGTTAGCAACAATACTCCAAAAGTACTGGATGGATTTGGATGACGTTTTCACCAGAGGTGGCCCTTGGTCCAAAGATAAACTCATTAGACGCTGGAGGTGATCTGTGAGTGCATACCTCCGCCAAGGCCCTATCTCGTAATGTACAGATGGATGGCGATATGGATAGACAAAGGAATGGCGGGGAGGACAAAGGGAGGGAGGGACAGAGCCTTGGTGGAGGTATGCACTCTCTTAGTGCCCTCTAGCTATTGGAATAAATTCAAATTACTGACAAGGTGAAACCAAATTCTCCACTTTCTGCTTGAATTAAATATTACATCAATCCATGATGGAAATGCAGATTGCACTACACACTAGCTCTAACAGGTAACAGAAGTAACACTACCTCTGTTAGACCAGGCTGAAAAGCTAAAGTGATAAGAAATCTCATGGCCCAGTGTGGCTTCTCTCTTCATTTAATTAATAATTATCCTATAAAAATGCTGGAAAATGAATCAAAGTGTTGAATTTGGATTATATGGGTATTGATGAGAATTCTCCCTATGCAATTTAACAAGATGCTGAATATAAGGGGAAAAGGCCATTAGTCTTAAATATCACAGAGAATGTTGTGATTTATTCAGCTAATTAACTCACGAGATCCGCTACACCAAAGGACACAAAACTGTTGCAAAGATGTGGGATTAGGGGTGGGTGAAATACTGATTTTTTTGATGCATAATCTCGATGCAGACGTGAACGATTCTGAATTGATGCACAAATGGCAAGATTCCGATTCTTAAATATTTTGTTGTAACACAATTAATTTTGACGAAACGAAAAAAGCGGAACCTTAAATGTAGAAGAAGATGGCACCTGCCCAGACAGTCTTTGTAGCGGCACATAAATATGCTCATATCTATAGTTGCTGCACTCAATACCAGCAAACAAATTCCTCTTTGTATTTAATTTTGCATGTTCAAATCAGTTTGCTGGCGATGGCCCATAGATTACATTCAATGCATGTGCGTGAAACCTAGCTGTAGTGGGCAGGTTCCCCAACCTGCACAGCCATGGCTAGATCAAAACATGGAAAGATCGAAAACAGCAGATATGACTGCTTCTGTTTTTCATTAGAGGTTGAATACACTACTCACAAAAAGTTAGGGATATTTGGCTTTCGGATAAAATTTATGGAAAATGTAAAAAGTTCGCACTACAGTGTTATTATATCATGAAAGTAGGGCAGTTAAATAGAAGCATGCTATGGTGACTTCCTCATCTCAAACAATTTATTGAAACAAAAGCCAACAGTGGTGCGTAAACCACAACAAAAAATATCAATGTCTCAATAACTTGTCATGTGCCCTTGAGCATCAATTACAGCTTGACAACGTCTCATGCTGTTCACAATTCGACTTATGATGATGATGATGATGAAATACTTTATTTCGAACAAAAAAAAAACAAAAACAAAACAAATGACAAGTGCAATAAAAGTGACAGTATACAGTGCTCGAAAAGGAGAAGGAAGAAGTTAACACTTATTTATTCCAACTCCTCTTTTCCCTAAATACAACCCATGTGAAATATATACATATTACCTCTGTTAAGTACCAGAGTGGTGGCCTAGTTGGTAGAGCATCTGCCCCACAACTGGGAGGTCGTGGGATCAAATCCCGGCCGGGTCATACCAAAGACCATATAAAAAAATGGTACTTGCTGCCTTCTAGCTTGGTGCTCAGCATAATAGAACGGGGAAAGGAAAGTTAACACACAGAGCTACCAGAGGATTGACCCCGCCACTGTAGCTTTCAGTACTTACGGTAGCTGTGTGGCCTAGGGTCAGAGAAATAGAGATTGGCGCCGCCCCGTACACCACATGGTGTCCCACATGCTGTGTGTGTGTGTGTGGGGGGGGGTGCTCTGTTAAGTAGACAATTAACTGTATTTTTACACATAACATTTACACCCATCTATCCCTACATACATACAATCCATACATACACACACATATATACCCAGCCTCAAACAACATAGATGTACTCAGTACCATCCCACCTACCATACCATAGTGTCCCACAGTGAGTTTAATGCATCTTGCATATTAATACTACATCGCTAACATATATCCTTTTAGCAAATAATGTTTATACCTCTTTCTGACTTGATTTCTGTTTGTACATAGTTTTTTTTTTTCCACAATATCTTTATTGAACCTTTTTTTTTTAACAAACATGATACAAACAAACACTAAAGTACTACAAAAAAAAAAAAAAATGCCCTAAAAACACCAACAACCACCAACAAAATCAAGTCTTCAACAATGCTCCTCTGTTTAGTCTAGACAATCCAATACATTAGTATACATATTATGTTCACCAGTTTGGAATTTACAAGGTCCACACACATCATTCACCTTCTTCTTCAAGAGTTATGTTTAAATTTTTTACATAATCAATAAAAGGTCTCCATATATTCTCAAACACAATTTCCTTTGATTTCAGTATATATGTTATTCTTTCTAATGGAAGGTTTGTTAACATCTGTCTTAACCACTGAGTCACATCTGGTCTATGAGTCTTTTTCCATAATAGTGCAATACATTTTTTGGCATTAAGCAAACTGAGGTCTATGAATGTTCTTTCACTTTTATTGAAATTATGCTTTTCTGGGTACAGACCCAACAAAAACAGTTTAGGATTCAATATGATTTGTTTTGAGATTATTTTTTCAATTGTTACCCTCACCTCCTCCCAAAACATTCTTATTAATCTACATTCCCATAAACAATGAAATAGGGTTCCTTTACTTTCCATGCATTTTGTGCATGTATCTGGTATATTTTTGTTATATCTATTTAACTCCTCCGGTGTAACATACATCCGCATTAACCATTTGAAATGTATCAATTTAAGGCGTGCATTTATTGATTTGGTTTGAGCTTCTGTACAAGCCAATTCCCATTGTTCCTCTGAAATTTCAATTTGCAGATCTTCTTTCCAGTAGTTTAATCTTTTCAGTGAATTTTCACTTGAAGATAGTGTCAATGAGTTATAAAACTCTGAAATAATACCCTTTCTTTTACTATCTTTCATCATCATTTTTTCCAAGGATGAATAAATAGGTCGAGTGAGAGCTTTATTTTGATTTGATCGAATAAAGTTTCTAAGTTGAAGATATTTAAAAAAATATGTTCTATTGAGATTAAATTTGATCCTCAGCTCTTCAAAAGACATTATGTTGTCTGCACATGGCAAATATAAATCCTGAATCTTTTGTATCCCTTTTAAATTCCATACTTTAAATACAGCGTCCGCTCTCCCTGGTTTAAAATATTGATTACCCCATATTGGACTAAATTGTGACAATAACTGTGGTTCTTTTAAATAGTTTTTAGCTTCACACCATATTTTGATCATATGCTTTACAAATGGATTTTTAACTTGTTTTTGTAATTTTTTTGCCGAATCTGAGTATATGAATATGGGAAGAGGTAAAGGTAAATTGTATGATTCCATTTCAGTCCAGTGAGGGAGATCATTTGATGAAAAATAATATGTCATAGACCTCAGTTGTGCCGACCAATAATACAACATAAAATTTGGACATTTCAGACCTCCACGATCAAATGGTAAATATAATAAAGACAAACGTAATCTAGCCCTCCTGTTGTTCCATATAAATTCCACTAACTTTTTTTTTATTCTTGAGAATAGATCTAAAGGTGGTGATAAGGGAATGTATTGAAATAAATAAAGTATTTTAGGTAAAATATTACTTTTAAGTATATTGATTCTCCCGATCATCGACATTGGTAGTGACATCCATCTCTGAGTTAACTCATTGATATCTGACATTAAGGCTTCATAGTTGACACTGGCGACTGATTCTAGCTTAGGCATAATTTGGATTCCTAAATATTTAAACTGATTTACAACATTGAATTGATTTACCTCAGGGGCTGGGTAATTTCTCTGGGTCTCATTTAGCATTAATATTGAAGATTTAGTTTTATTTATTTTATATCCTGATATTTCCCCAAAATTCTTTATTAAATTCAACAAGGTTGGAATTGATTTTTTTAGATTCGACATAAACAAAATTATATCATCGGCGTACAGGGAGATTTTATGTTCAGTTGGTCCAACTTTAATTCCATATATTTGTGAATGTAAACGTATCGCTATCGCTAAAGGTTCAATTGCCATAGTAAACAGTAAAGGTGAAAGTGGACAGCCTTGTCGACATCCTCTATTGATTTTTATTGGTTTTGAAATATTGTTATTTGTTAGGATTTCTGCTGTAGCATTATTGTATATTATTTGAACCCATTTTATGAAATTATTTCCAAGTCCAAACCTTTGTAGGACTTCAAAAAGAAAGGGCCATTGAACTCTATCAAAGGCCTTTTCGGCGTCCAATGATAGGAGAGCTGTATCCGGTGCTTCTTTATTAAAATAAATAATATTAAATAGTCTTCTTACATTATGGAAGCCTTGTCTACCCTTTATAAAGCCATTCTGATCTCGATTAATAATATTTGGTAAAATTTCTTGTATTCGTCTTGCTAAAATTTTACAGATTATCTTAAGGTCGGCGTTTAATAGGCTTATTGGTCTCATATTTTCACATTTATTAGAGGGCTTACCTGGTTTTGGCAGCAGTATAATTAAGGCATTATTTATGTATGATGGTAAATTATTATTTTGAAATGCTTCTAAAACCATTTCCAAAAAAGGTTTTATTAATTTATTCTTAAATTTTTTATAAAGGTCAACTGGAAGACCATCTGGTCCTGCACTTTTTCCTGATTTCATATTATCAATGGCTAGCCCAACTTCTTCTTGACTAATTTTAGACTCCAATATCTCCCTGTTTTCATTTGGAATACACGGTATAGATAGTTCGTTCAAAAACCCATTTAGTTTTGTTAAATCAGGTTCATTTTTGGTATCATATAATTTTTCATAGTAATCTCTAAAGGCTCTATTAATTTCTAAAGGATCTATAACTACCTGTCCGTTACTTATAATACTGGTAATTGGTGTTTTAATTTCCAATTGTTTAATCTGCCATGCTAATAATTTTCCTGATTTTTCACCTTGTTCATAAAAAGATTGTTTCAATCTTAGAAGACTCGAGGCAGCTCTATTCGCTGATTTTTTGTCGTATTCAGCTCTCAAAATCAGTAATTCATTCTCCAACCTTGGGTCACTTCCTGCATACACTTTTTCCTGAAGACTTTTTATTTTATGTTCCAATTTAGCTCTCTCCTCTCGAGTCTTCTTAGATTTTGATCCTGTATAACTAATAATATGTCCCCTAATAAAAGCTTTGAAAGCCTCCCACTTTACACATGCTGATGTTTGTGTAGTATTGATGTCAAAGAACTCGTCTATCTGTTTTTCTATATACTTGACAAATTCCTCATCCTGAAGCCATTTATGCTGAAATTGCCATCTACCTGATTCCTTTGTCAATTTTTTATCTACATATATTAGACAACAGGGTGCATGATCAGAAATCACGATGTTATCATAAAAGCAGTTTTGAATCTTGGACCTTAATTCTGTGGAAATCAAAAAATAATCAATACGTGAGAATGTCTTGTAGGTACTGGAATAACAAGAATAGGCTTTAACTTGTGGTTTCATTTCTCTCCATATATCTAACAATCTCAATTCTTTCATAAAATGATTAATAGTCATCCTACATCCAATGTGCGTACAATCCAGTCCTGTTGATCTATCCACACCTGGATTCAATGTACAATTAAAATCCCCTGCTATTATATGTTGCCCTGTAAGTGATGATAAGATGAGAAATAAATTAGCAAAGAACTTCTGATCATCTATATTGGGACCATATAAGTTCACAAGATTTATATTTTCTAATAGCAAAGAACCTTGAATGATTACATATCTTCCAAATTTGTCTCCAATTACATTTTTCACCTGAAAAGGAACTGATTTATGTATGAGAGTCATAACTCCCCTGGCTCGGGATGAAAATGAAGAGGTGAATACACTTCCCTGCCATCTACTCCTAATTCTTTTAACATCCTCCTCTATCAGATGAGTTTCTTGTAAAAACACAATTCTTGAACCCATGTCCTTTATTTTATTCATAACTTGTTTAAGTTTTTTTAAATTTTGTAGACCTCTGCAATTCCATGAAGTTAAATTAAGATTAACACTTTGGTCCATGATCAATAGAGAGTTTAGGATTACCTTGCAGTGTAAACATGCTCATACAGAGAAGCAAAAACATGAGTGGTTGAACATTCATCCTACAAACTACACACAAACAAATTTCCCCTTCCCACACTTGTGGCAAACCCCCCAAAATCAAAAGAAAAATTCTGTCTCCCGATATAGCCATCGACCGTTCCACACCCACAGGGAACAGCCTAAGCCACTCCTTCTTCATCCTCCCAATCACCCTAACTCTACTGCTTTTAATGACGTAACATTAACTCTCCTCTGTAGTTTTCCAACTTAACTCCAAAATTTTTAACAACTTTGTACATCGTAGTTTTTTTTTGTTGTTGTTTGTTTTGTTTTTGTTTTGTTTTTTTAATATATAATACAATCTATATTTTGTAAACTTACTATTTACTTCAAGTCAGTCAGATGCCTGTGCAAATGCTTAATTATTCTACCTTATATTTTGTTCATGCTTAGCTCCCACCAGTCTCTTCTTCTTCTTTGATCTTCTTGATGAACTCCTGCGCCTCCTCTGGGGTCTTGAAGATGTGGGTTCTGCCCTCATACGTGGTCAGCAGTCTCGCAGGATAGATTACACCATGACGAATCCCAAGGTTGCGCAGCTCCTTACGTACGGGATCAAACTGCTTCCTCAATTGCTGGATTCCTGTGGCCAAATCTGGGTAGAACCGCACCTGCTGGTCCTGGTGTTTAATCTCTCCTTTAGCACGTGCAGCGTTGAAGATCTTCATCCTGTCTCTGTTGCTAAGAAACTTCATAATTAAGGTCCTCGGCGGTCCCTTATCTCTCCGTGGACCAATACGATGTGCTTTTTCCAGAACCACTGCTGATTGCAACTCCTCGCTGCCCAGCACCTCCGGAATCCACTTTTCCAGAAAGGAACATACGTCCCGACCTTCTGATTCCTCTGGAAGACCCACCAGCCTCAAATTATTCTGTCTCGACCGAGATTCCAAATCCAAAATATTATCTTCCAGAGATTTATTTTTTTTTTCCAAAGTGCGCACCTTTAATTGAAGACGGGTGACGTCATCTTCAGCACTAGCGAGACGGAGCTCCATCTGCGCCGTTCGTTCTACACAGTCACCCAATTCCTTTCTTATTCCTTCCAACGCTGTCATAATCCCATCAAATCTAGAGGAAAAGTCTGCTCTCATTGAACTCATGGCAGCCATCAGCGCATCTGCGCCATTCCCCGCAGACATCGCACCGCCGCCAGCCTCCTCCGCCATATATGGAGTTTTGTTTGCTGCGTCACAGACCTGAAAGTCCGTTAATTTGGACTGTTTCGGCGGCTCGCTTTTTCCTTTTCCTGGTTTTCCAGCCTTAGGCTTCGCCGACATATCCTCGCCCAAATGCTGGGATACGTTCTGTCCCAAATGAGAGAGTTATTTGCCGATTTTTTTTCTCCAGGAGCAGAGCAGAGCGAGACACGTCCGTCCTACGTGGCAGCCATAACCGGAAGTGTTTGTACATAGTTTTAGTTCCAGCTCTAGACTGTTCCACAAATCCACCCCACAATTCAATTCAATTCAATTCGACTTTATTTATATAGCGCCATTTCACAACAACAGTCATCTCATAGCACTATCAACTGTAGGGGGAACCCCCACAGTTGCAGAAAGACCCCAGCAATCAGGCGATCCCCTGTGAGCAAGCACTTGGCGACGGTGGAGAGGAAAAACTCCCTTTTAACAGGAAGAAACCTCCAGCAGAACCAGGCTCAGGGAGGGGCAGTCATCTGCTGCGACTGGCTGGGGGGTGAGGGGATAGAGAAGATGAAAAGAACAGACATGTAGAGAGCAAACAGCACGATGGGGACTCAATCTATGGGAGAGAACAAACAAATGTTAATGACCAGCAAAAAAAAATATTTCATTGAGAGTGAGGAAAGGAGTGAGGCCCAGTGCATTACTGGAGGTCCCCCGGCTGACTAAACCTATTAGCAGCATAACTAAGGGAGGGTTCAGAAACACATGATCCCTCCCTAATTGTAGGCTATATCAAAAAGGTAGGTTTTAGCCCTATTCTTAAAAACAGAGATCGAGTCTGACTCCCGAATCCAGATTGGCAGCTGGTTCCACAGGAGAGGAGCTTGATAACTGAAGGCTCTGCCTCCCATTGTACTTTTGGAGATTCTAGGTATTACAAGTAATCCTGCATTTTGGAAGCGTAGTGCTCTGTTAGGATAATACGAGATCTTTTAAATAAAAAGGAGCCTGATTGTTTAGAGCTTCGTAAGTAAGAAGAAGGATTTTAAACTTAATTCTAAACTCTATGGGAAGTCAATGAAGGGAGGCCAGAACCGGAGAGATATGATCTCTCTTTCTAGTACCTGTTAAAACTCTTGCTGCAGCATTTTGGATCAGCTGAAGACTTTTTAAAGATGTTTTAGGACAGCCTGATAATAAAGAATTACAATAATCTAATCTCGGGCTAACAAAAGCGTGGATCAGTTTCTCAGCATCACTCTGAGACAAGATGCTCCTAATCTTGGCAATATTACGCAAATGATAGAAGGCAGTCTTAGAAACAAATTTAATATGTGAATTGAAGAACAGATCTTGATCAAAAATAATTCCAAGGTTCCTCACAGAGCTATTAAGAGAAAGAGTAACCGCATCCAAACTGAAAGTTTGATTTGGAAAGGTATTTCTAAGGTTTTTTGGACCAACCAGAATGACTTCAGTCTTATCTGAATTTAATAGCAGGAAATTACAAGTCATCCAAGCTTTGATTTCCTTAAGACAGGCTTCTAACTTGGCTAATTGATTACTATCATCTGGCTTCATTGACAGGTATAATTGTGTGTCATCTGCATAACAATGAAAATGTATACAGTGCTTTCTAATAATGTTGCCTAACGGAAGCATATATAAACTAAAAAGAGTAGGGCCTAGCACAGATCCCTGTGGAACTCCATGACTAAGCTTTGAGTTGAAAGAAAACTCATTTACATGAACAAACTGGAACCTATCAGATAAATAAGATCTAAACCACTGCAACGAAGTTCCATTAAGTCCAACATAGTGTTCTAATCTATCAAGTAGAATATTATGATCGATAGTATGGGTAACCCCCACAACAGCCACGGACAAGCAGAGCGCTCAGCGGGAGCAATTAACACAGCAGTGTGATCTATGGACTGATAACAATATGTAGATGTGCCTTGTAACCTCTTTTGTCCTACAGCTCCGGAGCAGAGGCGAATTCCGGCCAGTAATCTCCCTATTGTTATGTGTGACACTCAAATGCAAACGTTCATGCTTCCTGCTCTGACTGTGATGCAAATGTCCCATGCCTTTCATGTATTGTCTGTAACTGGGTATAAAAACTGCATATGCTCTGTAGCTCACTCTCTCTCTCTGACCACTGCTTCTGACGACAGGCATTCTGTGTCTCCTCACGAGAGCCTGAGGACCCGCTCCAGCCCGCCTGCACAGGGCTGGAGTGAGTTCTATGATGGCGGGATGAATGATAATAAACTCCCCCAAAAACTCTCAGTTCGCCGCTTATTATTCCATGCCGCCACATTGGTGACCCCGAGAAAGCACACGCTTTGTGCAACGCAACCTTCTGGTCTGGACAGCTACACTGGTGACCCGACGACAACGAACGCAGCACCCGGCGGTGATTCTCCGACGATAAGCGAACGCAGCAGCCTGACGCAAATGATCTGCCCTCCCTTCTGCTACAGGGAGACCTCGATGCAGAGCCACCACCAGGCGAAACTCTCCGGAGATCACCCACGACCGGGAAAGCTGCAAAGAGCTTCATGGTGAGATCTGCACGCCTGAGATCTGCACATCCACGCTGGGACCGGCCGCTCTCACAGCTCCTCCACACGAGAGCGCACGCACCTCGTCCTCTCTCCACGACGGCGACCTCCAGGGCCGACGGAGAACGCAGCGCGTGGACCTGAACGCACCATGACCCGGCACGAGCGACGACCAACAACCTGAACAGGGATGACCATCGGCGCCGACTACGCCGATCTCCAGCAAGCTCCCTGACCCTGACTCGCCTCTACAGCGGACCTGCCATGCACCGAACCCCGCACGCACACCGGGGGGTTATGAGGACAGCGCACCACGCACGGGACAATACCGGCTCCACACAGACCGCCATTGTCCTTCGCCGCTGCACACAGAACCTTCAGGGCTGCTCACACACCTGAAGCACGCACGCAGCTCGCTCACAGGATTTTGTAATGGTCTCAGCCACGGCGCACAAGGGAATTCAGCCGTCAGCTGTCCCTGAAGACTTTAGGACTGCGCGCGCACCTAAAGTCAACACGCCAAGTCCCACACTGCTGCAGCTCCTTTTTTTCTTCATGGCCGCGAGAGGAGTCAGAGACAAAATCTTTCTTCTTACAGCTGCTGTGGACCTCCACACGTTCAACGGGACAGCCCCTCAACATCGCGGATCCACAGGCAATTTTTGCGCGGCCCAGACAATTTCGCCGTCCCGGGCCGGCACTTGTTACCCCCACCCCCCTCCCTCCACCGCCGCCTGCAGTGAGCTTCCCCCGCAGTGAGCTCCCAAAGCCGGACTATCGAGGCCTCAGCTTCCCGCTGAGCCCTCTGGGGGGGAGTGTATGGGTAACCCCCACAACAGCCACGGACAAGCAGAGCGCTCAGCGGGAGCAATTAACACAGCAGTGTGATCTATGGACTGATAACAATATGTAGATGTGCCTTGTAACCTCTTTTGTCCTACAGCTCCGGAGCAGAGGCGAATTCCGGCCAGTAATCTCCCTATTGTTATGTGTGACACTCAAATGCAAACGTTCATGCTTCCTGCTCTGACTGTGATGCAAATGTCCCATGCCTTTCATGTATTGTCTGTAACTGGGTATAAAAACTGCATATGCTCTGTAGCTCACTCTCTCTCTCTCTCTGACCACTGCTTCTGACGACACGCATTCTGTGTCTCCTCACGAGAGCCTGAGGACCCGCTCCAGCCCGCCTGCACAGGGCTGGAGTGAGTTCTATGATGGCGGGATGAATGATAATAAACTCCCTCAAAAACTCCCAGTTCGCTGCATATTATTCTTCCGCCACAGATAGTATCAAAAGCTGCACTAAGGTCTAAAAGGGCAAGTACAGAAACCAGTCCAATATCAGATGCGATGAGGAGGTTGTTAGTGACCTTCGCTAAGGCTGTTTCAGTACTATGATGGATTCTAAACCCAGATTGAAACTCTTCAAGTAAACCATTTCCCTGCAGGTGGTCAAATAATTGCGTAGCAACAACTCTAAGATTTTTGAAATAAAAGGGAGATTAGAGATTGGTCTATAGTTAGCTAAAGCTCCTGGATCTAGCATTGGCTTTTTGAGTAAGGGTTTAATTACAGCCGTTTTAAAAGCCTGCGGTACATGGCCTAAAGTTAATGAAGAATTGATTATATGAAGAATAAACTACCAATAAGTGGGAAGACTTCTTTAAATAACATGGCATGAATAGGGTCTAAAAGACAAGTTGAAGGTTTGGATGAGGAAACTATTTTGTCTAACTCACAAAGGTCGATTGGAGTAAACTCATCAAGACAGACATCAATTGAAGGAGTTGTAGTAGTTACAGTATTTAAGTTAACTGTGGGAAGAATCTGATTGATTTTATCTCTGATGGATGAAATTTTATTATTGAAAAAGTTCATCAAGTCCTGACTAGTAAGCTCTACGGGAATGCTAGGATTGACAGAGTCCTGACTCTTTGTCAACCTGGCTACAGTGCTGCCACAGACAAATATGCACATACTGTTCTTTGCTGTTTGTACCTTAGGTTTTGTAAAGTATAAGTCTCCTCTCAAATTATAATCATTGTCTCTTTTTTGAATATTTTTTGCATATTAGTTGGAAGTTGACTATTAATTGCCCTGTACATTATTTGTGCTGTCTTAAATTTAACTAAATCCATGAACTTTATGGCATGTGACTTTAAAAACAGTGAAATGGTGTGGTCTCTATATCCTACATTATTTATTATCCTTATAGGTTTTTTTTGTAACATGCATATTGGCTGTAGGTTGGTTTTGTAGGTGTTTCCCCAGACCTCTACACAGTAGTTAAGATATGGTAAAAACAGTGAATTGCACAGCAAGTATAATGGATTTATAGTCCAAAATGTGTCTTGTCTTCACCAGTATCCCTATACATTTTGCTAACTTGGCCCAGATGTGACTGATGTGAGGTTTCCAGCAGATTTTACTGTCTAGCGTCACCCCCAGAAACATTTTCCTGTACTATTTCAATTCTGGGATCATCTATTGTTACCATTATTTCATAACTTATTTTAAAATTTCCAAACAACATAATCTTTTTTTTTTTTTTCCAAGTTTAGGGATAATTTATTTATGTTGAACCACTGTTAACCTTTTCATTTCTGTTGTGACCACCTCTAAAACCTGCTGTAAATTCTCACCAGTGCAAAGAATATTTGTGTCATCCACAAACAAAATAAATTTCAGAATTTTTGATACTTCAGCTGATGACCACACTGATGTAAATGGTTTCGAATGGTCTGACGTGACACTTGGGTGCCTCTCGCCTCTCTTAAATGTGCCTGGAGTCAAGTGGCATTCATCATCCAGTTCCGCAGGGCACGGTTCACAATGAAGCAGTCATCAGCGTGGGATGTGGCCAAAGGACATCCACTTCTATGCCTTTCTGTGACTCGTCCAGTCTCTCTGTATCTCTGTTGCAACCTGCTGATGACACTCTGTGACACTCTAAGCTCAGTGGCCACTTCCCTCTGAGAACATCCCGTTTGAAGCCTCAAAATGTCGGAGTACTGTTGATCAATTGTTAGGTGTCATCTTGGTTTCATTATGTCAAAATGTGAACAGCAGGATGAAGAGCACTGTTTAAACACCCATTGTAACTGAACCAGAAAATTTATTGGTCGATTCATGGATCAAACACCTGTTGTGAATGTTGCTGTTAAGCACCTTGTTAGAGAACAGCAAGTTATGGAAAAAGTACTGAAACAGTAAACAGTTGGACATGTGCATTCAAAAGGTTAGAAAAGGTCAATTTAAGTTCACCTGCAAAGGTTATAATGCATTTAAGGTGCATCCTGAAATTTCACCCAAAAGCCGAATATCCCTAACTTTTTGTAAGTAGCATATTTATATCACAGAGGAAAAGAGTCAGATATCTTCCATTTCCTGCTACATGTAAATAAGAACAGTTAGGAAGTAGCAAACATGCTCTGGCTACAATCTGGCATATTTATGTACATGTGAAGTGCTCATAAATATACAATGTCCCGAAAAATAAAATAAAAATAAATTTTACAAAAGCACTCTGAGGCGAGTGCAATATCCCCCACCTCCGTTTTCTTTGAAGATCCCAATACTTACTGATGGAGTGCAGTTTTCAGCTCTTCAATATAATTACTGTGGCAGAACCAAATTATGATAAACCCATCATCCATGAATATACAACAAAGTACACAACCCATAGTTGTAGGACAGGATCCTGAGGTGAACCTGTGTAGCGAGTTTGGTGACCCTAGAGAGCTTTATAGGTTCTATAGTAAGAGATCATAGGGAGTGTCAAACTTGACTTTTGACCTTTAGACCCAATCACATAGTCTGAAGTCAGGATCCCAAGGTGAACCTGTGTACCAGGTTTGGTGGCCCTAGCTTTACTCATTTTATAGTAACTAGTGCACGCCTGTAGAACGCAAGTATTCCTGTCTGAAACAGGTAGCCCAATCAG
The DNA here is from genome assembly GCA_020510985.1 of Pholidichthys leucotaenia. Taxonomy (NCBI): domain Eukaryota; kingdom Metazoa; phylum Chordata; class Actinopteri; order Cichliformes; family Pholidichthyidae; genus Pholidichthys; species Pholidichthys leucotaenia. The sequence goes on from CM035838.1 coordinate 142,841,927, forward strand.
GCTTTACAGGCCCAAATGTAGGCTGTGTTTGAAAGTGGAATACAAAGAGGTGTAGCCTATATGTAGGCAATCACACGTTAGACTTTGACAAATATAAAAGGGAGTAAATGGCACTAAGATTTATTTGATTGTGTGAATATTAATTACAGAATACCTAAATATTGAAAATGAATGGGACATCCAATATTAGTGACTGTTTCAGATCCCTTGTTTATTTGTTTGTCAGATCACTTATTTGTGTGATCTTTTATCACTTACAGTGGGGCAAAAAAGTATTTAGTCAGCCACCAATTGTGCAAGTTCTCCCACTTAAAAGATGAGAGAGGTCTCCAATTTTCATCATAGGTATACCTCAACTATGAGAGACAAAATAAGAAAAAAAAATCCAGAAAATCACATTGAAGGATTTTTAATGAATTAATTGGTAAATTCCTCGGTAAAATAAGTATTTGGTCAATAACAAAAGTTCATCTCAATACTTTGTTATACACCCTTTGTTGGCAATGACAGAGGTCAAATGCTTTCTGTAAGTTTTCACAAGGTTTTCACACACTGTTGCTTATATTTTGGCCCATTCCTCCATGCAGATCTCCTCTAGAGCAGTGATGTTTTGGGGCTGTTGCTGGGCAACATGGACTTTCAACTCCCTCCAAAGATTTTCTATGGGGTTGAGATCTGGAGACTGGCTAGGCCACTACAGGACCTTGAAATGCTTCTTACGAAGCCACTCCTTCGTCGCCCGGGCGGTGTGTTTGGGATCATTGTCATGCTGAAAGACCCAGCCACGTTTCATCTTCAATGCCCTTGCTGGTGGAAGGAGGTTTTCACTCAAAATCTCACGATACATGGCCCCATTCATTCTTTCCTTTACACGGATCAGTCGTCCTGGTCCCTTTGCAGAAAAACAGCCCCAAAGTATGATGTTTCCACCCCCATGCTTCACAGTAGGTATGGTGTCCTTTCTCCTCCAAACACGACAAGTTGACTTTTTACCAAAAAGTTCTATTTTGGTTTCATGTGACCATATGACATTCTCCTAATCCTCTTCTGGATCATCCAAATGCTCTCTAGCAAACTTCAGACGAGCCTGGACATGTACTGGCTTAAGCAGGGGGATACGTCTGGCACTGCAGGATTTGAGTCCCTGGCGGCGTAGTGTGTTTCTGATGTAGCCTTTGTTACTTTGGTCCCAGCTCTCTGCAGGTCATTCACTAGGTCCCCCCATGTGGTTCTGGGATTTTTGCTCACCATTCTCGTGATCATTTTGACCCCACGGGGTGAGATCTTGTGTGGAGCCCCAGATCGAGGGAGATTATCAGTGGTCTTGTATGTCTTCCATTTTCTAATAATTGCTCCCCCAGTTGATTTCTTCACACCAAGCTGCTTACCTATTGCAGATTCAGTCTTCCCAGCCTGGTGCAGGTCTACAATTTTGTTTCTGGTGTCCTTTGACAGCTCTTTGGTCTTGGCCATAGTGGAGTTTGGAGTCTGACTGTTTGAGGTTGTGGACAGGTGTCTTTTATACTGATAACAAGTTCAAACAGGTGCCATTAATACAGGTAACGAGTGGAGGACAGAGGAGCCTCTTAAAGAAGAAGTTACAGGTCTGTGAGAGCCAGAAATCTTGCTTGTTTGTAGGTGACCAAATATTTATTTTACTGAGGAATTTACCAATTAATTCATTAAAAATCCTTCAATGTGATTTTCTGGATTTTTTTTTTCTCATTTTGTCTCTCATAGTTGAGGTATACCTATGATGAAAATTGGAGACCTCTTTCATCTTTTAAGTGGGAGAACTTGCACAATTGGTGGCTGACTAAATACTTTTTTGCCCCACTGTATATTCATAATAGTGTATCTTGCACTTTGGGGAATGGGAGCTGTTCAGTCATCATAATTATTTTAGTTTATATCACTGTTCAGTGATGGAGTTCAGTGTAATATTGAATTTCTTCTGTGTATCGTCAACAAACTCATGCAGTACTATAACAGGACATGTTTACAAATATTTGAGACCCACTGTAGTGCATCATTTTATATTTTAGCAATATTTTATTATTAAAAGGTTTTTTAAAACTTTAATGCTAAGATTGAGGCAGTGCTCATATCATCGCGCTGGAGCGAATACTGAGGCCAAATAATGATCTGAACCTTGAGGGCGTGACTGACAAAAACTGAGCATCGTCGCTCTATTGTAAGCATTTATTTTTTATTGATGCAAGAAGATTATTTATTATTATTATTATTATTCCACCCAAACGATTGCATTTTTGACCCTCTAAACCAATGTTTCTCAAAGTGCGGCCCCCGTGCCAATGGCAGCCCGCGAAAACATTTCTGGCGGCCCGCGGCCAATCTGTTAACGTCTTAACCAATATATGATCTGAACTAATTGCTTTGGAAAAATTCCGATACACATCTACGTTTAGTGGTCTTTGGCGCCATCTGTAGGCACAAGCCGTAATTACATGTGTTGTCGACCTTGCGATCACTTCATTGCAGCAGCTAGTCCAATTGTATTATGGGAGATGGAACGTTCAGCGCACAGTGCAGAAGTGTTGGTTGGCAACGGTTTCGGAGCACCATTTTGAGTCAGAAGAAAAATAAGAAATAAATATTAGTGCTTGTGGAAGTCGAAGTGTGGAAATAAAGATGGATCAGCGAGAGAAAGAGGCAGAGATGGAGACCGCTCACTCGAGGAAACCGAGAACTGTCAGCGAGGAAAAAAGGCAGTTTCAGGGAAAATGGACTTTGGACTACTTCGTTGAACCTCACGGGTCAGATAAAGTTGTATGCCTCATCTGCAGACAGGTAATCGCAGTGCGAAAAGACTTTAACATCAGGCGCCATTACGAAACAAAACACAAAAATTATGAAAAATTCAGTGGCAAGGATCGCACCACAAAGATGGAACAACTTAAAAGGGGCTACACAGCACAACAGTCCGTCTTCACGCAATTTTCAAAAACCAGCGAAGCAATAACAGAGGCTAGCTATGTGGTAGCTCATGAAATAGCTAAACGGGGCAAGCCGTTTAGTGACGGAGAATTTGTTCGAGACTGTATGCTAAAAGTGGCAGAGCGTGTATGCCCAGACCAAAAAACAAAGTTCTGTGATGTAAGTTTGTCGAATGACACAGTCACAAGACGAATCGAAGATCTGGCAAATGATTTGAAGGACCAACTGGCGATACGTGTGGAGGGGCTAGAAAAGGGAGCGTTTTCCATCGCACTGGATGAAAGCACGGATATTTCCGACACTGCCCAACTGTTGATTTTCATCCGAACTGTCACTGAGAATTTTGACGTCGGCGAGGAGCTACTGAGTATGGAGAGTATGAAAGACACAATGAAGGGAGTGGATATTTGCGAAGCAGTGTATCGCAGTCTGGACACACACAATGTTAACCTGGCATCCTTGGTCGGTGTCACGACAGACGGAGCACCAGCAATGATTGGGAGTAGGACAGGTGCAGTGTCGCTGCTGGCTGAGAAAGTGGTGAACAGCGGTGGTAAGAAACCAGTCAGCTACCACTGCATAATTCACCAAGAAGCCCTCGCTGCTCAGACGCTAGAAATGAAACACGTCATGGCCGTAGTTGTGAAGACAGTTAATTACCTGAAGTCCAGAGGTCTGAACCATCGCCAATTTAAAACCTTTTTGGCGCAGTCAGAGGCAGATTTTGGAGACGTCATTTACTTCACTGCCGTCCGGTGGCTGAGCAGAGGTGCCACACTGAAACGTTTTTTTAACCTGAGAAAAGAAATTTGCGAGTTCATGCAGGCAAAAGGACAAGACGTGACTGAGTTAACGGACAGCAAATGGCTCTGTGACCTAGCCTTCCTCGCCGACCTGAATAATTGTCTGAGCGATCTCAATCTGAAGCTGCAAGGCCATGGAAAACTCATTTCCACACTTTTTGACAACGTGAAAGCTTTCCAGCGAAAACTCCAACTGCTCCAGGGACAGCTCAGAGAAGGAGATCTCGCTCATTTCCCTGCCTGCAGGGCGCTGGTAGATGACCCAGACACGGACGGGAGTGAAGTTTTGCGTCACCTGCGTTCAGAGAAGAACCATGGCCTCATCGAAAAGCTTCGAGACGAGTTCGACCACCAATTCTCTGACTTCAGGGACCACGAGGGTGATTTCAACCTTTTCCAAAATCCCTTCTCATGTGTGCCCGAGGCAGTGCCTGCAGACATGCAGTTTGAGCTCATCGACCTACAGGAAAGCTCCGAGGCCAGAGCTGCATATCGTGACAAGAGTCTGATCGAGTTCTACAAAGGACTTTCCCCATCCACATTCCCTGCTCTTCGTCAACATGCTGTCAGAATGGCGTCTTTATTCGGAAGCACCTACATCTGTGAAAAGACCTTCTCCACCATGGCCATCAACAAATCTAAGCTGAGATCCAGGATGACAGATGCCCACCTACATGCAGTCCTTCGCATCGCGACGACGGAGATGGAGCCAGACTTCAGAGGACTCGTGGCCAACCGAAAACAGCACCACAAATCACACTGCAGTTAAAAGGTATGTTGACCAAGTAACACATACTGTGTGTGACTTAATGACAAGCAATGGTAAATATGAATGATAACTATTCGCTAAGCTTATCTTTTCTCCTCTCTCCACCCCACCCCCTCTTTTTCTCTGTCAGGATTTCAAGGGAAATGGTCCTGAGGAAATTTGTCTTGGACATTCATTCACAAAAGCTGCCACATAACACACACACACACACACACACACACACACACACACACACACACACACACACACACTCTCTCATACTGTACTTGACAAACTAAAATTGTATTTTCACTTCCGGTTATGGCTGCCACGTAGGACGGACGTGTCTCGCTCTGCTCTGCTCCTGGAAAAAAAAAAATCGGCAAATAACTCTCTCATTTGGGACAGAACGTATCCCAGCATTTGGGCGAAGATATGTCGGCGAAGCCTAAGGCTGGAAAACCAGGAAAAGGAAAAAGCGAGCCGCCGAAACAGTCCAAATTAACGGACTTTCAGGTCTGTGACGCAGTAAACAAAACTCCATATATGGCGGAGGAGGCTGGCAACGCTGCGATATCTGCGGGGAATGGCGCAGATGCGCTGATGGCTGCCATGAGTTCAATGAGAGCGGACTTTTCCTCTAGATTTGATGGGATTATGACAGCGTTGGAAGGAATAAGAAAGGAATTGGGTGACTGTGTAGAACGAACGGCGCAGATGGAGCTCCGTCTCGCTAGTGCTGAAGATGACGTCACCCGTCTTCAATTAAAGGTGCGCACTTTGGAAAAAAAAAATAAATCTCTGGAAGATAATATTTTGGATTTGGAATCTCGGTCGAGACAGAATAATTTGAGGCTGGTGGGTCTTCCAGAGGAATCAGAAGGTCGGGACGTATGTTCCTTTCTGGAAAAGTGGATTCCGGAGGTGCTGGGCAGCGAGGAGTTGCAATCAGCAGTGATTCTGGAAAAAGCACATCGTATTGGCCCACGGAGAGATAAGGGACCGCCGAGGACCTTAATTATGAAGTTTCTTAGCAACAGAGACAGGATGAAGATCTTCAACGCTGCACGAGCTAAAAAAGGAGAGATTAAACACCAGGACCAGCAGGTGTGGTTCTACCCAGATTTGGCCACAGGAATCCAGCAATTGAGGAAGCAGTTTGATCCCGTACGTAAGGAGCTGCGCAACCTTGGGATTCGTCATGGTGTAATCTATCCTGCGAGACTGCTGACCACGTATGAGGGCAGAACCCACATCTTCAAGACCCCAGAGGAGGCGCAGGAGTTCATCAAGAAGATCAAAGAAGAAGAAGAGACTGGTGGGAGCTAAGCATGAACAAAATATAAGGTAGAATAATTAAGCATTTGCACAGGCATCTGACTGACTTGAAGTAAATAGTAAGTTTACAAAATATAGATTGTATTATATATTAAAAAAAACAAAACAAAAACAAAACAAACAAACAAAAAAAACTATGATGTACAAAGTTGTTAAAAATTTTGGAGTTAAGTTGGAAAACTACAGAGGAGAGTTAATGTTACGTCATTAAAAGCAGTAGAGTTAGGGTGATTGGGAGGATGAAGAAGGAGTGGCTTAGGCTGTTCCCCGTGGGTGTGGAACGGTCGATGGCTATATCGGGAGACAGAATTTTTCTTTTGATTTTGGGGGGTTTGCCACAAGTGTGGGAAGGGGAAATTTGTTTGTGTGTAGTTTGTAGGATGAATGTTCAACCACTCATGTTTTTGCTTCTCTGTATGAGCATGTTTACACTGCAAGGTAATCCTAAACTCTCTATTGATCATGGACCAAAGTGTTAATCTTAATTTAACTTCATGGAATTGCAGAGGTCTACAAAATTTAAAAAAACTTAAACAAGTTATGAATAAAATAAAGGACATGGGTTCAAGAATTGTGTTTTTACAAGAAACTCATCTGATAGAGGAGGATGTTAAAAGAATTAGGAGTAGATGGCAGGGAAGTGTATTCACCTCTTCATTTTCATCCCGAGCCAGGGGAGTTATGACTCTCATACATAAATCAGTTCCTTTTCAAGTGAAAAATGTAATTGGAGACAAATTTGGAAGATATGTAATCATTCAAGGTTCTTTGCTATTAGAAAATATAAATCTTGTGAACTTATATGGTCCCAATATAGATGATCAGAAGTTCTTTGCTAATTTATTTCTCATCTTATCATCACTTACAGGGCAACATATAATAGCAGGGGATTTTAATTGTACATTGAATCCAGGTGTGGATAGATCAACAGGACTGGATTGTACGCACATTGGATGTAGGATGACTATTAATCATTTTATGAAAGAATTGAGATTGTTAGATATATGGAGAGAAATGAAACCACAAGTTAAAGCCTATTCTTGTTATTCCAGTACCTACAAGACATTCTCACGTATTGATTATTTTTTGATTTCCACAGAATTAAGGTCCAAGATTCAAAACTGCTTTTATGATAACATCGTGATCTCTGATCATGCACCCTGTTGTCTAATATATGTAGATAAAAAATTGACAAAGGAATCAGGTAGATGGCAATTTCAGCATAAATGGCTTCAGGATGAGGAATTTGTCAAGTATATAGAAAAACAGATAGACGAGTTCTTTGACATCAATACTACACAAACATCAGCATGTGTAAAGTGGGAGGCTTTCAAAGCTTTTATTAGGGGACATATTATTAGTTATACAGGATCAAAATCTAAGAAGACTCGAGAGGAGAGAGCTAAATTGGAACATAAAATAAAAAGTCTTCAGGAAAAAGTGTATGCAGGAAGTGACCCAAGGTTGGAGAATGAATTACTGATTTTGAGAGCTGAATACGACAAAAAATCAGCGAATAGAGCTGCCTCGAGTCTTCTAAGATTGAAACAATCTTTTTATGAACAAGGTGAAAAATCAGGAAAATTATTAGCATGGCAGATTAAACAATTGGAAATTAAAACACCAATTATCAGTATTATAAGTAAAGGACAGGTAGTTATAGATCCTTTAGAAATTAATAGAGCCTTTAGAGATTACTATGAAAAATTATATGATACCAAAAATGAACCTGATTTAACAAAACTAAATGGGTTTTTGAACGAACTATCTATACCGTGTATACCAAATGAAAACAGGGAGATATTGGAGTCTAAAATTAGTCAAGAAGAAGTTGGGCTAGCCATTAATAATATGAAATCAGGAAAAAGTGCAGGACCAGATGGTCTTCCAGTTGACCTTTATAAAAAATTTAAGAATAAATTAATAAAACCTTTTTTGGAAATGGTTTTAGAAGCATTTCAAAATAATAATTTACCATCATACATAAATAATGCCTTAATTATACTGCTGCCAAAACCAGGTAAGCCCTCTAATAAATGTGAAAATATGAGACCAATAACCCTATTAAACGCCGACCTTAAGATAATCTGTAAAATTTTAGCAAGACGAATACAAGAAATTTTACCAAATATTATTAATCGAGATCAGAATGGCTTTATAAAGGGTAGACAAGGCTTCCATAATGTAAGAAGACTATTTAATATTATTTATTTTAATAAAGAAGCACCGGATACAGCTCTCCTATCACTGGACGCCGAAAAGGCCTTTGATAGAGTTCAATGGCCCTTTCTTTTTGAAGTCCTACAAAGGTTTGGACTTGGAAATAATTTCATAAAATGGGTTCAAATAATATACAATAATGCTACAGCAGAAATCCTAACAAATAACAATATTTCAAAACCAATAAAAATCAATAGAGGATGTCGACAAGGCTGTCCACTTTCACCTTTACTGTTTACTATGGCAATTGAACCTTTAGCGATAGCGATACGTTTACATTCACAAATATATGGAATTAAAGTTGGACCAACAGAACATAAAATCTCCCTGTACGCCGATGATATAATTTTGTTTATGTCGAATCTAAAAAAATCAATTCCAACCTTGTTGAATTTAATAAAGAATTTTGGGGAAATATCAGGATATAAAATAAATAAAACTAAATCTTCAATATTAATGCTAAATGAGACCCAGAGAAATTACCCAGCCTCTGAGGTAAATCAATTCAATGTTGTAAATCAGTTTAAATATTTAGGAATCCAAATTGTGCCTAAGCTAGAATCAGTCGCCAGCGTCAACTATGAAGCCTTAATGTCAGATATCAATGAGTTAACTCAGAGATGGATGTCACTACCAATGTCGATGATCGGGAGAATCAATATACTTAAAAGTAATATTTTACCTAAAATACTTTATTTATTTCAATACATTCCCTTATCACCACCTTTAGATCTATTCTCAAGAATAAAAAAAAAGTTAGTGGAATTTATATGGAACAACAGGAGGGCTAGATTACGTCTGTCTTTATTATATTTACCATTTGATCGTGGAGGTCTGAAATGTCCAAATTTTATGTTGTATTATTGGTCGGCACAACTGAGGTCTATGACATATTATTTTTCATCAAATGATCTCCCTCACTGGACTGAAATGGAATCATACAATTTACCTTTACCTCTTCCCATATTCATATACTCAGATTCGGCAAAAAAATTACAAAAACAAGTTAAAAATCCATTTGTAAAGCATATGATCAAAATATGGTGTGAAGCTAAAAACTATTTAAAAGAACCACAGTTATTGTCACAATTTAGTCCAATATGGGGTAATCAATATTTTAAACCAGGGAGAGCGGACGCTGTATTTAAAGTATGGAATTTAAAAGGGATACAAAAGATTCAGGATTTATATTTGCCATGTGCAGACAACATAATGTCTTTTGAAGAACTGAGGATCAAATTTAATCTCAATAGAACACATTTTTTTAAATATCTTCAACTTAGAAACTTTATTCAATCAAATCAAAATAAAGCTCTCACTCGACCTATTTATTCATCCTTGGAAAAAATGATGATGAAAGATAGTAAAAGAAAGGGTATTATTTCAGAGTTTTATAACTCATTGACACTATCTTCAAGTGAAAATTCACTGAAAAGATTAAACTACTGGAAAGAAGATCTGCAAATTGAAATTTCGGAGGAACAATGGGAATTGGCTTGTACAGAAGCTCAAACCAAATCAATAAATGCACGCCTTAAATTGATACATTTCAAATGGTTAATGCGGATGTATGTTACACCGGAGGAGTTAAATAGATATAACAAAAATATACCAGATACATGCACAAAATGCATGGAAAGTAAAGGAACCCTATTTCATTGTTTATGGGAATGTAGATTAATAAGAATGTTTTGGGAAGAGGTGAGGGTAACAATTGAAAAAATAATCTCAAAACAAATCATACTGAATCCTAAACTGTTTTTGTTGGGTCTGTACCCAGAAAAGCATAATTTTAATAAAAGTGAAAGAACATTCATAGACCTCAGTTTGCTTAATGCCAAAAAATGTATTGCACTATTATGGAAAAAGACTCATAGACCAGATGTGACTCAGTGGTTAAGACAGATGTTAACAAACCTTCCATTAGAAAGAATAACATATATACTGAAATCAAAGGAAATTGTGTTTGAGAATATATGGAGACCTTTTATTGATTATGTAAAAAATTTAAACATAACTCTTGAAGAAGAAGGTGAATGATGTGTGTGGACCTTGTAAATTCCAAACTGGTGAACATAATACGTATACTTATGTATTGGATTGTCTAGACTAAACAGAGGAGCATTGTTGAAGACTTGATTTTGTTGGTGGTTGTTGGTGTTTTTAGTGCATTTTTTTTTTTTTTGTAGTACTTTAGCGTTAGTGTTTGATTGTTTGTATCATGTTTGTTAAAAAAAAAAAGGTTCAATAAAGATATTGTGGAAAAAAAAAAATTGTATTTTCATCAGTCCCAATTTCTTACTGTTAATATGACTTTACCCAAACTAATTAAATCTGATAATTAAAAGGATTACAAATGGAATTGAATTTTCAGTCTTTTTTTTTTTTTTTGCCTCCGTCCCTTTGGTGGCCCTCGGTTCAACTTTGGATTCCCAAATTGGCCCTCACCCATCAAAACTTTGAGAACCCCTGCTCTAAACGTTAGCCAAAACGCTTTTTTTTTTTTTTCCCACACACACCTCAGACCCAGTGAAAAATTTTTGTAAACTGGAAAAAATATGTCTCCCATGCTGAAAATTTATCCAGCATATGGTTGATACGTCGTGGAGCAAAGGTTGTAGGGTCTTACCCCCCATGTCGTTTTTTTTTTTTTTTTACCTTTGGTAAAAAAAAGGTGGATCCAATCAGCTGATCGCTGGAACCACAGAACTCAGCTGTTTCCCATGATAAATCAGCCTCAGGGAAAAAGCACACACCATGCATTATCTTTTTTTTTTTTCAATTTATTGAAAATAACTTACAAATAACAATGTGAGCGCTGCGGCTCTATTGTAAGCGGTTTGTTTTTTGTTGAACAAATTTGTCGCATTTCGCTTCCTTGTTTTGCACAGTTTACCTGTGGCGCCACCGATTCAGCTGCCCCCCCCCTTTTCCCCAGCGGCACCTCGTGTTCTCCATGCCGAATTATCCATTAGACCTATGCAATCACAGCAACTTTATGGTATAATTTTTTTAAGCATTAAATCTTAAGTATTATCTTTTTCTAGTCAAATCTGATGTGTTTTGCCTCCTTGTTTTGCACACGGACTGCTGTGGTGGAGTCAATCCAAAACCAAACCCCACCCGCACTGCTAGAACCCTGGGCATGAGACACAGTGGTGGCTAAACTTTTATTGATAAAAATTACATAATTTGACTGAGAAACTCCATATTCGGGGATGCACACCCTCGTAACCTCAGGAAACCATGTTTAAAATCTGAGGCCAGTCTGACAAATGGTTCGAGAGATATGCGTGGAACAGACAAACAGACAGACACATAAACACAGAGATTTCGTGAATTTATAGATAGTGCAAAGGGAATGCTAACCTTTGACCTTTTGACCCCAAACCCATAGTCAGAGGTCAGGATCCCAAGGTGAACCTGTGTACCAGGTTTGGTGGCCCTACTTTTATTGGTTGTATAGTAGTAACGCATAAAGACTGCTAACCTTGATCTCTGGACTCCAAACTCATAGTCAGAGGTCAGGATCCCAAGGTGAACCTGTATACCAAGTTTGGTGGCTCTAGCTTTACTCGTTTTATAGTAGTAGTAAATGTAGCATATACCATAGTGCAACTGCAATGGTAACTTTGACCTTTGACCCAAAACCCATAGTTAGGTCAGGGTGCCAATCATCCCAGATGTGTTTTAGATACAACTACTGTATCAATTTGAAAAGCCTACATCATTTCTTTTAGTAGTTATTGTGTTTAGAAGATTTAGGGAAAATCAGACCTCTGACTTTTGACCTCAAGGTCATCCGATGAGAGTGAAATTGCAATATGCACATTATCAGAGTATATCAAACCATGGTACCAAGTTTTAAAAAAATTGGAACAAAACTGTAGGAGGAGTTGATTTCACAAGACAGTGACTATCTATGAAGTGAGCTGAAATAAGAGGTCATACGTCAGGGGCTACAACTCCTGCACAAACCATCCGATCAGAACCAAATTGCAATATGTGCATTTTCAGTGTATATCAAACCATAGTACCAAGTTTCAAAACAATAGGAACAAAACTGTAGGAGGAGCTGTTTTCACAAAAGTGGGACAGACGGATGGACAGACCCATAACATAATTGCCCTTTGGGTGTCAGGCGGGGGATAAAAATCAGTAATAGGTATACAACCTAAGAGGACTGAAAAGGATCTATGTACTACTGCTCTATGTATGTATGTATCTTAGTCTTAGTACCAATAAAGGATGTGAATTTGACAGTGTGCTCCAGACTCAATTTTCCTCTATGATTTTGATGTCCTTGAGCTGAAACTCAGGTATGGGAGGAGTTCGGTGAGGCCATGGAACAAGACTTTCGGTCGGCCTCGAAGAGAGAAGCACCTGCTACAGCTACAGTTTCTTTGGGATGAAGTGCAGAAACTCCTTTTTCTATTATTTATATGTTAATTTTATGCATCAAGAATCATAATCAGCTTGAATCGGGGCCCCCTGAATCATAACTGGCTTGGATCGTGAGGTGTCTAAAAATTCCTACCCCCATGTAGGATCGTTTCCTCTTTGAAGAAAACTTCAACTGGTCTGAGGATCACCATCAACATCTAAAATCAATTGTATTCATCTGTATCCAAATTTAATACAATTTATTTTAGTTTAATTTTAAATCATGGGTAATTGTCCAAAAATGTAACAGCCCAAATACCTCTGGATGTAAATGAACAGGAATTCTGAGTAAGATGTGTACATACCAGCATTACTGAGATGGGACAATAAATACAGGTGTAAGCCTTGGTTCTAGTGACTGTCTTGACCTTGATAAATGTTGTAAGTTAACAGTGGTGGACTGACCTGATACGTCTTGCTGTTGGCATAGAAGGACGCCAGCCGATAAAGACTCTTGTAGTGCTGAGGGAACCGACTGAGGCAGAGAAACAGAACCCGGACACACATGTCCAGCAGTGTTCGCCTCTGATCAGCACGTTCAGCAGGCAAAGCTTTGGGCACTTCAATCACTTCAATCGGAGGCTCAGGCTTTCTCTTTCCATCAGTTCCTGCAGTCTGGGGTGTGGCCTGATGAGGGCCTGGTTTTGGAAGGGTTGCTGGCACAGGGAGGGGACAGGGGTCCACACAGGCCTTGCGGACTGAAGTTTCAGGGATTATCACCACCACTGTTTCAATCATTTCCTGGATTACTTTTTCTTCAGTCTGGATACCACTGGGCTCTCCATGTAAGGCTACAGTGAGATTCAAAAGAAAAACTTTAGAATCTGATCTCAGAGTTCCAGTGTCTCTCGCTTAGAAACTTGAAATGACATTGTACTCATATTTCATGAACTTTGACCTTGAGCACAATTTGGATGATGACACACCTAAGGATTGTTGGGTGAGCTGATCGAGAATTCAAGCAACTGCCTAGGAGGAGTAATGATTCAAGAATTGTGATTGGATGAACAAATGGGCAGATGCAGTGTCACACAGTAGCTCATTTTGTCTTCGCTATAATTAGCTACAAGAGCACTATGAGGCAAGTGAAATATCCCTCGCCTCCATTTTCTTTGAAGATCCTAATGTTACTGAAGGAGAGGAGTTTGAAAATCCTGAAAAAGTAATTTCTTTAGTTTTAATTGTTCAGTTATATTACGTGAATTTCCCATTACTGTAAACACTGATATTAAATATCCATATGTTCAAACACCCCCTCATGGATCATCAGCTTATCGTGGTGGAGGGTTTGCGTGCCCTAGTGATCCCAGGAGCTATGTTGTCTGGGGCAATTTGCCTCTGGTAGTGTCACCCAAGACAAACTGGTCCTGGGTGAAGGGCCAGACTAAGAAAGATCCAACAGACTATGATTTTTTTTATATGTTTGTTGATTTTGTGTACTTCATTGATCCCCAGAGGGGAAATTCAGGGCATCCACCTGGATGGATGAAGCAGCCACGGTACGGCGCTATCCCTTCACCATTCACACCTAGGGCCACTTTAGAGCCTCCAATGAACCTAACCTGCATGTTTCTGATGAATGCTAGAACAAGGATTCAGTGTACACTGCCCGGTATGGGGTTGTCGTGGCCCCACCCTGGAGCCAGGCCTGGGGGATGGGCTCGATGACTAACGTCTGGTGGCCAGGTTTCCGCCCATGGGACCCAGCTGGGCTCAGCCTGAAGGAGTTACATGGGTCCACTTTCCAGTGGGCTCACCACCTGCAGGAGGGATCATGGGAGTCCAGTGCTATGTGGATCAGGTAGCGGTCAAAGGCGGAGACCTTGGTGGTCTGATCTCAAGCTTCCTAAACTGGCTTTTGGGACGTGGAATGTCACCTCTCTGGTGGGGAAGGAGCCTGAGCTGGTGCATGAGGTTGAGAGAGACCGGCTAGATATAGTCGACCTCACCTCAACACTTAGCTCCGGTTCCGGAACCAGTCTCCTGGAGAGGGACTGGAGCTTGGCCTACTCTGGAGTTGCCCCGGGCAAGAGGCAACAAGCAGGGGTGGGTATTCTTGTATCCCCCCACCTTGCTGCCTCTATATTGGAGTTTCCCCCAGTGGACGAAAGGGTTGTTTCCCTGCACCTTCGGGTTGGAAAATGGGTCCTGACCATCATTTGTGCCTATGCACCAAATGATGATTCAGAGTACCCACCCTTTTTGGAGTCTCTGACTGGGGTGCTGGAGAGTGCTCCTCTTGGAGACTCCATTGTCCTACTGGGGGACTTCAACGCACACGTGGACAACAACAGTGAAGCCTGGAGGGGGGTGATTGGAAGGAATAGCCTGGCCGATCTGAACCCAAGTGGTGTTCAGTTATTGGACTTCTGTGCTAATCACAGTTTGTCCATAACGAACACCATGTTCAAGCATAAGGGTGTCCATATGTGCACCTGGCACCAGGACACCCTAGGTCACAGGTCGATGATCGATTTTGTTATCATGTCATCAGACCTGCAACCGTATGTCTTGGACACTCGGGTAAAGAGAGGTGCAGAGCTGTCAACTGATCACCACCTGGTGGTGAGTTGGATCCGATGGCAGGGGAGAATGCCATTCAGACCTGGTAGACTCAAACGTATAGTGAGGGTGTGCTGGGAACGTCTGGCTGAGGCCCCTGTCCGGGAGGTCTTCAACTCCCACTTCCGGAAGAACTTCAACCACATTCTGAGGGAGTCTGGAGACATGGAGTCTGAATGGGCCATGTTCTCCACCTCCATTGTTAAAGCGGCTGCCCAGAGCTGTGGCCGCAAGGTTGTCGGGGCATCTCGTGGTGGCAACCCCCGAACCAAATGGTGGACACCAGTGGTGAGGGGGGCCATTAAGCTGAAGAAGGAGTTCTATCAAGCTTGGTTGGCTTGTGGGACTCCCGAAGCAGCTGAGGTGTACCGGCAGGCCAAGCGGAGTGCAGCTCGGGCAATTGCTGAAGCAAAAACTCAGGTATGGGAGGAGTTCAGTGAGGCCACGGAACAAGACAGTTCCATGGCCTCACTGAATGCCCCTCATGCAGATGGGGCATTGCTGACTTCGACTGGGGATATCTTCGGGCGGTGGAAAGAATACTTCGAGGATCTCCTCAATCCCACTGATACGCTTTCCACAGAGGAAGCAGGGCTTGTGGACGAGGGGGACGACTCGCCTATCACAGGGGCTGAGGTCGCCAAGGTGGTTAAAAATCTCTTTGGTGGCCGGGCCCCAGGGATGGGCAACATTTCCCCTGAGTGCCTCAAGGCCCTGGATGTTGTAGGGCTGTCATGGTCGACACCTCTGCAACATTGCGTGGAGAGTGGGGGCAGTGCCTTTGGCATGGCAAACTGGGGTGCTGGTTCCTCTCTTCAAAAAAGGGGACCGGAGGGTGTGCTCCAACTTAAGAGAGATCACACTCCTCAGCCTCCCTGAGAAGGTCTATGCCAAGGTACTGGAGAGGAGAGTCCGGCCATTGGTCGAACCTCGAATTCAGGAGGAGCAATGTGGTTTTCGTCCTGGCCATGGCACATTGGACCAGCTCTTCACCCTCTGGAGAATCCTCGAGAGTTCATGGGAGTTTGCCCAACCAGTTTACATGTGTTTTGTGGACTTGGAGAAGGCATTTGTCCGCGTCCCTCATGGTTTTTTGTGAGGGGTTCTTCGGGAGTATGGGGTATTGGGCTTGTTGTTACGAACTATTCGGTCTCTGTACAATCATTGTGATAGTTTGTATTGCCAACACTCCGTCGGACTCATTCCCAGTGAGAGTTGGACTCCACCAGGGTTGCCCTTTGTCACCGATCCTGTTTATAATTTTTATGGACAGGATTTCTAGGCGCAGCCAGGGAACGGAGGGTGTCACGCTTGGTGACCACTGGATCTCATCTCTGTTGTTTGCAGATGATGTTGTCCTATTGGCTTCATCCAGCAATGACCTACAGGTCTTACTGGGATGGTTTGCTGCTGAGTGTGAAGCAGCTGGGATGAGAATCAGTACCTCCAAGTCCGAGTCCATGGTCCTCAGCCGGAAAAAGGTGGATTGACCTCTCCGTGTTGGGGACAAGCTCCTGCCCCAAGTGGAGGAGTTTAAGTATTTTGGGGTCTTATTCACGAATGAGGGGAGAATGGAGCGAGAGGTTGACAGACGGATCGGAGCAGCATCTGCAGTGATGCAGACGTTGTACCGGTCTGTTGTGGTGAAGAGAGAGCTAATTTTTTCACGACTGTATGTTCCCATTTCACAATAAATGTCCAAAGTTTCAGGACATTTCAACCCAAAACCATAAATATGAAATATCAAAAAATATGCAAGGAGTACAATATTTTGTACCTGGGTCTACAAGCACCGTTACCCAAAACTATACAGTGACGTAAAAATTTCCTCAAAAGGAAAATGAATATTTATGTATGTAAACACGGTTTTATGAATGAAAGTGAACCTGTAACCATGTGACTATGATCCTTGGGTCAGAAGCATTATACCAAATTAACCACACCTGTGGATGCACACCCTATATATACACCCTGCATCCACTCACTCGTCCTCTAACGACTGGGAGGAGCCAGCCTCTACCAACGAGGGACAATGAATGGTTACAGGTTCACTTTCATTCATAAAACCGTGTTTACATACGTAAACATTCGTTTTATTTCATTTCAGTGAACCTGTAATCATGTGACAACAGTACACCAAATCAGTCTCGAGGAGAGTGGAGATGGCGTCACCCACAGGCTGAAGGAGTACAATACTCCAACCACATCAATGAAGCACAGAACACAGCTAGATGAGTTCTACTGCTTAACTGTACTTAAATGAAAGTGCATACAAATTAAGCCGGTTCTTCTACATAAATGGAAATGAAACAAAAAATATTCTTGAGCATATGGCACCCATGCCGACTGTATGAAAAAACAAATTTCGTTGTACTTCACAACTGTACCATGACAATAAAGCCTCTATCCTAAAAGGTGCAACTTTAGAATCTGGTGCAACCCTCAGAACAGATGAGGGGATGACTGATGAGGCCAGGTTAAGCCTATAAAAGCAGGTGAACATTGATGAAGAAGCCCAGCCAGCGCCTGCTCATACCTCCTCCAGGGGTGCACCCCTAAAGAGCACCCATGTAGTGGCCATTCCCCGTGTTGAGTGAGCCACCAGCCTTCATGGCGGCTCCACTCTAGCCTGTACATAGGCAAAGGCAATCAGGCTGACTGACCAATGGAACACGTGCTGTTAGAGATAGGCCTACCCAGTGTGGACTTACCCTTAGGACACGAAAAGTTTGTCTGAAGAGCGGACAGACCTTGCCCAGTCAACACAGACCTTAAGGGCCCTTACAAGGCACAAATTATGGAGGCTCTCAGCCTCTGGAGGAATGTGTGGAGGAGGATAAAAGGCTTCCAGCACAAGAGGGTGGGAAGCAAAACTACTAGCCAGCACCTTGGCTTGAAAAGCTGGGTTGGGCAGCAGGTGGGCCATTCTATCACCATCAAACCCAAGACATGCCGCGTCCACAAAGAGTGCATTCAACTCACTGATCCTCTTGGCTGAGACAATTTCCAAGAGAAAGGCAGTTTTCCAAGAGATCAAACAAAGGTCAGCAATGGGCAGTGGCTGAGGATGTTCTTCCTGCGGCAGCTGAGGAAGCTCAAGCTACCCACCAAGATGTTAGTGCAGTTCTACACAGCCATCATCGAGTCCATCCTCACCACCTCCATAACCGTGTGGTACGCAGGAGCCACTGCCAGGGACAGACTAAGGCTGCAGCGCGTCGTGCGCACTGCTGAGAAGGTGATCGGCTGCAAGCTCCCATCTCTCCAGGATCTGTACATCTCCAGGACCCGGAGGCGTGCTGGCCGGATCATAGCCGATCCCTCACACCCTGGTCACGTACTGTTTGCCCCCCTCCCCTCTGGTAGAAGACTTCGGTCCATCCAGACTAAAACCTCCCGTCACATGAACAGCTTCTTCCCCTCTGCCATTAGACTGCTGAACACTAAGTGACTCTCGTGCACCATGTACAGCAGCTCAACCAGACTCATGTCAATCATCACTGTTTTCTTCCTGCATTACCGACTGCACTATATAGTTCTCCACAGTATCTGCTGCTGGCTAATATACTGTATATTTTAACTGTTGACCAGTATCACTTAATCTTATCCTACACTTTATTACATGTATAGTTTATTTCTCTTATCTTATCATGTTTAATGTTGCAGCATTGTACCGAGACAAATTCCTAGTTTGTGTACTACATGAACAATGGCAATAAACCTGATTCTGATTCTGATTCTCAAAAGGGGACAAGCACAAAGCCCTGAGAACTATCTGGAGATCCCAGGTGGGCAGCAAAGGACGCTGAGATGGACGGCTCCATCTCACCCCTCTTAAAAATCCTTAGCCAAGGGATGTGTGCCAGGACACAAACCGATACCTTTTCCATGGACGGCTGACACTGCTGCCAGGTAGCCCTGATAGTTGACTCCGCCCAACCTTGGGCAAAAAGGTACTGAAGGAAGGACAAGATGACTGATGTGGCATACCAAGGGGTTCTCACCCTTGGTCAAACACCAGTTCGAAAGCACTCTCCACTTCACACTGTACTGCAGCTGTACAGATGGGGCCCGTGAAGCCTGCACGGTGCCTCCAACCTCCCTCTCTAAGCTAAGTTTGCACAATTGTTCCTTATCAAAAGCCATACATGAAGCTTCAGGAGCTGGGGATTTGGATGCCAAATCCTGCCCTGTACCTGAGACAGCATGTCCTGACTAACTGGGAGGAGCCATGGATGGGCTTCCAGCATCTCGTGGATCTCCACCATCCATGGGCTTTGTGGCCAATTCAGGGCTACCAAAATTGCTTGAACAGACAGCAGTCTCACACTCGTGAGGAAGCTGGCAGAAGAAGCAGTGGTGAGAATGCAAACAGTTTCACTGGAGGCCAGGAAACGCTCAGAGCATCTGTACCTAGTGGGTCTGGAGGGCCGTGCATCGGGGCCTAAGAGTAAAGTAAGTGTTCTCCACTGTTGCAAATAGGTCTGCTTCTGCCTGGCCAACCAAGCCAGATCTGCTAGACTATTTCTAGGTGCAGTCGCCAGAGTGGGGACCCCCTTGTGACAGCAGATCTGTTGCTATATTCTTAGACCCCAACAGGTGAAAGGCCCTCAGGGACATGCCTTTGGTTTGAGCCCACAAGAGCAGATGGCGTGCCCTCGCATGAGGGGGAGGAGACTTCAGTCCGTCCTGCCGGTGCTGGCTGTCCGTACCAGAATTCGTCTGCCTTGAATGATTGGAAGAATATGTTCTTGAGCCAAATGCACTGCCTTCATCTCGAGATGGTTTATATACCAAGACTGCTGTGTTGAATCCAAGTGTCCCTGAACAAACTTGCCCTTCCAGACTGCACCCCAGCCTGCTAGAGGAGGCATCAGTTGTAGTAGTCACCCTGCAGCCCCCTTGGCCCAGGGGAACACCATCTCAGACTGCTGATGAGTGTCTCCACCACCTGAGGACCATAAGGTCCCTTTCGCAAAAAACAAGGCTCCTCCTTTTGTCTCTGGGCAGAAACACCTTCTGAAGTGCAAACTACTGTTGAAGGGTACGAGTATGTAAAAGGCCCAGTGGCACCACCTGGGCAGTTGCAGCAAAGAGACCTAAAACCCTCTGGCACTGCCACACTGATACTGTCCTTTGTGAAACGCAGCCCCTGATGCATTCCCTGATAGCATGCATTCTCTTCGGGGCTAAGGATGTCCTCATGGCAACTGAATCCAGGGTGAGTCCCAGGTACTCAACAACCCTAGTTGGAACTAGGCAGCTTCCCTGCATTTAAATGCAACCCAAATGTAACTAAGTGAGCCAAGATGGTCTCTGTGTGGCTCCTCACCACGGACTTTGATGGGGCACAAAACAGCCAATCATCCAGGTAATTGGAAAACTCAAATGCCCTTCTGCCGCAGTGGGGCATGAGCAGCACCCACACATTTGTGAATGTCCAAGGTGACAGGGACAGACCAAAAGGTAGGATGTTGTACTCGAAGGCTTTGCCCTGAAGGAAAATCTGAGGGACTTCCTGTGGGCTAGATTTATGGGAATATGAAAATAGGCATTGCAAAGGTCCACTGTTGTGAACCAGTCGCCTGGCCTTATGGCCTGAAATAATGTCCTCACCCACAGCCTCTGGAAAAGGGAACACCTTGAGATACCTGTTCAACCACCTTAGTTCTAGAATCGGGCAGAAAACCCCCGGTTCACTTGGGGACAAGAAAGCAGGCCGAGTAGAAGCCCTGCTTCTCTTCTCCTGGAGACAGAGGTCGTATTGCATTCTGCCCCAGCAGGGCAGAAACTACACTGCCCAAAACAGCAGAAAGGGTCTTCTCTTTACTTTGGTCTGCAAAGCCCCTTGAAATCGGGGGGATGAGAGCTGAATTGTACGCAGTATACAAATTCCAGTGTACTGATCACCCACGGACACGAGGTGCACTGATGCCAACTCGTAGTAAATGGTGAATGGCATTCACTTATACGTATAGTGCATTTTACTCATCTCTGGATGACCAAAGGGCTTTACAGACCCTGCTACACACCCATTCATGCACACATTCACACACTGGTGGCGGCGGAAGGAAGGGAGGTGCAATACAGAGAAGGTTAACATCAGGTGAAGCGCACTGTCGTTGGCAAGACCATGACCCACGCGCTTGTGAGAGCGCAGACGTGAACACTGTTGAACCTGCAGCTGCTGCCGAGGAGCCCTCTGGATTGGGTGGCCCAAACCTGAGGGAACTTGGCTCTGTGAAATAAAGCCATTGTGGATTCTCATGCCACTCAAGAGGTCTCCAGACACTTGACCTGTATGGTCCTGGCTGATGAAAGGGCTGCGCGCACAGTCTCACCTTATGCCCCTTGTCCAATACCGCCCCTGCTGCAGGCCCAAAGGCCTCACCAGGCACTATCGCAGCCTCCAAAACAGCAGCCTTGTCTGTATCTGCCAATCCAGACTGACTCAACCAAACATGCCGCTGGGCCATGGTCAGCTGGGCCAAGGAATTCCCAAGTGCTCTAGCCTGAGAGCTAGCCCCTTGAATTAACAGTGTCCACAACCCTTACCAACTCTGGTAGAAGATCGGCTTCACTTTTTGATTCTAGGTCCTTATCAGACCTTCTAAATACACCAAAAAAGTGTATTAGTATTTACCAGCCTAGAGGCCGTAGCCACTAACCCATGAGTGGCACGGCACTTTTTGTCAGGGTGGCGGACAGATTTGCTGCCTGTGTGCGTGTGTGTGTGGGGGGGGGGGGGGCAGTCAGCAATACAATGGTGAGGCCCACTCTCAATGCACCATCTGAGCCCTGCTCCACAGCACCATTCAAAATACTGAGCATAGAGCAAGGAGCAGCAGCCTCCTTGGATGATCCCAAGACTTCTGCAGATGTTTCACAAGTCAGGATACACCGGCAAGGAACCTACCTCTGGGTTGCAGGACCTCTGTCCAAGCTGAAGCCTTAAGCCTGGTTTATGCAGCCGCATCATGTTGACGCCATTGCCGGCGGCTGTTGCCTACGCAGTCCTTAGGAAAATTTACTTCCACACCGGTTTGTCAGCATCAGTCTGCAATTCACCGCATTTTGAGAAAATGTTTCCTTGCAAGAACACACAGTTTTTGTTTATGAAATAGCAACGGACAAGAGAAGACTGTCATGAAGTTGGAGCTAAAACATGTTAAGAAAAGCAACTTTTAATACGATTGCTGCACACAGAAAAAGAGAAGTTGGAGAAAACCGTGCGTGTGAACACCACCGCTGCTGTTTTGACAATCTGTGTAATTACTGGGGTTATGACGAGCCACAAAATGTTCTGTATGTGCTTACTAGTGCCATATTCTTTTGAATTTGGACTCCTGTTTAACCAACTCACCTCAGCAGTTGTGCTGCCGTGAGCAGGCAGAGCGAAGCAGCGGCGAGAACCAGGAAATGTGAAGGAGACAAAGTAGACAATCTGTGTAATTACTGGGGTTACGACGAGCCACAAAATGCTCTGTTTGTGCTTACTTTGTCAATATTGTTTTCAATTTGAACCACTGTTAACAGACGCGCCTTGGAAGTTGTGCCGCGGTGAACAGGCAGAGCAAAGCAGCAGCAAGAACCAGGAAATGTGATGGAGGAGACAAAGCGGACCATTCACAGCCCTTGCGACCTGCGTTGCCGACGTGTACCTCTGCTTCTCTGGAGAGGTGCACGTCGGGCTACGCAATAGAAGCGCACATTGTTGCTGCGTCGATGACGTCAGAGCTGTGTAGCGTCAACGCAAAAGCATAATTCAACCTTATGGTGGAGAAGATGGGAGAGGAAGCCCTGCAGCTGATGCTGCTTTAGAGAGCAGTGCCCTGACAGATATATCATTGGACTCAGAATGGTCCTTCTCGACCTGAGAGTCACTGTCGGGCTCGTCATCAATCTCAAAGATGTCGCCCAATGGAGCCACAACCAAAGCTGCTGGTCTTACCCAAATCATCGGAGGCCATGAGACACTTCATCAGGGTGCGGTCTAGGGTTGCATAAGGGAGCCTGGTGTGGCATACCCAAAGGCGATGTTGATTTGGAGCCATGTGCTCCATGGTCTTACGCATTTCCTCCATTGAGTCTGCATGAAAGCCACCTTTGGCTTGCATACTGGTTTTCTTCAAACCGCTTCTGCTTACTGTTGGCCTTCCCAGTTCCAGCTGGAGTACTTAAACCCAGAGGGATGGAGCTCTGAGCTGGTGGCATACTAGTTTCTGGGCTATTTTCCCCTTCTTCACTCTCCAAAGAAGCCATTACTCCTTCAGGAAGACAGCAGGCGAAAGAAAACAAAGACAACTACAAAAGCACTCAGAGAGCACATACCTCCGCCAAGGCTCCTTCAGTCTCTCATGGATCACCTCCAAAATAAAATGGGTTTGTGTGTAGGCCTAGAGCCACTTGTGGTGAAAACTGCATCAAAGTCTGCCCATTTTGGAGTATTGTGGCTGACACACTGTGAGAAGAGCCTTGGCTGAGGTATGCATTCCATTCCCAGATCATCACCAAAATGTAATGGGTTCCTCTCTAGGCCAAGAACCACCTCTGGTGAAAATTTAATCCAAATCCATCCAGTAGTTTTTGTGTAATCCTGCTGCACAAATACAAACAAAGCCCTTGGTGGAGGTATGCACTCTCAGATCATCACCAAAATCTAATCATCTGTTCCCCATGCCATTACACACCTTTTCTGAAAATTTCATCAAAATCCGTTCATAACTTTTTGAGTTATGTTGGTAACAGACAAACAGACAAACCCCGGTAAAAACATAACCTCCTTGGCAGAGGTAATTATCATCATTATTATAACAAGCAGGCCAAAGGCTGTTCCAGGACGCACCAAGAACACTAGTCAGAAAACAGCATAGATCAATATCAGCCTTTAGTTCCCACCTGTATGCAGTACCACTCCCTCACCAGAGGTGGTGAGAGCGCACTAAGCACAGGAGTGCCCAGTACTTACACAAAGAGGATGACTGCCAGTGGACAACAAATACAGCACCAAAGGCAGATTGTATTGTGCTGGAAAACTGTTAAACAGTTTCTGCCTGAAGAGGGCAAAAAAAAAAAAAAAAAAATCACATACCTCTATGCAGGTAAGGACAGTGCCTACCACGTGCTGTTAAGCTGTTACACAGTTTCTGCCTGAAGAAGGCGGCAAAAATATATCACATATAGTACCTCTAAGCAGATAAGGATAGTGCATACCACGCTGCACACAGCCGCTGCATGCATTCTCCCCCTCAGCAGAAAACACAACAAACTTATGACACAGCAATGGGGTACCAAAGGTAAGGCAGCCCAACACTACACAGAAAACGTAATGTTAAACAGACCAGTATAAGCTCTTACTGACCAGGAGGGAAAAAACAGGAAGAGTGGGTGGATGCAGGGTGCATATATAGGGTGTGCATCCACAGGTGTGGTTAATTTGCTATAATGCTCCTGACCTGAGGATCATGGTCACATGGTTACAGGTTCACTGAAAGGAAATAAAACCTAAAAATGCCATTTTTAGGTCAAGCACATAAACAAAACCAGCTCTGATAATCGCCACGAAAGCTGGTGAAACATAATTTAAAAAAACCAAAACAGATACCTGTGTCCTCAGGTGTGGGCTGCCCATCTTTTACTGGCGTTGTACTTTCTGACGAAGATGGTGATGTAACTTTGCCAGACACAGGTTTGTGGCTGCTGTCCTGTGAGCTGGTGGGATCTGTGAAGACGTCTTGGGTGGAGTTGGAGTCGGAGAGCAGCACCACCTCACTGTCCTGACTGCGCTCTGCCATGACATAAAAAGAAAACAAACCACAGAGTTTATGCTGCCAGTAACATGGCCGCAGTTGAGATAAAATCAACTTCATAATTAAAAATATATCTAAAGAAAAGGCCTGACACAACTCCATTTTAGGCAGGGTAATCTTTGAAAGAATTGGTCAGTATGTTCTGTAATTTTGTTCTGTAACAGGCCTTTTAATCGAGCTTTGGAACATGCATCACGCTTCCATCCTGTCCACCATTTTGGGAGCTACTGTAGCCGTAAACCAGCACTACTGCTGAGTCAAGGGGGGGACCTGTACTTATACAGCACTTTTTCTAGTCACAAAGACCACTCAAAGCACTTAACTAAAAGGTATACATTAACCTTCTATTCTATGGGGGCTTTCAGAGGCAGATGCCTTGGGACAATTTAGAATGACCAAATAGCCTAACATGCATGTCTCTGGATTGTGGGAGGAAGTTGGAGCCCCCGGAGTAAACCCATGCAGCACAGGGAGAACATGCAAACTCCACACAGAAATGTTCCCACCCCTGCCAGCCTGGAAATTCAAACCTGAAACCTTCGAGCTGTGAGGCAACAGTGCTAGCCACTGCACTACTGAGCTGGCCGGACCACTGTGCTGTCAAGTCAAGCAGACAACAACATCACAAATCTAGCATATCCATCATCAAGTTTAAAACCAAAATGCTTATTCAATCAAATGTAATGTCACAACTATTTGTTTGACCGGCTCAAGGCTGCTCAGTACGTTGGACCTGCTTTCATGTTAGGATGCTGTGTGTGCAGGGGGTGGAGACAATGGAGATGTGGAGTGATCACAGTGTGACTGAGCCAAAGTATAAAACTATCTTCATTATCTTATCACACCAAGATTCTTCTCATAACCTACAAAGCCCTCAATAATCTTGCTCCTCCATACCTCATGGGCCTTCTCCAATGTCACTATCCAACTCGTCATCTCAGATCATCTGATTCTAACCTTCTGACACCCATCATCACAACCAAGCACCGCTCCATGGGTGACAGAGCCATTGCCATTGCCATCCCAGCCCTCTGGAACGCTCTCCCTTCAAACATCCACAACTCGCACACTGCATTTATTCAAAACCACATGTTCAAAATAGCCTATAGCACCCAGTTGCTACTGTTTATTTAGTTGGACTTTTGTAAAGTGTTTTTGAGTACCTAGAAAAGTGCTCAGTAAGTCTTATTTATTATTATTATCATCATTAGTAGCAGTAATTATTTAACAGAAACTTACTGTAGCATCTATGGACCGCATTGTGCCATTTCCGAGTAACAGAACACAGACATGAATGGGTCTGACAACACAGTGCACCGCATCCTACCTGACTGTAGGTCCGAGAAAGTTTTAGTGCAAGGAAGGATCTGGTAAAGGTAAGGTAAAGCCAACTTTATTGTCATTCAATCCATACAGCCAATCATGTACAGTAGAACGAAATTACATTTCTCTTATCTACAATGTTAACTACATATAGAATCAGAGGGGTCGCTGCCATGCAAGGCACCGCCACAAATTTCCCTCCTCCGTTCCATTATTGTTGAGCACCAAGCTGGATGGCAGGAAGCTCCACTTTTATATGGTCTTTGGCATGACCTGGCCGGGATTTGAACCCAGGCCTCCCGGGTGTGGGGCGGATGCTCTACCAACTAGGCCACCACTCCGGTGGCCTAGTTGGTGAATGGTGAATAATTTTATGAACCCACACACCCTTTTTCTTTCTCAGTATAATGTACAGCAGCAAACAAAATCTATTTTGGGGCTCTAATCGCTGCAGCTCAGATGCCCATGCCGGCCATGTGGTGCGACACTGGTGGCTTCGGCTGCAGCATGTGCTTGGATCCATTGTTTACATCATTCATCAGTGTGGACGATATATATCATCTTTCGGCTGCTCCCTTTAGGGGTCGCCACAGTGGAACAACTGCCTCCATCTCACCCTACCCCTTGCATCCTCTTCTCTCACACAAACCCTCTCCATGTCCTCCTTCACTACATCCATTAATCTCCTCTGTGGTCTTCCTCTTTTCCTCTTATCCAGAAGCTCCATCTTCAATATCCTTTGTCCAATATATCCACTATCCCTCCTCTACACATGTCCAAACCATCTCAGCCTCACCTCTCTTACTTCGTCTCCATATCGCTCAACCTGAGCTGTCCCTCTGATATACTAATTTCTAATCCTGTCCAACTCTGCCACCTCCAGCTCCACCGCCTGTCTTTTCATCAGTGCCACCGCCTCCAAACCATACATCATAGCAGGACTCACTTCTGACTTGTAAACCTTCCCTTTCATTCTAGCTGCTATCCACTCCACCCTGCCTGTACTCTCTTCTTCACTTTTCTTGTGCACTGTCCATTGCTTTGAAAGGCTGACCCCAGGTATTTAAATTTATCTATCTTTACTACCGCTACTCCTTGCATCTTTACCTTTACACCTGCTCTCCACCTCTCCTCCTCCTGCACACATCATCCTAATATAAAAGTAGGTCCACCATACCAAGCAGCCTCGATCGGGACAAACCAGAAGTTGTGAAATTATGTTATTCTAGAATTACCATGATTATATACACTATGATTTATACACTAAATCTGAGCTGTTATTGTCTGCTCATCTCAACAGTACAGTGCTGGTTTACAGCTGCAGTATCCCCAAAATGGTGGACACATTCACAATAGAATGGGAGTGATGTTACAATCCCAAGCCCTATTGCTGGTGAAAGACCTGTTTTAACATGCTAAACAATTGTCATTTTCTGCAATGTCAAGAAAAAAAAAAGGTTGACAATGAGCATTAAGAAGTCAACAAGGTTTTGCCACTTAAGAGAAAACAAAAATCCACAAAAGGGGCTTTAAAAAGTTTCACAATCACAGGCAAAAAGCAGTTATCGTGGTACTGTAACATTTGTCTAAATTGATGGCTGTACAGTTAATGCTTCCTACAAGAAAGCAGTTCATTCTGGAATTTAAAATATAGCCTCTCAAAACATTTGGTGGGTCTGTAGAGCAGTACCATTCAGGGAAGCCAGCCATATTGAAGACCTGGGCAGGCAGTAATCATGGTCAAACTCTGGTGAGGCTGTTGAAGATATGGGGAGCTGGGTTTAAAATAGAATCAAGGAATAAAATGCACCTCTAAATTTATAGAAATTCTTATCTGTTAAAGTCTTAAAATAAAATTATTTAAGTCTGACATCTTTGAACAGATTTAATGCCTCTCCCCTTTAAAATGTAGAACACGATTCAGGCACACATTTTTTTTTTTTCTGTGAAGGAGCAAAGTTGGCCATGAAATGGCTTTGAAATTATCCAAATGGATTTGCACAGTAGAGCAATTTTGAAGATCAATATTTCCTCCAAACCCTGAAAGTTGAGACTGCAATCATGAGATATCAATAAAACCAGAATCAGCAGTGTACCAAAGAATAATTTCTCCCAATGGCTTCTCTCTTATAATGCAAAACTTGGTGGGGGGAAATGCACACTATGATAAATGCATGTCTGAGTCTGGTTCCACAGTTTTATTATGCTGAAGCACTTAAAGCGGAACTCAAGTCAGACAGATTAGACACCTGCAAGCAACAATGAGCAAAGCGGGGTGTTTCCTGACTTCAGTCTCAAAGCTGTGTGCCAACGACTGGGCAGTCGCATTCCCAGCTGCCTTGACATTTTCACACTAATTAGTCATAATTAGAAATTATATCCAATTACTGGTAAACAGCAAACATGATTTACACCCGGATTTAGAAAATAATCTCCCCAAGAGTTTGACGTACTGTGAAACCACTCCCACACCGAATTCAAATAAAAATGTGACCATATGATACACCAGACAGTTTAGTGGAGTGTGATAAAAGACCGACTTCCTCCAGTTGTGAAGACATTCACCCCATTAGAACTACATGCATATAAATGGCAAAGCAGGTGGTAAAAGCAAGCAGGCAAAGAGGTAGCAGGCAGGTAGGTAGGTAGGTAGGAAGGAATCTGGACAGGGTGACAAAACTTGGCAACA
This sequence comes from Pholidichthys leucotaenia, assembly GCA_020510985.1. NCBI lineage: Eukaryota > Metazoa > Chordata > Actinopteri > Cichliformes > Pholidichthyidae > Pholidichthys > Pholidichthys leucotaenia. The sequence goes on from CM035838.1 coordinate 142,870,820, forward strand.
TGGGCAATATGGCTGCGTTATCTGCACATTTAAGCTACACATGAAACATGGGGTGGGGTAGGGTTGAGGGGAAGGATGTCACAATTTTAATTCCACATATTAAAAAATGGGAAAGTCTGTTTTCTCTAAGGAATTTGAAGCTCCTTAGAATACACTGCTGGTTTGTTTTGGTAAATTAATAAATATTAATCTATGCTTTGTAGTCAGTATGCAATTATGCAGCAAAATTGAATGTTTAAGCTGCTAACTTAGTTAACCTTAACTGATGGAATGAGTAGATTCTCATTTCTCAAACCAATATGTCTGAGACATATAGAAATCATGTTACTCTGTTTCAGAAGGGTCAAATTATTGGCCTGAAACTGCTAAAACCGGGCTAAGAACTGTCTAAGGCATGATTATAACCTACAAGGACAGTGGCGAACCATCATCTTCATCGAGAATCTTTGTCAAACATCTATGTGACTCTGGATAGAAATGAATGCTGTACCAATGCACAAGCTTAATGAAATGATGCCAATGTGAAAGCGTGCCACAATCAAAGCTAAAGGGTGTACATTACATTACTGATTACAAGAACATTTTTGTGCAAAAATGTTTTTCATTTCAAACCTGTTGGAAAGCAGTTACATTTGTCTGAGGTGTGTATAATTTTAACAACACCACTGCAATGCTGGAGTACCAGGACTGGTCTAACATGAAACTAGAATAATGTCAAACAATCCGATATGACCTCCAGACTAAAGCACACACGCTGTTATCATTTGTAATAGCAATAAAATTTAAGTTTTTCTTCTTTAGCTGTTCAAGTCATTTCCTTCTACTGGTTACATTTAAACTTTTACCTCTGAATCACTTGAAAGATGACTGAATCATTTTTAAGTTTATTATTTCCAAATCTCTACTATAAAAATATCTTATATTCAGCAAATTATCAAAATAAACATGTCATATCTGATGTGAGAGCAAACTGATGCTGGACCAACGAATAAATGTTTTTAATGACATTATAGGAAGCTACAACACGGCGAGTGGAACATACCTGGAGAGGCAAAATGATTGGCACGGAAAGAAGACAAAAAACCAGCAATAAAGCAGCCACAAGAGAAGGATCTTGCACCAGCGCACGCGCGCACACACGCACACTCAAACGAAGCAAACACAAAGGCCATAACCTGTGTCTCCTAACCTGCTTTTGTGCCTCTTTGTCAAGCACAGCAAATTAGTCAAATAATCAGTAGCCATATTGCCCATTTCACCACATCGCAATCACCCAGTGCACAGGGATCATTGTAACTGAAACCAGAGCCATTAAAGCATGGAGATTAGCAATCTGAGCACTCCCAAGTAGGCCTCTGTCCCAGTGCAGAAAGGGCCATTGTGGGGCCAACCCCTGAAACAGTGTCTAGGACAGGGACTGTACCATCGGCCTGCTGCTCCTCATGCCGCTGCTGCTGCCACTGCTGCCGTCGGAGTGTTTTGCGTTTGGCGTAATCGTGGTCAAACGGTGTGGCCGTGTAAGGCGGTGATGTCACACCTGGCGTGGTAACGGCTGGGAGGGAGGATAAGAGAACATTTCCAATGCCACTCGAGGAGCAGTTGAAGTCTTCGTCCATCATAGACGGGGCTTTCTCTCTAAAATGGATTGAAAACAAGAGTGACATTTCAATTGATAGAAAAACTATTTTCTCACGATTCTTGCTGCGTTAAACAGCATTTGCATGTCTTACTTCTCATGGGTGCGTGGCATGGTTGGCATACTCTTCTCTTCCCCCTTTGCAAATGGCCCTGTAGCTGTCTCAACCAGCAAGGTAAACAAGAGTTCATGGTCTAGATCCAGTTCATCAGCCTCAAGTAGTTTTAGGATGGTGGCACCCAGGCGGAAGTGCAACTAAAGGAAGTTAGAAAAACAATTTAAGTGCTTGCAGGTGATGTCTTTAAATGTCAATGCTTTAGGCAGTTACATAACACTGCACTGATGTAACATATGCAGAAACTATTTGATCCACTGGGCAGAGAAGGCGTACCTCCAGGGCTTCCATGGCCAGGTCAGGAGGATTATGGTAATGGATTTTTCGGGGGTACCTGGCAGCTTCTTCATGGAGATAGTGTGCTGCCTATGGAAACAAAAGACAGGAGAGACAACAACCCAACATAAACATCAACATAAATAGAACAGAGCGTGATTGTGAGATGAAGATGGCTATGTGTGTTGATTTCAGAGTTCACTGCATTCACACTGGCCTCCGTGACACCCTTTTAAACAGGTTTATCTCCCCCCGCTGATCTAATCAGAACAACAGAGCTGTGACTAACTCCATACATTGTTCTAAAACAGAAAACATCTTGCGGGATTAGAAGGGCAGTGATCTTTGTTTCTGTAGGCGGATTATGAAACAACTCCAGTGGGAGTAGAAAAAAAATGTTTGCAGTGAGAGTATTATTCCAATCACGTTCAGTGCAAGGATTTTTTTCTTTGTTTTTTACTGAAGACATAACAGCTCATTTTTAATGTTGAGGAACTGAATTAAAAGAATTAAACATTAGATCGGATAGGAAAATAAAATGAAATAAAAAAGCTGCGCAGTGAACAAACAGAACTTTATTATGTACTGCTGTGTTGTCAATGACCCGTGAAGCTTGAAGCCCATGTTAGGGGAAAGAACTGATATAATGTAGTATCACAATACTTTGTAGTGGCAATTCTGTATCGATTCATAGACACCACTATCGTGATACTTCATTAAAAATTATTCATAAATGCTGCAAATACAAACTTACAAACTGGAGTGGTGGCCTAGTAGTAGAGCATCTGCCCCACAGCCGGGAGGTCGTGGGTTTAAGTCCCAGCCGGGTCATACCAAAGACCATATAAAAATGGTACTTCCCACCTTCTAGCTTGGTGCTCAGCATAATAGAATGGAGGAAGGAAAAAGTTGTTTGTGGCGGCGCCTTGCCTGGCAGCAGTCCCTCTGATTCTAGATGTGATTAACATTATAGATAGAAGAAATGTAATTCTGTTCTACGGTACACAATTGGCTGTATGGAATGAATGGAAATAAAGTCGGCTTCTTCTTCTTCTTACCTATTCCGGTACAAGAAAAATAAAAAACAATTTACTTTTCAGTCCACTAGGTGGTGCTAAATGCTCACTTTCTGGTTAGTTCAGCACAGCAAAGAAGTGACTCCTGAGATCTAGCTGCAGGTTGAACAAGACAAAAGTCGGGATGGGAAATCACAATATATGATATCACAATATTCAGTGTATCGCAAGATCATGATAGTATCAAATCACAACCCAACTATCATGATATTATCGTAGCGTGGAGCCTCTGGTGACTCCCACCCCCACTGACCACCACTTAAAATGTATATTGCAGAGTAAAATTTTTAAAACATCTGCTCATAATGGGTGTTTGAAGTATACTTTTTAAAATGTTAGTACAGCTTTTGGTTTACTGCCACTTAAAAGACAGAAGTGTCAATTTTCAGCTCTGTTCCAAAAACAGCTCTTTTTATGCCAAGCCTACATCATTTCTTTCAGTAGCTACTGCATTTACAAGATTTACGGAAAATCTGACCTCTGACCTCAAGGTCATCCGATGAGAGTGAAAATACAATATGCACATCATCAGAGCATATCAAACCATGACACCAAGTTCCAAAACATTTAGAGCAAAACTGTAGGAGTTGATTTCACAAGACCATCACTATCTATTAAATGAGGTGAAATAAGAGATCATAAGTCAGGGACTACAACTTCTCAAAAATCATTCGATTAGAGCCAAATTGCAATATGCACATCATCAGTGTATATCAAACCCTGGTACCAAGTTTCAAAACAATTGGAACAAAACTGTAGAAGTGGATTTCCTGAAAGCGGGACAGAAGGACAAGATTTGAATGTTCCGTCTTTTTTTCTCCTTTAGCGAGGTCTATCTGTAAAGACTCCACATATCCATTCCATAGATCCTTTGAACTGTTGCCCTCTGGTAAATGCTTTAGAGCATTTTGGGTTCATACAAAAAGACTGAGGGACAGCTTTATTCCAAGTGCAATCCACATTTTAAATATTCTTTAGGACCCTCTCTTTGTCCTATGTTGCATATTTGCACAGGCTGTACTAAGTTTATTTCTCTTATCTTATCATGTTTAATGTTGCAGCATTGTACCGAGACAAATTCCTAGTTTGTGTACTACATGAACAATGGCAATAAACCTGATTCTGATTCTGTAAAGTCAGTTTTGTTTGTTTTTAATCCCTTTTAATGCTATTTATTCCTGTCTTTTTATCCTTCTTTCTTAAATTATCATGGAGAGATGCAACCAAATTTCATTATCATCATCATCATCATCATCATCATAGCAGTCTGTTGGAGGCGACAATGACTGTTTCATTTCGGTCTGATCAGATTCCTCCATGCAGCTCTGTCCTTCGCCTTGCTTCACTGTATAATGACAATAAAGGAATTCTATTCTATAATCGGCATCATTATCATCATCAGTGTTCTTTTTTTCTGAAAGGTGGCTTTTCTTAGAAATTTTAAAGTTCTTAGACATTTTTAAACTTATAAATTGATCAAATTTTTTTATATTTAAATTTGCCATTTTTCATACATTTGGAGTTTTTTGGGTAAATTTGACGTTTTCCTTTGAAACTTATGAAATTCTTCCTTTAAATCTACATTTCTCTGTAAACTTACAACCTCTTGCAACTTTTTTCTCAAATTGGCAGTTTTTGTAATATAAATCTGAATCGTTTTTCTTTGCAATTTACCTTTATTAAAATTGGACAGCAGAAGAATATATGAAGTCAACAAGCAAACACTCAAATACCAAATTTGAAAACACAATACCAGTGGAATGAATGGAAAATAAAATATTTGGGTAAATCCTTACTAATTACCTTTTTGTAAAGCTGCAGATATTCCACAGGAGGTTTTCTGTGTTTTTCTGCTATCTTCCCCAGCATGTAATGAATAAGCCACTCCTCTTCATCACTGTCACCCTCACAACGAGAAGCCCCCTGGAAACACTGAAGTGCCGTCTCCAACATGGAGTCTTTCCTTTCTTCCATCTGATACAATGCAAACACAGTCACATGCAGCGGTACACTCCACCAGTACTTTAACCGAGGGTGACACATTAATTAAGTCTGCAAAGAATTCCAATGTGGAACAAGCAAAAGTGACATAACATGAACGGACAGGGGTAAGGGAGAGCTGCAGGTTAGCACTGTCTCACCTGCTTAACAACCTCAGGAGGGAGCTCATTCCGCCACTGTTTGAGCTGCCGGGAAGCAAATGAATGCAGTGCATACGATATGGTCCCATACTCTATCCACAGTGACAGGTTAGAGCTGTCGATCTCCAGGGCCCTCTTGAAGCAGTTAAGCACTGCTTGGGAGTGTTTCCATATGGGGACATCACTTTTCAGTTCATTAGAGTTGAGTTTGTCCTGGATACGGCTGGCCCTCGCCAAAGCCATACCCGCCCACGAGTCAAACCTGAAAACAGAGGTGTTCATTCAGTGCTAATGGAAGTAAAATATAGCATAACTGATTTTAACGTAGAGATATTAGCTACCTGTTGGGACACACACAAATATCATGCATATAGAACTTTATGGCTTTGGATTGCTCCTTGTTCTTGAAATGATAATCAGCCAATAGGTAGTAGATCTCATTGATGATTGGAGGTGCAGGAGGACTGTCCGCAGGAAGGCATGGGACCTTAGAGAGAATTTAATTAATCACTTCATTAAATATCACGAGTCTAATTGATAAAAGCTGCAAATATAAATAGAAAAGGATAAAAGAAACTAAAAAAAACAGCACCATGAAAATAAAGACAACGTTATCTGTATATCTGAGTTGTTCACCGTGGCCCCACATTCTTACCTTTTCTGTCATGTCTTCGATATAGGCCGCCACCTCCTCCATGGTGAGGACGGGAGTGTCACTTGGGGGGGCAATACCTGCAAACCTCCTCAGCAAGTTGGCCAATTCCGCAGACACCGTGCTCGTCTTATAGCTGTCAAACTCAGGCAGTGACTTTGGTTTAAAATACTGGAACATGAAGAGGGCATCGCTCCACAGAAGTTCAACCTGAACAGAATAATCCCACAGAAACCTGTATTAAAATGCCATTCTCTAATAATACAACACACTGTAGCGCCTCAGCAAACCATTAATAATAACAAGGTCATATGAGGGCTTTGAGGTTGCCTATATACACCGACTGTGGGGAAAAAAACTGCAGGAAATGATACCCACCTGGTGGCTGGATATATGAACTACAAAAATACAGTTTAACACACGCCTCCTGCTGTGAGTCACCCTAGCTCTTTGTCATTATCAAAATTATACTATTATCTGTCACTCTTGCTGTACACAAAAACTTTTTCTATTAAGCAGCTCCAAAAATGAACAAATGCAAGATTAGGTACGCTAGATTAACTTTAAGAAGAGGGTAAAGTATCAACACTTGTCAGGAATGCTATTTTATTAAATGTGCTCCCAATTAATTACTCACATCATTAATGCCATTTCACGGCCTCAGTTCATTTCACTGACATATGTATGCCTCAATATCAAAACATTAATGCATATTTAAAAAAAGTTTGCTAACAAGGATAAGAAATTATACCCATCAGTTTTGAGTCTCTTCAATGATTCGACTAATATTCATCAGCAACACTGAAATGAAGAAAACGGGTAGATTAACCACTTGCACTCCGTTGTTCCGCGGGCGGGCAAGTCTCTGCGTCCTAAGGCGCCCTCGTGCGCATGACGCATGATAAGGATATTGATGGTGACGGTGTAGGTGGTGTGGCCTCCAAGCGCCACTGAAAAAAAAAAGCTGCAAACACAGCCGCGAACAGATTAGTTCATCTGATTGACCTCTCATTCGACTAATAAGAGCCTTGAATTGGGTTTCTGAAACCTTGAAGAACCAATGAATGAAAACCTAGGAAGGAGGACCCGCCTCCCAACGCTTTGAATGCAGTGAGCCAATTGAAGTTCGTGAGCTGTTTTTTTTTAAGGCTGGGTGAAGACTGGCTGCTGCAGCGGATCAAAAAAGGACACAGGAAGAGCCCCACAGACCCAGCAGCATAGAGACCATCCACAAATGCAACCTGTGTGACAGGGAGTGCCATTCGTGGATCGGCATGTTTGGCCACAGGCGGTGCTTATTTTGTATTGGTTCCAGCAGAGTAGACGTTATGATTTTTTCCATGGTCATTATAGACCGACGGAGGCTGACGACGAAGGCTGAGTGACACACATGCCTTTGCCAGTCTTTTTTTAATTACTACTGTTATTTGTTTTGAAAAATCGTTCACCAAAAACCGCAATCATGGAAGCACAAAACCGCAATAATGGAATTATGTTTTGATCGAGTCACGAGACCAGAACCAGAGCGGACCAGCGTCGCGTTCGTCTGACAATGAGGAAGACAAGTTCGTCAAGACTCCGCTGTGAAGAGGTAAGGTGTTCTAAGCTAAATTATTCTCTATCCCTGAAAATTGTAATCCAAAATGACTTTTGACCGATCAGTAAATTACAGCTGTGCGGTTCACGAAGTCTGAAATTTGTGCGCCGCGGTACAAGGGGTTGCTCGCAGTGTACAGGCTGTGAACGCCCCCCCACCCCCGCTATTCTTCTGCAGCGAGGGGGGGGGGGGAGAGCCGCGGTGACTGCACTGCTGTCCTACATCACCACATAAGGCTAATCCGTTGTGTAGCGATGGCTGAAGTCCATCCTCTGTAGCGAGTGGGGGGGGGGGGGGACAACCCCCCCCACACACACACACAGTAGCGAGGGGCGGGGGGAGCCGCTGTGACAGCGTTGCTGTGGAAACATGCAACGAGTGTAATCTGTCATGTAGCGAGGGCCGCCTAAAATGAAGCTTCTACATTGAATTATTCAAAAGTTACAGACGTTTTTCCAAACTGTGCCATTTGGCACAATTTGGCACAGTTCCAAAACGCCTGGGAACAGCCTGAGAACAAAGCTGTGTAAAATATTCATTTTTTGGGGTATTGTTACCAAATTTGGACCTCAGCTGGATAACACTTGGATCTACATTTCTGTTGCATTTTCCAGCCGGATCGGACAGCTGTATGTTATTTACAAGCATTTGTATCCAAAAAAACACTGTGTCCAAATTTTTTTTCTTCAAGTTCAGTATGTTTAGATGACTAACTCAGTGGCCGGAGCACGTAGAGAGATTATGTTTTTTTTGCCAAAAAATTCAAAGTGTTTTCTTTTAAATGAGACCAACCCCATGAAGATGCTGCAAAGGGTTGAAGAACAGCTTTCGATTTACTTTGGGCACGTTATTTTTTGGCATTTTTAGGAAAATTGCCCGGAGTGCAAGTGGTTAAGGACAAAAATTCAGAGACTCACCTGTGGAGATGAGTGGTCCTCGAGGTAGCGGGCTTTGCTTTTTTTACTGGGGTAGGCATACAGGCAGAAAAAGCACTGCTCCAGGGCCATCTCCAACTCCTCCTTGTATGGATGAGACTCGTTGCTGGCACTGGCTGAAAATTCTTTTTTCAAAACTTGAACCTACACCAAAGAATAACCAACAGCAGACACAACTGATGTTTCTGCAAGCTGTACATTAAAGGGCTGATGACACAATTTTGACATTTTTTAGGATGCTGTGTTAACCCAAAAGTAATTGTCAATGATCAATATAATATTTACAACCGCGCCTGCATAAACTAGTTATAATCAAAAAACCGCAGCCACTGACTGGACTGTGGTGCCGCCCACCGAATTAAGGGCGGCACCCCCATGACGTAAGCAGGAGAACGGACACCAGTGTTGTTAACTGGAATGACAGCAGCTTTGTAGCTCACAGTTTCTCTGGTTTCTTGTTTTAATTTTACGGCTGTGCCTTCGCGCTGTGTCGCAGGCATAGATAAACAGCAGGCGTGAAAGACCACATCACACGCTTCAGCTCCAACTGTCATAAGCCTCCTCATGCGCTCCTCGTGCACTTTTATGCAGGAGGAGCGCACAAGGAAGGGACGGATTAATGGATTTACGCACAGCTTTGACCTACTTTCTCTGATCGCATGCTGACTCTCGCCGGTCTGGCCACGTCCCCTCTATCATTATCAACAGCTGATTCTCCTCCCGCTGATCATGTTTCCCGGTCCTCGCCCAGATGCTTTTCATCACACCATCACCAGCAGTGCGTGTACTTCGCGGCCGTGTGCCAGTCATCTGTGCTGTCTGTCTGCCAGTATTTTCAGCACTCTCACAACATGTTAGTCACTCCATGTTTGCCGTGGTTTTCGTGCGTCCTTGAGGCGATGTCGGCTCTGGGGCGCACCTGTGGCTTTGTCTCCTCTCATTCGTTCGCTGGGCGATGCCGGCCCCCGAACGCCATCAGTAAGTGTATTTGTGTTCTTTGTACGTCTTCACCTTTTAGGGAATTGTCTGTCTTTCTGTATTAAATGTGCTGTGGTGAACCCTGCACATAAATCCTCGTTATTTCATCCTCCCTCTCCGTACCCTGCGTAAGAGCGCATGGAGGGTCATGATGAATGGATTTACATGCAGAATTCACCACAGCACATGTACTGAACATAAGAATGATGACAACAGTTCCCAAAAAGGTGAAGACTTACAAAAATAAACAAAAACAGTTACAGTTGGCATTCGGGCTGACATCGCCCAGCAAACATGGAGAGGAGACGTGTTAACCACGGTTGCGCCCCAGGGCCGACATCGCTTCAAGGGGCGCAACAGAACCACGGCTGTGTGGAGTGGCCAACACGTCGTGACAGTGTTGGCAATACTGGCTGGCTGACAACACGGCAGATGATGCACACAAACCATGAACAGCTGACTGTCAAAGAGCGAGGGGGCGTGTGTTCGGACCGGCGAATCTTGGACAGCGCCCACCTGAAAGTGGCTCAAAACGCACATAAAACACATGTACAAAACAAAAACAACAAGAACTCAAAATATAATCCATAATAAACCCGATGCCTGAGCCACAGAGAATACACTGCTATGAATTTATTGAAAAATTGGGTTTAAATAAATTATATTTATGAACAAATTATTTGTTGCAATATCTGTAAAAAAAAGAATAACACTGGTGTTCCCCTCCTATGTGTTTGTCGCTGCTGCTGCGTTGGGCATGTGTGCCTCTCCACCGTCACTCTCTGAGTGTGACTCGCTAGGCACGATGCCCACTTGGCACGGCTCAAACCTATACAGTCTGATGCCCCCAGATTCTTCATTATCATCCAATTCTTTGGAACTATAATCGTCAGAAGATTGGACAACACAAACCAATTCCAGACTACATGTGCTGGAACCATCGTCGATGTTTTCAACCGCTTCCATCCTGTGTGTACAATGGGCAGCCAAGCACTGTGTTCTGTCGATGACGCGACTACATGGCAGCGGGGTTTTCCAGCCACTGACATAATTGGGTGACATGGCGCTCATGAAAACGTTGGATATTCGCGTGAAAAAAAGCCTGTTTGATTTAGAACTGCACAGACCAACTTATTTTGTCATATTGTATTATGTGCTGAAAAATCAGAGGAAGTCAAAAACGTGTCATCAGCACTTTAAAGGACAATTTTACCCAGAAATCAAACACAAATGGTTTTCTTCCACACTATTATCACAATAATCTCAATGAAAAAGGCCACTGATTTTCTATTTAGATTTATTATTTTTAAGACAGACACCTGCAGGTTAAAATACATCTACAAATCTAGGCAACACACATCAAAATCAATCAAGAGGAACACAGTGGAATTAATGCAGAGGAATAAAACATTCTGCAGTGAAAAGACTATTTAGCATGCTCTCATAAAAGTATCCACTACTTGAGATGAAATCTCTATATACAAACTTACAAAGAACTTGAGCAGTGCCCCGTCTGAGTTACAGCATAAAGAACGGCGGCCAAGGTACTCGTGGGCTGTGTTTAGAAGCATCAGGGAGGAGGGCAGCATTGGAGTGTCTGAGTCATCTAAAAAATGGAGTTTGATGGCATCGTTCAGTGTAATAACGGCCACAGTATAAACAGAGGAGAAAACCAGAGGCAGGAAAACAGGGAGACAACAAACCTTCATCATCCCCTATAGACACATGCTGTCGAAGCATACAGTCAAAAGCACCTTCCTCGTGTTTAATGATGCGATAGAGGATGATCCAGGGCAGAACCGAGAAGAAATAGGGCTCTTTGGGATCGTCAGAGATGGTCATGCTGAGATCAATCAACTGAAAAAAAAACCCAACCATAAGTAAATTAAAAAAACCCAAACTGATTGTCAATGACGTAGCTTATTCTAGCGTGATGAACACTCCCCAAATCACCAAGCGCCTGTGCTTTTTTATTACATACAGTGGTCTAGGTCTACTAAAGTTGAAATGACATATAGTTACTGCATAACTTTTGACCTTTGACCTTAGGCATAACCTGGACATAGATCCATGTGAGGGCCACCGTGTGTGAGTTTGGTGGGAATGTGGAATTGAACCTGAAATTGCCTTGGAGGAGTAGCATTCTCATGAAACAGACAGATGCAGTGGTATATCCACTGCATCTGTGGATATACCACTGCAATTCCTTGCGCAAGATGGCGCCCACAGTGGTCGCCATGGTGCTTCTCTGCGCCCTTTGTTTGTTTTTGTTTGTCAATTGTGTGTCTGCCAGCTCTTATACCCGTGAAGAGCTTCTAAATATCAGGACTTTCACTCCCACGGACCTACTCCCAGATTTTTTAGCTCCTGCCGCCGATCTGGTTCATTGCTTAGCTCGAAAAGTGAGACGGCGAAAGAGAGGAAGACGAGCGGGCGCTCTCGTCCGGCTCCGCAGGAGAGGCACGTGCACAGCTTTGCCTGGCATATTTCTGTCCAATGCCAATTCTCTCTCTAACAAGGTAGATGAACTGAGACTGCTAATGCGTTTTAAGGACCTCTCTTCCTCGGCTGCCCTCTGTTTTACCGAGACCTGGCTCAGGGAAAATACACCGGACAGCGCGCTGCGCCTCGAGGGATTTCAGCTGTTTCGTGCTGATTGAGACACAGAGCTCTCCGGTAAATCCTCAGGAGGAGCAGTCTGCTTCTACATCAACAGCAGCTGGTGCTCTGATGTAACGGTAATTTCCAAACACTGTTCTCCCGCCCTGGAATTTCTTTTTATTAACTGCAAGAAGTTCTCTGATGACTCTGCGATCGTTGGCCTCATCTCCAATGGAGATGAAGCTGAGTACAGAGGGCTTATCCAGGACTTCGTGGACTGGTGCCATCGGAACTGCCTCCAGATCAACGCGAGGAAAACTAAGGAGCTGGTGGTGGACTGCCGCAGGCAAGGACAACCCCTCACAGCACCAGTAAATATACAGGGAACAGACATTGAGATGGTGACATCCTACAAGTACCTGGGTGTTCATCTGAACAATAAACTAGACTGGTCACACAATACTGACGCACTCTACAAGAAGGGACAGCGCAGGCTGTTCCTACTGAGGACATACCTGCCAACTTTTCAAACCTGAAAAGCCTAGTAGCTAGCCGGGGTCCAGGGACCGATGCTAATGCTAATGCTAATGCTAATAATAATAATGCTAATATTTGCCAAACAAATATTAGCATTAAATCTAGTTAAATGTAGCTAACAACCTCATATTTCTTCAACTTTTAAACCTGAAAAGCCTAGTAGCTAGCCGGGATACAGGGGCCGCAGGCCCCGGTAGGTCCAGGACAAAGTCCTGGTGGGGGGGTTCAGGGGGGCTTCGCCCCCCTGACGCCAAACAAATATTAGCATTAAATCAAGTTAGAATGTAGCTAACAACCTCATATTTCTTCAACTTTCAAACCTGAAAAGCCTAGTAGCTAGCCGGGGTCCAGGGGCCGCAGTGTCAAACAAATATTAGCATTTGACATAGAAGTCACATATTAATTATATTAAAGGTAAAATATCTAAATCAATTGCAATACTACACAGAGCGAAATATTTGCTGAATCAACCCACATTATATACTTTGTATCATTCATTAATACTCCCATACATGACATATTGTACTGAAGTATGGGGAAATACATATAAAACAAACATATATCCAGTCTTTATGCTTCAGAAAAGAGCTATTAGAATAATAAACAAAGCTGCTTACAGGGAACCAACAAATCCACTTTTTCTTAAATTAAAAGCTCTCAAGTTGAAAGATCTGGTTGACTTTAAAACTGCAGTAATAATGTTTAAAGCTAAGAATCTATCACTGCCCGCAAATATCCAAAAGTTGTTCCAAATAAGGGAGAAACAATACCATTTCAGAGGAACATGTATATTTCAAAAACCTTCAGTGAGAACTACCACCAAGCAACACTGTGTTTCAGTGCAAGGAGTCAGATTATGGAACGATTTTGGACCTGAATTAAAATCATGTACAACGCTTGGACAATTTAAACAAAAACTAAAGGAAGAAATACTCCAAACATATATACAAGATGACATGTAAAATCACATAAGGATTGTCATATCCAGTCTGTGTTGTGTTACTTAGGTTTTTTTGTCACATTTTGTCTTAGCTTTGTTCCGAATTGTAATCTCTCTTGTTTTGTTTTTCTTTTGAATTCTTGGATGGAATATGGGTGGGCAATATAAGCTGCGGCTTCAGCCATCACCCATTTCAGATAACTTATGTTGAACTGTATAATCAGAGGAGTTCTGGTTTAATTTGACCTTGTTGGATTTTTTCGCCTTTGTTATATTATTCTGTTTCTTTTTAATCTTTACTTTTAATCTATCTGAAATAAAGATTCATTCATTCATTAAATTTGCATTCAAAAGACTATCTTAACACTGCATAGAACTTCGAATAGGCCAGATGTGATGTATTATGAATACTAGAAAAGCACTCGGAGAGCGCAGACCTCCGCCAAGCACCACAGTTCCCCCCATACAGTGTTTAACATCATAAATAAAATATTGAAAATGGCCCTCTCTCACAATGTTAAATAAATTTTTAAAAAAAAGGGATCCTTTAAAAAATTCCTGGATCCAGACGGTGATCCGGATCACCACCAAAATCTAATCATCTGTAGGATACCCCATTTCTGACAATCTGTGAAAATTTCATGAAAATCCGTCCATAACTTTTTGAATTATCTTGCTAACAAAGAAACAAACAAACAGACAAACCAACGCTGATGATCACATAACCTCCTTGGCGGAGGTAACTAGAAGTCTAGAAATATCAGCAGGGTATACTAGCACTGTATAACACACGTGCGTAAATGACGGCAAAATCGCTCTGATATTTTATGTGTTTACATGATACACCAAGCATGACAAGGCTTGCAATTACACAGCACATGTTCTTCAGAATCTTAGGCATTATATAAAATGTATTCTCCCTTTAGATTTCGAATCCATGGTTCATTTGCCAGGATTGAAGTGCAGTCGCGAACGTCTGCAGCAGTTTACATCGTGTTTACATCTCGCCATGTACGCACGCCTCTCCGGGATTTCGCGCGAGAATAGAAACCTCAATAGCGATAGCGTTAGCTTAGCAAATGCTTCAGGTAAAGCGTAGCAGCGAACCACGAAAAGAAACGCTACTCAGTTTACTCACAGAGCTCGGTGAAAGGCGAATAAAGGGGTATTTCTACTTCAAAAGCTGGTTCAACCAAGGTGGAAATTCAGCCTGTGCGTGTGCGTCACTAATGTTGATCCGATATTCGCTGTTGGTTATTTTAGTGGCAAAATCAGCAACTTTGTCTCAGCACTGAAAAAGTGTAACTATCCCGGCCGCCATCACGTGTTGCTCTGTTCTAAATTTAGATACGATTCCTAACGATCTCGTGTTTGGAATTGCTTTTGTGTTTTTTTTACGAGTTAAAATTTTTGACAGAATTTTTAGTGAAAAACCGTAATTTTGATTAATAAAACCGTAACCCGGAATGGGGTCTTGAAAACCGGAACCATTACGGCAAAACCGGAGTAGTTGGCAGGTATGTGAGGAGACTCAGGTCTTTTGGTGTACAAGGGGCGCTGCTGAAGACATTCTATGACACGGTGGTGGCATCAGCCATCACTTTTGGAGTGGTCTGCTGGGGCAGTGGCATTACTGCAGCCGATAGGAAGAGACTGAACAAACTGATCAAGAAAGCTAGCTCCGTCCTGGGGCAGCGCCTTGATCCGGTGGAGGAGATAGGAGAGAGAAGGACGGTGGCTAAACTGTCATCTCTGCTGGAGTCCGAGCTCCACCCTATGCAGGACATACTGAATGCACTGAGGAGCTCATTTAGCAGCAGACTACATCATCCCAGGTGCACAACCGAGAGGTTTCGCAGGTCCTTCCTACCAACGGCTGTCAGACTGTACAACCTAAGCAGGGCTGCTCGCAGAGATAGCAAAAAGACGTAACAACCTAATAGTTTTTTGAATGCAAAAGATGCAATAGACTTGCACAATGGTCCCCTCCGGCATACAACTAGGAACATACCGGTAGCTACGGAGGGTGAGAATATGTATGGGCACATAATCATACCATGTAGGATAACTAAGTAGTCGGTTGTGCTGTTTCATCCCATCTAGCAACAATGCTCTGCACTGTGTGTGTTTATACATTTACATATTTATTCCATCTAGCTACAATGCTCCGCACTGGGTGTGTTTATGTTTATGTTTATATTTATATATCTATATATTCATTCCATCTAGCTACATTGCTCCGCACTGTGTTTATATATTTACATATTTATCCCATCCAGCTACAATGCTCTACACTGTGTGTCTGTGTGTATATATATATATTTATAGTAATATGTACATATGTATATTAGCTGCTCTTGCTTGCTTGCTTTTTTTTTTTTTTCTTGCCTTCTGATTGTTGCTCTGAGTGTTGCTATCCCTGTGCTGTTGCAATCCTGGAATTTCCCCGTTGTGGGACTAATAAAGGCTTATCTTATCTTATCTTATCTTAAGCCATTTTATTCCCCGCGGGAGTTCGCCTCATTCATCCTCGTCGCTGTGTACGTCCCTCCCGACACGGACACGCGCGAAGCTCAGCGCGTGCTCGCGGATCACATCCAACACACGGAGCGGATTTTTCCAGACTCTCTGGTTATTGTGGTTGGCGACTTTATACCAGAGCAATCTGAGCCACGATCTCCCCCGCTACAAACAGTTTATTAAATGCCCCACCAGAGGAATAAACACACTGGATCACTGTTACACCACAGTGAAAGACGCATATCGCGCTGTTCCCCGCGCTGCGCTCGGACTATCTGATCACGTGATGGTCCACCTCATTCCCACATACAGACAGAGACTGAAGCTCACTAAACCTGTTGTGAGCACTACGAAGAAACTGACCAGTGAAGCTGAGGAGAAGCTGGAAACGTGCATGGAAATAACTGATTGGGGCATGTTTAAAGGAGCCACGCGTGATCTGGATAAGTACACGGACACTGTGAACTCTTATATCCACTTTTGTGAGGAGAGCATTCTTCCATCGCGCACCAGGGTGAGGTACTCTAATGATAAGCCCTGGTTCACTGCTAAGCTCAGACAGATCAGGAAGGAGAAGGAAGCAGCGCTGAAAAGTGGAGACAGGGGCTGCTACAGGGAGGTTAAATATCGGTTTAACAGAGAGCTGAGGAGAGCTAAATATGTGTATTCTGAGAGACTCCAGCAGCAGTTCACTGCTAACAACTCGGCTTCCGTGTGGAGAGGACTGAGGCAAATCACCAACTATCGGCCTCAGGCTCCTAAAGGACAGGATGACAAAGCCCTTTGTCAAAGACTGTCCCAACACTATGCCCGTTTTGACACCTCGTCATCTGTGTCCAACTCCCCCCCTCCCTCCAGCTCCACAGCCTCCACGATCCCTACTTCATCAAAGGCGCCCCCCCTCCTCCCCCCCTGCCCTTGTCATCAGTGAGCAGGACGTGCTCAAACAGTTCTCCAGACTGAACCTGCGCAAGGCCCCCGGTCCGGACGGCGTGCCTCCCTCCACCCTGAGACACTGTGCGAAAGAGCTGGCTCCTGTCTTCACAGACATTTTTAACACCTCCCTTAAGCTATGCCACGTGCCGTCCTGCCTCAAATCCTCCACCATCATCCCTGTCCCCAAGAAGCCACGGATTACTGGACTTAACGACTACAGACCTGTAGCGCTCACCTCTGTAGTCATGAAGTCCTTTGAGCGCCTGGTCCTGCCCCACCTCAAGTCCATCACCACCCCCCTCCTGGACCCGCTGCAGTTTGCCTACCGAGCCAACAGGTCTGTAGACGACGCAGTCAACCTGGCCCTCCACTCCATCCTGCAGCACCTGGACTCCCCGGGAACCTACGCCAGGATCCTGTTTGTGGACTTCAGCTCCGCATTCAACACCATCCGCCCCGCTCTGCTCCGAGACAAGCTGTCCCTGCTCAATGTGCCTGACTCCCTCTGCAGGTGGATCACCGACTTCCTAACGGACCGGAGGCAGCATGTGCGGCTGGGAAAGACTGTCTCAGACTCTACTAGCATCAGCACCAGATCATCCCAGGGCTGTGTACTTTCCCCCCTACTCTTCTCCCTTTATACCAACTCCTGCACCTCCAGCCACCAGTCTGTCAAGTTGATCAAGTTTGCGGACGACACCACCCTCATCGGGCTCATCTCCAACGGCGACGAGTCCGCCTACAGGAGAGAGGTGGCCCAGCTGGCGTCCTGGTGCAACAACAACAACCTGCAGCTGAACGCTCTGAAGACAGTGGAGATGATTGTGGACTTCAGGAAAGTCACAACCCCTCTGCCCCCCCTCACCCTCACAGGCTCTCCCATCACCACTGCTGATTCCTTCCGCTTCCTAGGCACCACCATCACCAGGGACCTCAAGTGGGAGCCGACCATCAGCTCCCTCATCAAAAAGGCCCAGCAGAGGATGTTCTTCCTGCGGCAGCTGAGGAAGCTCAAGCTACCCACCAAGATGTTAGTGCAGTTCTACTCAGCCATCATCGAGTCCATCCTCACCACCTCCATAACCGTGTGGTACGCAGGAGCCACTGCCAGGGACAGACTAAGGCTGCAGCGCGTCGTGTGCACTGCTGAGAAGGTGATCAGCTGCAAGCTCCCATCTCTCCAGGATCTGTACATCTCCAGGACTCAGAGGCGTGCTGGCCGGATCATAGCCAATCCCTCACACCCTGGTCACGTACTGTTTGCCCCTCTCCCCTCAGGTAGAAGACTTCGGTCCATCCAGACTAAAACCTCCCGTCACATGAACAGCTTCTTCCCCTCTGCCATCAGACTGCTGAACACTAAGTGACTTATTGACTCTCATGCACTATGTACAGCAGCTCAACCAGACTCATGTCAATCATCACTGTTTTCTTCCTGCATTACCGACTGCACTATATGGTTCTCCACATTATCTGCTGCTCGCTAATATATTTTAACTGCTGACTAGTATTACTCACTCTTATTCTACACTTTATTGCATGTATAGTTTATTTCTTTTATTTTATCATGTTTAATGTTGCAGCATTGCACCGAGACAAATTCCTAGTTTGTGTACTACATGAACAATGGCAATAAATCTGATTCTGATTCTGATTATATCATTAGCTCATTTCACCTTCACTGGAATGGGCTAAAAAGGCTAGTCCATTTATTAAATTTCAACTCAGCTCATTTTATAGTTTGTTTTGTCTCCTTTCTCACCTGAATTAGGTTGTTTGCCAGCCGAGCCACACTAGAGAAGTGGGTGACATTGCTCAGAAGCTCAGATTCTTTGTTGAAGCAGACGTTGATGCCATCCAACAACTTTCCAATGGTGCTGACCCACTCCTCCTTACTAGGAGGTGAGCTGCTTGGAGCCAAACTGAGCTGCTGCAGGGCTTCGTTCAAAGCCAGCTCGCTGCACTCCAAACATTGCTGGTAGTCTTGCAGCTTCAACAGTGAGTCCTAGGGCAGAGAAAAGTGATAAGATAAGATAAGATAAGATAAGCCTTTATTAGTCCCACAACGGGGAAATTCCAGGATTGCAACAGCACAGGGATAGCAACACTCAGAGCAACAATCAGAAGGCAAGAAAAAAAACAAGCAAGCAAGAGCAGCTAATAAACATATGTACGTATTACTATAAAATATATATATACACACACACACACAGACACACAGTGCAGAGCATTGTAGCTGGATGGAATAAATATATGAATATATGAACACACAGTGCAGAGCATTGTAGCTAGATGGAATAAATATGTAAATATATAAACACCCACAGTACGGAGCATTGCAGCTAGGTGGAATAAATATGCAAGTATATAAACACACACAGTGCGGAGCAATGTAGCTAGATGGAATAATATGTAGATATATAAATATATAAACACACCCAGTGCTGAGCATTGTAGCTAGATGGAATAAATATGCAAATATATAAACACACACAGTGCAGAGCATTGTTGCTAGATGGAATGAAACAGCATAACCGTCTACTTAGTTATCCTACATGGTATGATTATGTGCCCATACATATTCTCACCCTCCATAGCGACCGGTATGTTCCTAGTTGTATGCCGGAGGGGACCATTGTGTAAGTCTATTGCATCTTTTGCATTCAAAAAACTATTAGTTTGTTACGTCTTTTTGCTATCTCTGCGAGCAGCCCTGCTTAGGTTGTACAGTCTGACAGCCGTTGGTAGGAAGGACCTACGAAACCTCTCGGTTGTGCACCTGGGATGATGTAGTCTGCTGCTAAATGAGCTCCTCAGTGCATTCAGTATGTCCTGCATAGGGTGGAACTCGGACTCCAGCAGAGATGACAGTTTAGCCACCGTCCTTCTCTCTCCTATCTCCTCCATCGGATCAAGGCACATTTAAAACTACTTAAGAGGCTTAACTGAAATTACTGTGATATACTGTATCTAACCTGTAGTAGTGTCAACTGAGCAGGACGCTCTGGAGCAGAGCTCACAAACTCCAGAGGTTTGCTCCTGCTCCCATAATTAAGAGTGGGCTGCAGCAGACGCACCACAGACTGGAAGTCTGCAGACTCAAAGAGCCGCTGGATTTCCTCCAGAGACTGACAACGCTCCAGAGACTTCAGCCTTTTCTCAATCTGTCCAAATGGAATAGAAACAAATACAAAATGAAACACCGCTTACAACGGCTAAAACAGACGTTATTTCAAAAGATGTGATGTTAGTTTTAGGTTTGATTTACTGTCATGTTTTAAACAGTCTGTTTTTTAATGTTATAATAATAAAAGATAAATCACGTAAACACCCCTCCCCACACTAACCTCCTCTACAGAAACTGCTGCATCCACACGAAGGTTAGGTAGGTTGATTGTGTAATGGCTCCCATCTGCTGTTTTTGCTTTGCTCTGAAGCAGGCCTATACAGACATCGTAGCTCTCGAGGGCCAATTCCATGTCAGCCTGTGAAAAGACAAGAAATACACAGGTGACATTTAGCTGATGTGAATGATGAGGACTAAACTATTCAAATAGCAAAAAAAAAAAATATTCAGAGACTCTACCTGTAGGACCAAGAATCGTGCCTTTAGCCAATAGACACGCACCATGACATCTAGCCAGTCATCCTCAAACAGGTCTCTCTGGGATGCTCCTAGAGCGAGGATTAACAAATCACCCTGGAAGTTCTGGCCAGGAAAATCTGAGTCAGTTGCATCATTACTGGGATCACTGCTGCTTCTTCTTGGGGTAACTGCACAAGCAATAAATGTAACAATTTTAAAACAGGTTACACGAGTTTGACAAATGTAGTGCCATTTAGGTCAAATATAACCAACATATACTTTAACAGAAATCTATCAGGTTTATATATGTGAACGTTTGCAAATGAAGATGATATAAAGACACAATAACACGACAGCACTGTTCTCCAATATATCAACAATTACTGTGATATATCAATTAGCCAAGCTTTTAAGGAATTCATTTAGAAATGACCTGTTCAAAATACAAACCAGTTTTCCCTTTGTTGTGCAACCACTGCTCCA